>OY776677.1:2500-1202500 GCA_963675555.1 Leptura quadrifasciata
CCTAACCTAACCTAACCTAACCTAACCTAACCTAACCTAACCTAACCTAACCTAACCTAACCTAACCTAACCTAACCTAACCTAACCTAACCTAACCTAACCTAACCTAACCTAACCTAACCTAACCTAACCTAACCTAACCTAACCTAACCTAACCTAACCTAACCTAACCTAACCTAACCTAACCTAACCTAACCTAACCTAACCTAACCTAACCTAACCTAACCTAACCTAACCTAACCTAACCTAACCTAACCTAACCTAACCTAACCTAACCTAACCTAACCTAACCTAACCTAACCTAACCTAACCTAACCTAACCTAACCTAACCTAACCTAACCTAACCTAACCTAACCTAACCTAACCTAACCTAACCTAACCTAACCTAACCTAACCTAACCTAACCTAACCTAACCTAACCTAACCTAACCTAACCTAACCTAACCTAACCTAACCTAACCTAACCTAACCTAACCTAACCTAACCTAACCTAACCTAACCTAACCTAACCTAACCTAACCTAACCTAACCTAACCTAACCTAACCTAACCTAACCTAACCTAACCTAACCTAACCTAACCTAACCTAACCTAACCTAACCTAACCTAACCTAACCTAACCTAACCTAACCTAACCTAACCTAACCTAACCTAACCTAACCTAACCTAACCTAACCTAACCTAACCTAACCTAACCTAACCTAACCTAACCTAACCTAACCTAACCTAACCTAACCTAACCTAACCTAACCTAACCTAACCTAACCTAACCTAACCTAACCTAACCTAACCTAACCTAACCTAACCTAACCTAACCTAACCTAACCTAACCTAACCTAACCTAACCTAACCTAACCTAACCTAACCTAACCTAACCTAACCTAACCTAACCTAACCTAACCTAACCTAACCTAACCTAACCTAACCTAACCTAACCTAACCTAACCTAACCTAACCTAACCTAACCTAACCTAACCTAACCTAACCTAACCTAACCTAACCTAACCTAACCTAACCTAACCTAACCTAACCTAACCTAACCTAACCTAACCTAACCTAACCTAACCTAACCTAACCTAACCTAACCTAACCTAACCTAACCTAACCTAACCTAACCTAACCTAACCTAACCTAACCTAACCTAACCTAACCTAACCTAACCTAACCTAACCTAACCTAACCTAACCTAACCTAACCTAACCTAACCTAACCTAACCTAACCTAACCTAACCTAACCTAACCTAACCTAACCTAACCTAACCTAACCTAACCTAACCTAACCTAACCTAACCTAACCTAACCTAACCTAACCTAACCTAACCTAACCTAACCTAACCTAACCTAACCTAACCTAACCTAACCTAACCTAACCTAACCTAACCTAACCTAACCTAACCTAACCTAACCTAACCTAACCTAACCTAACCTAACCTAACCTAACCTAACCTAACCTAACCTAACCTAACCTAGTCCTAACTTACAATGAAATGAATCTCAGACGTGATTTGCAGGCTGCTACCTTAAAAACTCAATCACTTACCTAAATGCCAGCTGTCATTTATAAAAAGTTATTAACCTAATAACCTAATTTTACATGTTCGTTCCAAATTTCGCAAAATAGACCGATATTGACAATAAAATAATGTTCCTAGATACCATTGATTTTCCATTATTTTGCTTATTTCATACATTGAAGTGCAAACTACGCATTTAAAAATTGCACAGTGCAATTTTATAATAACTATAAATAAAGCATAATAAATATACTATAATGTATGATATAATCATGAATCAACTGTAACCTGTAGGATCGATATCGGACGTTGCAGTCCAATCAACGAAGCAACAGTTTTCTTCCAATCAAGAGTTTATGCAGGGACTTGAGAATTCTTGATCCCAAAAATTTTGTACAAAAAAACTTTTGAAATTTGAATCTGGGGCAAATCCAGCGCAGATAAAAGAGGAACTGTTCAATTTCGCTACTAGTTGGAACACAATTAAGTCGATGATCTATGATAATAATTCGAATGATTCAAATAACTTAATGTATCATGTAAATGCAGATGCATCTATTAATGCCAGTGATAAGGAAGATATTGATAATGATATGTTCAATAGTGACAATGTGTAGAACAAGACGATGATCATCGTCATGTAAAAGTAAAGAAAATAAAATATAAGAAAAACGGCAGATGTGGGTGTATGATCTTTATGATGTGTGATTGTAATTAATACACTTGTAATTAACAGATTACTTTATTATTATTAACTTCTGGCTCAACGGCAGAAACGACATTTATTTTCTTAACAACTAACTTCTGGCTTCTGTGTTATCTGTGGTGCCATCTAACATCTATATATATAATTAACCTAACTCTAACTTTAAACCTACATATCCTACATATGCAACCTATAATACAAGCGTTATATGTATTATTGCATATGACACAATGACAAAGTCATAACTTACTTGAGCAAAAATTCAATAATTTTAAGATCAATTAAATCGAAAATATCTCGAAGCAAGCAATTTCGGTGCCTAATATCATGATAACTAATTTAAAGGGATATAATAGTTGTAGAAAATGGTGGGATAATATATTAGTTGATGCCCCTGTTCTTACTAAATAATTTATCTTAACTGTCATTAACAAAAAATATATACTGTTTTTTTCGTGAATTTTCCTTTTTTCCGTAATGTCTTGGTAACGTCTCGACGTTTTCGAGACAAGAGTTAGTATTGAACGTCTAATTTTACACTGCTGAAATCAATGGTGTACAAATATATAGGCGGGTGTATCATTTAAAAAATTCGGCCTTTAACCTCTCTCAATTTATAGTAATGTGTTATGTTTTTCAAAGTATTTTAGAAATAGACAACAATGAATGCCATATAAATTTTATTTTAAACGTTGTTTCATATATCTCGTAATAGAGGCCAGATATTGAACTTCATCGCACTAACGGGCCCCCTGATATACGCTGAATGTTTTAAAATAATTGACTAAATAAGCTGAAGTAGAAAATAACCAGACGTTTCTTTAATAATTTCAGTTATTCTTATTTTTGGTTGGTTTAGTAAGTCTATATTACACTATATCCCAATAAATCGATAAAGGCAAATGGCTGAACTAATCTAAAATATGAAAGAAATAATTTTAATTACAGTCGGTGTATAAAATTAACAAAAAATATATTTTGCAAATTATATGAACAGGATCGTACCACGATGGTTCGCAAGCAACCACGCGGGTCTCTGACTGTTACCAAGATTACTAAAGACCTAAAGAGTAAAGACCAGAGGTTCTGTGACCAGGTTGGGAACGGAAACTTGGATGCGACAGATGCAAGGGGAATAATAATAATAATTTATTTTCCATAATGACAACATTACAGTTGTATAGGAATAGTCAAGTTACACAAAAGCAATAAAATATCTTAAAAACTAGGTAAAAAAATCACATACAGAATAAAAGCATTTTGATAATAAAAACAGTTAGAATTTTACATTCTGTTGGTAGATGATTAAACAATTTTGGACCCATGTAATTTGGTGAATTAGAGGTTAATTAAGATTATTAAGTCTTGCAAATGGTACTCTAAAGTCTTCCTTGCTACGTGTATTTGAACGAATGAATATTTTTATTCATAATAAATATATTTTTATTTTGGTAAACATAAACACACAGTTCAAATATGTACAAAGATGGCAAGGTTAAAATCTTATACTCTCTAAACAATTATTTGCAAGAATGGGTACTAGAGACATTCGCTATACGGCGCAATATACGTTTTTGAGCAATAAAAACAAAACGTTGTGCTATTCTTTTAGGCCCACGATATCGAAATTCGGCCATTCAGGGCCGCTGGGCTCCCCATTGAAGCTGACGACGTCTAGAAACAATCTACTGCCTACCATGTGGAATTCTGGGGCACTCTGAGCGAGTTGCGGGCCCCTGGGAGAACCTAGTCGTGTGTCTCATGGTGTGGTTGGAGCGCCGTGGGCCTGGGAGCGTCGATACGACGGCCATGGGTCCATGACGTCGATTTTTTTTTGTGATTTTGTCCCTATGGGAACTTTTCTAATAAATTATATCAGGTTCCCGCCTCGCAACGCTCAGCCTTTTGAATTTATAATTTTTTTTGGTATGTCCCGATGGATCTTTTATTTGTTAGTTTTTTGTGTCCTTAACGGATCTTTTCTACGCCCCGAAGGGATCTTTTACTTGTCCTTAATGGCTCTTTTCTGTTATTGTTTCGTGTCCCTATTAGATCTTTTGTTTTATTTAAATTCAATGAAAGGCTTGTTTGCAGTTCAAAAGAACGACTTGCCACTAATATAGGCTTGACTAACGCTGGGGAACTGACCAGAACCCAGGACAGTATCTTGTACTACAATGTTGTAAAAAGCTTGTTAATAAAACAAAAGCATTAAATACAAAACTTTATTACCAAAAAGTCAAAAATTACAATTATAATGCTATCAAGGGCGCAATAAATTTTTTTAAAATTAGTGAACACAAAAATATACATGTAGAATACACAATTATTTTTTTTTTAATTGCGGTAGTTTCTTATTCTTCCTCTTGCTCCTTGCTCTTATGGGGTGTCTTGTTAAAATAAACCTGATGTGTTTGTGTTTGCACTGGTGATTTTAACGGAGCCTTCATTGAACACCTTACACCTAAAATAAATTAAATTCGATAAGTAAATACACATCACCAATTCTATAAACGCGAGGATTAACAGCAGACATCAAATAATGACTAAATACTATATTATGTCTCTTTTTAAATAAGTACCATCTCAAATTTATCCTTCGATAAACAGTGAAGCTTTATATATGTTTTTAACTAATAAATGTAAAAGTTTGTTTTGTGTAGAATGCCCAAATTTTGAAAACGACATGGAGATTTCTATACATGAAATTTATCTCGATGAAACTTTCTGCATAGAAATAATGGAGCAAGCCACTAAATTTTGGAGGAAAGCAATTTTCCCGAAGTTAATTAGTTAATTTGTAATTTTTTTACTTGATTATTTCATTCAGTTAAGTATGTCAGTATGTGTACAATTTATTGTTAATATTTAACTTAAATATGAAATATCTCTAATAGTTACATTTATACTTTTTGTTAGGTTTCCAAATACTGTACAATAAAAATCAAATTTACAGTTCATCATTTCTTAAGATATTAAACTGAGGTATAATAATAGTAATATAATAAAGAACTATTTGATACAATTTTATTGAACTATTAAAACAAATGATTTACAAGAACCTTCCTTCATGTCGTCTAACTACCAACCTTTATATTAACATAAAAACTAATCTACTTGAAAATATAATCATTATTAACATATAAAGTTGTGCAACCCATAATTGTCAGAAATGTGTTGAGTGTGTGCAGTTTGTTTTTTAACATGCTAAATTCACGTAATCGGCGAATTAATCGTTCGATATGTACTCTTAGCACACTTATTATTTTGCCATCCATAAAATAATCCATTTGGTGTACATGATACCAAATATTTCTTATTACTCATGCGGGACAAGTCCTATCTCTTTGCTTGGTTTTTAGGTCGGTAAATAGCTATTTGCCTGCTCTACTATTAAATATTTATTTGCATACATTAATCACATTTGTCGCACACGAATTGGCAATAAAACACGCAAAATGAAATTCTGTGAAAACATGATTAGAAGTCCTACAATTATACCGGAGAGTAATTTGTAATAAAAAAAATAGTATGAGCAATTCGTGCGGTGTCTATTGCCCACGAGAGTGGAGTTCAACGCACATACGAAGTGAGTGCGCTCATTCGATTGCGATTAAGATTCTGTTGGTTTATGAAGGCAGGTTAAATTTCCAGATCTTAAGATTATTTTTTGTCCCATTATTTTAAAACAGTGCCAGTTTGCAGCTTCATTTTTTAGCTAAAATATATGTTGTTAGAACGATAATCTACTGCATTGAACTTATTTCAAAATGATCACAACAAAATACAGACGCCCCTGAACAATTGAAACGATTAACATTGAAAAAATTATTTTAGAGCAACGGTAAACAAAAGCCATGACATAATTTTGGTTGTTTATTACTGCAATTCATCGATTTCGTTGAGTAGTAAAGTAGCGACTCCCCATATTCAAATTATTTCGACGTGGAATATTATTGATTTAAGCGACTCCTGTTCATAGAAGTGATTATTCCAAGATTTAAAAAAAATAGAGCTTAACCAGTGGTCTAACTACTGATGTATATTTCCCTTCATATCAGTAGATATCGTCATTAATCGTGAGAACATTGTAACCTGATTTTTTTAATAAAGAATAAATATGTATGCGGCAGGGCTCCGGGGCAACTATTTTAGAGGCGCGATCAACGTCAAGTATAGGCAACACAAATTACTCAAACTTGGTCGACAGTATAGTTCATAGAGGGCAGTGCAGCCAAAAAAGATTTAAGCTATATTTTTGCACATTAGATGCGATAAGCGGTGCCATTCGAGCGAATAAATCATGACGTCATGCTTAAAGGCATTTGCAGCGGAATCGCGCGGCTTCAGGAGTACGCTAGAAAATGACGTCACGCTTCAAGGCGCTTAGCGTAAGCAAAAATTTAACTTTAGTATATTTGCAAATTTTTTAATTTCATCTGAAAATTTTATAAATGTACGGAAAATTAAAGCTTTATTTTACTGATGTATTTTACAGTTCCTATGAGTGTTGTTTATGTTAGATATTGTTTTAATTTCTAGATATTTATTTTAAAATGTTATTTCGCTTCAATATTTTTATTTTGTTGAATATAATTTTTATTTTAATCAATAAAACAATATAATTGTTTTTTGTTCTCATGTTTATAACATGTAATGTGGGTAGAATTGTTTAAATTTTTTTAAATTTTATTTAATAAAAATATTGATTAAACCTAGTTTAAATTCCCAGGTATTGTTGGTACCTTTCTTTTCTAAGGTTGGTACAGTTCTTAACCAGAGAGTTGGAATAAAATAGAGTAATAAAGTGGGCACGACAACTGGCCCTGAGACAAATTTGTCTACCCACTTACGAAAATGGCAAAAATATGAAACAACCGCATCGATAGTATCCGACAAGAAATGGGGCCATAGCGGCATATATGGATTATATCTCTAGTCTATTCCAACTCTCTGAGTACAACGTACAATTTCTTAAAATCTAATAAGTTTTTATTTACTTTATTGGTAAATTACTGTATTTTCTTTCTGGTAGCACTGATAGAGGGCCCCACTAGTTAGTAATCATAATATCAAAATACATCTGTTTAGACCAATAAAATAGAGGGGATAGACTTGAACGCTGACGCCGTAGAATGAAAATGGAACCCTGTTATAAGAGTAGTGCTGATGCTGCTAGGGGGGTAGTTGCCTTGTCTAGCACGTTGTAATTTGTATGTATGAATGGCAGCATACATGATTCTTAATGGACTCAATTAGCTCACAACTAATGCAACCAGACATTCTACTGTCATAGAAATTTTGATCCCGTCGAATGACATTGGAATTTGAGCCTTATTACCTTATTCATAAAGACTATAAATTATGATGCTAAAACATTGCCTTACATTTTATTGAATTTCTCGGTTGAAACAAATATATAAGAACTTCCAGTGCCAATCTCATACACACAAGATATGTTAAAATATATGTATTTATCGAAGATTTAATAAGCCTTTAATTTTATTTTAATAATGCCAAATATAAAACAGCAACAGTTTCCTCCAATGGGAATGAAGAATGTGAAAATTTAAATTGCGTGGCAGAATGCAATGCAATTGCAGCTAATTTCAATATTATTGTTTGAATTATTCACATTTACGGTTCATAACAATCTTTCTTTCTATAATCAAATTTTATATTCATTTTAAATTGTTTGAACTATGGGTTTATGTTTTGTTCCTGAATGTGAGCATATAATAGTGGATGTAAAATGTTTAATTTTCCAAAGGATGCCAAGTTAAAAGAAAAGTAGAAGCTACTTATGAGGTAGGTTAGGGTTATTTATATTTTACTTTATTACAGAGTTCCCTGACAGTAAAATGCTGATTTACCGTTAAAAGTACAGCAGTACAAGTTATTAAAATTTATGACACAACAATTTTCTTTTTGTAATATTATTCCGGTGCCGATTTTCATACAAAAAAACTACGTTAATATTACTATTTACATCAATTATATACAATATTTATAACTGTGTACCTAGTAAGTTTTATTTGTTCTATTTTCAGAAGGCGCGATAGGAAATCTAAAAAGTTTTCATTGATCTGTACTTGGCACTTTGAAGATAGTGACAGAAAAAATAATTTACCAGCGATATTTAAACGGAATGTTGGAAAAATGTTTACATATTCATCTCCAGAAAGACGAATTCGCCTATACCTACCTCAACTTCATACATTGTGTCTTTCGTATTTGCTCGAACCATGCAGCTCATTATCATACTGCATTCTTTTAACATCCTGAAACTACAGAATTTTCTGCTTTTCTTTGTAGAAATCAAATATTGCACTCATACTAACAACAATTTTTTTAGAAATTTCTTAGGTGTACTTACATATACCAAAATACTTATTTATAAAATATTAAATTAGAAATTCAAAAGTTTTGAGACATATGGTCAGCTGTACGAGGTTATAAACTGACAGAGCAAAATGTAAAACTAACTTGAAGTTAGCAGCAATGACGTTTTTGTATTCTCAATTCCTATTGGAGGATACTATAATTCATATGTAATATCAATTTATTTGATTAAAAGTTAATTTCTTTAATGTATTTTACATATATACACTTTCACATACTTTGTGAATGTCAATTAGTTACTGAAAGGTCCTAAATATTTTCTGTGAGGCAGAAATAAAATGAAATTCTAAGCTATGTTTTAACCCTCTTGATAATGGTCTTTATTAACTAGACCATTAAGAGTCAAGTTCCAGTGCATTAATTTCGGGCTATTAGCGGTATGACAGTATGTATGTTGGGTTGCCTAATATGCGACGGAGTCCATTTAGTAGTAATACTGTAACAGTAATTCAAAAAAAAATTTCAAATTGCATTAGTAAACATAAGGTATTATGAAAACTTACATTTTTTATGCATATTTATTTTTAAAGTACTAAATACAATATAAGTACCTACCTACACTAAATCTAAACATGATAAAATAACACAGTTTTCGGCAATTTTTGTCTTGCAGCTAATTTTTTAGTCCCTACAATTTTTTTTTTTAATGCCTTGTTTATATTTACGTCCTGGCGGAGTTTAGCTACAGCTACTCTTCCACTCAACCAGGACGGCGAAATGAGATGCCGTTCACCCATCCAAGTGATGGCCTTGACCAACGCTGCTTAACTTCGCTGATCGAGGTCTCAGCGCTTAAACTGACGACGGTACCTCACTTCACTCAATTTGCATTGTCTTTTTTTGCACGTGTTGCAATTTTCATGCCAGTGTTCTGAAATGCTAACAACTGGGTGGGTTGGTTTATCTTGGTAACAAAATGTTGCAATACCATACTTATTAGAATCCGCTTTTTTAAAATCAACTTTTTCCATATATCCCAATAGAATTTCCCTTTTGAAAGCTTTTTCGCAATATTTTATAATTTCAAGTACCACTAGAGAAGGAAAACATAATTTACCTCTTGAAACAAATTTAGTAAAACTCGCATATTCATTTATATTTACCGAATAATTATTATCGTCATGATCACTTCTATTTAAAATTTGTTGGCAATGTCTGCATGAATTCTTGGTCAACATTTTTTCAAGGATAAAACCACCAATACAATATAAAATATTTTCCTGGAAAGCTGACAGTGAAATTATATCCAAAACCGAAATTAAATTAATTAATTCTGTTATTCTGTATTTGTTGCATCAGGTAAATCATAGTCATGATCTAGTAACACAGAATCTGTAGCTCTAAACTCAAACATAGGCGTAGAATCACAATGGTTGTCAACATAGTTTGCATTTACGCTAGGTTTTGTACTATTCTTAAACAGCAATTTTCGCATTATTAAAAAGGAATATCGAAAATAAAAGACTCATTCATTACGTGCACCTTTTCCAAAACTTCTTTCATGTGTGAGACCCGAGACAGCAGTCCACCCCACAACATCCGTACTGCTCTAACACGTGGTTGCACTTTTGTGTTACATTCGTTTATAGCGTAAGCGTTACAGTCTATCCCCTCTGCTTCATTGGTTTAGAAGGGAAGATAATCTATGGGGAAATAAATTTAAAATATATAACAATAAACAAATATATACAGTAAACAATATGACTCCTTTGGAACGAATAACTTATGCCAGGTAATAAGGTACCAACAGATTGAATATATGTCAGAGGTTAAACATCTAACCTACAAAAAAGACAAGTCCATATAAGTCAATAATTATTATTTAAATACTTCCCGAAATTTAGAGACTGATATAAATTCAGGGGATTTAAAAGATAGTGAGAAAGTACACTTGATGACAAAGTAGTCAAACAGAATAGAAAAGGTGCTAGTAAAATACAACGACTAGTAAGTGATCCCAGGAAAAGATTTTGAAATACAAGATTTGGGAACTTTCCAATTTGGTACTTTTCTTATATAGTCATTTTAAGAAAAAATTTTCCATTCTTTACACTGTAATCCTTGAAGATAACAGATATCATCATAAGAGAAACCGAAGAACAACTAGGTCAGTAAATTAGTTATATAATCATTGGATGTTGTAAGATATTGCATAAAATCATTATAGTAGCATAAAAATTTCAGAGAGAATGAGTACCAAATTTTGAAACTAACCATTTTATCAGTTTTTTGGATAGGACGTTGCCGACTCTCAACTTCATGGTCAACCTCGTACCCAAATTTGAATTTAAAGCAATCCTGGTCTTTTGGGAGCACGGTGCCTAATCATAATAATTTATTGCTGAATTTGTGATTGCTGGTAATGCCGACAGTCCCTCATCTTTTGTACTGGTAACCTAGACTAGCACCCATTTTGCTACCACGAAGTACGCCGATCTGATTATTACCAACACAGCCTGGAAGAAGCCTTGCCCTGGAAGTTATTTTTACTCTTCAAGTTCAATTTTTTTTTTTTTAATTTATCTCGCGTTTTTTGCAACAGTATAATCTACACTTTTAAAATTAGCACATATATATTTCAGCAAATATATATATATATATATATATATATATATATATATATATATTTTATTTCATAAGAAACAATAAATAAGTGCCTACTTTTTGACTTGAAATTGATTCACTGGGCTTACTGATTGCGGTCCTTCTGCCTGACAAACATAAAATAATTATACACATATACAATGCGATGGGCAGGGTATGTAGTACATAGGATGGAGAACCATTTGCCAAATGCATCCTATTTATAGAAGTGGTGCATGGTAGTAGGAAACGTGGTGCACAATATAAAAGATACAAAAATCAATTATATGAAACACTCGAGAGTATCAATATGCAAGATAATTGGGAAATTATTGCACTAGATAAATCAGAATGGAGAAGGCAGACAGCAAGTAGCCCATGGAGGGATTGTTAGACAGCGAAATATAGAAAATCCGGGTATCGGAGCTTTCATGTGAAATATATGTCCGTCTAATATGAAATATAACGATGCAAAACTTCAACATTTGCCGACTTCTTTTCTGAATCTTTTTCAGATACCAAAGTTAACTCTACCCCGTATAAACTCGATGGCATCACTCCAAATAATATTTTTCCTTTAAGGAAAGTTACTTGGATGATGTAAAAAACGCTATTAGTCAGTTAAAAGAAAATATGACTATGGAATCAGATAACATTCCTGCATTTTTAATTTGAGATTGTGCTATTCTTCTTGTATACTCGCTATCTATTATATACAATGCGATCTTAGAGAATTCTGTATTTCCAGACTTATGGAAATTATCTAAAGTTTACACCCTCATTACAGACCAATTACTATAATTTGCAATTTTAGTAAGTTACTCGTAATTATTTTATACGATCCTTTATATGCCCACGTTAATAATTGTCTATTACCAGAGCAACACGGGTTTATCTCAGGTCGCTAGACAGTAACAAATTTGGTTATAGAAACTCAATATATTAGTGAAGTCTTAGATCAGAGAGGTCAGGTAGACGTTATCTAACTGACTTCTCTAAGGCCTTTGATAAATTATATCAATACGTAGACAGTAAGAACGTGCATAATTAATAATGTGTAATCACAGACAAATTCATATCCAATCTATAACCGCTGCTACCTAAGGAGATACTTGTATTTCAAGAAGATGCGATGCAGATGAGGAACCCCTAAACTACTTGCTTTAGTTCCGATGCACATACCTTTCTGTTCAATATCCAAGCCGGCGACACAATTCACCGAATGAAACACATGGAACAGGCCAGGAACGACACTTCTCATTATCGCCAGGCCTAACTTGACCGCGTTATCATAGAAGGTGACGTCCTCGTATCTCCAACTGGAGATCATCAAATCGAACCCGCCCAATTTCAAGTAGTCGCTCTTGTAGAGGCTGACGATTCCAAAGCCAAACTATCAACAGAAACCGTTCTCGACATCGATAAACAACATTAAATCATCTTCTGATAAAGAATTCCAACTGGAGAGCTATTCCTCTGAACATCTCTTTGGAATATATTATTTGAATATCGTTGAGACGATATTTGTCTTTAAGATTTTTAGTCAAGTTCACGCTCTCCTGAAAATTTTCCGGAGATATTTGGTTCTTGTATAAAGTAACATACGGTCTGGTGGGTTCCGCTTCTCTCAGACACACGTGCTCGTACATCCTTAAGGCTCTCTTAAAAATGTTGTACCGCCCGCTCAGAGGAAGTATGAAATTGGCATATCTCTGGGTTCTAGGATGCAGTGGGAAATTTATAAAAATTTACTTCCTTCACAAATATCCCTGAAAAATAATAATATTTATTTTCGATTTCTTCTAAAAGACAGCCGATTCAAAGACTAAAACCGAATGGACTCAATTTGCTGTGATGTCACAACTTATGTAACCAGACATACTACTGTCATAAAAATTTTGATCCCGTCGAAAGACATTGGAATTTGAGCTTTATTACCTTATTCATAAAGGCTATAAATTATGAAGCTAAAACATTGCTTTACATTTTATTTAATTTCTTGGTTGAAACAAATATATAAGAACTTCCAGTGCCAATCTCATACACACAACATATGTTTAAATATATATATTTATATAAGATTTCATAAACCTTTAATTTTATTTTAATAATGCCAAATATAAAACGGCTAGTTTCCTCCAATGGGAATGAAGGATGTGAAAATTTAGATTACGTTGCAGAATGCAATGCAATTGCAGCAAATTCATTTTAAATTGTTTGAACTATGGGTTTATGTTTTGTCCCTGAATGTGATCATACTAATAATAGTGAATGTAAAATGTTTCATTTTCCAAAGGATGCCAAGTTAAAAGAAAAGTAGAAGCTACGTATGAGGTAGGTTAGGGTTATTTATATTTTACTTTATTATAGAGTTTTCTGACAGTAAAAATGTTGATTACGTTAATTTTACTATTTACATCAATTCTATACAATATTTTTTATAAACTGTGTACCTAGTTAATTCTATTTGTTCTATTTTCAGAAGAGGCGATAGGAAATCTAATAAGTTTTCATTGGCACTTTGAAGATGGTGACAGAAAAAGTAATTTACCAGCGAATGTTGGAAAATTGTTTACATATTCACCTCCAGAAGACTAATTCGCCTACCTACCTCAACTTTACACATTTTGTCTTAATACTTGCTTGAACCATGTATAGTATGCAGCTCATTATCATACTACATTTTTTTAACATCCTGAAGCTAGAGAATTTTCTCATTTTCGAATGATTTTAGTTTCTTTGTAGAAGTCAAATATTGCACTCATACTTAACAACTATTTTTTTCTTGAAATTTCTTAGGTGTACTTACATATACCAAAATACTTATTTATAAAATATTAAATTAGAAATTCAAAACTTTTGAGACATATGGTCAGCTGTACGAGGTTATAAACTGACAGGGCAAAATGTAAAACCAACTTGAAGTTAGCAGCAATGACGTTTTTGTATTCTCAATTCCTATTGGAGGATACTATAATTCATATGTAATATCAATTTATTTAATTAAAAGTTACTTTCTTCTAATGTATTTTACTTTACTTTTACGTTCACATACTTTGTGAACGTCAATTAGTTACTGAAAGGTCTTAAATATTTTCTGTGAGCTAGAAATAAAATGAAATTCTAAGCTATGTTTTAACTCTCTTGATAATAGTCTTTATTAACTAGAGCATTAAGAGCCAAGTTCCAGCGCATTAATTTCGCGCTATTAATGGTATGACAGTAGTATGTTGGGTTGCCTAAAATGTGGCGTAGCACTAAATGAGTCCATAAGCAAGCATAGTGAAATTTGAGACTTTAAATAGGCAACCACCTTTCAATTTTATTTAATTCTCTTGATATATTTCTGAAATTACTGAAAATCTTTAAAACCTGATATAGCACATTAATGAGCTTTAAAATATACATTTTCTCAAAGGACCCTGCAGCAAATACACGAAAAACGGTTTCGGTGAAAATTTTTTGTGAATTGTAGATCTAGTCCTACTAATTAAATTGCCCATTAGCAAAACTCACCTTCCAGAATTACTTTCGGATTTATGGTCATCCAAAGTTTTACTTACATGGCTGCAGCCTTGCAATATTTTCTAAAAAATATTTTATAGGTCAAATCAAGAATAATAAAAATTTTTAATAATGGGGTATAAACTTTTTTTACTAATTATTGCTTTAATACCTACAGAACCTACAGGGTGTACAAGAAAATATTTTTATTTAAAAAATTCTTAACTATAACAAACGAAAAACTTGTAACGGCTAACAGTAATAATATTGCTTTTTACTCAATGTTGTTATCTGTACCTATCACTTGCGTCTTGGATAGATTGTAAGAGCATGGTTGATGGATATTTCACATTCGGCTCGTGTCTTGAGTAACCCAAGAACCACAAAACACTAGCTACATGTGCCAATAGTTCTTACACCAGATTTGCCAGTACAGTAATATCCAGTGATAGGATCGCCTATATTACTATACTGTATCCAAAACTGGTACTTAGTAGCATTTCGGTGTCGCGAATATATTCAAAGTATAATAATGGAGCGTTGCTCCAGTGTCAGATCTATTTGTAAATCAATTTCTTCCCATTGTGTCATGTCTTGTATATAGGAGGGAGCTAGTTTCAGTTTATGCCCAGTTTTTCTAGAAATGGTACTGCATCTCTGTAGCCCCTATCAACAACGAAAATGTCATTTTCTAAAAACCAGTTTGATCACGTCTGTCTCGTTTCATTTCATTTGTCAGCATTGACAAATCGTTATTCCGAGAAGTAGAGAAATATTTTTCATGTAGCCAATATATAACATCTGGCGTAACAATTAAGCCAGGTTTTATTAAATGACGACCTTTACGTACGCAGTATGATTGACGCAAAACTTGAAAATTATTACTTTTCCCTATTGAACAATAGGTACCGTCAATGTAAGCAATTGCCTTTTTTTCATCAGGTTCGTTATTGTACAGTTGATTTGCAAAATCAGTGACATGTTGCGAGTTATGGATTGTAGCCCAATATTTTCAGGTACAAACCTCTGCATCAGTTGACTGTCGACTAGAATAATCAAATATCGCTTTCAAAAATTATCTGATTGGCAAAAAAATACAAGAAGATCTTTCTTTGAAACGTAATCATGTCCACCTTTCTCTTGGGACAATAATCATAAATCTCACGAAACTGATGTTTGGACATGGGACACATATTTGAATTCTTCATCTGTAAAACTATTAATGTCGTGGGATTTCCACTTTTCTGTATTGTTTATGGTTCTTAATTTCTGTAGAAATGCTAGCAATTGTGGCACCTTAATAACATATGGCCTATTAACAAATCGCAGTCCAGCCATTAGCTGCTGGATCAACATATCATTTTCATCTAGATGTTGATGACAAACTGACACTTTCCGCAATATATTATGTTTTTGATGACAAACACGTTAACTCTACATTGAATAGTTAGTCTTTGTAGATTTTCAACAGCGTCGCATATAGCACAACTATGACTTGATGTTTGAGTTAATACATTAAGTCTTAAACAGGTCTTAAACATCATTTTCTATAACTGTTATTTCATTAAAAATTGAGACATGTTACAATTAAAACAGATTCTTGTCTGATTGTTAATAACAAGTGGTGGTCTTCCAAATGTCTCACGCCTAGTTGTGGCAATTTCTTTTTTGGCAGCATTATTATCTCCATCAATTCTTGACATTCTATTTATAAAGTTCACACTATGACAATTATTGACAGTGCCTCCGGTTTGCAGGAAGGACCGTGACTCAAACTTAAAATTAAATACTTTAAGAAAATTAATTTTATTATTCGTATAAGGTACTTACTTCGGGATAACAAAATCAACAAATAAACTTAAAATACAGCAACAAACATAGGTAGGTTAGCGTCTTTTTACGCACTGACAACAAATAACTGTCAACTAGATTTAAATTGTTTTAGACATAACTTACTTGATCAACAGAAAATATTTTTTAACAATTGAGAGACTAAATCAACATAAAATATGTAAGTAGCATCATCAGCAATATTTGCTGACGATTTCTTAAATAAAAATAGTTTCTTGTACACTCTGTAGGACTGTAGGTATTAACGCAATATGTAAAAAAAGTTTATACCCCATTATACATTTTTTTTATTATTCTTGATTCGACCTATAAACAATTTTTGGGAAAATATAGTAAGACTGCAGCCCGTAAGATCTAAAACTCTGGATGACCATAAATCCGAAAGAAATCCTGGAAGGTGGGTTTTGCTAATGGGCAATTTAATTAGTAGGACTAGATCTACGATTTAAAAAATTTTTAGGGAATTTCACCAAAACCGTTTTTACGTGTATTTGCTGCGGGGTCCTTTAACCGACCATCTCTCTTTTATGGTTTAGTAGTTGTCTATACTATTTCATTGAAACGATGAACCCCTTTATATGTATGACGTACTTATACTGAAGTGTAAGGAAAGTTACTGATTATCCATTTATGTACCGTTTACTGTATGAACGTGTTTTAAATTATAATATACCCATCAATAAAATAAAGATTAACAGGTACAGTACTAGACAGAAACATCTCAAAATCAAATTTTCATTTTTTACATCATTACGCACCACTCCAAAAAATCTGAAAACATTATAAGGCAATAAGCATACAGAGACGCTGTAGCTGTAAAGACAAAGATAATAACTTGAAGAAATAAAAAAAATTATGATATATACGCCCTTAAGGCTGCATGGGTCTTGATTTTTCCAGAATTTTCGTTAGAACAGGAATAAAAGAATTAAATAAAAACTAAAAATTGCATTTCCTTCTGTAACAGCCCCAACAGTAGGGGTGCAAAGTGAAAACTCGACAGGAATTATTTATTTTCATTCCATTCCATTTTTTTTTAAGTAGGTTAAAGAGAGTACACAATGGAAAGTAAGCAAACATACATTGGCGTAAGTAAGAGTTAATACTTCTTATTTTTATTCGAAAGCTTATTATGTGTCTAACTTATGTTAAATATAACAGGAGCTTTTCATTTCAACAAAAAATAAACGAATTCAACAGAAATGCAGGGTGGGGCAATAGTGCGTCTGACTTCCATAACTTGAGTTCTATGATCATCCGGGAGGTAGCACATATATTTTATGCATCATTTCAACACGACTTCTTTATTTTTTTAATGTTAGTTTTTATTCGAAAAACAACTAAAATAAGTGTCAGCTGACGCGGCTGTGGAGATGAGGAACGTGGGAGGCTGCGCATTTGGCAAAAGAATTTTGTTTTTTGCGTCAATCCAACAAAGCTACAAAACTAGAAATAGTTTATTTATGTAATATAAATGAAAAAAACAAACAGTGTCAGCTGCATAAGGTAAGGAGCGAATGTTGTCAACTTATCAATATGTATGAAAAACACGTGAAAATTTGTTATTTCAACAAAGCTGAAATTTATTTATACGATAGTTTACGATATAAAAAAACAATTAAAAGTTGTCAGCTGACAATACCATGGGACAAAACCTGTCAGCTAGACTTTTTTAGTGTACAGCAGAGTTCAGGGGCAAGCCGAGCGATTGACGCAAAAAACAAAATTATTTTACCAAATGCAGTCTCCCACACTCTTCATCTCCACGGTTGCGTCAGCTGATACTTATTTTAATTGTTTTTCATGTTAGTAATTCATTATTTTTGAAGTTCGCGCCGCGATTATTCGTCGAGGTACGTTACGACTGTGCGCATGCGCGCTCCTATCTGTTGGCGCGTTACTTTTCCTTTGCACTCGGTATTTGTTAAGTTTTCAACCATTGTACACTATATTTGTATTTTGTTCAATATATCCATTTTAATCTAAGTGTCTGTGTTTTCCTTTGTTCAATCGAGCCCAAAATTCGATCGAAAACTAACATAAAAAACAAAGAAGTCCTGTTGACATGACGTATAAAATATTGACGCTATCGCCCGGACTATTGCTAGAAATAAAAAAAAAACACGAGTGAATTACATAAAAATTCTATAACTGGAAATAATTTTCGAATATACAGGATGAACCAAGACGATTATACAGGGCCAAGTGCCATTTCTTTTAAATCGAATGCTACAAACATCACTACATGTTTAGAAACCTCATTCTAGACTGCTTTCACTCCTTAATTTTTTTTTGTTTTTTTACAAAAAACCAGTCACCCTACTCTGTGGCTCCAACCCTCACAGAGGGGAGCTGGTAATAAATACCAATAGCCACTCCCCACGCCCATGGGGTGAGTGACTACCAGGTTCGTGAATCGTGTGCCCTGAGTAGATGCAATGAACCGAGGATGATGGCCTCCTGCATTCTGCCAAATCTCGGCATACCGGTATGATCTTTAGTTCTGAAAGCAGTGTCTGTCTTATTCCACTGAGGGCTCCTATAATCAGTATCGCTATTTTAACAGAATGGTCTGGATAAAGCCTGCGGGGTTCGAAGAGCAAATCTCGATATTTTGTCCGTTTTCCCTCCTCCTTCAAGACAATGTTGCTCTCAGTGGGGGCTCAGAATTCCACGACATATATTGTCTTGATTGGTGGTCGAGGTCACTCCTTTATTATTATTATTATTGACTATCTCCCAACCATTTGGATCTAGTTGTAATAATGCCATCTGCAGACGCATTTTGAAAAAATCACTAGTCACCAAATATAGATTTTAAGAAAAATATTTGTAAATACCAGATATGAGACATCTGTGATATGTTTTTGCTCGATAAATCGAAAATGGTTACAAATACTTATAGAGATGTACTATTGCGGCCGAATTAAAGTCATCGATTGTTTATTAAGTAGTATGTTTTTTCCAAAAAAAGTATGTTGTAAATAGGGATGTTTATGTCAACAGTTATGTCAATTACATTATTTTGGCAAGAAATCATTGGTGGGGATCACAATGACATTGACACTAATAAAAATAATAAAATATATTATAATTGATGCGTTGTAAGAACAACATTCAACAACATCGCACAGATATCTCATAACTTATTTACAAAGTTCGTTCTTAAAATCGATAACAGTGACTGGAGTGTTTTTCAAAATGCATCTGTATTATTTAACAGAAAAAATCACTGCATTCAAATGGTTTGGAGAATAGTAATACAGAAAGTGGCTTCTAAAAATGTACTAATATTTATAGCATTCCATTTTAAAAATGGCACTTCTTCCTGTGTGTGTTGTCTTGGCTTACCGTATATTTTCGGAAATAATTTCCAGTTACAGAACTTTTATGTAGTTTATCAATGTACCTTTTTTTTTTTAATTTCGAGCTATTGCCCCACCTTGTACACTAATTATTTACCTGAAAACGTCTGTTGTATGTAGGCATGCCTTCTAACTTGAACAGTCATCTTGTGGCTCCTATATTTGCGGTAAACCAACAACAGACACAAAATTTGGTCAACACCACAAACAGGATCCAGCCTCCAATAACCGTATAATATTTCTTTAAAATCTATAACCCTTCCCCTTTGCGTGGAGAACGAGTTAATTAGTTCCATTACCTGAAAAATAACTCATTAACAAAATGCAGAAATGGAAATGCATAGTTTAAGACAACGCTTCCCTGCAAATAAAAAATGCAATAAAAACTTTAAGAGCTCATTATTAACACCGGCGAACCAGACGGTATGGTATCGTCAAACAAACTGAGGTTCATTAAAAACTAAAGTTAAGTGAGTAATCCAATTTACCTTACCGGAATAGTACAGAGAGTAACGGTGTTTTAATGAGGTCGCAAAGTTTTTGTTGTATTTTTTCATTTGCAGGGAAGTGTTGACTAAGACTGTACACAAATATCTCACCTCTATCACTCTGTCGCTTAATCCCTCTTTCAAAGACGATACTATTCTCTTCCGAGGATTCAAATCCCTATTCAAGTACTGATATTTTGACTCCCATTCTAATATATTACTTAAATGGAGCGGTTTGTACCTAATTATATTTGTCGGTGTACCTAAAAAAACCATGATTTTATTTAAAAACAAAAGTTTACTGACTATGCTCGGCTACTTTCAGAGCCATACATGTATTCCCAAAAATAGAGTATTTTTGAATAAATAATTAAGAAAATCTGTAAGGGCACAATATGAAATTGTGGTTGAATATTGATTCAATTTATCTACTTTCTTATGGTGTGTGACTTTTTAAAACGTATCTCATAATAATAATAATGACCAAAGGAAATTAATTGATTGCTTCAGTCGATAAACTCATTTATATTTGGAGGGGAGCCAACCTCAGAAAAAGTTCATTTGCAAAAATCGAATTTTTTTTTCAAAATAATCTTCAAAACTCGAACGTGCTTAAACAGATTGTTTCACCATCACCACTTGCCAACTAATTAAAGTTCTTAGGACATTGTCTACTAGTTCGCCTGAGTTGCAGGTGTGATTAATATCTAGTCAATGTGAATGACAAAAAGAAGTCTTCAGGATGCAACAATTTTTCAAATTAAATTATTTTTCTTTTTTCAGTTTATACAATGCATTGTTAATGTGCAAAACTTACGAAAAAATAACAGTCTTTATTAAACCTTCATTACCATTGAATATTTTGTTCTACAATTTTCACATTACTGTCTGAATGTGCTGTTATTAAATTTATTTACCGTTCAATAAAGCAAATGATGTGACGTCTCATAAAAAAGTTCAAATCAAATAAATATGAACAACTTATGTGTACCATTAAAAATTGCAGCCACATAAATCATAATATCAGTATAGAACGGTGAATTTTCCTTTGTGATATGTCAATCATGACGATATGTTAAAACATTTTACTTTGTTTCTATCACTATCTCTCACTTGTTTATATCACTAATTAGTGATAGAAACAAAGTAAAGTGTTTTAATATACTGTAAAAAAAACTATTCCCACTTTTATAACTACTCTAAATAGTGCCAACTTTATATAAATTTAGAAAAGGTACTTTAATAGCTTTTTGTGAAAAATTTGTATAAATGCAATAATTAAGAAATAAAGGCAATTATACAGGGTGTAGTTTCTTTCAATTAAAAAAAACATTATACGGAATGATCAAACAAACAAAAAGCATTATAAACGGTTACCATTTTATCGAATGTGAAATTGAATAGAAAACAAAGTTAATTTTTTTCTAATGAAGTAATTGTTTCAAATCCGTAATATACAGGGTGCCTGAAATTAATGTTCAAATCTTCAATTTTTTCAAATGGAACACCCTGTATATTTTGATGTAGGGATATGAAATAATTCACAAAACGGAAACATGGGAAAGTAGAAAAACTTTTATTTAAACAAAATCATAATAAAACAACTTACACCCACTACGATAAATTATTATATTAAATGTTCAAAACGTTTTTCATCCAGTTCTAAACTGTTTTTGCTCTTGCTTTCCATTGGCCTTACCATTTCAGGTGGAATATTTGCAAACACATTTATTATGTGCCACATATTTATCTTAGTTGTTAGTAGCTCTTCTGATATAATCCCACAAGATTCAGAAATGTGTATTGTCTAGGTACACTTTCACGTCTCATAAAAATGAGCTGAAGCTTCATCCTACGTGAGGCATATTAATAACCCAGATAACACCTTTTACAAGAAGGTTGCTTCATTGAAGTGACCATTGAAAAAGATGTGTCATATTTGAAAATATTTCACCTCAAACGTTAAAGCAAGCAAGTGGAAAGGTCTTTTCGAGCAAAAACATATTTATGTTTGGAACAAGCTGGAAAACCTTTTTAACATTTAATGTACCTTGTTTGTAGCCGGTGTAAGGTATTTTATCATAATTTTGTTTAAATAAAAGCTGTTTTCTACCTACAAATCTTTCAGTTTCGTTAATTGTTTCAAAGACCTCTATAAATTCCGATGGTAATGTTCATACAAAAATTATTTGCATTTAAATTTTCCATATTATTACTGCGTAAAAATATACAGGGCGTTTCATTTGATGTAATCGAGAAATTGACTTTACAAACAACCACAACTTATTTGTTTGTTCTTCGGATTTTTGGTCTATTTGGATAAGTTAGAATTTATTTCATTGGCTTACTTTAATTAGTGTTTAATAAGATATTTCAAGATGCAAGATCAATAGAGGCAAAAGGTCTTTGCTATGAATTTGTTGTCTTACCTAATATATTTGCGTCACTGAGATATCCATCCGAGCCACGATACTTGGGGAAAAGACAAGTGGCAAATTATTCACAAGTTCTGCAACATCTATTCGATTTACATGATACCCCAGTTCCGACATCGAGACTGATCACTTTGAATTTTAAGACCCTGGAAAAAGAAAAAACACAAAATGAAAATAATTATAAAAAAATATATTCCCCATGACATATTTTAAAAACTTGCCATCAGAATTATTTGTCCCAATATATTATTCAAATCTCAATTTAAAGAAATGTATGTATAACCGATGGCTTATACTGCCCTCATGTTTGAATAGTGACAAGATATTAAAACACGTTTATCAGTGTGTCTGTGAGTTTTGAGAGTAAGCAAAAAAAACTTCAAGTTTACAAGAGGTCCCCTCCTTAAATGGAGCAGGGTATATCTAAACTCCTTTTATAAGTTGACCCTAATTTTGTCACATTCAGAGCGGACTTTATTGATGTGAATATATGAATTAAATATGACGTTTGCCAACAAAATATTTGATTTATCTACATTCTTATACAATTTTAGAAAAATAACACATACTTTAAAAATACCAGAACAGGTACTTACTTACCAAAGTACAATAGTGTTTTTTTGGCATTATATTTGGGGACTTTGGTTTTTTTTGCTTTCCATAGTATTTTTAGTATTAATGAACAACAAAAAAGCTTTCCTCTAAATAATTTTTCTATTCTAAGAAAACGTCCATGTTTACATAAAGAAATTTCGGTAAAATAATAAATGTCGAAAAACCAAGTCAACGGCCGAATTACATGAAAAAGTAATAAAAAACTTTTTGTACATTTTTCCGATTAAATAATGTATTGTTAAAAAGTTATCTAATGATAAACAATTTGAGGATGTGGGTACATTTTCCCGCTTCTTTGACTTTAGTTTTGGTAGCAAGGAAATAAAAAAACAAATAAATCTGAGGATGAACCCCAAAAGATATTTGCTTTCTATGTATAAATACTTAAAATGCTACAATTTAAAGCAAACAAAATCCGTACTCCTCCAAAAAACTGTTTTGCAAATATATTAATTTACTGGGTTATTCTGTAAATGCCAAATAGAAAAGGTAAGAAAATTCATGAAACTGAATAGTTACAGATAAATGCTTTCCATATCTTTTGTAAATTTTATTCTTATCTGTTTAAAGCCAGAAAAGCCAACAGTAAAACACTACAGAAGATATAAAATTTGCTATTGATATGAAAAAATATTTTAATTCAATACTATTAGTGGCCTCTAGGGTTCAATATAGACAACAGAAAACAAAATGGTGGGCAATACAGGTTTCTACCGTCCTGAAGTCTGCCTTATATCCATGTCCTGTAACATAGACTGGGAGTAGAGCAAGGAGGGTAAAACTACATAGAGTTTACGCTCCTTGGGAATAGAGAGGGTCGGTGACGGTGAGCCTAGTGGCGTTGGATAGTGCTCGTATTAGAGAAGAGACGTTTGAGGTAGAGACCCTATAAAAGTCCGGCTGGAATCTACACCCTCTGTCGTCCACTTGAATAATTAATCATGTAACGTATTCTGTGTTGCCTACCGCTATATAAGGTTTTAATGGCTCTACCGCACACCTTGTTTAATTTATTATGCTGGAAAACAGTAACATAGTGCAATTTAGACTAAAATTAAGTATATAATATCTTCTCAGAACATCATGACAATACATTGGCATGTAGATGGGTCCCAAGCAGTACTATAATCATATAAAATATTTGTTCTATGGCCCTCAGTTAGTGTGTCTATAAAGTTACGGAATCTGTTCAGATTAAAAATATGTATTTGCTATTTAAACCACTTTCAATCCATAACTAAAAAATTATATCATGCATCAATAATATTTTGACACTGTTACAAGCTCCTGAATTATTATTGATAAGAAGTTCTGATTTAACTTTATAGTTTATAGGTACCTATCTATTTAATTTTTCCTTTCTTAATTTAGACATTTTCTAATTTTTTTCAAAATCCCACTTTGAAAATAAAAAAGGATATCAATTCATACCTATCATACTTTTTGCCAATATTTGTTGAAACATTCCTTCTTAATTGTTGAACAATAACTTTTGCACTAGCTTGGCGTATTCTTGCACAGAGTTTGGTCGACCAAAAATTCTAGATAGATACTATACTTTCACTAGGGTCATTAGATATTTCAACAATTGAAGACATAAGTGGATAAAGGTGTAATGTTGCAATTTTTGAACACTTCTGATCTAACTCCCAATAAATAGCGAATTCCAAATTTCTAATATTTTAAAGAAATTTTTTGATGGCTTTATATAGATCAGTGTTAAAGAAAGAAAGTAGATGGCAAATACACGGTTAAGGTGTCTTTCTATAGGCGAATTTTTGACAACAACGTTCGATTTGTCTTTTGAAAACCTGAAATGTGAGACTGTATGAAACGACGGAGAAATATCGTCAGAGCATAAAGAAAACATGACAATTTGCTTTTCATTCCCAAAAGGTAGACAGACAAATACCATACTAATAATACCATTGGGAGGAAAACATGTTATGTGGCGTATTTAGAACAAACAATACCATTGCTGAAGTTATCCACACAAAGCTTTTTCTTCCACACAAATGATGTTGTAGAACGTTGGTATAGAGTTTTCATAAATGTTGAAAATAGGGACAATCAGGTACGACAAAAACCTGAACGTCATTATACAGCAATAATTCCTTATGTATACGGACTATCGGAAAAGCTACGCCGTATAGGTGACAAATTTGATGTTAGGACGATATTTCAAACGGGGAACACTTTAAGATCTATTTTAACAAAAACAAAACCGATAAACAGGGAGCAGAATTCAAAAAACTGTATTTACAATATCCCGTGCGAATGTGATAAATGTTATGTGGGTGAGTCATCCAGACCTTTCAGTGTGAGGTTGGATGAGCACAAGAATTACATTAGAAAGAATCAAATTCAGAAATCAAAGATTTGTGAACATGCTTGGGAAAACGGACATAGAATAAACTGGGACTCGGCAAAAATTTTAACAAAAGAAACAGATACCAAAAAAAGAAAAATTAAAGAATCAGCAATAATCTTATTAAATGAAGATAAGTGCGTATCGAATTGTTCTGTAGATATTTGTACAACCTGGCTACCAATGTTAAAAGAAGAACTTAACAAACTCAACATTATCTAAAAAATATCATCAGTTCTATGTTCTGTGTAAGTAGTAAGTATCTATGGAAATAACATAAACAGAATCTTAAAGCTGTGTATTTGACATACACAGCAAAATAAGAGTTCTTCAAAAAATAGCTTTGAAAACGGAAAGAGACTACTTTCCGAAACGTCAGCAAAATATATTATTTTTGTGTTTATTCCGATTTATATTATTTGCAAAACATAACCTCTGACTTTTCCTTTGGCGTAAACGTCACGGGCGCAGAGGCCTTTTTTCCAATAATTCTATTATTTTGTAGATTCGGTGATTTGTTTTGAAGAGGATAATAGTACATGTGGTAGAAAACCCAAATAATAGGAAAGAATATGTTGATATCCACTGCGTCAAACAGTCAGGCTACAAGTCATATTTTTTTACGTGAACGAATGACATTGCCAATAGAGGCAGTAAGTTTAATAACTTCATGTGGAGGACAAAATAAAAACATATTGTGTTCTTTATCTTTACCAATGTTTAATACTAAATGATTTTTTAAAATATTCGCATTGTACCGTAGCTCAGTGGATGTGGCAAATTCGCTCTGGTCAAGCTCTGCCGTATTCTGGTTTCGATCCCCGGCACGACACTGGTAATGCCGATGGGTAATGGATGTTGTCTGCATTTTTTTCAAATGTGTAACTCCATTCAGGACCGCCCTGGGCTTTGAATTTGGGGTTTGTCTACTATATGTGATGTTTATGTTTTGTTATATATATTTCCCATGGTTGGACACATCTTTCCTCATTCCAGACCAATATCGGGAAGTGATTACATCCGCAAATACTAAAAATAGTTTGTTTAAATATAGAACATTTCTTTTACAACTTTGAAGCACCTTCAGCCAAACCTCATTTGTATAAGAAAGTGAACAATAATACTATTAACAAAAAATTTGTCGATGAGATAGTGTCAAATGGATCAGAGTAGACGAATTTGGATTCTATTGTTACAAAACCAATCTAGAACCTTTCACCCCCTTTTCCCAAGTTGCTTTACACAAAAAGGTGCTAGAGTGGATCAAGCCAGGGAAATTACCCAAGTGTGTTGCCCAAATGTCTAATTTAGGAGATCAACTGATGACAAATAGATAACATTTCTAAGTTCCTGTCATCCAAAAAATTCTTTGTAGCGCAGCGCCATCTACCTCTTAACGTATTAAAAAACTATTTGTATTCAAAACTAAAACCATTTATATGTGCTAGCAATGGGCTTTTACAGAACTCAAATATCTCTAGTCTCTAGTAGTTTCCGAAATATTTCATCTCTGAGTTTTTATTGGCATACCCTGTATATTATAAACGTGTGTAGAAAATCGTTAAAAAAATGTTTTAAAAACATAAAATATACGAAAAAATTCATAGGTAAACTAAATACATCATCACATCAGAGACTTCATTTGAGCGGCACTAAAAGTATTTTAAGGAAAATATCAGTATTTATTTAAATTCTAAATGATTTTTGAAGAAAAAATATGTTTTATGTGGAGTAAAAGTGATTTTCCCTGTCTCGGCTGTTGCTGGACCTGGACGTGTTTTGCTCATCATAAATGTCACTTTTTACTATTTTCAACTATGAATTCTTCTTGAGATTCCTTCAATTCCACATGAATAAAAATACGTACATTATAACAGCAGCAAACTATCCATTAGAAAAACCAACATTTACAAATCTACCCATCATATTCTATAGCATCTGATTATTCATAGTAAACTTAAACTTTAGTACTTGCAGAAAGACGAGGCGAGAGCACAAGGACCTAAGTAAAAGATGTCCATCCAAATCACCGTAGAATGTGGCACCTTATTTTTGCCTCATTTAATTCGAATGACGGTGTTTTTGAAAAGACAGAATTCTTAAATACGCGACATTTTCAAGACGCTTCTCTTTGTGTAAAAATGAGAGACCGCATAATACGACGTATGACGTATCATCAACAAACATGCTTGCCAGAAGATAATGAGATGATCTTCGGACGAATCCGCCACTTGCTAAACTTAGCCTAGCCGAGTATATAAATATTTAAATTTGAAAAATACACTAACCTTGACAACATATTTTTGCAGTCGGGAACATGGACTGAGGCTGTTTCATTGGGTGAAGCATGATGGCCCTGTGAACTTCTTTTTGTTTCAGGTCTCCGGTAAACGCCGCGCCGCCTCCTCGCTCTTGTTGTGGTAGAAAATCACTTGCATCTGTTTAAATAAATGGCCCATTATTTAGTATGGAAGTTCAAGGATTCATTCATCTGATTATTTAAATGAGTATCACAAATCTAACCCAATACACGATAAAGTATTTGATTAGATAGGTAATAAGCTTTCCTATTGTATTATGTCTTATATCTATTCGCTTGATGTTGCCGACTCCCATTTTAAGTATGTCTCGATATTTACATGGAAAAGTAATAATGATAAAATTTTGGAACTGAAATAAGTTTATTTTATTTTCAAAAATACATTAAATGCGCTCGGAAAATGTTTTGATTTCCCGATATTAGGATGATTACATTGCTATTTTGAAAAGTCACCCACAAAATTAAGTAAAATGTTTCCAATGTGTTATAATAACCCAATAAAATAACGCATTTGTGACTTTTTAAAAGCTTTTATTTAGCTTGCAATCAAAATTTCGATTAGTTCTAATTAAACAGAGCTTTGAAATTTTGAACATATGTATGTCTTTCATTTCCATATTGTTACGTAAGGAGTATTCATATTTTAGGAGAAAACTATAAATCAGCTTTAGTAGGTTACATATTGATACAAATTATTTTTCCAAATTCTAAATTGATATACTTTGCAATAATACTAAACAAATATTGAGAACGAGACCTGACACTGAATTATTAAAAACAAACAATAAATACGAACTTGTACTCAATAGGTAACCTGCTAAGTAAGCAACTAGTAAAATTATAAATACGAATTATATTAACGCGGGTGAGAGTGGAATTCTTAAGACAGTCCCTTTGGGGAAGCCGTAACTGACGGCCACTTGGCTTGTGAGAGAGAGAGATTGCGTAGCCAAAGTAGAAGACGAGTTTAAAACAAATATAATTTATTGACAAAATAATAACAAACGGTGTCACAGTATCAACAGGCACAACAATAATAGTAACAAATTGGGGGCTCTTACCAATATCACTGATGTGGGGAAATGCGTCAAGATAAGGAGTCGCACTTCTTAACACTTAAGAATTAAGAATTCCACTCTCGCCCGCGTTAATAAAATTCTTATTTATAATTTTACTAGTTGCTTACTTAGCAGGTTACCTATTGAGTACAAGTTCGTATTTATTGTTTGTTTCTAATAATTCAGTGTCAGGTCTCGTTCTCGATATTTGTTTAATATTATTGCAAATTATATCAATTTAGAATTTGGAAAAATAATTTGTATCAATATGTAACCTACTAAAGCTGATTTATAGTTTTCTCCTAAAATATGAACACTCCTTACGTAACAATATAAGAAAAAAAACAAGCTGGCAGACGACTTTACCGTTTATGATCCGATTCGACTCAAAATCGATATCTGGAGGTTTTCGGGTTCGCCGATTATGAATTTATAGCCAAAAATTTAGTTCAGGATGGCGACTTCAAAATGGCGGGTGACTTTACAGTTTAACATACGATTCAACTCCAAATCAATATATGCGGGTTTTCTAGGTTGCGGATTATGAATTTTTAGTAAAAATTCAGAAATTCAAAATGGCTGCGTTAATACAGCTGACGACTTTTGTCATTTAGGTCCAAGTCGATCAAAATTCGATATCTGGGGGTCTTCGAGGTCGCGGATTACGAATATCTAGTCAAAAATTTAATTCAAAATGGCGGACGACTTTACCGTCTCAAAATCGATATCGGGGATTAGGAGCCGTCCATATATGATGTTACAATTGTTTTGACTCCCTCCCGCCCCTGTGTCACACATTGTCACACTTGCTCAACACCCCGCCCCCTCGCCTGTCACGTCACACTAACGGATAGTCTTTATTTTTATTTAGAATTTACAGCAGCGGGTGAACGTCAGTTGAGACATAGCGTTAAGTAAAAACGCTGGATAAATGAATATCAAGGTATTCTGTTAAATAATTAAAATATTACATATAAAATTATTTCATTATGTTGTGACATCACAATTGCTTGAGACTCCCCCTCCCCCCGTGTCTCAAAGTGTCACAACTTCCAGAACCCAGTCCTCTCCTAAAAACGTGACATCATTTATGGGCGCCCCCCTACAGCATATAAAAAGACTAAAAAGTAAAAAATAAAATTATATAAGAAATTATTTTAAAAAAAAGTTTTTATTTAAATGCTCTAAAAAGTAGAAAATAAACTTTGAAGTAAATCAAACCCATCATTTTGTTACATATTACATAATTTTTTTATGATAAGAAGCTTTCGCGAGATTTTCCTGTGTAAAGGAGATTGCTCGTAACAAGCTTTTATAACATAAAAAAATTATATAATGTAACAAAAATGATGGGTTTGATTTACTTCAAAGTTTATTTTCTACTTTTTAGAGCATTTAAATAAAAGCTTTTTTAAAAATATATTTTTTTTTGTTTCACTTATATTTTGACACGTACCTATATCTCACATATTACATAATACCGGTATTGAAAAGTAAATACCGGGTATCAAATACCTGAGAAAAAGTTCCAGGATCCCGGGATCCCGAAATTTCGCGATCCCGGGATCCTGGAACTTTTTCTCAGGTATTTGATACCCGGTATTTACTTTTCAATACCGGTATTTTTGATCGAGCCTACCCTTGATGCACTGTTATTATTAAGATCATATTTTAATGAAAAATAGAATAGATTAACTGTATTGACTATACTTTCTATTTACTTATTAAGTTTTTTCAGTGACAGTGCCATTGACCATTATTTTAGTAGTTACGTTAGGAATGTTTGTTTAGGGTGCAACCCCATAAATAAAAATTAATTGTCATGTATTTATTTTTGGCTTATTTCTGTTTTACTGCGATTAGTGCACTTGAAAAATAAATTGCCCGTATTTATATTTTAAAATATATATATAAAATATCTTAATTTTTTTTTTATTAAAAGTGAATTATCTAAAATCTCCTGAAATTCGGTACTGCCGGTATTGAATACCGGTATCCCGAAACATTTTTTTTTAATACCGATATCCCGGGATTGAAAATTCAGTCCGGTATTGCCTGCCCTATGCCCCGCGCTCTGCTTCACACCATATGGCACTCGCCGCGGCTACTGGATTGTTAAGTTCTACGTAAAGTATTTTTATATAAAAGGCGTAATTTTGGTATTATCTGTTAGAGGTTTATTTAGAATTAGCGTTTTTCTATTTTGTAAAAACCATTTCAATTGTTTTTAGAGTCTAACTTTCCACTATAGGTGATCGTATATTTGCCGTTGCCATAAGCAAAATCGTTCAATTGTTAACATTGGTACATTTTTCCATTTCACTCACCTGTAGAAACATTTCACTATCCAATGGAATATGGTCGGAGGCTGTGAGATCTCTTGATCGATGTAGTCCGGCTGCATCGTCCTCATCTTTGTGCATAACCACTGAAACACAAATACAACAATTAGGACAAAAATTCCATGTTCGCAGTCACAACACATTTCCACTCTCTGTTTTTGCGCATCAAATATATCTTTAGTTATAACATTATGTTATGTAGTTATGAAAATAGCTTCGTTACACTTATTTATTAACGGCTAATTAATGTGTACATGTCTGGCGGAACTAATCAAGAGCTAGCGTGAAAAAACTCAAAGGTAATATTGTCTTAGGTCAGTCATAAATAAACATGTTAATATGCACCAAGATTTCTCATTTAACGAACATACCATTACTTCCACGTCCAGTGGAAGTGTGTAGTAACGCAAAAAAATTGTTTTTTTTAATAGGTTTAAAATGTCATGAAACGTATAGATTTTAAATTTGAGCGAAAAAAATTGTCTGTCTGTCTGTCAGTCGTCGGTCTGTCTAACTTTTTTTGTGCGCACGTTTACTCTAGAACTGTTTATGATATTGATTTGAAATTTGGTACACTTATGTATTATAACGAGATCTGGAACTAGTTTATATTTTGATCTAATTCCGTTGAAGAGTTCGGGGGTAAATGAGATAAATAAGGGTAAATAGGCAAAGCAAGCATGTAAGAGTCCATAAAATTGCAATTTAGGGCATGTACGAAAAGTCAAGGTCTCAAAATTTTTCTTGGCATCAGCCACACACTACACACTATTATGAAAGGGAGTAAAAAAATTAAAATGTGATTTAGTGCGCATAAAGAACGAACCGTCGGCGTTAGCCACTGTGAACTACATCCAAGATGGGAAAATTCCATCGAATATGTATGTTATTGAGATGTTAGTGCAAAATTATATTACGTGTAGAATGCTGCGGTTAGATTATTTGTTTTGAAATGTATTTTTATTCAGTATAGTTACTGTAAATTAGTTTTTTTTATTAAATGTTTTTTGTTAATTCTACCATTAATCATGTATTATGTTGCTATTGCTTTATAAAATATACAATAGTGAAAATGTTGGGATTTACTATTATAAAATTGTACAAAAAAATATTTAAAAAAAGCTTTTATTTAAATGCTCTAGAAATAAGAAAATAAGATTTGAAGTAAATCAGACCCCATCATTTTGTTACATTATATAATTTTTTTTATGATATAGATCTTGTCGCGAGCAGTCTCCTTTACACAGGAAAATCTCGGGACAAGCTTTTATATCATAAAAGAAATTATATAATATAACAAAATGATGGGTTTGATTTATTTCAAAATTTATTTTCTTCTTTTTAGAGCATATAATAAAAGTTTTTTTGCAATATTTTTTATATAATTTTTTTCTCCTTTATCTGGCTTTGTCTTAACTGTATATTTTGAGTTAAATATCACAAATTACAATTTTTTATATGATTTTTCAACTTCAATAGTCAGAGAGGCGTTTTATGATAATCCAAGTTGCAAGCGAATAAGTTTAGTGTTCTTGTAAATGATAACAGTTAATTATTAAATACAATCCTCTCAGCATTAATAATAATACAGAATAAACTGAATATCCTAAGCACTTACAATTGATTAACAAATAAAACTTAACAACAATTACAGGTCATGTGGAAATACAAAATAGTTATTTATTACCTTTAGTGGTTATCAAACCGATACGAACAACACAACAAAGATTATCATGTTCACATTAAAACGTGGTTAAAGGTTACTTGACTTATATGAAAATTTAATTCACGTGACAAACAACTCGCAACAAATTGTTTAAACAAAAAACCTTCGACCTATACTCTACGCAATGAAATGGGAAGCGTTCTGTCAGTCGCATTCAGATTTTTGCATGGCCTACCAAGTTTTCAGTGCTTTTGCTGTAACGGTGTTTGACGATTAAACAAATCCAATTCAACTTGGGCTTGGGAGATTTGGTCGGAAAATGCTGCGTTGCTAATAATGTTCACTCCTCGAATAGAAATGAAGAGCCTCAATAACAATTGGCAGCATTTCGTGTGGTTAGCTTCCAATACTAACGCTGAGAAAACGGTGAGAGATAGGATAAAATTTCATGTGAATAATTTTGTAGAGTACGAAATTCGAAATAGTTCTTTGAAGGCGTTTGACGAACTACCCAATGTTTGCGCCTCGACTAGACAATGCCCTCCCCCCGCGTTTTCGATGGTGCTGAATGGATTCCCGGGGTCAAACCAATTTTTCCACCTCGGCAACCCCCTCTGGAAAAACGCAACAAAAACTTTACGACATAATTATTAACGCCGCGGGCCATGACGCTAGAGTAAATAGATCCCAGTAAATAAAAAACGCAACAAAAACTTTACGGCATAATTACATCGTCGCGGGCCATGGCGCCAAGCCTGACATTAAACATTCCCGACGCACATTAAAAACCTAAAAAGGTAAGCGAGTCAATTTGCGAACAGCACACTATACCTACCTACTAGCTTTTAGGTATATTGATTTATTTACATCGTCATGATAAGCATTTTATTTATTTAAACAAAATTGTTTACGGCCACATATTTTGTATACAAAATAGTTTCTATAATCAACTATAATGTCTATAACTACTAAAAAAATTCATTTTTTTACCAAATTTTATGCTGATTTATTTAAACGGTCGTGTTGAGTTAACAGACGAAATATATTAATTCCTTATCAATTGAAAGAAAGTCACAAATACGTTGGGAAGCTTCATATTATTAAAATCTTAATTTCTCCTATTGTCTCTACATGGTCCTGCCCCCAAAGCTGGCAAATAAATAAACGCAGTACTGTCAGTGCAGAGGCTTGCTTATCAGTTCTATTGGGTGCATCCTACCCCAGATTTCAATTTAATATTTTTTTCATTTATCAGGCTTTGTTATAAGAATATATTTTGACTATAATATCATAAATCAAAAATTTTGTATATCTCTTCTCAAGTTTAATGATCATAGAGGCGTATTAATCTCGTAGAAAAAATTAATTCCATGTTGCAAGTGAATAATAATGTTCATGCAAATATTAACAATTTATTATTAAACAGAATCCTCCCAACATAAATAATCCAGAAGCCGAGCTTTTACGAAACTTTAGAATGAACTGAGTCTACTAAACACTTACAATTGATTAACAAGTAAAAGTTAACAACAATTGGAGGTCATTATGGAAAGACAATAATTAATTATTACCTTTAAATTAACCTCACGTTTAGTGGTCATCAAACTGATACGAACAACACAACACAGATTACAAATTCACATTAAAACGTTGTTAAAAGACTTTACGTATGTGAAAATTTAATTCCCATCACAAACAACTTGCAGCAGATTGTACTGTTTAGTACCAAAACGTTTAATTTACAACGAAACGAAATAGGAAGCGTCTTGTCAGTCGCATTCAGATTTTTCCATGGCTTACTATACGGTTTTCAGTGCTGTGGCGATGTTAGACAGCGAAACAAATCCAATGCCTATGTATACTTTTAATACACCGACCAACTCGAGAGATTTGGTCGGAAAATGCGAGGTTGCTGACAGTGCTCACTACTCAAATAAAAATGAAGAGCTTGAAGACTAATTGGCAACATTCCGTGTGGCTTAACTTCTATAGTAGAAACGCCGCGAAGACTGTGAGAGATAGGATAACATTTCAGATAAGTAATTTTGTAGAGCATGAAATTTCAAATGTCATTGACAATGTATCATCGAAATTAATTGCTTAAGCAGGGGATACGCCCACTTTTTGTAGAATTTTTGCATCTGCCGAGTATTATATGTAAATCTGAATAAAATATTTCAAATAATTAATGAATTAATTAAATAATCACTTTAAAGAATTTTTTTTTAAAGAAATTCTTTCTTAATTGTAAATTCAAATTAGGGGAAATGAGGTGTTGACATCACCTGGAAATGACGAAAACTGAGTTTTAATATCAATAGTGATAATTGAAATTAAGTTTTAATCATCCACGAGTCGCGTGCCGAGTAGAGTGTTCGATGGCAGCGTTTAAATAAAAGTTTTTATCATCCAGATGATGCCAACATGATTGACGAAATGCACGTCCGATAGAGTATTCAGTTAGGGTCGGTTTATCAATGCAAGGATAACTCGTAACCAAAGGATAAATGCTCAGCGAAGCAATGCATATTATCTTCTAGAGTTCTAGATTGATAAACCGGCCGTTAGTGTTTTGGTGTTCGAGGAAACTACCTCAGAGGCATGAAGTTTTGAAATGAGCCTGTATCATCATCAAATAAGGCGTAAAAGCATCGTGTAAAAATGAGTGACAACGAAAATAGGATATATTTACGAAATGCAGTTAAATTGTTAAATATATATGATGGTTCTGATAGATTTCATTCTATAAAACTTGTATACACCAATAGTGGAGTGCCATTATATGTTTAACCTAAGCCAAAATGAAATAAGTACATAAACTTGGAATATAAAACATCAGAATAATTACTTCCACGTCCAGTGGAAGTATAGTAACGCAAAAATTTTTTTTTTTTGTTGAAATAGACTTAAAATGTCATGAAACGTCCAGATTTTAAATTTGAGCGATTCCTGTCTGTCGGTAATTTTTTTTGTGCGCACGATTACTCTGGAACCGTTTACAATATTGACTTGAAATTTGGTACACTTATGTATTGTAACGAGATCGGGAACTAGATTACATTTTGATCAAATTCCGTTGAAAGGTTCGGGGGTAATGGGGTAAATGGACAAAACAAGCAAATAAGACTATATAAAATTGCAATTTAGAGCATGTACGAAAAGTTAAGGTCTCAAAATTTTTTTTGCATCATCCACCCCCCCACTATCACGAAAGGGAGTAAAAAAATTAAAATGTAATTTAGTGTATATACAAAAACCAAACATCTAAAAAAAATTTTTTGTGTTAGCTACTCCCTCTACCACCCCCCACCCTATTATTAAAGGGGATAAAAAAAATTAAAATGTGATTTAGTGTTTATACAAGAACGAAACGTCTAAAAAAAATTTTTTGGCTTTAGCAACTGCCTCTGCCACCCCCACCTTATTATTAAAGGGAGTAAAAAATTAAATTGGGATTTAGTGTGTACACGAGAACCAAGTACTATTTTTTTTACATTAGCTACCCCTCCACCACCCCCACTCTATTATTAAAGGGAAGAAAATATTACATTGGGATTTAGTGTGCATAAGATTTGGATACAAATTCTGGATGTGGAAGTAGCGATTCCTTGGGCAGCGGTTTTTTGAAATGTAACAAATACATACCAATAAATTAATGCTTGCATTTAATTTCATGAAGGTTAAACAACAAATTCTTTTTTACTAAAAAATTTTTAGATAGGTACTAGATAAATGATCTTCAAACTAAAAAATTTATTGACTCCAGATTATTTAAGAAATGAAATTAAATTTATGAGACATGTAAACACATAATACGTAAATAACTTTTTTTTATAAAATCCTCAATCAAACAGATAGCCAAAACGTTGTTTTATAAAGGTCTCATTATTTTCAATCGACTTCCCGAGGATTTCAGACATTGTCATAATTATTTAAAATTTAAAAAATAATTAACTGCATAAGTATGTCTCCGAAAGTAAAAAAAAAAAATTGTTTTCACTATCACTAATAAATTATTAAAAATACCTAAATATCCATTTTAATTACCTTAATTTACATGATTGATAAATCAGTTGTATTTGTTAAATTATTATTCCAAATTGTGGTCCAGTTAAAACGTCTCACTGCTGCTAAATTGAAAAATAAATCGAGAGTGCAGTCGGTCGGTGCACCTGTAAACAACAGAGGTCAATCACCCGGGAGTGGGGAGAAGATGCCCCGGATTCATCATAACGCGGGCGCTGTCTAGTCATCGTTCTAAGAATTTCAACGGACAGAACGTGTGTGCGTCTCTGTTATTGTTGTTGCAGACAAACAGCAGTGGTTAAACCAATGGATATTTTTGATAATAATTCGAATTACGCATATTATTTTACAAGAACTATAAATAACAAATGGAATCAATCCCAGTAAAGATGTGGGCTATATAGGTATTAAGCCGATATAAAATATATCTTTGTTCGTGGCTTTTTGGTAATTTCATTAATTTTTTTAATTTATAAAATACATTTAATAGCCAACGCGTTATTCAATAACATGGTAGGATTTTTTTTCATCTATAGACAGAGAAATTATTGACGTGAATAAATCCAAATTCTAGATATGGCAGAAATGGATGTATTGAAGCCAGAAAATTTATCCGAATCGAGATGTCCGTCTGTAGATGACTTAGTGTCTGTCTGTATGTCCGTGAGTAATACTTGAAAACGACTCAACGTAGAAATCTGATATACCTATATTTAGATATAAGGCCTAGAAGGACCAAGGTAGGGCCCTATTGAATTTTGGTGAAATCACAAAAAAAAATTTCTCGTCCAAATCTAAAAATTGCTCAGGATGAAAAATTGCATCGAAATGGTCCAAAAACAATTTGTAGTTCAATCAAAAACTATATCAAGTACACAAAAATTGTTCAGGATGGAAAATTGTTTAGACATTTTTTTTTGTCTATTTTCTTTTCCAAGATCCAAGGGAGGCAGGCTCAAGAAGAGACCCAAAAAAACAAATGTTTAAAATAAAAATTGATTCGAATGGAACATCGAAATCGCATTTTGCAAATTTCTCGTCAGAGCACTAAACAAATTTCTGTCTGGTAATTTTGTTGTTGTTGTATAGTTCAAGTAGTAAATTTCCGAGATAGAAAAACCTAACAAAAACTTATCGCCGCGGACCATGGCGCAAATTGAAATAAATAGATCCCAGTAAATAAAAAACGCAACAAAAACTTTACGATATTAATTATTAAACGCTTTTATTTATTGTCTGGAGAGAGAAAACTATTAAATACCGGCTAAATGGGTCAACTTTTACGTGTTAGGCTTGTAACCAAGGAGTCCCGAGTTCGAATCCTGGCTAGGGCATGGATGTTAGAGGCGTTTCTCATGTGTTACAAGGTTGGTGGCACTGGACTTGATGAGGTTGCGTGAGAGACAACACGGATAGTTGCTGTACCACTGCTGAGTTCGAGTCTCAGCTGCGGCAGATGGCAATGTCGTAGGGAATGGTCGCTGTTATAATTGTCTATGTATATGTCTCCTGGTAGAGTATGGTCGAATAGCTAATGCTAAACTCCGCCAGGACGTTATCTAAATAAAGCGATAAAGTAAATAAAAAAAATTAAAGTGAGTTATAGGCTCGACCGCTAAAGCAAATTCTTTATTATTTATAACTTTTAAATCATGATTTTAAACTTAATGAGGTTTTGGTGATTTACAATAAAACAAATGAATGCATTAATTTGCTCTAGAAGTCTATGTACCGTCTAGGATAAGGAAAAATCGGTGCCACTATGAACTACATTCAAGATGAGAAAATAAAATTTCGTAGAATGCTGCCGTTAGATTATTTGCTTTGAAATTTATTTTTATTCAGTATAGTTACTGTAAATTAGTTTTTTTTCTATTACATGTTTTTTGTTAATTTTACCATTATTCATTCATATATTATGTTGTTATTGCTTTATAAAATATACAATATGAAAATATTGGACTTTACTATTATTATAAAATTATTAAAAAATATATTAAAAAAAAAGTTTTTATTTAAATGCTCTAAAAAGAAGAAAATAAACTTTGAAGTAAATCAAACCCATCATTTTGTTGCACATTGTATAATTCCTTTTTTTTATGATATAAAAGCTTGTCGCGAGCAATCTCCTTTACAATAGGAAAATCTCGCGACAAGCTCCCCAAATTCCCCTTTTCCGTGAACCCGTTTATTTTCCCCAGTATTTTAACTTGTTGTTCCCTCGAGTAGAACGGAAGGTCCCTTCGAGGGATATGACCTCAGGCACCCCTACACCAGGCTTCCAACCCTTGTAGGAGCTGGAAAAATTGATATTTGTTTTTGTGAGAAAAAAACTAATATTCTGTAGGAGGCATTTCTTTGAGGAAGGTGGTAGGTGACCAGGATTGTGTAACCACCCCCGGGGGGTTGTTTTCACCCTTCAAGGGGATGGAATTTTCATTTTCATCTATAATAATAGAAAAATAGTACAAAAAATATGTTTATTATAGTGTTTTTATAAATTTATTTTCAATCCCTTTAAAGGGCGAGAATAACCCCAGGGTCCGTTACACAATCCTGGCCACCTACCACCTACCTCAAAGAAACGCCTCCTACAAAATAAAAAAAAATTTTCCCAGGAAAAAAAAAATCTAAAAGTGACAAAATGAGCTTTAATTTGATAGCAACATCCGAATGTTCTAATCGACGCGGGTTTCGCCCACTATGCTGACATCACCTGGAGATGATGAAAACTGAGCTTTAATTTTAAAAGTACACTCCAGTACTCTACTTGACACGCATTTCGCCCGTCATGTTAACATCGTCTGGAGATGATTTCATTTTTAATCACCTCTGAGTAGCGTGTCGAGCAGGGATAGTATTCAAGTTTAAAACGAAGTTTTTATCATCTCCGGATGATGCATTTTTTGTGTTCAATTATTTGGAAAAACCTCTAATTTTTCCAGTGTTTATTCTATTATTTATACAGTTCAGTTTATTTATTCCCTGCACTCAAAAAACGCAACAAAAACTTTACAACCTCATTAAAATACCGTTACTCTCTGTACTATGCCGCCGACAAATTGACTCGCTTACCTTTATAGGTTTTTAATGTGCGTCGTTGTTTGATGACAGTATGCCGCTAGGCCCAGGGGCGATAATAATTATGCCGTAAAGTTTTTGTTGCGTTTTTGAGTGCAGGGAATACATAAACTGATAAATTATCAAAAAATAACCGAAATTTAATCCATAAAATTCTCCTAAATTAAAATCCCCAGTTATTGTATTACTATAAGTGTATATATCAGTGTATGATTAAGTATATGATTTACTATTTTCTTTATAGGACATTGTGAGGCACAACACGGTCAACTTTACATAAGTAGTGGTCTTTCTTGTTAAAATAAATACCTACACGTATAGGTTTCTGGTTAATAAAAAAAATATTAGCTACATAAAACAGAAATTCAGTTATTTGTATGAAGTTACTACCCATGTTTTGTAAATTAAATATTACGGAGCAGATATTTCAAAATATAAGCCCTAATTTAGGTATATAAATATAGAGACAGAAATAAAGAAGAGAAAATTAAATAGGGTAGGTAGGTACTCACTCTGCAGCTTTGGGCTTTTCCAAGTTTTACTGGTTCAAATTCAGAAGTATGTCCAGAATTAAAACCATCACATTTATTTATATATACTAGTGTTCGGAAAATTATTTAATATCCTCAATCACCGCTCGTTTTTAATACCAATCACAAATGAACGAATTAAAATCAATCCTGGACCCGTTATACACAGTTCACTTTAACACAGTTAATACTTTTTAATATGCTGAGATATATTTCAATTTTATTAAGTTACACACAAATCGAAGTATTTTAAACGCCGCGCCCCGCCATTGTTAAATTACAAATAAACAGAGTAAACAGACAGTATATCAAACATCCGAGACAAGTGACCTAGTTAAAGTGACGAATGCCCCAAAGTCACTCGATTCGGTATTCTTCGTGGCAGCGCAGTCGCGTTCCCATTGGACTGACACTAGTTGCTAAGCGCTCTGCTAACCAATCGCCGCGCCGCTTCCCTTCCAGGAATTTCAACAAACGCGGTTCCTGCGTTAAGAGTTGTTTGGATTGTATTAGTCATCCATGCTTCCAATTTTAATTGTAAATGACTTTACGTCAATAAAATGACGTAACCTAATGGACGGTGTGCTTGGAAAGAGCGTGATAGAGATGTAATAGAATATGACATTGGACAAATTTATTATACCTAATCTTTAAATTTCTCGGTGCACATTTGAGGATATTAGGGTTAATTTTATTTTAGTTCTACAAAAGAGAAAATGTTTATTTTAATAATACATAGGTATGTGGGATGATAAGAATTATTTTTGCAAATCGAAAATAGAAGAAAAAAAAAATTTTTTTATATATACTTTTTTTTCTCTCATCGTCCCGTTTTTAATGTCTTTTAATGGAAGCCGTTTTTTAAAATTATGATTTATATGAGAGTAAATTGAACCGTCTTTCCGGCTTATATCCGGAGTGCTCTTGCGTTAAAGCGTCGTTCAGACAGTTGCGGAATGCGAATTCTTTGGTGCGGATTTTTATAAAATTTGTTCTAAAACAGTTTAATTTCCTTGCAAATGCTTGGTGCGCGAAATAAAAATTGCACGAATTTTTCCAAACAGTTTTTTTGGCATAGTGGGGGAAAGAATCCTCTTGGCCAATAGCTTTTTTAATGGCGTTTAATTTCCGCCCGGCCAGAACACGATAAAATGATTACAAAAAAATTGGGTCTTCAACTCCACTCCTTCATGATAAAAAATGAATTTAATTTTTTTTATTTTTGCACCTTGGATTCGAGATATCTCGCGAATCAACGGTCTAACATCGATGAGGCTGGGAACAAAATTTGCTTATTTTCGTAAGCTCTTCATTCTTGGTCTGAATTTTTTTTTCGTCAGATCAAAAGACGCCGTTATCTTCGAAAAACTATTTTCCCATACATTCAGCATGTCATTTCGGAGTGTCGGAGTGTTGGGGGGGACCCAACTTTATTTATTGGCAAAAGAAAAATCACAAACGGATGTTTCCTTATTCGAGTCTGGTTTCCTTCCACATGTGATCCACTATTGTAGGAGGGGGGAAATTGATATTTGTTTTTGTGAGAAAAAAATTAATATTTTGTAGGAGGCATTTCTTTGAGGAAGGTGGTAGATGACCAGGATTGTGTAACCATCCCCGGGGGCTGTTTTCACCCTTCAAGGGGGTTAATTTTTTTTTCATCTATAGGTACTATAATAATTGAAAAATAGTATAAAATATGTGTTTATTAAAGTGTTTTCATAAATTTATTTTCCACCCCTTTGAAGGGCGAGAACAACCCCCGAGGTTGGTTACACAACCCTGGTCACCACCACCTTCCTCAAAGAAATGCCTCCTACAAAATATCAATTTTAAAAGTGACAAAGTGGGCTTTAATTTGATAGCAACACCCAAATGTTCTACTCGACGCAGGTTTCGCCCACTATGCTGGCATCACCTGGAGATGATGATAATTCAGGCTTATTTGAATACACTCGAACACTCAATGCACATTTCTTAGATAATGCCGGCATGGTCTGGAGATTTTAAAGTTTTAATTTGAATGCTACACCCGAATACTGTGCTCGACGCGCGTTTTATCAACCATGCTGACATCACCTGAAGTTGATCAAAATTCAGTTTTAATCATCTCTAAGTCGCGCGTCGAGTAGGGTGTTAAAGTTAGTCCAAGTTTAAAACTTTTTATTATCTCCAGATGATGTCAACATAGTTGGCGAAACGCACATCCAATAGAGTATTCACGAGTACTGTTCAAGAGTTTTGATATTTGTGAAACGACGCCAGAGCCATGAAGTTTTCAAAAGAACTATATCGTTAAATAAGGTGTAAAAGCGTCGCGTACAAATAAATGCTAACGTTTGATGTCAGGCGTCACAAACATGGGGAAAACTATATACTGGAAAATAGTTAATTGTTTGGAATGCTCATTTTTTTAAAAAGGAGAATACGATCGGGGTAAAATATTGTCACATGCATGTCCGCGGTTTCCGAAAATAATATAAGCGAAATTCACAAAATACCAAAAATTCGCAGAAGAATTGTTTAAAAAAATAAGTTTCCGATCAACTTCATTCTACAAAACTTGAATTTTAACTTACGTGAATCTCCTGATAAAAACAGAACCATCTAGAACAGTGGCCGAACATAACTTATAGTTTGTCGCTGCTATACGTATTACCTAGCTGGCAAAAAATGACAAATTTTCCACTAGCTTTTATATTGATTTATTTACATGGTCATGATAAGCATTTCATTTATTTAAACAAGATTGTTTGTGGCCAATTAGGAGAAAGCACATATTTTGTTTACAAAATTGTTTCTATAAACTATGTCTATAACTACTGAAAAATTTCATTTTTTTTACCAAGTTTTATGCTGATTTATTTAGACGGTCGTGTTGAGTTAACAGACAAAATATATTAATTCCTTATTAATTGAAAGAAAGTCACAGATACATTGGAAAACTTCATATAATAAAATCTTACTTTCTCCTATTGTCTCTACATGGTCCTGTCCGCTTTGGAACAATCTGACAAATAAATAAACGCACTACTGTCAGTGCAGAGGCTGGGTGCATCCTACCGCAGATTTCAATTTAATATTTTTTTCATTTATCGGGTTTTTTTGTAACATATTTTGACATATACCTAAATCACAATTTTTAATATCTCTTTTCAAGTTTAATGGTCTGAGAGGCGTTTTAACCTAGTAAAAAAAATTATTCCAAGTTGCAAGTGAATAATAATGTTCATGCAAACATAAATAACCCAACATAAATAATCTAAAAGCCGAGCTTTTACGAAACTTTAGAATGAACTGAGTTTACTAAGCACATACAATTGATTAGCAGATAAACGTTAACAATAATTAGAGGTAATTATGGAGATAATAATTATTACCTTTAACGTTTTTAATCTTGCGTTTAGTTGTCATCAAACCGATACGAACAACACAACACAGATTAAACATTCGCATTAAAACATTGTTAAAAGTCACTTTACGTATATGAAAATTTAATTCCCATCACAAATAACTCTCAGCAGATTGTACTGTTTAATACCAAAACGTTCGATCTATAACGAAACGAAATTGGAAGCGTCCTGTCAGTCACATTCAGATTCCATGGCCTACTATACCGTTTTCAGTGCTGTAGCGATGTTAGACAACGAAACAAATCCAATGCGGTATTTTCAATACACCGATCAACTAGAGATATTAGATATTTGGTCGGAAAATGCGGGGTTGCTGACAAAGCTCACTACTCAAATAAAAATGAAGAGTTTGAAGACTAATTGGCAACATTGCGTGTGGCTTAACTTTTAGCAGAAACGCCGGCGAAAACGGTGAGAGATAGGACAAAATTTCAGATAAGAATTTTGTATAGCATGAAATTTCAAATGTCAGTGGCAAATGTGGCAATATATCATCGAAATTAATTGCTTAAGCAGGGGATACGCCCACTTTTTGTAGAATTTTTGCATCTGCCGAGTATTATTATATGTAATGAATCAAATTTCAAATAATTAATGAATTATAATTAAATACCTACTTTAAAGAATTTTTTGAATTTTTTTAAATAGAAATTCTTTCCTAATTGTAAATTCAAATTAAGTAAAATGAGGTGTTGAAAAGTTGAAATGTGATGTTGCATATGTGACATAATTTATTCATTATTATTAGTTTTATGGTTATGAGATTTATGTAGATAAATTAGTATTAATGTTAACAAGCCATGTAACAATAGATCTATATATTAGGATTGTCCTACTTACCAATAACATTATTATTATTATTATAATTTCCACAAGCACCAAGTCATTTAAATACTACGCTTAATACTCTACCCGGCGTGTGTTTCGCCCATCATGTTGGCATCATCTGGAGATGCTTAAATCTGAGTTTTAGTATGAACATTTCACTCCTATACTCTACTCGATACGCTTTCGCCCACTGGGCAGGCATCATCTGGAGATGAAGAAAAGTGAGCTTTAATTTGAATAACATACTCGAACGCTCTACTTGATGCGCATTTCGCCAGCCATGTTGGCATCATCTAGAGATGATTAAAAATAAATTCTAATTTTAAAACTACACCTGAATACTTTACTCGATGCGCGTTTCACGAACCATGTAGATGCGTAAAACTGAACTTTAATGTGAACACTAGACTCCAATACTCTACTCGACGCGCATTTTGCCCCCCCATGTTTGGCATCCTCTGGAGCTGCTTAAAACTGTAGTTTAATTTGGTAACAACGCTCGAACGTTTTACTAAACGTGGGTTTCGTCTACCATGCTGACATCACCTGGAGACGATGAAAGCTGTGTTACAATTTGAACATTACACTGTAACAGTCTGCTCGACGCGCGTTTCGTCCACCTTATTGGCATCATTTGGAGATGATTAAAAGTGAGTTTTGATTTGAATACTCGACACTTATTTCGCCAACCATGTAGGCATCACCTGGATATGCTTAAAAATTAGCTTTAGCTTTTCGTTCACCAGGTTGGCATTATCTGGAAGTGTTTAGAACCAAGCTTTAATTTGATAGCAACACTCGAATGTTTCCTTCACCATGCTGGTATCGCTGGATATGATGGATTGAGCTTTAATTTAAGAACTATTGTTAAAGCGCGAAATTATTCCAAATTAGCAGACGCGATATAAGGAGTCATTCCGAGTGCAAATAGCGGTCAGGTATACACGTGGAAATAAAAATTTTACCTTTATACCGAAGTTTTTAATGTGCGTCTGGAATGTTTCATGTCAGGCTTGGCGCCATGGCACGCGGCGATATAATTATGTCGTAAAGTTTTTGTTGCGTTTTTTATGTATCGGGAACTTAGTACTTGAACTATAAGCGAGTCAATTTGCGAACAGCACTACAAAGAGTACCGGTATTTTAATGAGGTCGTAAAGTTTTTGTTGCGTTTTTTATGTCTCGGAATATTCCTATTTAAAGTATAAGTTTGTGCGATTTTATATGCAGGGAGAGTAGTACACGCAAATTAGATTAAAAAACACTGAATAGAAGAAATAATTTATAAAGAAATAATATTTGAGATGCGTACTCCCGATAGGGTTAGAAATAGATACCCGAAAAGTTCTCAACCCATTCAGGAACGGAAAATTCCTTTTTCACGTTGGTTTATCACTTTTATCTTGTAAACCGTTCGTTGGAAGAGAAAAAAGTGTAGGAAATAAAAATTTGTCGTTAAATTCTGTATAAAAAAATATCCTATTGACCTTGTAGCTTATCCCCATCCATTTCGCAGTAGCAGCGTCCAAACTGAGGGGTAGTTTGGAGCGCACGGGTAAATATAGATCTTACACGAAATTTCACGGCGAATATCTCAAAACCGGTTGATTTAACGAGAAAAATGCCCAAGAACGAATTTATAGAGCGGAATTTTCTCTATAAGATGCATATCTAGCGGATGTTGACGCAAGTGATTTTTACTTATTTTTCCCTTTTTTTCCACAAAGATGCGTTTTTTTATTTGAGCTCTCGGTGCGTTTTTTAAAGTGGTTTACATTAGAGGGTTCCTCATCGACGAACAATTCTTCAAATTCGGAATTTAAATACCCTTGCCTGTGGCAATTAGAGCATATTGTTGAGCAGCGCAATCCAACCTTAACACAGGGGCATCGTTTTCCGCAACCTTTTTTGCAGCTGCAGGAAACTAGCTGAAGTGTGAAAATTGGTGCTGGTAACTCGGTGGCGTAAATAGGAGCTAAAATATTGCCCATTTTCTCTCAATCCCATTCCGTTTCTCCTCGACAACATTGAATTTGATATATATATAGCCGTAATATTTTGAAGCGGTTTATATTTATCGTCCTGTCGAGCTTTGCTAACAGTTATTAAATTAAATTCACGTCTTCAGCGTCTTTTCGCAAATGAAACAAAAACCTATTGTCTCCATATCTGGAGAAAATATGTACCTCACTAATCTATGTAAGGCATTCAATGTAGACGACCTTCGGAGCAGATGTTTGAAATGTTGTAATATGTAGGAGAAGGAAAACGCGAAGGTCAGAATAGACTGTTTGTTAAGTCTAAGAGTGCCTTTACCTCAAACCTTCAGTACGATAGAAAACGTTTATGAAATACGGTAAAAGATAGACTAAAAAATGTAAAAATATATGCAGGTATAGTTCAAGTATAAGTTCACAGAAAAAATGCAACAAAAACTTTACGACATAATTATATCGCCGCGGGCCACGGCGCCAAGCCTAACATTGAACATTCCCGACGCACACTAAAAAACCTATAAAGTTAAGCGAGTCAACTTGCGAACAGCACTAAGAAGAGTACCGGTATTTTAATGAGGTCGTAAAGTTTTTGTTGAGTTTTTCATGTCTCGATTTATTCCTACTTGAACTATACATTATTACATAGACGTAAATGCGCGTGAAAATGTTTCTGTAGTTATGAAGACAATAAGTGACTGTTTCATTTGCGAAAAGACGCTTTAAGAAGGAAGGTGACACTGTGCATGTTAAAAGAGGCTTGATGAATTTAATAGCCGTTAGCAAAGCTCGACAGGACGATAAATATAAACAGCTTCAAAATATTACGGCTTTATATATCAAATTCAATCTTGGCGAGGAGAAAATTTGGAACCAACGGATTGTTAAGATTCGATTGCGGTGTTCAACAATATGCTCTAATTGCCATGGGAGAGGATGTTTAAATTCCGAATTCCCTCTAGTGAGTAAAATTGGACAGAATTTTAGTGGATAGGCCTACAGGGTAAACCACTTTAAAAAACGCACCGAGTTCAAATACAAAAGCGCATCGTTGTGGAAAAAGGGGGAAAATAAATAAAAATCACTTGCGTCAACATCCACTAGACGGCATCTTATAGAGAAAATTCCGCTCTATAAAGTCACTCTTGGGCATTTTTTTGTTATATCATCCTGTTTTGAGATATTCGCTGTGAAAGTTCCTGTGAGATCGATTTTTACCTGTATGCTCAAAACTACCCTCGTTTGGACGCTGTTACTGCGAAATAGGTGGGGATAAGCTACAAGGTCAATAGGACATTTTTTATACAGAATTTAACGACAAATTCTTATTTCCCACACTTTTTTCTCTTCCAGCGAACGGTTTACAAGATAAAAGTGAAAAACCAGCGTTAAGTCAACGTTAGGGGTGGTTTTTTGCAAAAAAGGGACTTTCTCTCCGTTCCTGAATGGGGTGGGAACTTTTCGGATATCTATTCCTAACCCTATCGAGAGTACGCATCTCAAATATTATTTCTTTATAAATTATTTCTTCTAAAATATCTAATTTGCGTGGACTGGCGGTAATAGTGCTTCATAGCTCAAGTTCTAAGATAGCTATAAATTGAAACGAACGAAACGAACAGCTAAAGCAAAAAGTTCAAGAGAATTTGAGTGCACTAGAAGAAACCAATTCTGTAGATGTCGCTGCTACCTGGACACAAATTAAAGACAGTTTAAAAAGTGCGAGTGAAGAAATTCTTGGCACTGCAGCAAGTAAAAAACAGGAGGACTGGTTCAATGATAATGAAGCTTTTATACAAGAACTTCTTGACCGCAAACATATTGCCTTCCAAAACGCTATCAACCACCCCAACGACTCATCAAAAGCAGAAGCTTTTACCCAATCTAAGTATGAAACGCAACGCGAAATCAGAAGAATAAAGAACGAGTGGTGGGCAAGCAAGGCCAGAGAAATTCAAAGGTACGCCGATTCACACGACTACAGGAATTTCTTTCAAGGAGTAAAAGCAGTGTACGGCCCCAGTCGGAAAAATATGTGCCCTATTAAAGATTTAAATGGAAATCTCCTCAAAGAAGACCAGGAAATAAGAGCCCGATGGAAAGAACACTACTCTAACATTCTTAACCAGCAAAGTCAAGCCGATCACGATATTATAAATCTTATCCCTCAATATGACACCTTCGAAGACTTAGATAAACCACTAACAACGGAAGAGATCTTAACCGCCATTGGGCAGCTAAAAAATAACAAATCTCCCGGCGCCGACTCACTCCCAGCTGAGATCTTTAAAGCTGTGTCGTCAGAGCTCATATCCTACCTCAAAAAACTGTTTGATGTCGTGTGGGAAAGTGGTCAAGCTCCGCAGGAGTTTCGTGATACACTTTTAATCAACCTCTTCAAAAACAAAGGGAGCGCTGCGGACTGTGGAAATTACAGGGGTATAGCTCTCCTGGCTGTTGGAGGGAAGATACTCACTAAAGCGATGGCAAATAGGCTAACACATGTTATGGAAAAGCTACTTCCTGAAACACAGAGTGGCTTTAGACCAAACCGAGGCACATCGGATTTAATCTTCACACTTAAACAGCTTCAAGAAAAAGCACTCGAACATCAAGGAGAAATTCACATGGCCTTCATTGATTTAACCAAGGCGTTTGACTCGGTGGACAGGGAAGTGCTCTGGAAAATTATGTTCCGCTTAGGTATCCCTAGAAAATTTGTGGAAGTATGTCGCAGTCTACATACAAACAACAACGCCCAGGTTATGTATAATAATGAGGCAACCGAACCTTTCCAAACCCTCACTGGAGTTAGGCAGGGATGTGTTCTGGCACCCCTACTTTTTAATTTGTTTACCACTGCTCTAACAATTATTGTTGACAACAAACTGACAGTCAGAGGAATAGGTCTCAGATACCGTTTTGATGGCGGTCTCTTTAACATAGGGCGCTTTAGAGCTTTCACGAAGACACGCACACGATTCATTTGTGATCTCCAGTATGCGGATGACTGTGCACTTTTAGCCTCTACGCCGGAAGAGCTTCAAGAACTTTTAGATGTGTATGCCCAGAGCTATGATTCCTTGGGACTTAAAATCAACATTGGAAAGACTAAGATTATGTCAACTCCTCATCAAGTGAACCAAATAGACATTACACTTAACGGAAATTCTCTTGAAGTGGTGGATCAATTCAATTACTTAGGCAACGTTGTTAATGACAAAGCAAACATGGACAGCGAGATTTGCAATAGAATTAACGCTGCATCTAGAGCACTCTGGGGACTTAGAGAGAGAGTATTTGACAACCACGACCTTGCTTTGTCAACGAAAATGGCTGTCTACAGAGCAGTTGTCATTCCAACATTGCTATATGGATGTGAAAGCTGGGTCACTTACCGTCGTCATGTGAAAGAATTAGAACGTTTTCAGCAAAGACACCTCAGAAGTATGATGAAAATCCGTTGGTTCCATCACATATCAAACGTTGAAGTACTCAGGAGAGCAAACAGCCTTCCAATTGAGGTGCTTATTTCAAGAGCACGCTTAAGATGGGCAGGTCACGTTCATCGTATGCATGATAACCGCCTTCCTAAATGTACACTTTATGGTGAATTGCTAAGCGGTAGAAGAAGGCGTGGCGGTCAACGAAAGAGGTTCAAAGACGCTCTCCATGAAAATCTAAAATCCTGCGGTGTTGCAGACGAGCAATGGGAACAACTTGCAGCGGACAGAACCGAATGGCGAGGGGTTGTCGCCAGCTATCAAGGAAATGTTGCTGCAAGAAGGCCCAATCCAAGACCTAACCAGGTCTATGTTTGTCCTGACTGCGGTCGACATGTGCTCTCCCGAATTGGCCTCTATAGCCATAGTCGTGTGCACCGTAGATGAATGGGAATTACAATAGACTACACCTTTTACTTGTTTTTTATTGCACAATTTATCGACTGTAACATTTTTATACTCGGACTCGAGTAACGGCTAATAAAAAAATTGAAAAAAAATACAGGTAAAATACATACAAAATTTTATAACTGGAAATTATTTTCGAATATACAGGATGAACCAATACCAACATACAATCTACAATTCAAAATATGAAAGAAAGAAAGATAACTGCATTTCGATCGATTATACCGGAAATTTTAAAAACAGTATAAACTCCATTTCACGGACGCATAGAGATGTGTGTTAATCAAAATGGGCAACATGTGGAGCACTTATTTATAATTTTTCTGTACAATTATTTAAAAAATTCTCTAATTTTGTAAGTTTTTTCTTGAATTATATACTTACAGCTCAATAAATCGAAAATGGTTAGAAATAGTCATAGGGAAGTACTTACAAAAAGTGTTGGTTTTTCATTCGTACAAAGACATCACACAGATGCCTCGTAACTGGTATTTACAAACATTTTTCTTATAATCCATAACGGTGATTGTAGCGATTTCTTCAAAATGCATCTGCAGATGGCGTTATTTCAACAAAGAAAAATACTATCCGAATGATTTGGGAGATTGTCAATCATGAGTGAATGGAATCTAAAAAGGGGCTTATATACTGAGATTTATAGCATTCCATATTTAAGCACTTGGTCCTACACAATCGTCTTGGTTCACCCTGTATATTCAAAATAACCTGTATGTACCCAGACGCTAATTAGTTCTTTATAAATAGGGTATATATTTTGTCGCGAAAAATTCCTAGCAAGTCCTACTTAGTTTTAATCAGATGCTATATTTGATTTTTAAGTTACTATCTCCATGTAGATCCTTTTTTGAAGGAAATAATACCGAGACCAGATGCTTGTTAACAATTTGAGAGGTTCTTTGCTTAACGTTCCAGCATTATAAACGCATTTTAATTTTAAACAATATTCATAAATTAAAATTTGATTGAACATTACTTACCCTGGAATACGTTTCACCTCAACCATTCATTGTTAACATCGCGATAAGAGCCATTAAAGATAGTTGGATCACATTTTTCATTATTTACGTATGCCTATCACTATCACTAATACATTATTAAAAATACCTAGATATCACTTTTAATTACACAAATTAATTTACATGATTGATAAATCATTTGTATTTGTTAAATTATTCCAAATTGTCGTCCAGTTAAAACGTGTCACTGGTGCTAAATTAACAATCGACACGACAGTGCAGTCGGTCGGTGCACCTGTAAACAAGAGAGGTCAATCACCCGGGAGTGGGGAGAAGATGTCCCGGATTTGTCAATGCCAATGCATGTTATTCATCATAACGCCGGCGCCGTCATCGTTCTAGGAATTTCAACAGACAGAACGCGTGTGCGTCTCTGTTATTGTTATATTATTGTAAACGAACAGGAGCGGTCAAACCAATGGATATTTTTGATGATTCGAATTACGCCTGTATTTTACAACAAGATAGAATCAATCCCAGTAAAGATGTGGGTTAATAGGTATATTAAGCTGATATAAAAAATATCTCTGTTCGTGGCTTTTTGTAATTGAATTAATCTTCTTAAATAATAAAATACATTCTAATAGCCAACACGTTATTCAATAAATGTGGTAGGATTTTTTTTAATCTATAAACAGATAAATTATTGACGTGAATAATCCAAATTCTAGATATGACAAAAATGGACGTTTTGAAGCCAGAAAATATATCCGAATCGAGATGCCGTCTGTAGATGTCTGATGTCTGTCTGTATGTCTGTGAGTAATACTTGAAAACGACTCAACATAGAAATCTGATATATATTTAGATATAATAAGGCCTAGAAGGACCAAAAGGTAGGACCCTACTGAATTTTGGTGAAACCACAAAAAATAATTTCTCATCCAAATCTAAAAATTGCTCAGGATGAAAAATTGCATCGAAATGGCCCAAAAACAATTTGTAGTTCAATCAAAAACTATATCAAGCACACAAAAACTGTTCAGGATGAATTTTTTTTTTTTGGTCAATTTTCTTTTCTAAGTTCCAAGGGAGGCTCAAGAAGGGACCCAAAAAGAAAAAATATGTTTAAAATAAAAATTGATTCGAATGGAACATCGAAATCGCATTTTGCAAATTTCTCGTCAGAGCACTAAACAAATTTCTGTCTGGTAATTTTGTTGTTGTTGTATAGTTCAAGTAATAAATTTCCGAGATAGAAAAACCTAACAAAAACTTATCGCCGCGGACCATGGCGCAAATTGAAATAAATATATCCCAGTAAATAAAAAACGCAACAAAAACTTTACGATATTAATTATTAAACGCTTTTATTTATTGTCTGGAGAGAGAAAACTATTAAATACCGGCTAAATGGGTCAACTTTTACGTGTTAGGCTTGCAACCAAGGAGTCCCGAGTTCGAATCCTGGCTAGGGTATGGATGTTAGTGGTGTTTCTCATGTGTTACCGAGTTGGTGGCAGTGGACTTGACGAAGTTGTGTGACCGATATTTTGCAAGAAGCCAAAGAAGCTACAGCCAATTTACAAGATTGTTATCGCTAAAAAAACATAGGGAGAGCAACGCAACGAGTCAGGCGATACAGACGTCGTTACTAGTATAGAGAAAAATTGTGTGCAGGAGAGCAGTTTTCTTTGTGAAAAATCGAATATGATGACAATAAATTTTAGCATAAACATAAATAAATGAATAAGTGTTAGTGGATTCTTTGTTTTCTTAATTTTCCGTATAATAAAGACAATAAATAAACTGCTTGGCCTTTTTTATATTAAAATTACTCTTCAGTGACTAAATTACTTTACCTCACTAGTGACCTAAGTATACGTTAGCTCATTACTTTAACTCACTAGTGACGTATGGGCCACTTTATACCTTTAAAATCTCATCAGTAAAGATCACTTTATATGGAAGTGTTGGATAAAATACAGGCTGTCCATTTTATCAGGGCCCTCGAGAATATCTCACTTAATATCTGTCGTACAAAAAAAAATATTTTTACGAAAATCTCTGTTATTGTTATATTATTGCAGACGAACAGGAATGGTCAAACCAATGGAAATTTTTGATAATAATAAAAGCTTGTCGCGAGCAATCTCCTTTACACAGGAAAATCTCACGACAAGCTCCCCAAATTCCCCTTTTCCGTGAACCCGTTTATTTTCCCCAGTTTTTTTACATGTTCCCTCGAGTAGAACGGAAGGTCCCCTCCCAAATTGATATTTGCTTTTGTGAGAAAAAAATTAATATTCTATAGGAGGCATTTCTTTGAGGAAGGTGGTAGGTGACCAGGATTGTGTAACCACTCCCAGGGGTTGTTTCCACCCTTCAAGGGGGTGGAATTTCTTTTCATCTATAATAATTGAAAAATAGTATAAAAAATATGTTTATTAGTGTTTTTATAAATTTGTTTTCTACCCCTTTAAAGGGCGAGAACAACCCCCGGGGCCGGTTTCACAACCCTGGTCACCTAACCCCTACCCCAAAGAAACGCCTCCTACAAAATATAAATTTTTTCCTCAGAAAAAAAATCAATTTTAAAAGTGACAAAATAGGCTTTTATTTGATAGCAACACCGGAATGTACTACTCGACGCGGGTTTCGCCCACTATGCTGACATCACCTGGAGATGATGAAAACTGATCTTCAATTTAAACAATACCCCCGAATGCTCTACTCGATGCGCGTTTCGCCAAACACAAGGAGTATAGTTTGTTCGAGTGTATTGTTCAAATTAAAGTTCAGTTTCCACCATCTCAATGTGATGTCAGCATGATGGGGATATCATGCGTCGAGTAGAGTATTCAGATCTAGTGTTCCAATTAAAACTCAACTTTAATCATCTTCAGATGATGCCAACGTGGTGGGCGAAAGGCGCATTAAGTAAAACATTCGAGTGTTGCTATCAAATTTGAGGCCAGTTTTAAGCATCTCCAAATGATGCCAACCTGGTGGACGAAACGTGCGTCGAGTAGAGTATTCAAGTGTAGTATTTAAATACAATTAGAACACGACTTTCTTTGTTTATTTCTTTTTATCTAGTAACGTTGTATTTAGTTGATTCATATTTTATTTGAAATATTTTACACAAATTTATAGACATAATAATCGGCAGATGCAAATATTCTACGAAAGCTGGACGTGTCCCCTGGGTATACAATTCATTTTGGTGATATACCTACCGCCACTGACATTTCACATTTCGTGCTCTGCAAAATTATTCATATGAAATTTTGTCCTGTCACCGTTTTCTCAGTTCGTGCCAGAAGCTAAGCCACACGAAATGTTGCCAATTACTTTTCAGGCTCTTCATTTTTATTCGAGGAGTGAGCATTGACGGCAACGCAGCATTTTTCGACCAAATCTCCCAAGTTGATCACTGTATTGGATTTGTTTAATCGTCTTAACAGCGCTGTCACCGCTACAGCACTGAAAACTTAGTAGGCAGGCCCTATGCAAAAATCTGAATGCGATTGACGTCACGCTTTCAATTTCGATCGAACGTTTTGGGACAATTTGTTGCGAGCTGTTTGATTTGTCGCACCTATGTCAAGTGACTTTTAACCACGTTTTAATTTGAATTTATATAATCTTTGTTCGTATCGATTTGATGGCCACTAAAGATAATAATTAGAATTTTGTGTTTCCAACATGACTTGTTATATTTGTCGTTAACTTTTATTTGTTAATCGATTGTAAGTGCTTAGTAGATTCAGTTCATTATAAAGTTTTGTAAAAGCTCAGTCCCTGTAGTATTAATAATGGGAGGATTGTGTTTTATAATTAATTGTTAATATTTGCAAGAACACTATTATTCACTTGCAACTTTGAGTTGATTCTTTCTATTAGGATAAAATGCCTCTATGACCATTGAAGTTGAAATAAGATATTCAAAATTGTGATTTTTTGTCAAAATATATCGTTAAAACAAATCCAAATGAAGAAAAAAAATAATTAAATTAGAATCTGGGGTAGGATGCACCCCGTAGACAATAGGAGAAACTAGATTTCATTATATGAAGTTTTCTGATATATCTATGAGTTTCTTTCAATTGATAAGGATTGTGATACTCGTCTAACTCAACACGGCCCGGCCGTTTAAATAAATCAGTATAGAAGTTGGTAAAAAATTTGAAATTTTTTAGTGGTTATATGCATATATTTGTTTAAAGAAACAATTTTGACGAAAGAAAAACAACTTTTCATACAAAATATGTGCGTTTTTTTTTCATGGTTGGCCATAAACGATTGTTTATGGCTAATCAGAAAAAAGCACATATTCTGTATAAAAAATTGTCTTTCTTCAAAATTGTTTCTTTAAACAAATATATGTAAATATAACTACAAAAAAATTATAAATTTTTTACCATCTTTTATACCGATTTATTTAGACGGTCGTATTGTGTTAGTAGACGAGATATATCACTTCCTTATCAATTGAAAAAAACTCACAGATACATTGGAAAACTTCACATAATGAAATCTTACCTTCTCCTATTGTCTCTACATGGGCCTGTTTGCTTTGGAACATTCTGGAAAATAAATAAACGCAATTACTGTCATTGGAGAAGCTGATTTGATTTACGAGGTGCATCCTATAGGCCAGTCGTCAGGGAGTTGAGAATACATAAAAATCGTTTTAAGTCGGACAAGAGATTTTACTATTGGAACCAGTTCATTATAGGCCTCTTTTAGACATACTAATTTTTCCCTCTCGCCCGCCACCCGGAACACCTACAAGTTTTGCAGATATCTCGATTGTGAACGGTTCTACGAAAAAAAAGATGGTTATCGAAGTTAAAGAAAAGTAAATTCTCTATCGAAATGGTTCAGACACATCTTTAATTACGTAGCATTAATATTATTGGAGTTATAGGCGGGGAAGTCATAATCCCGGTGAAATCAGTCATCGACCGGGAAAATTAATTCGAATGGAAAACTTTTGTGCCATCTTGTTCAAAATGTGCTCCTTTATAAGAAAGTACAGTTTTCCAGATGGAAATGTGGTCAGGAACTGTTTAAACAAAATAGAAACATTGTCTTTATCCGAGACTTTATCGTTCACATCAAAACAAACAAAAAATGTTCTTAGACGTTCTTCTCTAAAGTTGATAGTTTTAGAAAAAAAAAAAATCTTGAAATCTCAAAAAACGCGAAATTTGCGATTTTCAGGTCTCAAAAACTATATGAAACTTAATGTTTTTTATTGTAAGAAGAATTTGCATTTATTTTTTGAAGCTTTGGCCACAATATGCTGTTGATATATTTTGTTATCCTTTTAGCTTGTGCTTGTGTTTTAATTGTGAATATGTGCAAGCGCGCGGGCGTCTGTCAGGGTAGTTGTGACATTATATAAGTATATATAGGTATTTTTATAGAACACACGCTTGCATTGGCTCGTCGTACATCCACTGAAGTATGCAACAATTTATACCTATAAGTAGAATAATTGTTAAGTAGTAGTAGTTAAGATTTAAAATGTAGTTATGTGAACTTTATTTTTTATTTAAAGTGATTATACAACTTTTACAGCTACATGCATTAGTACTACACGATTTCTTACAATTGCACGCTTTTATTAAACCATCTAACAATGGATATTTGGTCATAAATGCAAGTATATAAGCATATTATCCTCATATTTGTAACCAAAACGTGTTAGATCTAATTCAATGTAGGTATCTGGAAAATATTACATTTTTGATAACCATCTTTTTTTTTGTAGGACCATTCACAATTGAAATATTTGAAAAAAAAATTATTTTTAAGCGATACTGACCCAAAATTGGGGCTGTTCCGGTGGGCGGGCGAGGGGGAAAATTAGTACGTATAAAACAGGCCTATAATGAACTGGTTCCAACAGTAAAATATCTTATTCGATTTAAAACGATGTCACTTTGCCTGATGACTGGCCTACTAACCCAGTTTCTAATTTTTTTTCCTTGATCTGGCGTTGTTTTAACAATATATTTTGACTATAAATCACAATTTTGGATAATTTTTTTTAACTTCGATGGTCATAGAGGCGTTTTATTCTAATAAAAAGAATCAACTCAAAGTTGCAAATGAATAATAATGTTCATGCAAATACTTATTAACAATTAATTATTATTAAACACGATCCTCCCATTATTAATACTACAGGGACTGAGCTTTTACAAAACTTTAGAATGAACTGCATCTACTAAGGACTTACAATTAATTACCAAATAAAAGTAAACAACAATTATTACAAGTCATGTTGGAAAGACAAAATAATAATTATTCCTACCTTCAGTGGCCATCAAACCGATACGAACACACCAAAGATTATACAAATTCCATGAAAACGTGGTTAAAAGTCACTTGACATATAAAAACTTAATTCACGCGGCAAACAACTCGGAAAAAATTCTTTAAACCCAAAACGTTCGATCTACAGCAATGAAATTGAAAGCGGCATGTCAGTCCCATTCAGATTTTTCCATGGCCTACTACGTTTTTCAATGCTGTAATGGTGTTAGACGATGAAACAAATCCAATGCGATATTTTTAATATATTATAATAACTTGGAAGATTTTGTCGGAAAATGCTGCGTTGCCGTCAATGCTCACACCTCGAATAGAAAATGAAGAGCCTGAAAGATAATTGGCAACATTTCGTATGGCTTAGCTTCTAGCACGATCGCTGAGAAAAGGGTGAGAGATAGGATAAAATTTCATGTGAATAATTTTGTAGAGCACGAAATTTGAAATATCACCAAAAGTAATTGTATACCCAGGGGACACGTCCAGCTTTCGTAGAATTTTGCATCTGCCGATTATTATGTATATAAATTTGTGTAAAATATTTCAAATAAAGTATGAATCAACTAAATACATTACTAGATTTTAAAAAATAAATAAATAAATAAAGTCTTGTTCCAATTGTATTTAAATACTACACTTGAATATTCTAGTCGACGCGAGTTTCGCTCACCATGTTGACATCAGTGGAGATGATGAAAACCGAACTTTATTTTTAACAATACACAAGAATACTCTGCTCGATGCACGTTTCGTTCACCATGTCATCATCTGGAGAAGATTAAAATTGGGTTTTAATCTGAACACTACGCTCGAATATTTTACTCTACGCATATTTCGCCAACAATGTAGACATAATCTGGGGATGCTTAAAACTGCGCTTTAATATGAACACTATGTTTAGCATCATATGGATATGATTAATACAGTAGCTTTTTAGAAATATTACCCTCGAATACTCTACTTGACGTGTCTTTCGCCCACCAGGGCATTATCTGAAGGTAGTACCTAAAACTGAGCTTTAAACTTAAGGCAACACCTGAATGTTTTACGCGACATGGGTTTCAATGGACAACATGAGGAGCATTTATTATCTTTTTTTCTGTTCAATTATTTGGAAAAACCTCTAATTTTTCAAGTTTATTCTATTATTTATATAGTTCAGTTTATTTATTTCCTGGACTCAAAAAACGCAACGCTGTGTACCTACTATGCCGCCGACAAATTGACTCGCTTACCTTTATAGGTTTTTAATGTGCGTCGGTTTGTTTGATGACAGTATGCCGCTTGGCCCAGGGGCGATAATAATTATGTCGTAAAATGTTTGTTGCGTTTTTCGAGTGCAGGGAAAGGAATACATAAACTGAACTATATTATTAAATTATCAAAAAAGAACCGAAATTTAATCCACAAAATTCTCCTAAATTAAAATCTTCAGTTACTGTACTATAAGTGTATGATTAGGTTATATGATTTATTATTTTGCTACTTCAAAATATACTTTAGGACATTGTGAGGCACAGCAAGGTCAGCATTACAAAAGTACTGTTCTCTCTTGTTAAAATAAATATCTACACGTAGGTATATGTGGTATTCGTCGTTAATACACAAAATATAAATATTAGCTACATAAAATTGAGAAATTCAATTATCTGTATGAAATTATTACTCGTGTTTTTGTAAATTAAATATTTCGGAGGAGATAATTCAAAATATGAGCCCTGTTTTAGGTATATAAATATAGAGACAGAAATAAAAAAGAGAAAATTAAATAGGGTAGGTGGTACTCACTTTGCAGCTTTGGCTCATGGTTTCCAAGTTTTACTGGTTGAAATTAAAATCCAGAATTAACACTATCACATTTATTTATAGGTTTCGGCAAATTATCTAAAAGCCTCAATGACCACTCGTTTTTTAATACCGATCACAAATGAACGAATTAAAATCAATCCTGTACACGTACACAGTTCTCTTTAACACAGTTAATGCTTTTTAATATTGCTGAGATATATTTGAATATTATTAAGTTACACACAAAAGTCGAAGTATTTTAAACGCCGGCCGCGCCGCACCATTGCCAGACTGCAAATAAACAGGACACCAGACACCATATTAATAAACATCGAGACAAGTGACCTAGTTAAAGCGATGAATGTCCTAGTCACTCGATTCGGTATTCTTTGGTAGTTGCTAGGCGCTCCGCTAACCAATAGCCGCGCCGCTTCCAGGAATTTCAACAAACCGTTTGTTGACGAAGGTCGGTCGCTCAGACTTTCAGACAGTTGCGGAATGCGAATTCTTTGGTGTGGATTTTTATAAAATTTGTTCTAAAACAGTCTAATTTTCTTGCAGGTGTAGCGAAATGTTCGTAAGGCAATCCGTTTACATTTAACTAGAAGTTAAATCAGCAAATTATTAAGTTCCCCTGAAACGCATAATATGTCAAATTAAAAAAAAAATCCGCAAGCGGAAATTCGCAATCCGCAGTTATGATAACTGGGCGTTATTAGTCTACGCTTCTTGTGTAAACGTAACAAAAACTTTACGACCTCATTAAAATACCGGTACTTTTTTTAGTGCTGTTCGCAAATTGACTCCCTTACCTTTATAGGTTTTTAATGTGCGTCGGGAATGTTTAATGTCAGGCTTGGCGCCATGGCCCGCAGCGATAATAATTATGTCGGAAAGTTTTTGTTGCGTTTCTTCTGTCTCGGGAATTTATTATTTGAACTATACATCAGTCTTATTGTTGGCAGGAAGAAATGAATAGTGAATTATTATTGCACAATTAGTGTGGAATTCTGCGGGGTTTGTTTATAAATTTGAAAATAAATAGTGAAACGGTAAGTTATTATTTTAAAGATGCATTGTTACTAGAGTTTGTTTTTGTGCATTACCTATATATTTTCCAAGCGCTTTTCTATAACCATATCTAAATATCGTTTAGAAAAGAACAGTAGGTATAATGTTTAAGGCCAGTTATAACAACAATTTCAACATTCAAAATTCTTAACAGTTGAACATTTTATAGAATATTCTTCATACTTGTTTAAAAATAAGTTAACCTTTTAGATAATTGCAATTGCAATTTTAATCATATCCCAATGATGTCAACTTAGTTAGCGAAACGTCCATAAGTTTATGTAGTAGGTATTATTGTTATTACTTATTCCACGCCCAGCGGAAGTATAGTAACATTTTTTTTGTTGAAATAGGCTTAAAATGTCATGAAACGTCGAGATTTTAAATTTGAGTAAAAAAAAGTTCCTGTCTGTCGGTCGGTCTGTCTGTCTGTAACTTCTTTGTGCGCACGTTTACTCTGGAACCGTTTATGATATTGACTTGAAACTTGGTACACTTTATGTATTGTAACGAGATCGGGAACTAGATTATATTTTGATCTAATTCCGTTGAAAGGTTCGGGGTAATGGGGTAAATGGACAAAACAAGCAAGTAAGACTATATAATATTGCAATTTAGGGCATGTACGAAAAGTTAAGGTCTCAAAATTTTGTTTGCATCATCCACCCCCCCACTATCACCCCCACACTATTATGAAAGGGAGTAAAAAAATTAAAATGTGATTTAGTGTATTACAAAAACAAATTTTTAGTGTTAGCTAGTGTCTCATTATTATCAATCGACTTTCAGACATTGTCATAATTATTTAAAATTTAAAAAATAATTAACTGCATAAGTATGTCTCCGAAAGTAAAAAAAAAATTGTTTTCGCTATCACTAATAAATTATTAAAAATACCTAAATATCCATTTTAATTAACCTTAATTTACATGATTGATAAATGAGTTGTATTTGTTAAATTATTATTCCAAATTGTGGTCCAGTTAAAACGTCTCACTGCTGCTAAATTGAAAAATAAATCGACAGTGCAGTCGGTCGGTGCACCTGTAAACAACAGAGGCCAATCACCCGGGAGTGGGGAGAAGATGCCCCGGATTCATCATAACGCGGGCGCTGTCTAGTCATCTTTCTAAGAATTTCAACGGACAGAACGTGTGTGCGTCTCAGTTATTGTTATATTGTTGCAGACGAACAGCAGTGGTCAAACCAATGGATATTTTTGATAATAATTCGAATTACGCGTATTATTTTACAAGAACTATAAATAACAAATGGAATCAATCCCAGTAAAGATGTGGGCTATATAGGTATTAAGCCGATATAAAATATATCTTTGTTCGTGGGTTTTTGGTAATTTCATTAATTTTTTTAATTTATAAAATACATTTAATAGCCAACACGTTATTCAATAACATGATAGGATTTTTTTTCATCTATAGACAGACAAATTATTGACGTGAATAAATCCAAATTCTAGATATGGCAGAAATGGATGTATTGAAGCCAGAAAATATATCCGAATCGAGATGTCGTCTGTACATGGCTTAGTGTCTGTCTGTATGTCCGTGAGTAATACTTGAAAACGACTCAACGTAGAAATCTGATATACCTATATTTAGATATAAGGCCTAGAAGGACCAAGGTAGGGACCCTATTGAATTTTGGTGAAATCACAAAAAAAAAAAATTCTCGTCCAAATCTAAAAATTGCTCAGGATGAAAAATTGCATCGAAATGGTCCAAAAACAATTTGTAGTTCAATCAAAAACTATATCAAGTACAAAAAAACTGTTCAGGATGGAAAATTGTTTAGACATTTTTTTTGTCTATTTTCTTTTCTAAGATCCAAGGGAGGCAGGCTCAAGATGAGTCCCAAAAAAACAAATGTTTAAAATAAAAATTGAATCGAATGGAACATCGAAATCGCATTTTGCAAATTTCTTGTCAGAGCACCAAACAAATTTTTGTCTGATGGTGATACTCTTCGAGAATTACAAATATATTCAAGATAAAGGATGATCAGAAAGTACTATCAAGGTGGCACTCATCTGAGACCAATTTTCTTATCAATTATCCCCAAGTTTGTATAAATTATGAATTTTATTGCAATGCCTTTTAGTAATTAATCGTAGGTATTGTTATTAATCATATGAATTATTAAACGCTTTTATTTACTGTCTGGAGAGAGAAAACTATTAAATACCGGCTCAATGGCTCAACGTTTACACGATAGGATTGCAACCAAGGAGTCCCGAGTTCGAATCCTGGCTAGGCTATGGATGTTAGTGGTGTTTCTCATGTGTTACCGAGTTGGTGGCAGTGGACCTGACGAAGTTGTGTGAGAGACAACACGGCTAGTTGCTGTACCACTCCTGAGTTGGAGTCTCAGCTGCGGCAGATGGCAATGTCGTAGGGAATGGTTCGGGAATGGTCGCTGTTATAATTGTCTATGTATATGTGTCCTGGTTGAGTATGGTAGAATAGCTAAGGCTAAACTCCACCATGACGTTAATCTAAATAAAGCGATAAAGTAAAAAAACAAATTAAAGTAAGTTATAGGCTCGACCGCTAAAGCTAATTCTTTATTATTTATAACTTTTAAATCATGATTTTAAACTTAATGAGGTTTTGGTGATTTACAATAAAACAGATGAATGCATTATTTGCTCTAGAAGTCTATGTACCGTCTAGGATAAGGAAAAATCGGTGCCACTATGAGCTGCATCCAAGATGAGAAAATAAAATTTCGTAGAATGCTACCGTTAGATTATTTGCTTTGAAATTTATTTTTATTCAGTATAGTTACTGTAAATTAGTTTTTTTTTCTATTACATGTTTTTTTGTTAATTCTACCATTATTCATTCACATATTATGTTGTTATTGCTTTATAAAATATACAATATGAAAATGTTGGACTTTACTATTATAAAATTATAAAAAAAAATATTAAAAAAAAAGTTTTTATTTAAATGCTCTAAAAAGAAGAAAATAAACTTTGAAGTAAATCAAACCCATCATTTTGTTACACATTGTATAATTCCTGTTATGATATAAAAGCTTGTCGCGAGCAATCTCCTTTACAACAGGAAAATCTCGCGACAAGCTCCCCAAATTCCCCTTTTCCGTGAACCCGTTTCGCAAACAACTCGGAACAAATTCTTTAAACCCAAAACGTTCGATCTACAGCAATGAAATTGAAAGCGGCATGTCAGTCTCATTCAGATTTTTCCATAGCCTACTACGTTTTTCAATGCTGTAATGTCTATAGCTGTAATGGTGTTAGACGATGAAACAAATCCAATGCGATATTTTTAATATACCTATCAACTCGGAAGATTTGGTCGGAAAATGCTGCGTTGCCGTCAATACTCACACCTCGAATAGAAATGAAGAGCCTGAAAGGTAGTTGGCAACATTTCGTATGGCTTAGCTTCTAAACGCTGAGAGATAGGATAAAATTTCATAGTGGCGGTAGTTACGTATATCACCAAAAGTAAGTAACTTTTGCATCTGCCGATTATTATGTATATAAATTTGTGTAAAATATTTCAAATAATGTATGAATCAACAAGATACAAGATTACTAGATTAAAAAAAATAATAATAAATAAAGTCTTGTTCTAATTGCATTTAAATACTACACTTGAATACCTAGTCGACGCGTGTTTCGTTCACCAGGTTAGCCTCATTTGGAGATGCTTAAAACTGACATTTAATTCGATAGCAACACTCGAATATTCTACTGGACGTGGGTTTCGCTCACCATGTTGACATTAGTGGAGATGATGAAAACTGAGCTTTATTTTGAACAATACACCAGAATACTCTGCTCGATGCGCGTTTCGTTCACCATGTCATCATCTGGAGAAGATTAAAATTGGGTTTTAATCTGAACACTAGGCTCGAATATTCTCCTCCACGCGTATTTCGCCAACAAAAACTGAGTTTTAATATGAACACTATACTCTAATAATCTGCTTGATGTGCGTTTCGCCCATTATGTTTAGCATCATATGGATATGATTAATATAGTAGCTTTTTAGGAATAGTACCCTGGAATACTCTACTTGACGTGTGTTTCGCCCACTAAGCTAACATCACTTAGATATGATGAGAGCTTTCATTTGAACAATACACTCCAACACTCTACTCGACACGCGTTTCGCCCATCATGTTGGCATCATCTGAACATGAATGAACATGGGTTTCACCCACTATGCTGACATCACCTGGAGATGATGAAAACTGAGCTTTAATTTTAAAAGTACACTCCAGTACTCTACTTGACACGCATTTCATGTTAGCATCGTCTGGAGATGATTTCATTTGTAATCACCTTTGAGTAGCGTGTCGAGCAGGGATAGTGTTCAAGTTTAAAACATACTTGACGAAACGTACATCCAATTGAGTGTTAATGTATAGTGTTGAATGCTATAAATGTCAGTAAATTTAGAAGTCTCCATCTAGACTGTTTTTATTATTATGACTATCTCACAACCATTTGAATGTAATAATTTTTTTGTTGAAATAATGCCATCTGCAGATGCATATGGAAAAAATCACTACAGTCACTATTATGATTTTAAGAAGAAGAAGAAAAATTGTAAATACAAGTTACAAGACATTTGTGTGATGTTTCTGAATCATTTTCACTTCCTAAAAACTACATGGTGACCAAAAATGATTTTTCAATTTTTTTAATTAAATGTTCTACAATCCAAAATATGAAAAAAAGACTAATAACTGCTTTTCGATCGATGATACCGACAACTTTCAAAAAGGTAGAAACTTCATTTCATTTCAAACATGCATTGAGATGTGTATCAATGAAAATGGACAACATGCGGAGCATTTTTTGGTAATTCTGCAGTTTATTCACTTCTCGATTTTTGAGTTTTCTTTGTGGATATAAGAGAGTTATATGAAGCATTTGTGCCTAATGAAACGTTGCGCAAATGTTTAATAATCGAAAAAATCGAAGAAAATGGAGCGAATAGAGGTGCTGTGTGTGTAAAAACTAGTGAAAATACGACGTTTTTAGGTCATTTTGAAACGATTAGCATTGAAAAATTCATTTTAGGACAAGGGTAAACAAGAGTCATGACATTTGATTGCTTATTACTGCAATTCATTGATTTTATTGAGTCCCGTGTACCTCAATAAACATTCAAATTTGTCATGACACCTATTTTCCGTTGCTCTGAAATGACTGTTTAAGTGCTTTTCATGTGAAAGTGACCTGAAACTCTCGCATTTTACCCCTTTTTGGGTCCTTTACGTATTGGTCATTGCAAACCGAAAAAGTAATGTAATGACTCTTATATCATTTACCCTTTCCTTAAAATGACTATTTCAATGCCAATCGTTTCAAAGTGACTTAAAAACGTCGTATTTTCACAATTTTATCCACCCAGCACCCCTATACGCTCCACTTTTCCGTCAATTTCCTCGATTATTATCCATTTGTGCAACGTTATTTCATTAGTCACAAACGATTCATATAAACTCTCTTATTGATGTATCCACAAAAAAACTGAAATATCGAGAAGTGAATAAACTGCAGAATGAGCTTAATTTTTTGTGTTCAATTACTTGGAAAAACCTCTAATTTTTCAAGTGTTTATTCTGTTATTTATACAGTTCAGTTTATTTATTCCCTGCACTTAAAAAACGCAACAAAAACTTTACAACCTCATTAAAATACCGTTACTCTCTGTACTATGCCGCCGACAAATTGACTCGCTTACCTTTATAGGTTTTTAATGTGCGTCGTTGTTTGATGACAGTATGCCGCTAGGCCCAGGGGCGATAATAATTATGTCGTAAAGTTTTTGTTGCGTTTTTTGAGTGCAGGGAATACATAAACTGATAAATTATCAAAAAAGAACCGAAATTTAATCCATAAAATTCTCCTAAATTAAAATCCCCAGTTATTGTATTACTATAAGTGTATATTATATCAGTGTATGATTAAGTATATGATTTATTATTTTCTTTAGGACATTGTGAGGCACAACACGGTCAACTTTACATAAGTAGTGGTCTTTCTTGTTAAAATAAATACCTACACGTATAGGTACTCCTGGTTAATACAAAAAATATTAGCTACATAAAACATAGAAATTCAGTTATCTGTATGAAATTACTACCCATGTTTCGTAAATTAAATATTACGGAGGATAATTCAAAATATAAGCCCTAATTTAGGTATCTAGAGACAGAAATAAAGAAGAAAAAATTAAATAGGGCAGGTAGGTACTCACTATGCAGCTTTGGGCTTTGGCTCATGGTTTCCAAGTTTTATTGGTTGTAATTAAAATCCAGAAGTATGTCCAGAATTAAAACCATCACATTTATTTATATATACTAGTGTTCGGCAAATTATCTAAAATCCGCAATCACCACTCGTTTTTTAATACCGATCACAAATGAACGAATTAGAATCAATCCTGGACCCGTTATACACAGTTCTCTTTAACACAGTTAATACTTTTTAATATTGCTGAGATATATTTGAATTTTATTAAGTTACACACAAATCGAAGTATTTTAAACGTCGCGCCCCGCCATTGTTAAATTACAAATAAACAGAGTAAACAGACAGTATATCAAACATCCGAGACAAGTGACCAACTAGGTGACGAATGCCCCAAAGTCACTCGATTCGGTATTCTTCGTGGCAGCGCAGTCGCGTTCCCATTGGACTGGCACTAGTTGCTAAGCGCTCTGCTAACCAATCGCCGCGCCGCTTCCCTTCCAGGAATTTCAACAAACGCGGTTCCTGCGTTAAGAGTTGTTTGGATTGTATTTGTCATCCATGCTTCCAATTTTAATTGTAAATGACTTTACGTCAATAAAATGACGTAACCTAATGGGCGGTGTGCTTGGAAAGAGCGTGATAGAGATGTAATAGAATATGACATTGGACAAATTTATTATACCTAATCTTTAAATTTCTCGGTGCACATTTGAGGATATTAGGGTTAATTTTATTTTAGTTCTACAAAAGAGAAAATGTTTATTTTAATAATACATAGGTATGTGGGATGATAAGAATTATTTTTGCAAATCGAAAATAGAAGAAAAAAAAATATTTTTTTATATATACTTTTTTTTCTCTCATCGTCCCGTTTTTAATGTCTTTTAATGGAAGCCGTTTTTTAAAATTATGATTTATATGAGAGTAAATTGAACCGTCTTTCCGGCTTATATCCGGAGTGCTCGTGCGTTAAAGCGTCGTTCAGACAGTTGCGGAATGCGAATTCTTTGGTGCGGATTTTTATAAAATTTGTTCTAAAACAGTCTAATTTCCTTGCAAATGCTTGGTGCGCAAAATAAAAATTGCACGAATTTTTTGGCATAGTGGGGGAAAGAATCCTCTTGGCCAATAGCTTTTTTAATGGCGTTTAATTTCCGCCCGGCCTGAACGCGATAAAATGATTACAAAAAAATTGGGTCTTCAACTCCACTCCTTCATGATAAAAAATGAATTGAATTTTTTTTATTTTTGCACCTTGGATTCGAGATATCTCGCGAATCAACGGTCTGACATCGATAAGGCTGGGAACAAAATTTGCTTATTTTCGTAAGCTCTTCATTCTTGGTCTGATTTTTTTTTTCGTCATATCAAAAGACGCCGTTATCTTCGAAAAACTATTTTCCCATACATTTAACATGTCATTTCCCCCCCCCCCCCCCTTCCTCAGCACAATTGTGTCGGAGTGTTGGGGAGACCCAACTTTATTTATTGGCAAAAGAAAAATCACAAACAGATGTTTCCTTATTCGAGTCTGGTTTCCTTCCACATCTGATCCACTATTGTAGGAGGGGGAAAATTGATATTTGTTTTTGTGAGAAAAAAATTAATATTTTGTAGGAGGCATTTCTTTGAGGAAGGTGGTAGATGACCAGGATTGTGTAACCATCCCCGGGGGTTGTTTTCACCCTTAATTTTTTTTTCATCTAGGTACTATAATAATTGAAAAATAGAATAAAATATGTGTTTATTAAAGCGTTTTCATAAATTTATTTTCCACCCCTTTGAAGGGCGAGAACAACCCCCGAGGTCGGTTACACAACCCTGGCCACCACCACCTTCCTCAAAGAAACGCCTCCTACAAAATATCAGTTTTAAAAGTGACAAAGTGGGCTTTAATTTGATAGCAACACCCAAATGTTCTACTCGACGCAGGTTTCGCCCACTATGCTGACATCACCTGGAGATGATGATAATTCAGGCTTATTTGAATACACTCGAACACTCAATGCACATTTCTTCCATCATGCCGACATCGTCTGGAGATATTAAAGTTGAGTTTTAATTTTAATGCTATACCCGAATACTGTGCTCGACGCGCGTTTCATCAACCATGCTGACATCACCTGGAGTTGATCAAAATTCAGTTTTAATCATCTCTAAGTCGCGCGTCGAGTAGGGTGTTAAAGTTAGTCCAAGTTTAAAACATTTTATTATCTCCAGATGATGTCAACATAGTTGGCGAAACGCACATCCAATAGAGTATTCACGAGTACTGTTCAAGAGTTTTGATATTTGTGAAACGACGTCAGAGCCATGAAGTTTTCAAAAGAACTATATCTTTAAATAAGGTGTAAAAGCGTCGCGTACAAATAAATGCTAACGTTTGATGTCAGGCGTCACAAACATGGGGAAAACTATATACTGGAAAATAATTAATTGTTTGGAATGCTCATTTTTTTAAAAAGGAGAATACGATCGGGGTAAAATATTGCCACATGCATGTCCGCGGTTTCCGAAAATAATATAAGCGAAATTCACAAAATACCAAAAATTCGCAGAAGAATTGTTTAAAAAAATAAGTTTCCGATCAATTTCATTCTACAAAACTTTAATTTTAACTTACTTGAATCTCCTGATAAAAACCGAACCATCTAGAACAGTGGCCGAACATAACTTATAGTTTGTCGCTGCTATACATATACCTAGCTGGCAAAAAATGACAAATTTTCCACTAGCTTTTATATTAATTTATTTACATGGTCATGATAAGCATTTCATTTATTTAAACAAGATTGTTTGTGGCTAATTAGGAGAAAGCACATATTTTGTTTAACAAAATTGTTTATATAAACTATATGTCCATAACTACTGAAAAATTTAATTTTTTTTACCAAGTTTTATGCTGATTTATTTAGACGGTCGTGTTGAGTTGACAGACGAAATATATTAATTCCTTATTAATTGAAAGAGTCACAGATACATTGGAAAACTTCATATAATAAAATCTTTCTCCTACTGTCTCTACATGGTCCTGTCCGCTTTCGAACAATGTGACAAATAAATAAACGCAGTACTGTCAGTGCAGAGGCTGGGTGCATCCTACCGCAGATTTCAATTTAATATTTTTTTCATTTATCGGGTTTTCTTGTAACATATTTTGACATATATACCTAAATCACAATTTTGAATATCTCTTTTCAAGTTTAATGGTCTGAGAGGCGTTTTAACCTAGTAAAAAAAAAATTATTCCAAGTTGCAAGTGAATAATAACGTTCATGCAAACATAAATAATCTAAAAGCCGAGCTTTTACGAAACTTTAGAATGAACTGAGTTTACTAAGCACATACAATTGATTAGCAGATAAACGTTAACAATAATTAGAGGTAATTATGGAGATAATAATTATTACCTTTAACGTTTTAATCTTGCGTTTAGTTGTCATCAAACCGATACGAACAACACAACACAGATTACAAATTCACATTAAAACATTGTTAAAAGTCACTTTACGTATATGAAAATTTAATTCCCATCACAAATAACTCTCAGCAGATTGTACTGTTTAATACCAAAACGTTCGATCTATAACGAAACGAAATTGGAAGCGTCCTGTCAGTCACATTCAGATTTCTCCATGGCCTACTATACGGTTTTCGGTGCTGTGGCGATGTTAAGACAACGAAACAAATCCAATGCGGTATTTTCAATACACCGATCAACTACAGATATTAGATATTTGGTCGGAAAATGCGGGGTTGTTGACAAAGCTCACTACTCAAATAAAAATGAAGAGCTTGAAGACTAATTGGCAACATTGCGTGTGGCTTAACTTTTAGCAGAAATGCCGGCGAAAACGGTGAGAGATAGGACAAAATTTCAGATAAGGAATTTTGTAGAGCATGAAATTTCAAATGTCAGTGGCAAATGTGGCAATATATCATCGAAATTAATTGCTTAAGCAGGGGATACGCCCACTTTTTGTAGAATTTTTGCATCTGCCGAGTATTATTATATGTAATGAATCAAATTTCAAATAATTAATGAATTATAATTAGGTACCTACTTTAAAGAATTTTTTGATTTTTTTTAATAGAAATTCTTTCCTAATTGTAAATTCAAATTAAGGAAAATGAGGTGTTGAAAAGTTGAAATGTGATGTTGCATGTGACATAATTTCCACAAGCACCAAGTCATTTAATTATTACGCTTAATACTCTACTCGGCGTCTGTTTCGCCCATCACGTTGGCATCATCTTGAGATGCTTAAATCTGAGTTTTAGTATGAGCATTTCATTCCTATACTCTACTCGACACGCTTTCGCCCACTGTATTGGCATCATCTGGAGATGAAGAAAAGTGAGCTTTAATTTTAATAATATACTCGAACGCTCTACTTGATGCGCATTTCGCCCGCCATCATCTAGAGATGATTAAAAATAAATTTTAATTTTAAAACTATACCTGAATACTTTACTCGACGCGCGTTTCACGAACCATGTAGATGCGTAAAACTGAACTTTAATGTGAACACTAGACTCCAATACTCTACTCGACGCGCATTTTGCCCCCCCATGTTGGCATCCTCTGGAGCTGCTTAAATCTGTAGTTTAATTTGGTAACAACGCTCGAACGTTTTATTAAACATGGGTTTCGTCTACCATGCTGACATCACCTAGAGACGATGAAAGCTGTGTTACAATTTGAACATTACACTGTAACAGTCTGCTCGACGCGCGTTTCGTCCACCGTATTGGCATCATTTGGAGATGATTAAAAATGAGTTTTGATTTGAATACTCGACAGTTATTTCGCCAACCATGTAGGCATCACCTGGATATGCTTAAAAATTAGCTTTAGCTTTTCGTTCACCAGGTTGGCATTATCTGGAAGTGTTTAGAACCAAGCTTTAATTTGATAGCAACACTCGAATGTTTCCTTCACCATGCTGGTATCGCTGGATATGATGGATTGAGATATGAGATTTAAGAACTATTGTTAATGCGCGAAATTATTCCAAATTAGCAGACGCGATATAAGGAGTCATTCCGAGTGCAAATAGCGGTCAGGTATACACGTGGAAATAAAAATTTTACCTTTATACCGAAGTTTTTAATGTGCGTCTGGAATGTTTCATGTCAGGCTTGGCGCCATGGCACGCGGCGATATAATTACGTCGTAATGTTTTTGTTGCGTTTTTTATGTCTCGGAATATTCCTATTTAAAGTATAAGTTTGTGCGATTTTATGCAGGGAGAGTAGTACACGCAAATTAGATTAAAAATGTCCTATTGACCTTGTAGCTTATCCCCATCCATTTCGCAGTAGCAGCGTCCAAACTGAGGGGTAGTTTGGAGCGCACGGGTAAAAATGGATCTTACACGAAGTTTCACGGCGAATATCTCAAAACCGGTTGATTTAACGAGAAAAATGCCCAAGAATGAATTTATACAGCGGAATTTTCTCTATAAGATGCATGTCTAGCGGATGTTGACGCAAGTGATTTTTACCTATTTTCCCCTTTTTTCCAAAAAGATGCGTTTTTTTATTTGAGCTCTCGGTGCGTTTTTTAAAGTGGTTTCCCTTGTAGGCCTATTCCACTAAAATTCTGTCCAATTTTACTCATTAGAGGGTTCTTCATTGACGAACAATTCTTCAAATTCGGAATTTAAATACCCTTGCCTGTGGCAATTAGAGCATATTGTTGAGCAGCGCAATCCAACCTTAACACTGGGACATCGTTTTCCGCAACCTTTTTTGCAGCTGCAGGAAACTAGCTGAAGGGTGAAAATTGGTGCTGGTAACTCGGTGGCGTAAATAGGAGCTAAAATATTGCCCACTTTCTCTCAATCCCATTCCGTTTCTCCTCGACAACATTGAATTTGATATATATATAGCCGTAATATTTTGAAGCGGTTTATATTTATCGTCCTGTCGAGCTTTGCTAACAGTTATTAAATTAAATTCACGTCTTCAGCGTCTTTTCGCAAATGAAACAAAAACCTATTGTCTCCATATCTGGAGAAAATATGTACCTCACTAATCTATGTAAGGCATTCAATGTAGACAACCTTCGGAGCAGATGTTTGAAGTGTGTAATATGTAGGAGAAGGAAAACGCGAAGGTCAGAATAGACTGTTAAGTCTAAGAGTGCCTTTACCTCAAACCTTCAGTACGATAGAAAACGTTTATGAAATACGGTAAAGATAGACTAAAAAATGTAAAAATATATGCAGGTATAGTTCAAGTAATAAGTTCACAGCAAAAACGCAACAAAAACTTTACGACATAATTATATCGCCGCGGGCCACGGCGCCAAGCCTAACATTAAACATTCCCGACGCACACTAAAAACCTATAAAGTTAAGCGAGTCAACTTGCGAACAGCACTAAGAAGAGTACCGGTATTTTAATGAGGTCGTAAAGTTTTTGTTGAGTTTTTCATATCTCGATTTATTCCTACTTGAACTATACATTATTACATAGACGTAAATGCGCGTGAAAGTGTTTCTGTAGTTATGAAGACAATAAGTGATTGTTTCATTTGCGAAAAGACGCTTTAAGAAGGAAGGTGACACTGTGCATGTTAAAAGAGTCTTGATGAATTTAATAGCCGTTAGCAAAGCTCGACAGGACGATAAATATAAACAGCTTCAAAATATTACGGCTTTATATATCAAATTCAATCTTGGCGAGGAGAAAATTTGGAACCAACGGATTGTTAAGATTCGATTGCGGTGTTCAACAATATGCTCTAATTGCCATGGGAGAGGATGTTTAAATTCCGAATTTGAAAAACTGTTCATCGATAAAGAACCCTCTAGTGAGTAAAATTGGACAGAATTTTAGTGGATAGGCCTACAGGGTAAACCACAAAAGCGCATCGTTGTGGAAAAAGGGGAAAAATAAATAAAAATCACTTGCGTCAACATCCACTAGACTGGATCTTATAGAGAAAATTCCGCTCTATAAATTCACTCTTGGGCATTTTTTTTGTTACATCATCCGGTTTTGAGATATTCGCTGTGAAAGTTCCTGTGAGATCGATTTTTACCTGTATGCTCAAAACTACCCTCCTGTTTGGACGCTGTTACTGCGAAATAGGTGGGGATAAGCTACAAGGTCAATAGGACATTTTTTATACAGAATTTAACGACAAATTCTTATTTCCCACACTTTTTTCTCTTCCAGCGAACGGTTTACAAGATAAAAGTGAAAAACCAGCGTTAAGTCAACGTTAGGGGTGGTTTTTTGCAAAAAAGGGACTCTCTCTCCGTTCTTGAATGGGGTGGGAACTTTTCGGATATCTATTCCTAACCCTATCGAGAGTACGCATCTCAAATATTATTTCTTTATAAATTATTTCTTCTAAAATATCTAATTTGCGTGGACTAACGGTAATAGTGCTTCATAGCTCAAGTTCTAAGATAGCTATAAATTGAAAAAATACATGCAAAATTTTATAACTGGAAATTATTTTCGAATACACAGGATGAACCAATACCAACATACAATCTACAATTCAAAATATGAAAGAAAGAAAGATAACTGCATTTCGATCGATTATACCGGAAATTTTAAAAACAGTATAAACTCCATTTCACGGACGCATAGAGATGTGTGTTAATCAAAATAGGCAACATGTGGAGCACTTATTTATAATTTTTCTGTACAATTATTTGAAAAATTCTCTAATTTTGCAAGTTTTTTCTTGAATTATATACTTACAGCTCAATAAATCGAAAATGGTTAGAAATAGTCATAGGGAAGTACTTACAAAAAGTGTTGGTTTTTCATTCGTACAAAGACATCACACAGATGCCTCGTAACTGGTATTTACAAACATTTTTCTTATAATCCATAACGGTGACTGTAGCGATTTCTTCAAAATGCATCTGCAGATGGCGTTATTTCAACAAAGAAAAAATACTATCCGAATGGTTTGGGAGATTGTCAATAATGAGTGAATGGAATCTAAAAAGGGGCTTATATACTGAGATTTATAGCATTCCATATTTAAGCACTTGGTCCTACACAATCGTCTTGGTTCACCCTGTATATTCAAAATAACCTGTATGTACCCAGACGCTAATTAGTTCTTTATAAATAGGGTATATATTTTGTCGTGAAAAATTCCTAGTAAGTCATACTTAGTTTTAATCAGATGCTATATTTGATTTTTAAATTACTATCTCCATGTAGATCCTTTTTTGAAGGAAATAATACCGAGACCAGATGCTTGTTAACAATTTGAGAGGTTCTTTGCTTAACGTTCCAGCATTATAAACGCATTTTAATTTAAACAATATTCATAAATTAAAATTTGATTGAACATTACTTACCCTGGAATACGTTTCACCTCAACCATTCATTGTTAACATCGCAATAAGAGCCATTAAAGATAGTTGGATCACATTTTTCATTATTTACGTATGCCTATCACTATCACTAATACATTATTAAAAATACCTAGATATCACTTTTAATTACACAAATTAATTTACATGATTGATAAATCATTTGTATTTGTTAAATTATTCCAAATTGTCGTCCAGTTAAAACGTCTCACTGCTGCTAAATTAACAATGGACACGACAGTGCAGTCGGTCGGTGCACCTGTAAACAAGAGAGGTCAATCACCCGGAAGTGGGGAGAAGATGTCCCGGATTCGTCAATGCCAATGCATGTTATTCATCATAACGCCGGCGCCGTCATCGTTCTACGAATTTCAACAGACAGAACGTGTGTGCGTCTCTGTTATTGTTATATTATTGTAAACGAACAGGAGCGGTCAAACCAATGGATATTTTTGATGATTTGAATTACGCCTGTATTTTACAACATAAATAAAAATTATTGACGTGAATAATCCAAATTCTAGATATGACAAAAATGGACGTTTTGAAGCCAGAAAATATATCCGAATCGAGATGCCGTCTGTAGATGTCTGATGTCTGTGAGTAATACTTGAAAACGACTCAACATAGAAATCTGATATATATTTAGATATAATAAGGCCTAGAAGGACCAAAAGGTAGGACCCTACTGAATTTTGGTGAAACCACAAAAAATAATTTCTCATCCAAATCTAAAAATTGCTCAGGATGAAAAATTGCATCGAAATGGCCCAAAAACAATTTGTAGTTCAATCAAAAACTATATCAAGCACACAAAAACTGTTCAGGATGAATTTTTTTTTTGGTCAATTTTCTTTTCTAAGTTCCAAGGGAGGCTCAAGAAGGGACCCAAAAAGAAAAAATGTTTAAAATAAAAATTGATTCGAATGGAACATCGAAATCGCATTTTGCAAATTTCTCGTCAGAGCACTAAACAAATTTCTGTCTGGTAATTTTGTTGTTGTTGTATAGTTCAAGTAATAAATTCCCGAGATAGAAAAACCTAACAAAAACTTATCGCCGCGGATCATGGCGCAAATTGAAATAAATAGATCCCAGTAAATAAAAAACGCAACAAAAACTTTACGATATTAATTATTAAACGCTTTTATTTATTGTCTGGAGAGAGAAAACTATTAAATACCGGCTAAATGGGTCAACTTTTACGTGTTAGGCCTGCAACCAAGGAGTCCCGAGTTCGAATCCTGGCTAGGGCATGGATGTTAGTGGCGTTTCTCATGTGTTACAAAGTTGGTGGCACTGGACTTGATGAGGTTGCGTGAGAGACAACACGGATAGTTGCTGTACCACTGCTGAGTTCGAGTCTCAGTTGCGGCATATGGCAATAATGTCGTAAGGAATGGTCCGGGAATGGTCGCTGTATAATTGTCTTGTATATATGTGCCCTGGTTGAGTATGGTAAAATAGCTAATGCTAAACTCCGCCAAGACGTTAATCTAAATATGGCGATAAATAAATTTAAAAAAATAAAGTGAGTTATAGGCTGGGCCGTTAAAGTGGAGGGAAGCAAATTCTTTATTATTTATAATTTTAAATCATGATTTTAAACTTAATGAGGTTTTGGTGATTTACAAAACAGATGAATGCATTAAATCTGCTCTAGAAATCTATGCACCCCTACACCCCAAAATTTTTACAAGGATGATATTAAAAGTAAATATCGTAAATAGATTCCTCAAGAAAAAAGTAGGTATAGTTCAAGTAATAAATTGCCGAGACAGAAAAAACCTAACAAAAACTTTACGACAATTATATCGCCGCGGGTCATGGCGCCAAGCCCGACATGAAACATTCCCGCCGCACATTAAAAACCTATAAAGGTAAGCGAGTCAATTTGCGAACAGCACACAGCACACTAAAAAAGAGTACCGGTATTTTAATGAGGTCGTAAAGCTTTTCTTGCGTTTTTTGTGGCTCGGTTTATTCCTACTTGAACTATATCTACCTAGCTGGCAAATGACAAATGTTCCACTAGCTTTTTTTAGGTGTATTGATTTATTTACATGGTCATGATAAGCATTTTATTTATTTAAATAAAATTGTTTCTATAAACAACTATAACGTCTATAACTACTAAAAAATTTCATTTTTTTTTACCAAGTTTTATGCTGATTTATTTAAACAGTCGTATTGAGTTAATAAACGAAATATATTAATTCCTTATCAATTGAAAGAAAGTCACAAATACGTGGGAAAACTTTATATTATTAAAATCTTACTTTCACCTATTGTCTCTACATGATCCTGCCCACAAATCTGGCAAATAAATAAACGCAGTACTGATGTCAGCGCAGAGGCTTGCTTTCAGTTCTACTGGGTGCATCCTACCCCAGATTTCAATTTAATATTTTTTTCATTTATCAGGCTTTGTTATAACAATATATTTTGACTATATATCACAAATCAAAAATTTTGTATATCTCTTCTCAAGTTTAATGGTCAGAGAGGCGTATTAATCTCGTAGAAAAAATTAATTCCATGTTGCAAGTGAATAATAATGTTCATGCAAATATTAACAATTTATTATTAAACACAATCCTCCCAACATAAACAAGCCAGAAGCCGAGCTTTTACGGAACTTTAGAATGAACTGTGTCTGCTAAACACAGTTGATTAACAAGTAAAAGTTAACAACAATTGGAGGTCATTATGGAAAGACAATAATTAATTATTACCTTTAAATTAATCTCACCTTTAGTGGTCATCAAACTGATACGAACAACACAACACAGATTACAAATTCACATTAAAACGTTGTTAAAAGACTTTACGTATGTGAAAATTTAATTCACATCACAAACAACTCGCAACAGATTGTATGTATTGTTTAATATCGAAACGTTCGATCTACAACAAAATTAGAAGCGTCCGCGTCCTGTCAGTCGCATTCAGATTTTTTCATGGCCTACTATGCGGTTTTCAGTGCTGTGGCGATGTTAGACAACGAAACGAATCCAATACATACACCGATCAACTTGAGAGATTTGGTCCGAAAATGCGGGGTTGCTGTCAATGTTCGCTACTCAAATAAAAATGAAGAGCTTGAAGACTAATTGGCAACATTTCGTATGGCTTAACTTCTAGCAGGAATGCCGGGAAAACGGTGACAGATAGGACAAAATTTCAGATAACGAATTTTGTAGAGCATGAAATTTCAAATGTCAGTGGCAAATGTGGCAATATATCATCGAAATTAATTGCTTAAGCAGGGAATACGCCCACTTTTTGTATAATTTTTGCATCTGCCGAATATTATATGTAAATCTGAATAAAATATTTCAAATAATTAATGAATTAATTAAATAGCTACTTTAAAGAATTTTTTTAAAGAAATTCTTTCCTAATTGTAAATTCAAATTAGGGAAAATGAGGTGTTGACATCACCTGGAATTGACGAAAACTGAGTTTTAATATCAATAGTGATAATTGAAATTAAGTTTTAATCATCCACGAGTCGCGTGTCGAGTAGTGTTCGATGGCAACGTTTAAATAAAAGTTTTGATCATCCAGATGATGCCAACATGATTGACGAAATGCACGTCCGAGATAAGGATACATGTTCAGCGAAGCAATGAATATTATCTTCTAGAGTTCTAGATAGCGTTAATCCTGCATTGATAAACCGACAGTTAGTGCTTAAGATTTTGGTGTTCGAGGAAACTACGTCAGAGGCATGAAGTTTTCAAACGAACCTGTCTCATGAAATAAGGCGTAAAAGCATCGTGTTAAATGAGTGACAACGAAAATAAGATATATTTACTAAATGCCGTTAAATTGTTAAATATATATGGTCCTGATAGATTTCATTCTATTAAACTTGTATAGGTACACCAATATGTTTAACCTAAGCCAAAATGAAATAAGTACATAATAAATTTCAGAATATAAAACATCAGAATAATTACTTCTACGTCCAGTGAAAGTATAGTAACGCAATTTTTTTTTTGTTGAAATATGCTTAAAATGTCATAAAATGTCGAGATTTTAAATTTGAGCGAAAAAAAATTTCCTGTCGGTAACTTTTTTTGTGCGCACGTTTACTCTGGAACCGTTTATGATATTGACATTGACTTGAAATTTGGTACACTTATGTATTGTAACGAGATCTGGAACTAGATTATATTTTGATCTAATTCCGTTGAGGGGTTCGGGGATAAATGGGGTAAATAAGGGTAAATAAGCAAAACAAGCAAGTAAGGCTCCATAAAATTGCAATTTAGGGCATGCAAAAGTTAAGGTCACAACATTTTTTTGGCATTAGCTACCTCCTTTACCACCCCCATTGCCATCTCCTCTCTATTATTGAAGGGGGTAAAAAAAATTAAAATGTGATTTAGTGTGTATACAAGAACGAAACGTTTAAAAAATTTTTTTTTGGCGTTAGCTACCCAATCTACCACCCCCATTACCACCCTCACCCTATTATAAAAGGGGGTAAATAAAATAATAAAATGTGATTTAGTGTGTATACAAGAACGAAACGTCTAAAAGAAATTTTTTGGCGTTAGCTACTTCCTCCTTTTGACCAAGAATTCATGATTAGCGATCTCGAAAATCCCCAGATATCGATTTTGAATCGAATCGGATCATAAACGGTAAAGTCGTCTGTCATCTAATTTTTTTTCTTATATGAAAATGTTAAAAGTGTATTGTCATCGGACTTATACACGTGCAAAATTTCAAAGCTCTAGCTTAATTAAAACTAATCGAAAACTTTTAAAAAAATTGAATCTAATGCAATTATATTTATTTTTTGCAAGCACGCCACTGGTGGCTTTATTTAAATGCATACCATTTAAAATTATGTACCAATTAAAGAAAACGTAGTATATTTTTTATCGTCCGTTAAACTTATGGAATCGTTCGATAGTTAACAATTGTTGCCCGTCCAATATTTTCTATTAAAAGGGTTTTACAGGAGAAACAATAGTAAAATGAAAGGTGTGAAACAATTTGCAAAGGATACAATCAATTTCTTTCGCAGTTTGTAAGACGAATAATACCTAGTTAACTTACCTAGTGGCTTAATTTAAATAAATAACGTTTGTAAATTATGTATCAATCGATGGAAAAAATAATTGCCTTCATTTTTTACAAATTGTAAAATTTTGATTTATTACGTCGTTCGGGAATGAACGCCGAATATGTCCTATTGTTAGAGGGCTTCGAACATCTTTTTTTGCTATGAGGTTTCTTATGCAAAATTGTATTCTCTATCAAACGTATCCGGATCATTTTATGTACGACTTATTTTGATATATTCTATGCTTGGTTAGAAGGATTTGATTTTACTCAAAAGTGGAAGTATCAAACGCCTAAGTAACTAAGCTATTAGTGGTCATCATACCGACACGAACAACAGAACAGAGATTACAAATTCACATTAAAAAGTGGTAAAAAGTCACTTGTCTCAAATGCAACTGGCAGCATTGCTATTGTGGCTTAGTTTCCAGCATGAACGCTGAAAAGGCGGTATTACTCCATGAAAAAGTTGCAAAAAAGGGTTAAAACACAAACGTTCTGTGAGAGGGATGAAACATAGAAACCCCCGTTTTCAAGGACGCTAAACACGATGGAGATATTTTTAAGGTTCCCACCCCTCAGCAACTACCCCCTATTTCACGTTATTTCCATCGTAGGCATGCGGATCGGTTTTTTGGGCAGGATTCGGGTAGGCCGTATGAAATTTAACCATACAACATCTTATCCATCCCAGGGTTGAAACTACCACCTCGCTAATACTAAAATATCCCCAAAGAAATCAAAATGCACGAAAATTTGTTTATCCTCGTTTATTTCCTGTAGCCGTAATATTTCGCCGAGTATCGCTTCATTTTCAGCCGTGTGGATCACGGATCACTATGCGCAAAACCTTAGAGCTTGGAAATCATTGTTTTAGAATTAGAAAATGTTGGTTATGTTTGTATAATGTTTCTATGTTCGCTTAAATTTTTTAATTTATAATCTGTGACCTTTATCGATATTTAGTAATTGTTTACTTTAGTAGAAAAAAGAGCGATGAGTGGACAAGTGACTGATTATTATTATTTTTATTTATTATTAAAAAATAGTTTTACATTTTTATAACTAAAGTAGAGCGACGTAAATGATTATGGCTTTTTGAAAGTGAAATAAAGAATAAACTTTACTGCTGGCCTTGCATGTTACTCAGTAGAAATAGTAAAAATCCGTCGATTCAAAAAGGATAGATAAGTAATGTAAAAACATTATACTAAGCGATTATTGAAAGATTATACCGTCTCTACTTTAAAATATAAATTATTCTTCCATCAATATATTCAAACTTCACTGAATCTACCCAGGTAATTTTAAAGAAGGCCTTGAAAGTCTCTACTGTTTCTAAAATTGCATTGCTGGTGTGATCAATCGAAAAGCAGTTATATTATTGTTCTCTTATTCCTATTTTGGATTGTAGAACAATAGAAACTTCATTTCAAAGACTCATAGATTGTGTGTCAATCAAAATGGGTACGTGGGGTACTCTATCACCATAATATGTTGTAGGAATGAAAAACCACCATTTTTGTGTATGTACGTCTCTATCGCCATTTATTTTGAAACCATTTCGATTTATTGAGTAATAAGTACAAAATTCAAAAATAAAATTAAGAAATTAGAGGTTTTTTGCTTACTGATTTTTTACACCCACTAAATTTCTGTAGAAAACTGTAATTACTATTCAATTCTATCCCATCCTGCCCACCCACAGCAAGAGTAATAAAATAATGCGTGTGACGCTTCAGAAAATATGAAGAATTATTGATATACCTATCTGCAAACATACAGGATGTCTGGGTACGTCGTTTACGGTCAATACTTCCCCTATTTGAACATATAAAAAGATGAACCAATAAATATTTTATATTGGATCGAAAAAATTACTGATTGCATACATGAAATCTTTCGCTCTTGCTCCTATTCTTTTTTTACTACTTCATTCTGAACACTGAATATTTAAAGTATAATTCTGCAGAAGTGTAAAAAAAATTTTTTAAATTAGTTTCGTTCGTCTAGAAATTGTTAGTTAAGTACTAGTAATTCAACTAAAATTGTATACAGTATATACGGTCTTGTAGACATACGAAACTAATTAAAAGTTACTACTCTTTTCTTCTAATATTAAGTATGTTATATAAAAAAATAGGGGTGTAATTTGGAATACCCTTAGAGGTTGAAATAGCAATAAGGTTTAAGTACGCAATCAGCATGGTTTTTCAGTGTTATATAAAATAGTTTTTTGTTCGTCTTTTTATCTTTTCAAACAACGGGGATTGTGAAACATCCGGTATTGTAAAATATGAGACATGCCACTTCTGTGTACATTACAAATTTAGGAAAAACATTTCTCCTCTGTTAAATGATTTATCATGGGTTTATTTTCGAGAAACTAAATTTAAATGTGACAGAACATTAACCATTTTTCTTGAGGGTGCACATAAGAAATAATAACTTTACAACAATTTCTAATACGCGCCCAAAATTCGAAATGGTGTTTATTTAAGCTGTATGTAATTTTATTTCGGAGGTATGGCGTGGAAGAGGACATAAGAAGCATTAATGTAGGAGAATGGCGAAGAAAAGTACTGGATAGGGACGAATGCAAGGAGGCCCTGGAGCAGGCCAAGACCCCTCAAAGGCTGTAGCGCCAATATGATGATGATACGATTTAATTCATAATAAAATGATAATAATAACCACACATTATCTATCTATACTATTATATGAAGAGGTATAGTTCAAGTAATAAGTTCCCGATACATAAAAAACGCAACAAAAACTTTACGACATAATTATTTCGCCGCGGGCCATGGCGCCAAGCCTGATATTAAACATTCCCGACGCACATTAAAAACCTATAAAGGTAAGTGAGCAAATTTCCAACAGCACAAAAAAGAGTACCGGTATTTTAATGAGCCGTAAAGTTTTTGTTACGTTTTTTATGTCTCAGTTTCTTCCTACTTGAATGTATAGCATTGTAAACTTTATTCTGATCATTTATATATTTCCAAAATTGGCGGGGATCTCGATGAATATTGTTTTCAGTATTAATCAAATATTCCATATGGCATCTTTCCGTAAGATCTTTACAATCGGCACATACACGGGAGAAATGTTCGTAGGACTGGTTTATCATGGAATTTTTATAAATTTTATGAGCTTTCTTTTTTTCTACAACTAATCTACGAAGTTCCGAGTTGAAACCATTTGGGACAAGTTGAGGTTTTGTATCTCTGAATGGGAATGAAAGCATTGTAACCACTAAAGATTACATCGTAAAGATTACACACACAATTGTCTATATCATAGTCCAAATATTTGTACCATTGAACTTCAGCAAAGTAATCATTTAAACTAAAGTAGTCGCCATTGCGATAATCAAAATATCACTCTTCATATTGCGGTTCATTTTTGACCATTATGTCAATATCAAATGTGATAGCGGTATGATGTGTCGAATTGGGAAGTAGTAAATCTTTGGCAGGTCTAAATTCAATATCATTAAGATGCGTAAATAAAAGATCAAGATATATATTCCTGCTGTTGCCAATACTGTTCATTTGATATAAATTACAGATACTGAAGCAATTACTAATAATAAAGGCAAGTTTTAATCAGACGCTATATTTGATTTTTAAATATATTAGCTTTATGTAGATCCTTTTTTGAACGAAATAATACCGAGACCAGATGCTTGTTAATAACAATTTGAGAGGTTCTTTGCTTTATGTTCCACCATTATAAACGCATTTTAATTTTAAACAATATTCATAATTTAAAATTTGATTTGAACATTACTTACCCTGGAATACGTTTCACCTCAACCATTGATTGTTAACATCGCAATAAGAGCCATTAAAGATAGTTGGATCACATTTTTCGTTTTTTTTATTTATACCTATCACTATCACTAATAAATTATTAAAAATACCTAAATATCACTTTTAATTACACAAATTAATTTACATGATTGATAAATCATTTGTATTTGTTAAATTATTCCAAATTGCGGTCCAGTTAAAACGTCTCACTGCTGCTAAATTGACAAATAAATCGACACTGGCAGTCGGTCGGTGCTCCTGTAAACCGCAGAGGTCAATCACCCGCGAGTGGGGATGAGATGCCCTAGATTCGCCAATGCAATGCATGTTATTCATCATAACGCCGGCGCCGTCATCGTTCTAAGAATTTCAACAGACAGAACGTGTGTGCGACGTGCATCTCTGTTATTGTTATATTGTTGCAGACGAACTGGAGTGGTCAAACCAATGGATATTTTTGATAATTCGAATTACGCGTACCTATTTTACAACAAGAACTATAAACAACAAATGGAATCAATCCCAGTAAAAATGTGGGCTAATAGGTATTAAGCCGATATAAAACATATCTTTGTTCGTGGCTTTTTGGCAATTTCATTAATCTTTTTAATTAATATTCAATAACGTGGTAGGATTTTTTTCATCAATAGACAGAGAAATTATTGACGTGAATAAATCCAAATTCCAGATATGACAAAAATGGATGTTTTGAAGCCACAAAATATATCCGAATATCGAGATGCCGCCTGTAGGTGTCTCAGTGTCTGTCTGTATGTCTGTGAGTAATACTTGAAAACGACTCAACGTAGAAGTCTGATATACCTATATTTAGATATAAGGCCTAGAAGGACCAAGGTAGGACCCTATTGAATTATGGTGAAATCACAAAAAATAATTTCTCGTCCAAATCTAAAAATTGCTCAGGATGAAAAATTGCATCGGAATAGCCCAAAAACAATTTGTAGTTCAATCAAAAACTATATCAAGTACACAAAAACTATTCAGGATGGAAAATTGTTTAGACATTTTTTTTTGCCAATATTATTTTCTAAGTTCCAAGGGAGGCACAAGAAGGGACCCAAAAAGAAAAAATGTTTAAAGTAAAAATTGAATCGAATGAAACATCGAAATCGCATTTTGCAACTTTCTCGTCAGAGCACCAAACAAATTTTTGTCTGGTGATTTTTTTGTTGTTGTAACATGTAAATTTCTCGTTAGATTAAAGGCCGTCAAGAAAATTGCGGTCAAGTCAATTTTACTAAATTCTACTAAAAAGTCTTCGAGAGTTACAAATATATTCAAGATAAGGGATGATGAGAAAGTACTATCAAGGTTGGCACTCACCCGAGACCAATTTTCTTATCAATTATCCGTAAGTTAGTATAAATTATGAATTTTATTGCCATACCTTTTAGTAAATAATCGTAGGTATTGTTATTAATCATATTAATTATTAGACACTTTTATTTATTGTCTGGAGAGAGAAAACTATTAAATACCGGCTCAATGGCTCAACGTTTACGTGTTAGGCTTGCAACCAAGGAGTCCCGAGTTCGAATCCTGGCTAGGGTATGGATGTTAGTGGTGTTTCTCATGTGTTACCGAGTTGGTGGCAGTGGACTTGACGAGGTTGTGTGACCGATATTTTGCAAGAAGCCAAAGAAGCTACAGCCAATTTACAAGATTGTTATTGCTAAAAAAAACATAGGGAGAGCAACGCAACGAGCAGTTTTCTTTGTGAAAAATCGAATATGATGACAATAAATTTTAGCATAAACATAAATAAATGAATAAGTGTTAGTGGATTCTTTGTTTTCTTAATTTTTCGTATAATAAAGACAATAAATAAACTGCTTGGCCTTTTTTATATTAAAATTACTCTTCGGTGACTAAATTACTTTACCTCACTAGTGACGTATGGGCCACTTTATACCTTTAAAATCTCATCAGTAAAGATCACTTTATATGAAAGTGTTGGATAAAATACAGGCTGTACATTTTATCAGGGCCCTCGAGAATATCTCACTTAATATCTGTCGTACAAAAAAAATATTTTTACGAAAATCTCTGTTATTGTTATATTGTTGCAGACGGACAGGAATGGTCAAACCAATGGAAATTTTTGATAATAATAAAAGCTTGTCGCGAGCAATCTCCTTTACACAGGAAAATCTCACGACAAACTCCCCAAATTCCCCTTTTCCGTGAACCCGTTTATTTTCCCCAGTTTTTTGACTTGTTCCCTCGAGTAGAACGGAAGGTCCCCTCCCAAATTGATATTTGTTTTTGTGAGAAAAAAATTAATATTCTATAGGAGGCATTTCTTTGAGGAAGGTGGTAGGTGACCAGGATTGTGTAACCACTCCCAGGGGTTGTTTCCACCCTTCAAGGGGGTGGAATTTCTTTTCATCTATAATAATTGAAAAATAGTATAAAAAATATGTTTATTAGTGTTTTTATAAATTTGTTTTCTACCCCTTTAAAGGGCGAGAACAACCCCCGGGGCCGGTTTCACAGCCCTGGTCACCTAACACCTACCCCAAAGAAACGCCTCCTACAAAATATAAATTTTTTCCTCAGAAAAAAAATCAATTTTAAAAGTGGCAAAATAGGCTTTTATTTGATAGCAACACCGGAATGTTCTACTCGACGCGGGTTTCGCCCACTATGCTGACATCACCTGGAGATGATGAAAACTGATCTTCAATTTAAACAATACACCCGAATGCTCTACTCGATGCGCGTTTCGCCAAACACAAGGAGTATAGTTTGTTCGAGTGTATTGTTCAAATTAAAGTTCAGTTTCCACCATCTCAATGTGATGTCAGCATGATGGGGACATCATGCGTCGAGTAGAGTATTCGGATCTAGTGTTCCAATTAAAACTCAACTTTAATCATCTTCAGATGATGCCAACGTGGTGGGCGAAAGGCGCATTAAGTAAAACATTCGAGTGTTGCTATCAAATTTAAGGCCAGTTTTAAGCATCTCCAAATGATGCCAACCTGGTGGACGAAACGTGCGTCGAGTAGAGTATTCAAGTGTAGTATTTAAATACAATTAGAACACGACTTTCTTTGTTTATTTCTTTTTATCTAGTAACGTTGTATTTAGTTGATTCATATTTTATTTGAAATATTTTACACAAATTTATAGACATAATAATCGGCAGATGCAAATATTCTACGAAAGCTGGACGTGTCCCCTGGGTATACAATTCTTTTTGGTGATATACCTACCGCCACTGACATTTCACATTTCGTGCTCTGCAAAATTATCCATATGAAATTTTGTCCTCTCACCGTTTTCTCAGTTCGTGCCAGAAGCTAAGCCACACGAAATGTTGCCAATTACTTTTCAGGCTCTTCATTTTTATTCGAGGAGTGAGCATTGACGGCAACGCAGCATTTTTCGACCAAATCTCTCAAGTTGATCACTGTATTGGATTTGTTTAATCGTCTTAACAGCGCTGTCACCGCTACAGCACTGAAAACTTAGTAGGCAGGCCCTATGCAAAAATCTGAATGCGATTGACATCACGCTTTCAATTTCGATCGAACGTTTTGGGACAATTTGTTGCGAGTTGTTTGATTTGTCGCACCTATGTCAAGTGACTTTTAACCACGTTTTAATGTGAATTTATATAATCTTCGTTCGTATCGATTTGATGGCCACTAAAGATAATAATTAGAATTTTGTGTTTCCAACATGACTTGTTATATTTGTCGTTAACTTTTATTTGTTAATCGATTGTAAGTGCTTAGTAGATTCAGTTCATTCTAAAGTTCTGTAAAAGCTCAGTCCCTGTAGTATTAATAATGGGAGGATTGTGTTTTATAATTAATTGTTAATATTTGCAAGAACACTATTATTCACTTGCAACTTTGAGTTGATTCTTTCTATTAGGATAAAATGCCTCTATGACCATTGAAGTTGAAATAAGATATTCAAAATTGTGATTTTTTGTCAAAATATATCGTTAAAACAAATCCAAATGAAGGAAAAAAATAATTAAATTAGAATCTGGGGTAGGATGCACCCCGTAGACAATAGGAGAAACTAGATTTCATTATATGAAGTTTTCTGATATATCTATGAGTTTCTTTCAATTGATAAGGATGTGATACTCGTCTAACTCAACACGGCCCGGCCGTTTAAATAAATCAGTATAGAAGTTGGTAAAAAATTTGAAATTTTTTAGTGGTTATATGCATATATTTGTTTAAAGAAACAATTTTGACGAAAGAAAAACAACTTTTCATACAAAATATGTGCGTTTTTTTTTTTCATGGTTGGCCATAAACGATTGTTTATGGCTAATCAGAAAAAAGCACATATTCTGCATAAAAAATTGTCTTTCTTCAAAATTGTTTCTTTAAACAAATATATGTAAATATAACTACAAAAAAATTATAAATTTTTTACCATCTTTTATACCGATTTATTTAGACGGTCGTATTGTGTTAGTAGACGAGATATATCACTTCCTTATCAATTGAAAAAAACTCACAGATACATTGGAAACTTCACATAATGAAATCTTACCTTCTCCTATTGTCTCTACATGGGCCTGTTTGCTTTGGAACATTCTGGAAAATAAATAAACGCAATTACTGTCATTGGAGAAGCTGATTTGATTTACGAGGTGCATTCTATAGGCCAGTCGTCAGGGAGTTGAGAATACATAAAAATCGTTTTAAGTCGGACAAGAGATTTTACTATTGGAACCAGTTCATTACAGGCCTCTTTTAGACATACTAATTTTTCCCTCTCGCCCGCCACCCGGAACACCTACAAGTTTTGCAAATATCTCGATTGTGAACGGTTCTACAAAAAAAAAAGATGGTTATCGAAGTTAAAGAAAAGTAAATTCTCTATCGAAATGGTTCAGACACATCTTTAATTACGTAGCATTAATATTATTGGAGTTATAGGCGGGGAAGTCATAATCCCGGTGAAATCAGTCATCGACCGGGAAAATTAATTCGAATGGAAAATTTTTGTGCCATCTTGTTCAAAATGTGCTCCTTTATAAGAAAGTACAGTTTTCCAGATGGAAATGTGGTCAGGAACTGTTTAAACAAAATAGAAACATTGTCTTTATCCGAGACTTTATCGTTTCGGAAAAAATATTTTCGTATTGTTCACATCAAAACAAACAAAAAATGTTCTTAGACGTTCTTCTCTAAAGTTGATAGTTTTAGAGACAAAAAATCTTGAAATCTCAAAAAACGCGAAATTTACGATTTTCAGGTCTCAAAAACTCTCGCAAAAACTATATGAAAATTAATGTTTTTTATTGTAAGAAGAATTTGCATTTATTCTCTGAAGCTTTGGCCACAATATGCTGTTGATATATTTTGTTATCCTTTAGCTTGTGCTTGTGTTTTAAATGTGAATATGTGCAAGCGCGCGGGCGTCTGTCAGGGTAGTTGTGACATTATATAAGTATATATAGGTATTTTTATAGAACATACGCTTGCATTGGCTCGTCGTACATCCACTGAAGTATGCTACAATTTATACCTATAAGTAGAATAATTGTTAAGTAGAGTAATATAAGATTTAAAATGTAGTTATGTGAACTTTATTTTTTATTTAATTTATTTTCAAATACAATTAAAGTGATTATACAACTTTTACAGCTACATGCATTAGTACTACACGATTTTTTACAATTGCACGCTTTTATTAAACCATCTAACAATGGATATTTGGTCATAAATGCAAGTATATAAGCATATTATCCTCATATTTGTAACCAAAACGTGTTAGATCTAATTCAATGTAAGTATCTGGAAAATATTACATTTTTGATAACCATCTTTTTTTTTGTAGGACCATTCACAATCGAAATATTTGAAAAAAAAATTATTTTTAAGCGATATTGACCCAAAATTGGGGCTGTTCCGGAGGGCGGGCGAGGGGGAAAAATTAGTACGTATAAAACAGGCCTATAATGAACTGGTTCCAACAGTAAAATATCTTATCCGATTTAAAACGATGTCACTTTGCCTGACGACTGGCCTACTAACCCAGTTTCTAATTTTTTTTCCCTGATCTGGCGTTGTTTTAACAATATATTTTGACTATAAATCACAATTTTGGATAATTTTTTTTAACTTCGATGGTCATAGAGGCGTTTTATTCTAACAAAAAGAATCAACTCAAAGTTGCAAATGAATAATAATGTTCATGCAAATACTTATTAACAATTAATTATTATTAAACACGATCCTCCCATTATTAATACTACAGGGACTGAGCTTTTACAAAACTTTAGAATGAACTGCATCTACTAAGGACTTACAATTAATTACCAAATAAAAGTAAACAACAATTATTACAAGTCATGTTGGAAAGACAAAATAATAATTATTCCTACCTTCAGTGGCCATCAAACCGATACGAACACACCAAAGATTATACAAATTCCATGAAAACGTGGTTAAAAGTCACTTGACATATAAAAACTTAATTCACGCGGCAAACAACTCGGAAAAAATTCTTTAAACCCAAAACGTTCGATCTACAGCAATGAAATTGAAAGCGGCATGTCAGTCCCATTCAGATTTTTCCATGGCCTACTACGTTTTTCAGTGCTGTAATGGTGTTAGACGATGAAACAAATCCAATGCGATATTTTTAATATATTATAATAACTTGGAAGATTTGGTCGGAAAATGCTGCGTTGCCGTCAATGCTCACACCTCGAATAGAAAATGAAGAGCCTGAAAGATAATTGGCAACATTTCGTATGGCTTAGCTTCTAGCACGATCGCTGAGAAAAGGATAAAATTTCATGTGAATAATTTTGTAGAGCACGAAATTTGAAATATCACCAAAAGTAATTATATACCCAGGGGACACGTCCAGCTTTCGTAGAATTTTGCATCTGCCGATTATTATGTATATAAATTTGTGTAAAATATTTCAAATAAAGTATGAATCAACTAAATACATTACTAGATTTTAAAAAATAAATAAATAAATAAAGTCTTGTTCCAATTGTATTTAAATACTACACTTGAATATTCTAGTCGACGCGAGTTTCGCTCACCATGTTGACATCAGTGGAGATGATGAAAACCGAACTTTATTTTTAACAATACACAAGAATACTCTGCTCGATGCACGTTTCGTTCACCATGTCATCATCTGGAGAAGATTAAAATTGGGTTTTAATCTGAACACTACGCTCGAATATTTTACTCTACGCATATTTCGCCAACAATGTAGACATAATCTGGGGATGCTTAAAACTGCGCTTTAATATGAACACTATACTCTAATAATCTACTTGATGTTCGTTACGCCCACTATGTTTAGCATCATATGGATATGATTAATACGGTAGCTTTTTAGGAATATTACCCTCGAATACTCTACTTGACGTGTCTTTCGCCCACCAGGGCATTATCTGAAGGTAGTACCTAAAACTGAGCTTTAAACTTAAGGCAACACCTGAATGTTTTACGCGACATGGGTTTCAATGGACAACATGAGGAGCATTTATTATCTTTTTTCCTGTTCAATTATTTGGAAAAACCTCTAATTTTTAAGTTTATTCTATTATTTATATAGTTCAGTTTATTTATTTCCTGGACTCAAAAAACGCAACAAAAACTTTACAACCCTCATTAAAATACCGGTACTCTGCGTACCTACTATGCCGCCGACAAATTGACTCGCTTACCTTTATAGGTTTTTAATGTGCGTCGGTTTGTTTGATGACAGTATGCCGCTTGGCCCAGGGGCGATAATAATTATGTCGTAAAATTTTTGTTGCGTTTTTCGAGTGCAGGGAAAGGAATACATAAACTGAACTATATTATTAAATTATCAAAAAAGAACCGAAATTTAATCCATAAAATTCTCCTAAATTAAAATCTTCAGTTACTGTACTATAAGTATATGATTAGGTTATATGATTTATTATTTTGCTACTTCAAAATATACTTTAAGACATTGTGAGGCACAGCAAGGTCAACATTACAAAAGTACTGTTCTCTCTTGTTAAAATAAATATCTACACGTAGGTATAGGTATTCCTCGTTAATACACAAAATATAAATATTAGCTACATAAAATTGAGAAATTCGATTATCTGTATGAAATTACTACTCATGTTTTTGTAAATTAAATATTTCGGAGGAGATAATTCAAAATATGAGCCCTGTTTTAGGTATATAAATATAGAGACAGAAATAAAAAAGAGAAAATTAAATAGGGTAGGTGGTACTCACTTTGCAGCTTTGGCTCATGGTTTCCAAGTTTTACTGGTTGAAATTAAAATCCAGAATTAAAACTATCACATTTATTTATAGGTTTCGGCAAATTATCTAAATGCCTCAATGACCACTCGTTTTTTAATACCGATCACAAATGAACGAATTAAAATCAATCCTGTACACGTACACAGTTCTCTTTAACACAGTTAATGCTTTTTAATATTGCTGAGATATATTTGAATATTATTAAGTTACACACAAAAGTCGAAGTATTTTAAACGCCGGCCGCGCCGCACCATTGCCAAACTGCAAATAAACAGGACACCAGACACGACACCACATTAATAAACATCGATACAAGTGACCTAGTTAAAGCGACGAATGTCCTAGTCACTCGATTCGGTAGTTGCTAGGCGCTCCGCTAACCAATAGCCGCGCCGCTTCCAGGAATTTCAACAAACCGTTTGTTGACGAAGGTCGGTCGCTCAGACTTTCAGACAGTTGCGGAATGCGAATTCTTTGGTGTGGATTTTTATAAAATTTGTTCTAAAACAGTCTAATTTTCTTGCAGGTGTAGCGAAATGTTCGTAAGGCAATCCGTGTACATTTAGCTAGAAGTTAAATCAGCAAATTAAGTTCTCCTGAAACGCATATGTCAAATTAAAAAAAAATCCGCAAGCGGAAATTCGCAATCCGCAGTTATGATAACTGGGCGTTATTAGTCTACGCTTCTTGTGTAAACGTAACAAAAACTTTACGACCTCATTAAAATACCGGCACTTTTTTTAGTGCTGTTCGCAAATGGACTCACTTACCTTTATAGGTTTTTAATGTGCGTCGGGAATTTTTCATGTCGGGCTTGGCGCCATGGCCCGCGGCGATAATAATTATGTCGTAAAGTTTTTGTTGCGTTTCTTCTGTCTCGGGAATTTATTATTTGAACTATACATCAGTCTTATTGTTGGCAGGAAGAAATGAATAGTGAATTATTATTGCACAATTAGTGTGGAATTCTGCGGGGTTTGTTTATAAATTTGAAAATAAATAGTGAAACGGTAAGTTATTATTTTAAAGATGCATTGTTACTAGAGTTTGTTTTTGTGCATTACCTATATATTTTCCAAGCGCTTTTCTAAAACCATATCTAAATATCGTTTAGAAAAGAACAGTAGGTAGGTATAATGTTTAAGGCCAGTTATAACAACAATTTCAACATTCTAAATTCTTAAACAGTTGAACATTTTATAGAATATTCTTCATAGTTGTTTAAAAATAAGTTAACTTTTTAGATAATTGCAATTGCAATTTTAATCATATCCCAATGATGTCAACTTAGTTAGCGAAACGTCCATAAGTTTATGTAGTAGGTATTATTGTTATTACTTATTCCACGTCCAGCGGAAGTATAGTAACATTTTTTTTTGTTGAAATAGGCTTAAAATGTCATTAAACGTCGAGATTTTAAATTTGAGTAAAAAAAAAGTTCCTGTCTGTCGGTCGGTCTGTCTGTCTGTAACTTCTTTGTGCGCACGTTTACTCTGGAACCGTTTATGATATTGACTTGAAATTTGGTACACTTATGTATTGTAACGAGATCTGGAACTAGATTATATTTTGATCTAATTCCGTTGAAGGGTTCGGGGGTAAATAAGAGTAAATAGGCAAAGCAAGCAGGAAAGAGTCCATAAAATTGCAATTTAGGGCATGTACGAAGAATCAAGGTCTCAAATTTTTTTATGGCATCAGCCAAACCCCCCCCCCTGTCACTTCCAATACCTCCCCCACACTATTGTGAAAGGGAGTAAAAAAAATTAAAATGTGATTTAGTGTGCATACAAGAACGAAACATCTCAAACAAATTTTTTGGCATTAGCCAACCCCCCCGGGGTCGGTTATACAACCCTGGTCACCTACCACCTTCCTGAAAGAAACGCCTCCTACAAAATATCAATTTTAAATGTGACAAAGTGGGCTTTAATTTGATAGCAACACCCAAATGTTCTACTCGACGCAGGTTTCGCCCACTATGCTGACATCACCTGGAGATGATGATAATTCAGACTTATTTGAATACACTAGAACACTCAACTCGATGCACGTTTCTTCCATCATGCCGACATCATCTGGAGATATTAAAGTTCAGTTTTAATTTGAACGCTACACCCGAATACTGCGATCGATCAATCATGCTGATTGGAGTTGATCAAAATTAAGTTTTAATCATCTCTGAGTCCGCGTCGAGTAGGGTGTTAAAGTTAGTCCAAGTTTAAAACTTTTTATTATCTCCAGATGATGTCAACATAGTTGGCGAAACGCACATTCAATAGAGTATTCACGAGTACTGTTCAAGAGTTTTGATATTTGTGAAACTACGTCGGAGCCATGAAGTTTTCAAAAGAACTATATCGTCAAATAAGGTGTAAAAGCGTCGCGTACAAATAAATGACAACTTTTGATGTCAGGCGTCACAAACATATGGGGAAAATTATATACTGGAAAATAGTTAACTGTTTGGACCTCATTTTTTTAAAAAGGAGAATACGATCGGGGTAAAATATTGTCATTCATGTCCGCGGTTTCCGAAAATAATTAAGCGAAATTCACAATACCAAAAATTTGCAGAATTGTTTAAAAAAATAAGTTCCCGATCAATTTCATTCTACAAAACTTAAATTTTAACTTACTTGAATCTCCTGATAAAAACAAAACCATCTAGAACAGTAGTTGCCGTACATAACTTATAGTTTGTCGCTGCTATACATATACCTAACTGGCAAAAAATGGCAAATTTTCCACTAGCTTTTATATTGATTTATTTACATAGTCATGATAAGCATTTCATTTATTTAAACAAGATTGTTTGTGGCCAATTATGAGAAAGCACATGTTCTATAAACAACTATATGTCTATAACTACTGAAAAATTTCATTTTTTTACCAAGTTTTATGCTGATTTATTTAGACGTTCGTGTTGTGTGAACAGACGAAATATATTGATTCCTTATCAATTCAAAGTCACAGATACATTGGAAAATTTCATATAATAAAATTTTACTTTCTCCTATCGTCTGTACATCCTGCCCGCTTTGGAACAATCTGGCAAATAAATAAACGCAATACTGTCAGTTTAGAGGCTGATCTGTTCTACTGAGTGCATCCTACCGCAGATTTCAATTTAATATTTTTTTCATTTATCGTGCTTTTTATTTTGACATAATATAAATCACAATTTTGAATATCTTTTTTCAAGTTTAATGGTCAGAGAGGCGTTTTAACCTAGTAGAAAAAATTATACCAAGTTGCAAGTGAATAATAATGTTCATGCAAATATTAACAATTATTTATTATTAAACACAATCCTCCCAACATAAATAATCCAGAAGCTAAGCTTTTACGAAACTAGAATAAACTGAGTTTATTAAGCACATACAATTGACTAACAAATAAACGTTAACAATAATTAGAGATCATTATGGAAAGACAATAATTATTACCTTTAGCGAATTAATCTCGCGTTTAGTGGTCATCAAACCGATACGAACAACACAACATAGATTACAAATTCACATTAAAACGTTTATTAAAGTCATATCACGTAAGTGAAAATTTAATTCACATCACAAACAACTCGCAGCAGATTGTTACTGTTTAATATCAAAACGTTCGATCTACAACTAAACGAAATTGGAAGCGTTCTGTCAGTCGCATTCAGATTTTTCCATGGCCTACTATACGATTTTCAGTGCTGTGGCGATATTACAACGAAAAATCCAATGCGGTATTTTTAATACACCGATCAACTTGAGATATTTGGTCGGAAAATGCGGGGTTGCTAACAAAGCTCACTACTCAAATAAAAATGAAGAGCTTGAAGACTAATTGGCAACATTTCGTTGTGGCTTAACTTCTAGCAGAAACGCCGCGAAACCGGTGGAAGATAGGACAAAATTTCAGATAAGAAATTTTGTAGAGCATGAAATATTAAATGTCAGTGGCAAATGTGGCAATATATCATCGAAATTAATTACTTAAGCAGGGGATACGCCCACTTTTTGTAGAATTTTTGAATCTGCCGAGTATTATCATATGTAATGAATCAAATTTCAAATAATTAATGAAGTATAATTATTTACTTTAAATATTTTTTTTTAAACAAATTCTTTCCTAATCGTAAATTCAAATTAAGGAAAATGAGGTGTTGAAAATGTGATGTTGCATGGGACGTAATTTCCACAAGCACCAAGTCGTTTAAATATTACACTTGAATACTCTACTCGACGTGTGTTTCGCCCATCATATTGGTATCATATGGAGATGCTTAAATCTGAGTTTTAGTATGAACTTTTCACTTCTATACTCTACTCGACACGCTTTCGCCCACTGTATTGGCATCATCTGGAGATGAAGAAAACTGAGCTTTAATTTGAATAATATACTCGAATGCTCTACTCGATGCGCATTTCGCCCGCCATGTTGGCATCATCTAGAGATGATTAAAAATAAATTTTAATTTTAAAACTATACCTGAATACCCTACTCGACGCGCGTTTCGCGAACCATGTAAACATAATCTGAAGATGCGTAAAACTGAACATTAATATGAACACTAGACTCTAGTACTCTATTCGACGCGCATTTTGCCCACCATGTTGGCATCATCTGGAGCTGCTTAAAGTTGTAGTTTAATTTGGTGACAACGCTCGAATGTTTTACTCAACGCGGGTTTCGTCTACCATGATGACTTCATCTGGAGACGATGAAAGCTGAGTTATAATTTGAACATTACACTGTAACACTCTACTCGACGCGCGTTTCGTCCACCGTATTGGCATAATTTGGAGGTGATTAAAACTGAGTTTTGATTTGAATACTCCACTCGACGCTTATTTCGCCAACCATGTAGGCATTATCTGGAGGTGTTTAGAACCAAGCTTTAATTTGATACCAACACTCGAATGTGTTACGCAACGCGGGTTTCTCCACCATCACTGGAAATGATGAAATTGAGCTTTAATTTGAATAATACACTCGAACACTCTACTTGATACGGGTTTCGCACACTAGTGTTCCAATTAAAACTCAACTTTAATCATCTTCAAATGATGCCAACGTGGTGGGCGAAAGGCGTATTAAGTAAAACATTCGAGTGTTGCTATCAAATTTAAGGCCAGTTTTAAGCATCTCCAAATGATGCCAACCTGGTGGACGAAACGTGCGTCGAGTAGAGTATTCAAATGTAATATTTAGATACAATTAGAACACGACTTTCTTTGTTTATTTATTTATTTTTTAATTTAGTAATTTTGTATTTAGTTGATTCATTCTTTATTTGAAATATTTTACACAAATTTGTATACATAATAATCGGCAGATGTAAATATTCTACGAAAGCTGGACGTGTCCCCTGAGTATACAATTATTTTTGGTGATATACCTACCGCCACTGACATTTCACATTTCGTGCTCTGCAAAATTATTCATATGAAATTTTGTCCTTCTCTCACCGTTTTCTCAGTTCGTGCCAGAAGCTAAGCCACACGAAATGTTGCCAATTACTTTTCGGGCTCTTCATTTTTATTCGAGGAGTGAGCATTGACGGCAACGCAGCATTTTTCAACCAAACTCTCAAAGGCCCAAGTTGATCCAAGGTTTGTAATTTACGAACCTTGAAGTTGATCGCTGTATTGGATTTGTTTAATCGTCTTAACAGCGTTGTCACCGCTACAAACAGCACTGAAAACTTAGTAGGCAGGCCCTATGCAAAAATCTGAATGCGATTCACATCACGCCTTCAATTTCATTGCTGTTGGATCCAATGACTTCAGATCTGAAGTCATTGGTTAGATCGAACGTTTTTACGAGTTGTTTGTCGCACCTGTCAAGTCAAGTGACTCTTAACCACCTTCTGGCAAACTGTACTTTCTTATAAAGGAGCACATTATGAACAAGATAGCACAAAAATTTTTCATTCGAATAAATTTTCCCCGGACTATCAACCATCGTATCGCGTCTTCGCTATATACTGACACGTTCAAAACTTCAAAATTGATAATAAATGTATTTACTTAAGACTTCAAATGTGAAAATTAAACGTAATAGCAAGTAGAAAGCGTGGAATATAGAAACGTGTCGATATACAAAGGGAATATGCGATACGATGATTAACTTCCCTCGCCTGTAACTCTAATAATATTAATACTACGTAAAAATATGTCTGAACCATTTCGATATACCTAAACTTTACTTATCTTTAACTTTGATAACCACCTTTTTTTTGTAGGGCCATTCACATGCAATCGAGTCATTAGAAAAAAAAAAAATTCTTAAGCGATATTGCCCCAAAATTGGGGCTGTTCTGGTGAGTGGGCGAGGGGGAAAAATTAGTACGTATAAAAGAGGCCTATAATGAACTGGTTCCAACAGTAAAATCTTCTGTCCGATTTAAAACGATGTCACTTTGCCTGACGACTGGCCTACTAACCCAGTTTCTAATTTTTTTTCCTTGATCTGGCTTTGTTTTAACAATATATTTTGACTATAAATCACAATTTTGGATATGTTTTTTTAACTTCGATGGTCATAGAGGCGTTTTATTCTAATAAAAAGAATCAACTCAAAGTTGCAAATGAATAATAATGTTCATGCAAATACTTATTAACAATTAATTATTATTAAACACGATCCTCCCATTATTAATACTACAGGGACTGAGCTTTTACAAAACTTTAGAATGAACTGCATCTACTAACAATTAATTAACAAATAAAAGTAAACAACAATTATTACAAGTCATGTTGGAAAGACAAAATAACAATTATTCCTACCTTCAGTGGCCATCAAACCGATACAAACAAACCAAAGAGTATACAAATTCCATTAAAACGTGGTTAAAAGTCACTTGACATATAGAAACTTAATTCACGCGGCAAACAACTCGGAACAAATTCTTTAAACCCAAAACGTTCGATCTACAGCAATGAAATTGAAAGCGGCACGTCAGTCGCATTCGCATTCAGATTTTTTCCATGGCCTACTACGTTTTTCAGTGCTGTAATGGCGTTAGACGATGAAACAAATCCAATGCGATATTTTTAATATACCTATCAACTTGGAAGATTTGATCGAAAAATGCTGCGTTGCCGTCAATGCTCACACCTCGAATAGAAATGAAGAGCCTGAAAGGTAATTGGCAACATTTCGTATGGCTTAGCTTCTAGCACAATCGCTGAGAAAACGGTGAGAGATAGGATAAAATTTCATGTGAATAATTTTGTAGAGCACGAAATAAATGTCAGTGGCGGTAGTTATAATAGGTATATCACTAAAAGTAATTGCATACCCTGGGGACACGTCAATCTTTCGTAGAATATGTGCATCTGCCGATTATTATGTATATAAATTTGTGTAAAATTATTTAATATTATAAATTATTTTTTATAATTATTTGTATTTAAATTATTTGAAAAAATAATGTATGAATCAACTAGATACAAGATTACTAGATAAAAAAATACATAAAGTCTTGTTCTAATTGCATTTAAATACTACATACACAGTCGACGCGTGTTTCGATCACCAGCTTACCCTCATTTGGAGATGCTTGAAACTGACATTTAATGTGATAGCAACACTCGAATATTCTACTGGGCACGGGTTTCGCTCACCATCTCGACATCAGTGGAGATGATGAAAACTGAACTTTATTTTGAACAATACACCAGAAAACTCTGCCCGATGCACGTTTCGTTCACCATGTCATCATCTGAAGAAGATTAAAATTGGTAAAACCCAATTTGAACACTACGCTCGAATATTCTACTCTACGCGTATTTCGCCAATAATGTAGACATAATCTGAGTATGCTTAAAACTGAGCTTTAATATGAACACTATACTTTAATAACCTACTCGATGTGCGTTTTGCCCACTATGTTTAGCATCATATGTATATGATTAATGCAGTAGTTTTTTAGGAATACTCTACTTGACGTGTGTTTCGCCCACCAGGTTGGCATTATCTGGAGGTGCCTAAAATTGAGCTTTAAATTGAAGGCAACACCTGAATGTTTTACGCGACAGGGCTTTCACCCTCTAAGCTAACATCACCTAGAGATGATGAGAGCTTTCATTTGAACAACACACTGATCATCTGAACATGATTAAAATTGAGTTTTAATTTGATAGCAACACTGGAATGTTCTACTCGATGCGGGTTCCGTCCACCATGCTGACATCACCTGGAGAATGGAGATGATAAAAACTGAACTATAATTTGAAAACTGAGCTTTAATTTTAACAATACACTCCAGTAGTCTACTTGGCACGCATTTCGCCCCTCATGCTAGCATCGTCTGGATGGAGATGATTTCATTTTTAATCATCTCTGAGTAGCATGTCGAGCAGAGATGGTGTTGAATGGTAGTGTTCAAGTTTAAAACGTAGTTTTTATAATCTCCAGATGATGCCAACATACTTGGCGAAACGTACATCAATTGAGTGTTCATGTGTATGTAGTGTTGAATATTATAAATATCAGTAAATTTTAGAAGTCTCCTTCTAGTCTTGGATGTAGTGATTTCTTTGTTGAAATAATGCCATTCTGCAGATGCATATTGAAAAAATCACTACAGTCACTATTATGGATTTTAAGAAAAGAAATTGCAAATAGAAGTTACAAGACATCTGTGTGATGTTTTTGAATCATTTTCACTTCTTAAAAATGCACAGGGTGACCCAAAATGATTTTTCAATTTTTTTAATTGAATGTTCTACAATTCAAAATATGAAAAAAAGAATAATAACTGATTTTCGATCGATGACACCGGCAACTTTAAAAACGGTAAAAACTTCATTTCAAAGATGCATTGAGATGTGTGTCAATGAAAATGGACAACATGCGGAGCATTTATTATCATTTTTTCTGTTCAATTATTTGGAAAAACCTCTAATTTTTCAAGTTTATTCTATTATTTATATAGTTCAGTTTATTTATTTCCTGCACTCAAAAAAACGCAACAAAAACTTTACGACACAGGTAATTATATCGCCGCGGGCCATGGCGCCATGCCTGACATGAAACATTCCCGACGCACATTAAAAACCTATAAAGGTACGCGAGTCAATTTGCAAACAGCACAAAAAGAGTACCGGTATTTTAATGAGGTCGTAAAGTTTTTGTTAAGTTTTTTATGACTCAGTTTCTTCCTACTTGAACTATACCTTTATAGGTTTTTAATATGCGTCGGTTTGTTTGATGACAGTATGCCGCTTGGCCCAGAGGCGATAATAATTATGTCGTAAAGTTTTTGTTGCGTTTTTTGAGTGCAGGGAATACATAAAATGAACTATACTATTAAATTATCAAACCGAAATTTAATCTATAAAATTCTCCTAAATTAAAATCTCCAGTTACTGCACTATAAGTGTATGATTAGGTATAGTCCAAGTAAGGGCTTTCCGAGACATAAAAAACACAACAAAACTTTACGAGATGACTATTATCGCCGCGAGCCACGGCAGCATGCCTGCATCCAACGACTCGACGCACATTAAAAACCTATAAAAAAGGTAAGCGAGATGAATTGCGGTCGGCGCAAAGGGTAATGGTATTTTAATAAGGTCGTAACGTTTTTGTTGCGCTTATTATGTCTCGAGAAGTCCTTACTTGACATATGATTTATCATTTTGCTACTTCAAATACTTTAGAACATTGTGAGGCACAACAAGGTCAACATTACAGAAGTACTGTTTCTCACTTGTTAAAATAAATACCTACACGTATAGGTATTCCTGGTTAATACACAAAATATTAGCTACATAAAATATAGAAATTCAATTATCTGTATGAAATTACTACTCATGTTTTTGTAAATTAAATATTACGGGGGAGATAATTCAAAATGCCCTGTTTTAGGTACCTGTATAAATATAGAGACATAAATGAAGAAAGAAAATTAAATAGGGTAAGTACTCACTTTGCAGCTTTGGCTCATGGTTTCCAAGTTTTACTGGTTGAAATTAAAATCCAGAATTAAAACTATCACATTTATTTATACCACTGTTCGGCAAATTATCTAAACCGCTCGTTTTTTAATACCGATCACAAATGAATCAATTAAAATCAATCCTGTGCACGCTATACACAATTCTCTTTAACACAGTTAATACTTTTTAATATTGCTGAGATATATTGGAATTTTATTTAAGTTACAAACAAATCGTAGTATTTTAAACGCCGCGCCGCACCATTGTTAAACTGCAAATAAACAGACACTATAATAATAAACATCGAGACAAGTGACCAAGGTTAAAGCGACGAATGCCCCAGTCACTCGATTCGGTATTCTTCGTGGTAGCGCAGCCGCGTTCCCACTGCCACTAGTTGCTATGCACTCCGCTAACCAATCACAGCGCCGCGTCGCTTCCAGGAATTTCAACAAACGCGGTCGGTGGCGCTGATTGGTCACGTGGTCAGCGAAGTCTAGTCTACGTTTCTTCTTGTGTACATCAGTCTTATTGTTGGCGGGAAGAAATGAATAATGCATTATTATTGCAGTATATTTGTGGTTATTAATAAGAGAGTAAATAACAGACAGTTTAAGTGAAATTAGTGTGGAACTCTGGGGGGTTTGTTTATAAATTTGAAAATAAACAGTAAAATGGTAAGTTATTAAATTATTATTTTAAAGATGTATTCTTACTAGAGTTTGTTTTTGTGTATTCCCTATATATTTTCCAGGCGCTTTTCTAAAACCATACCTAAATATCGTTTAGAAAAGAACAGTAGGTATAATGTTTAGGGCCAGTTATAACAACAATTTCAATATTCTAAATTCTTAACAGTTGAACATTTTATAGAATATTATAATATTATTCACAGTTGTTTGAAAATAAGTGAACTTTTTAGATAATTGTAATTTTAATCATCTCCCAATGATGTCAACTTGATTAGCGAAACGTCTATAAGTTTACGTATAGTAGGTATTGTTACTACTTCCACGTCCGGCGGAAGTAATATAGTAACAATTTTTTTGTTCAAATAGGCTTAAAATGTCAAAACTTTAAATTGGAGAAAAAAAAATTCTGTCTGTGTAACTTTTTTGTGCGCATGTTTGCTCTGGAACCATTTATGATATTGACTTGAAATTTGGTACATAATAACGAGATCTGGAACTGGACTATATTTTGATCTAATTCTGTTGAAGGATTCGGGGGTAAATAGGCAAAGGAAGCAGGTAAGGGTCCATAAAATTGCAATTTAGGGCATGTACGAAAAGTCAAGCCTCATCCACTCCCCACTATTGCCCCCACACACTATTACGAAAGAGAGTAAAAATATAAAATGTGATTTAGTGTGTATACAAGAACGAAACGTCTCAAAATATTTTTTTAGCGTTAGATACCCCCTCTACCACCCCCCCCCCCCCTATTATTAAAGAGAGTAAAAAATTAAATATTGTGTGTATAGGAGAACCAAGGGCCTCTAAAAATTTTTTTGACATTAGCCACCCCCCTCTACCACTCCCACCCTATTATTAAAGGGAGTAAAATATCACATTGGGATTTAGTGTGTATAAGACTTGGATACAAAATCTGGATGTGGAAGTAGCGGCTTTTTTTAATTATTATATTTCCTGTTGACACAACTAGCGATGCCAGTATGTGTTTTACCATCGCTTTTTTTACGCTGCAACGTAGATAACAACAATACTAAATTTTAACAATATAAGTACATATTTCGCGACATTTAGAATTAATTTTAAACCTTTCTAAATATTAATTTACGTAAAAGGCGATTCTTGAAAGATGTAAGAACTATAAATTAAGTACTTTTAACATTAACTTTACTTAGTGATAAATTTGTTTGGAATCAACATCTTTATTAATCACATTAATAAATGTTTTTAGTTTTTATAATTTATTAGAATAATATGTAATAAAATTAATATTTGTTTTGGAAACACATGTTCTGTGTTTTACACTTCTGGTTGAGAATTACAGAACAGTGGTAGATGTGCTAATTGTTAGGCAGTAAATATTTTTTCATTTGAAAAGAACTTTATCAACCTTTGGTTAAAAGCTTTGTATTCCTATTGTTATTATAACGGTGGCCACGTTCGGCAGGCCAAGTCGCAAGAGATGATTTTTGTAGAAATGTGCTAATACACAGGGGTGCATCTTAATAGAATGTCATAAATGAAGGGGCATATTTCTCGTCCAAATTAAAGAAAATTTTATCATATAAATATTTGTCATTAGAGTGTACGTTTGCAAGATGCAGCTGTATAACTTTCCATTTTTATTGATATTAATTTCAATACGGCGTGCATTAAGGCATTTTTTTTAACCAACGAGTGTTATTTGAGCAACTAATTTAAGAAAGATTAATATTCGAAGCATACTTAATTTTAAAACTGGTAAAGATTTTGTTTCTCGGATATTGTCTTTTCATTTCTTAAGTTGTAGCGATTCGATATTTATATGCATTTCTAGTAAGTGTGGCAAAACCTTGACAGACATGATGTTCTGTGTAAATGTGAAATATATTTTTGTCACTTTAGCGCTATTTCAAATGTCCACTCTATATTTTTGCGTGAATTCTAGATGTCTATTATACATAAACTCCATCGATACAGTGTTTGCTGCAAGCATTCATAAAAATAATTTAATTTTATGAACTTATTGTAAGTTTGGTAAAGAAAATTACCAAGTAAATTGGCACAGATAAAGGCACACCAAGTTGAATCAAACATTTTGTGAAAATTTACAGGCTTGATTTTGTATTTAATTAGATGCTATACAGACAAAAGGGTCAAATCAATTGATTACAATTATAAAAATCAGTACCTGACAACTGGGACAAATGTTTCCATTTAGGAATAAACAAATTTTTATTTCAAATTATAGTAAATCTGCCAAATTAACATGTCCTATTCCCGCAATAAATTTTTATTCCTTCAAATCTGCATTATATCTTTCAACCAATTTTAATAAAACGTTAGGCACACAATTTTAAAAAACATCAAACAAAGGGACCTTACAGCTGGGATGTCGCCGATTCCAATAATTACTTTTTATGAAATTGGAGCATAATTATTGTTGCTCTTTGACAAAATGGACCTTTATTTTGAGTTATTAATTTGAAAATATATGAACAGGTTAAGTACCAAGAAGGCTTATTGTGTCAATATCGAAGATTAGTGGGTCAGTGTTGTAACGGGTCAAATTAGATCAAATATAAAAGGATATATGCAAAGGACATTTTAATGGCACAGTAAGCAACGTTACATCTAATATCGTACATATGTTCATCAAACGTCTTTCAGTTTCGTAAATGAAAGGTTATGAAATCTTCTGGGCCGCATCCAAGTATCGCAGATCTTTTAAAACCAAACAAATTATATTATTATTATTATTTAATTAATGTCATCTAAATTTAATTACACATTATAGGCTACCTGAACACTTTAGTTTTCTTTCAAATCCATAAAAATTACCCCAGGTGGTTTGTTTTGATATTAAAATGACAAATGTCAAGTTATCATTCGGGGGATTTTTAATTGCCAATCTTTTATTGCCTTGACGCAAATTCCGGTTTTTTATTCAAAGAGAACAAAAAGGTTGCAGACATATTGAGACTTCTGGAGAGAGCAGAAGCTAGGTCCTGTAAATTTGCTCCAGTCAAAAACCTAATAAAATCTAAGGTCAGTAATTAAAATATTTTACATTGTTTGAAAATGTACTTAATATTTTAGAAGTATATATTTTTCTGGGCATATTCAGTCAAGTCTAAAATTTTTCAGGTTTTTTTTGTTACCGTTAAAGCCCTGTCTTTGCCCTGCCCTGCTTGTTTGTTCTTTTTGACTGCCGTTGCCCCTTGGCATTTGAGAATTACCCACCTGGTCTGTATATTTTGCATATATCTTGTGGATCGAAGCCGTTTATGACCGCTGTGTCAAATCGTTGTCGCATGGTAGACGATTAGTTGAGGAGCTGCCCAGAAGGTTTTTAATTCATCGTAGAGGCATGGCGTACCGGCACATGATTAACTGCGTAAGAATTTCCAACATAGAGTGAGTAATTTTGATTTTTATTCCAACTTAGGAGCTACATCACGCTGCGGAGGAAGGAACCAAGTCAGCCTTCAGCATAAAATTTTCAATTTTTACATATCGTACTTTGCTGTACGCATACATATCTGTGGTGTATTATTATTCGCTTGACTTTGCATATATGATATGCGGCTTTCACCACTTGCCATTTGATCACCATTACTATAGTATGTGCATTTTTATAATAATTGTTGCCCAGTGATTTGAGCACATATCAAATTATTTAATTTTAAGATCTTTGAATTTAATACCATTATATGTGTATTTGTGTACTTTTGCTCAGTTGTGTGTGGTACCCATTCAGGTAAATATATAAAATTTTTATTGCGCCCCGGGCTATAATGCACCTTCTTGCATATTTCACTTGTCGACCTTATGCAACACTCAATACATTGTAGTAAATTAAGACAACAACAGAGGATTCTATGGTCTATAGTTTTGAATTGGAAGGCAATGTCAGATGACATTAATATAACCAACAAATATAGTGTGAAAATGTAATGACAACATCTCAGGAATGCTGTTTTACTAAAAGACAGATCAAATGGGGCATTTCAAACTTGGCTCTACTCTACTATAGGAATTTTATGCTATAATTGGTAGCCCCGGATTAGAGGGAAAAAGGACAGTTTTTGTGGCGGATTTTTTGGTCTTTTTTTGTGACAAAGTAAAAAAGGAATAGCCCTGTTGCTAGAGGCATTTTTGCTGTAACTTCAGCCAAGTGCAGACACCACCTTTCTGTAATAGAAAACCTAAGAACATCTAAGGTCAGTAAATCTGAAGTGTATTCATTTAAAGATCTACATTTTGATGAATTTAATATAAGTACAAATAGCATAAAATTCAAGAGAGTACCAAGTTTTGATACTAGTAATTTTTATAGTTTTTTTGGAGGGCCTTGCCAACCCTCGTCCAATAATCTGACACTCTCAAAGATTTAAGCCAGTCGCAAGTATATTACCCACCTATGTGGCTTGAGGACACATAACACTTGTCGTGGATGTCGGAACAGGTCATGTAACTTAAGAGAACTAAGACGTTCACCTGAGATGTTCGGTCATCGTTTTCAACCAGCTTAGTTTTGCTGAATGGTTTGTTGGTCCAGCTAATATGGTAATTATTTTAATTCTCCGGAGAGCAGCCTTCGTCTTAACGACTGTAAGTACAACTGGTCTAGTTTACAACTGCAGGGAGGTGCCTCCAACATTTCATTATTCAGAGATCAAGTATTGCATCATAAATGAATTAATATTTTTTTGAAAAAGCGTCATAATTACATATTTTTTTATTGTTAACTAAACAGCTGTTTGGGAATTTAAATTCCATCGTGTTTTTTGAGATTTCTTTATCCCTTCAGGATTACTGACAAGGTCAGGGTCATTTATACTGTACCATTTTTATTTCTAAAATCTGAAATATTCTAGAAGTTAAAATGTTCATAGCCGGAGAGGCCATAACATAATTTTAATCATTCTTGTTTTAAATCAATTTAATCTTTTTAACTTTTTTTATTCCATTTGTGCCTCACTCCCTCATAGTTTAGTAAATCTAATTTTAGCAATTGTGTTATACCTTATCCTGTGTATTATTCTATTATTTGTTGGTGGCTTTGTAATTATACATTTTTTAACTCTTATTATATTTAGTATACATTACTTAATTTTTTTATTCTGGTCTCTAACCTCTTCTCTGTCAAGAAATTGACTGGCGTCCCAGAGCTTACAAATTAACAACTCTTTCTTCAATATAAACTGTTGGTTAAGTTAAAGTTATCGAAAGAACCAACGACCCGCCTCCGAACAGAAGAGCAGCCGGTGAGTGCTTAATTGAAAAGGCCATTTCCTTACGTTTCACGTCACAGTCTTTTATAAATGTTTTCTTGTTGTGGAAGCCTAAAACAGAAACAAAATTAAAGTTAAGGTTTTGAATTATAAATAATGTAAATAGTGTTTTGCATGTGATTTCTGACAGATAATATTAGGGAATTTGAAATTCTGATTAACAGATATTGGAAGTTTTTTTGTTAATTAAATTAGAGAGAGTGGGAAAAGGAGCAAAAAAGGGAGAGTCATTTTGAAAGGTTCTTTTTTGGTTCCTAATATGCACAAGTGGGACCGAGGGGGTAATCCTCGAGGTAATCACTCCTTTGAAAGGTGGTCAGCATACTTCATATTACATTAAAACTTCACCAGACTACAATATACTCAGGGGCGTGCTAGCAGAACCAATGCAGGCCTGGACCAAGCCAATTCCATATAGGTAGTAAAAAAATGTCACAATAAAAAATAAAACCACATTTATGTAGTAGAAATATATAAGTTACGATTTACAATATTAGATACTTTGATCTATGATGATACCTCGACTGTCGGCTGATAAAACGTCCCGTGATAACTAGTTTATCAATTATTAAGTCACTAGCTAAACCATTCAGCCCTTTTCTCTCTACAGCCATCAGCATGAAAGCTTCCAAATTTACCTCACTTAGTGTATTTCTTAACCGACTTTTTATAAATTTTAGTGTCGAAAACGATCTTTCACAAACAACTTGTATTGTTGGTAGTGTTAATAAATTAATAAAAAAGAGATTATACTATCCTAAGAAACATTTAAAAACGAAAAACATATAGAGAGAACCGATTCAAACCGAAACAGCGGCGATCAGGAAAGCGAATGACACCCGCACAGACCCCCATGCGACATGGAGAAATTGGTGCGTGGCAACACTCATCAACTCCCCACATCACACAAGAAGTCCACACGGGCACTCAAAAAGAAAGAAGACGTCAAGAAGAAAAGGAAGAATTGAGAAAAATTATACAGGTGCAACAAGATGCTATCCTGTCAGCCATTAATGAGGTCAAGGAAAAAGTAGCTAAAGTTGAACAAAAAGTCGAAGGAGAAGTTAGTGGAGTTAAAGGGAAAGTTACTGATATGGAAGAAAAATTTTGTGCAGTTGAAGGAGAGGTAGAGCGACTTAAACGGCAGCTGAGGGAAAAAGGAAGCCAGCTAGTATTATCATCGTCAGATCCTCGATTACAACCACCCTCCTTTGATGGTCAAACGTCATGGATGACCTATAAGAGACAATTTGAGGCTGCAGTCGAACACCGATCTGGAAAATTCCATAAAAATGCAGATGCTCTGTCAAGAAGACCGTGCAAAGATGACTGCAAGCACTGCTATCAGGTTGAAAAAGTACAGGGCACGGTAACAGTAAACTCAGTTCAGGTAGACGATTGGACAAAGGAAGTTCTAAGATAAGAACAATTGGATGACAGAGTAATTGGTCCTATATTAAAGACAAACGAAAAAGAAACGCGGCCAGAATGGAAAAAGGACAAGAGTGTGGAGCTGAAGGCATTGTGGGCACAATGGACTCCCTAATGAAGCAATATAACGTCGGAGCCCCTTTTGAGAGGATTGCTATAGATATAGCGGGCCCATTCCCAGTGACAGATGATGGGAATAAATACATCCTGGTCGCTATGGACTATTTTAGTAAATGGCCGGAAGCCTATGCCATTCCAAATCAGGAAGCAGTTACTGTTGCTCGAGCTCTGGTGGATAACCTAGTATGCCGATTTGGTGTACCCCTGGAGCTACATTCCGATCAAGGGAGAAAGTTTGAGTCGGGGGTATTTCGGAAAATTTGTGAGTTGCTGGGCATTCACAAGACTTGGACAACCCCTCTTCATCCCCAGTGAGATGGAATGGTGGAACGACATAATAAAACCATGAAGGAACATCTTTCTAAGGTGGTTCACAAGAACCAGAGAGATTGGGATCGACATATACCATTTTTCTTAATGGCATACAGAGCTGCCGTTCATGAGACTACTAAACAGACACAGGCTCGTGTAATATTTGGGCACGAGATCAGACTGCCATGTGATTTGATGTTTGGTACATCAGATAAGAAGCCACTGTGTCCGTGGATGGCTATGCAGACGAAGTTAGTCAACGGCTGAGGAATGTCCACGAGTTGGTTCGAAACCAAGCTAGCATAGCAAGTGACAGAATGAAGGCTCGCTATGACCGAAAGACGAAGTCAGCAGGATTCAAGGAGGGCGATCTGGTTTGGCTAGTAACCCACAGTGATAGAGGGTAAGATCTCCGAAGCTTCACCCACGCTGGAAAGGACCGTATTCTGTCATCACTCGGATCAATGACGTTTACCGAATTCTAGGTAGTAAGAAATCCAAGATGAAGATCGTGCATTTGGATAGGTTGGCAAAGTATGAAGTATGTTGGGGAATCTGAATTGTTGGACGGGGACATTCAGGCTTAAGGAGGGGGCAGTGTTATGTGCTGCCCTCTAATGGGGAGAAATGTGATTAAGTCTCTGGTCAAAGTGACGGGAAACCTGTTATTCTGTTGATGACCGGTAGGTGGGGTGGGGCCATCTCTGGGCCGATTGACGAACCGCCATCTAGCACATAGTAGAAAACTATGGAGGATTCCAACCTGATCTAGAATGTTATTGAATGCGATTCTGGTACTTTCTAAGGGTGTATATAAAGAAGTGAAGTTGAGCAGGCAGAATAGTTTTTAGGTTAGATAAGAGTTGACAAGTTTTAGAAGAAAAGTAAAGTACAGTTGTGATTTAAAAGTAGTGAATTTATATTAGATTAAAGTTATTATTAGTTGCATGTGTGATTTTTAAGTATTTACTATTGTAATGTAAGTGATTAATAAAATAGCGGTTTGTGAAGATTCTTGTTGCAAGTTATTTGAACCTACAGAGTGTTTACTGAAGACTGTAAACACGTAACAATAGTTTTTATATTTTCTATTAAAAGAGTCTTCTAAAGTACCCTGTATCATTCCGTAGGATTCTATATTATTTAACAAGTCTACAGCAACATAGGCATAGCAACACTGAAATTTGGCAGTTTTATGCTGATGTATATGAAATTGATTTAAGCCTCTAAGATTAACATTATGCATTAATTGCCTCGGTATTAAATATTCTTTTAAATACTTAAATACGTTTTCATTAAGGATACCCCAATGAAAAATTTGTAACGATAATCTATTTTTAGATGCTTATGTTCTTTGTATACAGGAGTAATGTGGTCATATTTTTGTATTAAGTAAACAAAGCATAAGCATGTGTTTTGGGCTATCTGCAACTTATTTTTAAATTCACTAGTCAAATATTTATAATATAATATTAGGCAATAATCAAATTGGGGATATAATATAGATTCCACTATTCTACATTTGACTTTTTCTTGCAACATATACAGGGTGTCTCACCGGGAATTGAATCGATCGGTATAGAGAAAAGTACGCATCAGAATATTTTAAAAATTTACATAATTACTAATGTCGGAGTGGCCAATCCAACTAAAATAATTACAAGCAGCTAGCACTTCCGCTTATACCGGAAGTCGATACCAACTTGCTTATTTCAAATGGAACACCTTATATATTTTAGGGTTTTCGAAAAGAGCATAAAATTCTGAGTCGAAAATATGTAGCATATTATCCTATACCTAACCTAGCCGTTTCAGAGATATTTGACATTTTATAGAAAATTTGACAGGTGCAACGGTTTGCAAGAACCGTTATAACTTTCTTCGTGTAAAAGATCCTCATTTGCTTCTTGTCACGTAAAAAGAACACAAGGAGAATTACGTTCTACAACTGAAATAAATTCAATAATATCATACCAAGTGTTCCGTTTTTCGCGTTACGTTTTGTCAACTTCAAACTGCGAAAACTTGTTTAGGTCAAATGGAACACCCTGTATTTTTTTACGTCAAGTTGTGTAAAATTGAATTTCCTTTTTTCTGATATTAGCATTGTGGGGGTTAAAGTTACAACTTGAAATATTTGCGATTTTATTAGAAATTCATGAATTGTTGTAATCATTTCATCAAAATAGCCATGATTAAAAACAATCGGTCATTATCTTATGTCAAAAAATGCCAGCACGTTTAAATTATACCAACAAAAACTTTTTAAATTTGTTTATTATTTATGGAGAATGTGATAAAGTAATATCAAGAACTTGCAGCACATTTGCTACTCGATATCCACAAAAACGCAAAATAACACTAACACTGTAACATGTGTATTAATCGAATCGAAGATATGGCATGAACTAAAATAGCAGAGATAAGATCAATTTAAAATATGATTTCATTTTAATTTAATAATTGCTCAAAATTCCGCCCTCAAACCTCGACACATTTTTCCCACCTTCGGATTAGTTCCTCATGGGTAGCTCTTCTAATTGAATCCTGTGATATGTTTTGAAATGCATTTCTTACTCTTTACATACAATCTTCAATGGTTGTTAATGGGCTAATAAACTTTATTTTTAATAGTACCCCAAATGAAATAATCCAGAACTGATAAATCGGGCGAGCGAGGAGGCCATAAGAAAGGTCCATTATTGGCAATCCATTGATCATAAAAAGTTTCTTGTAAATAATTATTAATTAAATATGCGTTATGTGGGGGAGCACCGTCGTGCTGATAAAAAATGTTTCTATGTTCGGCAAGAGGTAAATTTTCTAACTAGTTATTATTTAAATTTTGTAAGATATTCAGATAGCTTTCAACTAAAAAAAAAAAAAAACAAAAATTATACATATTAGCAGAAGAGAAAATTTAATTTACCGTTTAAATTTACCTGGTAAAACTCTAATGCCACCACTCTATCGTTTCTTATGGCACAGTAAACATTGAACTACCAACTTTCCTGAAAGTTTCGCTCTCTGAACATATGAGGATTTGAGTCACTCTAATAATGCGAATTGTGTCTATTTTAAAAAGTCCATTTTTTGTAAATTTTGCTTCATCTGTCCATATAATATTTCCCAAATAAGAATCGTGACCCTCAGACCTTATTAGAATAAACTCACAAAAATTCCGTCTTCTTAGGAAATCTGTTTCTTTTAATCCTTGAACAATATGGAATGAAAACGAGTGAAACATGTTTTACTAAGATTCTGTGAATTGAATCCTTGCATAGTCCCGATTCCAGAGCAACTTGTCTTAATGACATCCTTGGAAATGCATGAAAATATCCCAGAATGACTATTTCAATGTTTTCGTCACCAACAATAGGCTTTCTTCTTTGCATTTTTGCCTTGACAGAGCCATAATTTTTAAAATTTTCCAGTATGCGTTTTACAGTGTTTGGTGACGGTTTCCGTTTTTCTGGATATCGAGTAGCAAATGTGCTGCAAGTTCTTGATATTACTTTATCACATTCTCCATAAATAATAAACAAATTTTAAAAAAAGTCTTCGTGGGTGTAATTTAAACGTGCTGGCATTTTTTGACATAAGATAATGACTGATTGTTTCTAATCCTGGCTATTTTGATGAAATGATTACAACAATTCATGAATCTCTAATAAAATCGCAAATATTTCGAAAAGGGAATTCACTTTTACACAACTTGACATAGAAAAATATAGGGTGTTCCATTTGACCTAAACAAGTTTTCGCGGTTTGAAGTTGATAAAATGTAACGCGAAAAACGGAACACTTGGTATAACATTATTGAATTTATTTCAGTTGTAGAACGTAGTTCTCCTTGTGTTCTTTTTACGTGACAAGAAGCAAATGAGGATCTTTTACATGAAGAAAGTTATAACGGTTCTTGCAAACCGTTGCACCTGTCAAATTTTCTATAAAATGTCAAATATCTCTGAAACGGCTAGGTTTAGGTATAGGATATGCTACATATTTTTTACTCAGAATTTTATGCTCTTTTCGAAAACCCTACAATATATAGAGTGTTCCACTTGAAATAAGCGAGTTGGTATCGACTTCGGGTATAAGCGGAAATGACAGCTACTTGTAATTATTTTAGTTGGGTTGACCACACCGACATTAGTAATTATCTAAATTTTTAAAATTTTCTGATGCATACTTTTCTCTATATCGATCGATTCAGTTCCCGGTGAGACACCCTTTATTTGAACTTATATAGTGCCTTTAATTTCATATATAATAAGCTTAGCTTAAATGTTACCATTTTCAAAGTTTAAAGAGTCATAAAAAATAACTCCTTAAATTTTTAGTATATTCTTTATATGGAATCTCCATATTGTTAATATGAATTGTGGTGAAATTGAACAACATAACTTTATTTTTGACGTTTGACGTGACCATAATCAAATAACAACTTTTCTCTAGGTCAGAGTTTACTTCATGCAAAGCGATATTTGCCAATGACGGTTCAAATAACTTTAAATATCTGTGTGTCGTCTGTATATAAATACTACAGTGGTGTATTATTGCTGGTCAATCGGCTGTAAAGATATTAAATAACATTGGTCCCAGAATGCTACCTTGTGGGACACCACATTTTACCACAATGCACTTGTACAAATATTACTGGAAAATAATTCATTCCAGGCCTTTTATACATACCCACAAATTTAATTACAACTATCGAATAGCGGAATTGGAATTTTTCTGAAACACCCTGACAAGAACCAGTTGATTGTCAGACATCACGCCAAACCAACCAAAACCTCTAAGACATGTAGGCCAGTTTGTTTCTGGACTTAAACCAACCCCAGGCAGGAAGTTTCAAAGAAAACTATTAGCTCCATCCCATGGACCGCTTGAGCCCAGTGGATATATCAGAAAAGCCTGCCTACGTAATGTGAGTACATTCCAATTTTGTTCTTTTTGAGGCTCATTCCATATCCGACTATCAGCCGAGAGGGCAAAGCCCTACGCAATTTTTTTCATGGTTACTACCTAGGGCACAGTAATATACCAACTGTTGAGGGGCAATCAACGGCAGCACGTTTCAACTTTTTAGGCCAGGGACACGAATAATCCTAACCGATCCAACAGCTGTTTACTGGGTACAATACCATTCAAATTTCTTGTCATGTTTATTAACCCTGAAACAAATCGAACTTGTTTTAATGTATACTTTTCTTCACTGTTACACTGGCCAATTCATGTGATGTAATAATCAAGTTGTACTCTGTCCACTTAAAAGCTTAATAACTGGGTTGTAAATACTTACCCCTTGTCAAGAAAATATAAGTGCCAGTCACAAACTACTTAAGTGATTTGTGGTGACAGTTGGCCAGTTCAGACAGTTAAAAGCATGTTGTGTTAAAAGGGATAAGGAAGGATCAGCTGATCCAACCTAGTGAGTGAAGCCAGCAATACTCACAGATCTGCGCGTCGGAGATATCCCATAGTTACATTTACGTTATCACAGAAATACGTGGAAATACGAAACCAGGGTACTTTGCTTCCAGACATTGCCTTTTGCAATATTTTTATTTGTTTTAGTTTACAATGATTTTTGAATTATAAATAAACTAATTATTTAAATGAAAAATTTTGTTGAGACTCATTCGATTTTCGGACCATTTTTAAAACATTACGTGCGAAATATTTTTATATTATTTAAAGAAAAAGTATAGTGAATCATTTAATAAAATATTACCAATGTAGCACTAAAATAAGAAATTTCGCAAAAGTAACGTACCCAGACGAGGTAGATTACTTTGATTATCGAATATTGTGTATCAAATGGTTCTTTGCGTGTGTATCAAATTCGCTACTTATGTAAAATAAAAGATTATAAACTAATTTAAAATGTTTCTTAGACGAGGACAAACGACAAACACAACAGTCCTTCATTAACTTTATTTTAGATAAGTAGACTACAAATTTCAAAATCTACTGACTGTTGTTATACAATGCGCAATGTTTTCCTTTACAAACCTCAAATTTATGGAAAAATTCTTGTTACCCAGAGGATGCGAAGCAAAATTTTGTTCACGAGACCAATAGCAAAGTAAAGAATTTTTGTTAGAAAAGTTTTGGTTTTCTTTCATAATGATTTTTTTTTATAAAATAGCCAACATAATAATATTTTCTTTATTTTCTATGCAAATTTTGGTTTGTTTACTCAATTATTCATAGATTTAAAGAACATATAAAAACACAAGTTTTGGAATTAAACTAACTAAAGAGGAGGAGCTTTTAAGCAAACAAAATACAGATGAATAATCATTTATTGAATTGAAACTTATAGCTTTATTAGTAAGGGCTTCCTGTAGAAACAGAGTTGTCAGTCGTGAACTGAGCCCTTAATCTCACATCATTCGATTTTTTTGAGCAAAACGAAGTTTCAAAATAAAAACCTTATAAAATAAGTGAATAATAAATAAATTCATAAACTTCATACAAGCAATTTGCTGTAAATAATACAACAAAAATAAATATGATTTTCCCAAAATAAAATAAATAAAATGAAGATATTTCTACACTTCCATAAATAAATAATACTCATGTTCTATCGGGGTTTCTAATCGGGTGGCCTTTAGGGTGCTGCGGATCTATTATTTCTGGTAACAAACAGGTGAAATAAAATGTTTTTAATAACGGCAACATCTTTTCTTCCCAGTAAACTTCATCTCGTTCAATCTGAAAGAAGATTTATTTTATTTGAAATTATTACCTGATCAATTGTTTTTCCAAAAAGGTCCTACTGAGCAAAGAGAGAATTATTAAATGAAAAGAATTTAAAATACCTCTTCTATTAACACTAACAATTTGTAATTGCTCCAAACGCAAAGTCGAGTGTCCTATCACAAAAATTTATAAAAAGTACACAATTAATAAAAATTAATTAAAAACGTTTTTTCACATTACGCCAAGTTATACACTTGTTAGGAACATGAATGTAAATCACAGAGCACGTGTAAACTAAACAACTCTTGAATAAACTGAAATACAACGGGCACTCAGATTCTGAACTATAAAATAATTTAAAATTTTTCCCTCCATCTTTCTCAGCTAAGAGCTGCTGTCTTTGTCTTTCGAGCGCTAGATTTCTAGTTAAAGTCATAAACAGTGTTGTCAAATTGTTTTAGTTAAAAAATCAGGCCACAGATGCCGCTACTCCCAGAGTACAAATTTCAAAACATCGGGATATAGATTTGCGCTTTTAATATTGAGTATTTTTGAATGCTGTATTTAGAAAAAGTTTTGGTATTCAACCAAAGAATTTCGCAAACTTCGTATTTTTCTCGGTAAATCACAATTAGAATTACAATAATTACTTACCTTAGAATGCCCAACATTATATTATTCATATAAGATGTTGTTTCTAAGGCCGTTACTATGATTCAAATTAAAAAATTAACTTCAAAAACAAGATTTAAAAAATGCTTCACACTTGCACAGTTCTGCAACTATTTTATTTGCTCAGTTTTGTTTGTTCTCTTGTTTTGTATTTCATTCCTTTTTTTGACGCCCATTAATGGATGACTTGCACAACTTTTCCAACTGCCTAAGTATTTAAGCTCTATTTTTTTTGCAGGATTCGGCAGTGCCAAGAAACATCAACAACATAGACGTGATTTAGGAGGAGGACTTACCACAAGCAAATGTTTTGCCAACAGCAAACGCAAGTGTATCAAGCAACACACCCAAACAAGTTCAGTCCCTTCGCAGGTGTCAACCAAAGACAGTAAAAACACTAACGTCATCAGCATTGGGTGAAAAATATGAAATTTTAGTTAATAAATAAATAGTGTTGGCCGAATTACTTAAAAAGGAGCATGAAGCAAGAATGGTATCGCTAGAGCTTGACGTAAAGCTGAAACAGAAGCAATTAGAAAAATTGGAAAAAAAAAATTAAATTTATGTATTTTTATACATAAAAAGTACACAAAAAAGCAACTTTATTTTTTTTTATTGATGCAAGGATAACATTTTTGTATGAATGTAAAGTTTTATATAAAATTTCCTGGCACAATTACAACTGGACTAGCCTAATGTGTGGCTGGGACGGTTCTGTTAACTAAAAAAGTAAATGTAAAAAACTCTTAACTCCTATTGTACAATGTAGAATTTAAAAACAGCAGTACATGAACATAAATTTGTTGCTATACATTACATATTCGGCATGAATAGCTTGTTTGAACTACCTCTAAACGCCAAGTTGTTTTTTCCAAGAAATACAACTGTTATTATTCTTTCAAGGACTAGCTCCCACCGTTTTGTCTCTGAATTAATTTGTGATTGCAATTCCTTATCGATGCCTTGATTACCTTTAAGGCACCTTTGTGCATCAAGCCAAAGGACCATGACATTTCTTACGTAAAAGTGGTTTCGAATATGTTGTACTTCTTGTCGTTGTGAACAAGAGCCTCAATGGGCGACCTCCGAAAATTGATAGTTTTTGGGCTACGCTGTAAAAAGATAGTATGGATGATGGTGTGTGTTTACTATGAGATTTGTTTAAACTGCATCGTAGCGGGGATATGGCTCAGTAGCAGAGTGTTCGTTTTGCATGTGAAACGCCCCGGGTTCGATCACTGGTGTCACCAGAATTTCTTTTATATACCATTTCTGTTTAATTACTATCATTTTTAAAACTGCATATATAATTCTATAACCATAATTATTATTAAACTAAAAAATTAAAGAACATGATAATATTCCTTAAATATAGTTAAACGTTTAGGTACGTAGTATTACTGGTTATCATTATTATTCACAAGTAAAAATACATTTGCAGAAGCACACACTTGCTTTTTTTCCCAGTGGTTATCTTATATTTGTGTAAACAAAAATTCTACGTTATTTGAATTTTAGAATTAATTAAAAAATAATAGGCCTATAGCCTGTCTAAAATTAAATGTTTTCGACATTTGTAAACATTTTAATAACGTCTTGTGTGTTTATTTGTTACAAATTTGGTATTGTATTAGTTAACAATAGAAGAAGTTCTATAACAAGTGTCCGACTTTTGGTTGTTAAAAATCCAGACATGTTTAGGTGAAGAGTAAACTGTTATGTATGTAACATTGGTTTGCAGCCATGAGCAATGGTTAGTATTTCTGGAAATGAAAATGAGCTCAAGTATCAAATTGCAATTCGTCGTCGTGAAGATGTTAACTTACCACCTCGAGATATTGAAGGTAACTGTCTTAATTGCAACCGAACTGACAATGCCGAGATTGATGAATTAGCACGTGATCCTGATTGTTTGAAATTAAATGTTTTAAAGCAGACCCACAAATAATTCTTGTATGTTTTGCAATGGGTTACGCAATCTAAGTAGGCTTTCTATCGAGTGTAAAGAAGTCTTTATCATAAAAAATATTTATATACCCGAATCAGCTCGCTGCTCTCATCATCATTTAGACGTCATTGGATTTGTTCTACCAGTTCTGTTTTGAGGGTTTGCAATTTTATTATTATAAAATATTGACCATATCGCTTAAACGGTGCACAGTTGCAAAATATTTTACAGGTCTTACGTTGATCAACTAGAATTGATGAGCCCGATTTTAACGATGAAAATAGTTTTACAGAGGATGAGTTCCGGTCCATAAGCCCAATAACACGCCAACAATTTCAAGATTTGTTTGCATATTGTGACCCTGTACCTGACATATTAGCAAAAGAGATTTGTTATTATTCCTATGCAAACTTCATCCTTCTGATGATTTTTTGAAAGTCATTTTCAGGTACACGAGCAGGCAAGCTGTACCTAAGTCTTGTTATTACCAAAGTGAGATCATTGATGGTACGTTTTGTTACTCTAAATATAGGATTGAATTCAATTAAAAGAGAGCAATATATACAGAGATATGTGACGGCTTTTGCGAATGAACTCTATAACTCTAATCGGGATCTGCGTGTAGCGATTGCATACATAGATGGAACTTATGCCTACATTCAGAAGAGTAGCAATTTTAGAGCACTGAGGCAATCATCTTCAGTCCATAAGGGCCGTCACTTGATAAACCCAGCCCTCGTTGTAGCCTCGGATATATATTAGATATTCATGGTCCTTACTTCACCAATTCGCGTAATAATGACGCCTCAATGCTCCGTAACGATTTTGAAGTGGATGCCAATGGGCTTCGAGAATGGTTCAATAATGATGACATTTTTATTGTGGACCGTGGTTATTCACAGATGTTTTGCCACTTCTTGAAAATATAGGTATTAATTACAAAATGCCATCACGTCTAGAACGTGGTGAACGGCAACTTAATACCGAAGAAGCTAATGATTCTAGATTGATTACCAAAACGAGGTGGATAGTAGAGGCACGTAATGGTCACATAAAATCTGTTTTTAATTTTTTTTTTAAAATCATTCCTATGCACCATGCTATTAATATCGGACTTTTATCGAATTGCTGGAGCAATACTTCATAAATACCAATACTTATGGAGGGAGCAAACGCAGAAATAGCTCAAATAATGTTAGAGAAATCTCAGACACCTAACGTTCTTCAAGCCAGAGTTGAAATAGACAACCTTCACATTAGAAATGCAAGATGGGTTCAAAATCATATACCCCTTTTTCCCACACTTAATTTAGGTTATTTAAAAGAGCTGACAGTATGTTACGTGTCAAATGCAGTGAACTCTATTAATAACTGGAATGCAGGCGCTATGATATGAAAGAGAGGACAGGGTGTGCGATGAGTGCAGTTGCTGCAAGAGGGTAACCTGTCCTTGTTTCTCTCATTGTCGTTTATGTAAAAATCGCGCAAATGCTTCTTCAAGTGGGATTACAAAAATAAATATAAGGGTAGAAGGAGATTTGGAATAGCACAATGGTAGAAGAAACATACATCTTTATTAACATAAAAATTCAAAACTGTATTTTAATCAGAAATTAAAAGTTAAATATGGTAAAATAAAATTGTCTTATTTAACTTATGACGGAGTGTAGCTTTGTGCCCTAATAAGTGCTGGGATTTTTTCTTCGCGTGGGTTTCAATTCGAATGTTTGCATAAGTGCTAGCTATGTATTTTATTATTTGAACTTCATGCAAGTCTTCACACATTTCTACCACAGGGTGTGCTGGTTGAAAGAGGCTTCTTAATTTTGAAATAAAATGTTGCATGACAGACATTATAATTCTTCTTTTAAAATTATACTTTCCCAGATACCCAATATTTAATTCAGCAGTAAATGCTCTCTCAGCGTAAGTAACAATTTGAAAGACGCCTTTCGAGGGAAAATATAATTTTCCATTAGATAAAAACCTCGTAAAACTACTTGGGTTATTAATACTAATACAGGAGTAATCATGGTCATTCAAGGGTTGTTTAATCATATCCTGGCAAAAAGTACATGAATTTTTACTTAGAATTTTGCGCACGATTACACCGCCTATGTAATATAGTATATTTTCTTGTATAGAAGAGAGCGATGCAATTTCAATTACCGACATTAAATAATTCATTTCATTATCATGAAATTGGTCTTTATTATTTGTATTTTCAACAATATTTCTTCTATCATGCTGAAAATCAAATACTGGTGCTAGATCTGAACTGAAGTTAATGCAGCAATTGCCGTTTATACTTGGCTGTACACTATTACGAAACAACAATGTTCGTAAAGCCCATTTGAATTGTAAAACATTCGGATTATTATCCTCCTCGTGATCTAATACAAGAAAAATATAACTCTATATGATCTTGGGAACATTTATACGTCAAAAAATATTTGAGGGGATTTTCTGGACGACTAAAAAGATACAAAGCTAACTTTTCAAAACTGTAAATATTTATAAGAAATCCGAGAGCAAAAGTTTTTCTTTTATGCTGTAAAACATCACAGCCATTTATTTTTAATTGTTTTATGTATTTTGCGGTTTCTTTAAAGATATCTTGCCAGTAATGAGAATTTTTTAAAAATAATGGGGATTTATAGCCACGACCAAATAGTGTTCTTGAATTCATTATATCAAATATTTTTAAAAATTCGACTGTAGCCTCGCTACCCTGAAAATCTGCATGACCAGAAATTCTTAAAAAATCAATAGCCTCAGCTACACTGTTAATAATTGTTTGTACCACGAGACGAACATTCATTTTTTTTTCGTTTGAAGTTAAGATGAGAACCCGTAAGAGAATTAGCAAACTTTAAACCCTCGTTTTCTTGTAAAATATGTAGTTTTTCTACGTATTTAAAATCAATATTTCTGGCTGGAGAAGATAAACCATGTTCTGCAAAAGTATTTCTTAGTAATTTAACTACATGACAAGGGTTTAAGATACAGAAAATTTCGTGATAATTTTGTACGTTGCAGAATCGTTAGTTTGCATACCGACTTTGTTAGGATGATTAAATTTAAATTTAGCCTCCATATTTAACGGGCTCAAATTACATCCTAACAGTTCAAATGTTTTTATATTAGTACTGCACCCACCGCATGTTACGGAATGCACTTTTATATTAATTTCAAATAATTTTTCAATTGCAACCAAAACAAATTGTTTTTGTAGAACTGCAGTTATTTTGTTTATAAAAAAATAGCCTATTGGGCATTTAAAATTATTTTTATACGAAACTATTTGAAAAACTAATGCCTCTGTAGCCATTACTTCAGAATGTACAGCAGCGATATCACCAATCAACATAGCCACACTGCTTGTCATTTTTCCTATCATAAACAAGTTCTGATCGAATAGCCATCGAATCAAATATTAAAGCAACATCACATAAATAATCAACTTCTTCGGCCTCTTTTTTTAAAAAATCAAAAACTTCGTTTAGAAAACCCACTTCACAGTTAAAGGAAGATACCCATTTCCTCAACATCCCAGCATGTGGCAAATTGATTTTTTTTCGTATACGCTTTTGGTGAATAAAAGTATAAAGTTAACGCAAAGTCTTTCATTTGATTGGTATATCTCTTTTGTGTTGGACTAACATTTGAATTTTTTAACTCATTTTGAAAGAGCTCCAGTGAAAAGCCCTCAAAATTGTTCATAAGAACCTCCTCTATGGTGCAGTCACTTTTATTGTTTTCATTTAAATGTCTGATTAAGTCCTTCATACTACTTATTTTTTTGCTTTTCGGGTAACATTTTAACTTCAGGTAAGGACTTCGTAAGAAAAAGTGACGTTTGGACTGAAGCATCATGTTTTGTTGTAGATGGTTCCTACAAAACAATACTATGCTAATTACGATTAAAACTTTAATTATTAAGGTTACGTTACCTGCACATTATTCTTATCTGCTTCATCAGCTTTAGCACTTGATTCAATGCAAAGCCTTTTAAATTTATTTTAGTGTTCCTGTTTGTAATTTTGAACTACTTTTTTTTATAGATTTCCATTATCTAGAAAACCAGTTTTAGAATTATGGCTAAATGCTGTGAGATTGAAAAATTTTAAACCCAGCGTTTTTACTGTAATATGCAGTGAACATTTTACTGAGGAAAGCTACTTAGAATCTTCTTTGAATCGGAAGTTATTAAAGAAGGATGCGGTTCCTTCAATTTTTAACTTTCCATGCCACCTAAATGTTAAAGCCTGTACGAACAGACGACAAATTAAGGTAGGTAGTGTTTGGGAAATTCTTAAAATACCTAACCTTAAAATTGTTTTCACATCTGAAACGACTTTTTATTTATTTAAAAATATACTTACTTATGAAAACGAATAGTCGTCCCGGGATTATTTTTGCAGCCATACGCACAACAATAAGCCACCATATTAGCTTTGTTATTAATAGGTAATTAAAAATAATAAACAGTCACCAACCACTTCCGTATTTCACAATAAGTGCGAAAAAGAGGGTCGTCCCCTTCCCAGTAGCGCCTTTTAGGTAGACAGTAAGTAATTATTGAGAGGCGTATTGAGGGTTGCCGTGCTGTTAGATTTTATTGGCTGAAACGAGGTAGTTTGAATCTTTTAGGTATAGGCAGCAAGGAATTCTAGTTGTATTAGGGGTTGCGTCGTAAGTTTTGTCACTGGCGTCTAGGGGCCAAGTATCACTTTCTATTCTTGGCTCCTGAGACTTGCGCAAATTGTTTTGTCACAATACTGCGATGTGTGTTGCCTATTAGCCCCTTGTCATATTATTGAGAGGCGTATTGAGGGTTGCCGTGAGATTTTGTTGGCTGAAACGAGGTAGTTTGAATCTTTTAGGTATAGGCAGCAGGGAATTCGAGGTGTATTAGGGGTTGCGTCGTGAGATTTTGTCACTAGCGTCTAGGGTCCAAGTATCACTTTCTATTTTTGGTTCCTGAGACTTGCGCAGATTATTTAGTCACAATACTGCGATGTGTGTTGCCTATTAGCCCCTTGTCATGAATATTATTATTTAATGTAAACAAATGAAATGTCAAAATAATTTATTTATTTGTTATATCTATATTATAAACATTTGATGATTTACTTTTAAATAAAATTCTGTTAAAGTCGGATTTGATAATCAGCATATTTTATCAATATTAAAATTTCAACACATTTGGTTGTTTATTATTATATATATATTATATTATACACGAAATAAATATACTTTTTAAACTTTTAAATTGCGGTAGTTTCTTATTCTTCCTCGTAATTTGTTCTTATAAGGTGTCTTATTAAATTAAATCTGATGTGTTTGTATTTGCAGGGGCGATTTTTTAGAAGAGACTTCATTGAACACCTTTACACCTAAAATAAATGAAATTCGAGAACTAAATACACATCACCAATTCTGTAAATGTGGGGATTAACAGAAGGCATCAAATAGTGACTAAATACTCTATTATGTGACTGTTTGTAGATAAGGACTACCTATCTCAAGTTTATCTTTCGAAAGCTAAAACAGTGGAGCTTTATATTAAAGATGGCAATATTATGAAAAAACTATTTGCACAAATACAGTTGCAAATGGTTTTAGGTAATAAACGTAAAAGTTTGTTTTATTGTGTAAGGTCCCGAAATTTTGAAAACAACGTGGAGATTTCTTTCTATAGAGGAAATTTGTCCCGATGAAACTTTCTGCATAGAAATAATGTAATTTTTTACTTTGATTATTTCATTCAGTTTAGTACGTCAGTATGTGTACAATCTATTGTTCATATAAGTTTTTGTTAATATTTAACTTAAATATGAAACATCTCTAATAATTACATTTATATTTTTGTTAGGTTTCCAAATACTGTAAAATAAAAAACCAAATTACCAGTTCATCATTTATTAAGATTTTAAACTGAGATATAGTAATATAATAAAGATGAACTATTTGATTACAATCTATATTTTTATTAATTTGTGAAGCGGTGTTTATTTTGTCTGGTTAGCTTTCGTACATCCATAAGAATTTTACAAATGCAAACCTATTTTAAATTGTTTAAATGTCTGTAATACTTATTTTAATAATAATTTAAAAAAAACATTAGAAAATATACCTTTTGATTTTAAAATATATAAATATTATTTAAAGTCAAAGTAATAAAGCTATATTAATCAGTTATATTTATATATTACTTAGAAAGTGTTTTACAACAAAAACAACTATATCTTGTACATCACAAAATACTTTCAAAGTTGTTGCAAGTTGCAAATTACAAGTCCACATGTTATAATAACAACATAATCTAATAAATGGACTAATTTTAAACTTATGCAGGCATAAGGTTTTTCTGGACCTTACTGCCACGAAAGGGGTTGACTGAAATTACACATTAACTATTGCAGATGAGCTTATTTGTTAAACTGTTAAAACAAACTGAATACAATCATTAAACAGCCAATGATAGGAGACATTTTTTAAATTCCCGATTTCTATTGGTTTGCTTACTGATTTCATTCACTATCTTTAGGACGAAAGAAAACAGCTATTATAGCATATAAAATAAACAAAGGATGTTGTCTGTCACAAACAAGGATCATTCGATCAAACAGATAGATGACCAATAATACAACAATACCAATTGTATCACACTTAAATAATATTTATAACTATTTTAGATTTGGAAATAGAAATTTTCTATAAATAAATACTGCCATGGATGGAATGTCCATAGCTACATGATAATAGAAAATGTAACAAAGTTTTCTAAAATAAATATATCATTAAAAAAGTCTAATAATAATAAATAACACCACAGGTAATTATGACCCCCTTTATCCAGGAGGGCTCTAGAAGAGCCTTGTGTGGGAGGGGGCTAGACATTTAGAGACAAGTGTCTCACACACCCAATATCCGTGTATAGTGAAAAAATCCCTTTCACAGTATTTTCCACTGCCACGACCGAGAATCGAACCCGGGATTTTTGGGTGAGACTGGTGAGAGGCAAGTGCGCTTAAGTCCCGACCACCAGTCATATAAATAAAAAGAATTTCCAGATTTGAAACATTTTTTTGAGACTCCCATCTCAAGCCCGTTTCACATTCAGTGAAGTTACTGACTGCAATTGTAGCCGTATCAATATAAACACTGAACACCATAGGGATCAATCAGTATGTACAGGATTGTTTATTTGATTTTTTTTTTATTTTAACGCCTTTTTTTAGATTAACGTCCTGTCGGAGTTTAGCATTAGCTATTCCACCACTCAACCACAACACATACTCATAGACATGACGAACATTCCCTACGACATTTCCATCTGCCGCAGCTGAGACTCGAACTCAAGAGTGTTACAGCAACTAATCGTGTTGTCTCCCACACAACCTCGTCTAGTCCACTGTTGCCAACTCGGTAACACATGAAAAACACTACTACAATTCCATACACTAGCCAGGATTCGAACCCGGAACTCCTTGGTTGCAAGACTAACACGTATGCGTTGAGCCACGAGCAGATTCACTATATTTTGACTCCCCTTTTGTTTCTGTTATTGCTGGAGATAAACAAAAAGTATCGTATAAAAGTTGTACAGTTGTATACATATTTTTTTAAATGCATTTAAAAAACGATTGCTTGCATAGATTTTAGATTATTATTAATTCAGTAAATTAAATACTGACATAGTATAAGTCACAATACCCAGTTAAAATAGTAAGATCACGTGTTATATCAAGGTCGCTTTTTAAATAGAAAAACCCTGTATATTTTTATATAGATTGTAGATTGTTTTACGGGGTCGTTTGGCTTCCAACAGCCTTACTTCACTTCGACCTAAGAGATCTTTTGTGATTTTACCCCGCATCCAGTTGTTACCCAGGATTCCAAGACTTTTTACAAAGCTTGTGATTTTCCTGGGGGATAATTTCCCTATGTCTTCAGGCGTTAATTCTGCCTGCTCTATGTACTTTAGCATAGTGCGGCCTAAGACCTTGCATTCACAAAGTACACGTTCTGCAGTTTCAATCGCAGTATCGCAATATCTGCATTTGTTGTCTACCGCCTTGGCCATATTCTTGAGATGATATCTCGAGGGGCAGTGGCCAGTTAGAAGGCCTGTAATTAGCCTGAAGGACGTTCCCAACAAAACAAGTTTTCTTCAAAATCTGAGAGCTATTTTTAATAGCTAGGGAGAAATATTTTTAGACTCAAAGATATAGAACCTTACAGCCTTTAGTGCTGCCTGACTATCTATTAGTATATAGATAGATCTTTGCCCTTCGGATGCCTTTATTTACCCCATGCACTATTAACGAATAAAGGGTGAGTGGACCATACGCACGTCGGAGAGGAAGAGGTTTAAAGTTACGTCAAGTTTGCCTCCACTTTTTCATTTGAAATTCCCTGACCAAGATGACTTGTCAAAAATCAATGTGACAGCAGACCATTTTTAGTTTCGGCTGAACTGCCCGAACAGATTGTCGCTTTTTTATCTGTCCACCCACTGCTAAGGTAATATAAAAATATATTTGCAAAATCCCAGGGCAAAGGCATTCCTGCAAACCTTTATCTCCAACAGCAAACAAAAAGCCCGGAGAAAGTTAAATCTTCCTGCTTTAGTTACTTACTGTTCTTCCACATATACCAGTTACATATTAAAAATTTAAAAGTTATTTGTTTTAGATGTGTATAAATTTCTTCTAAATATTTAAATCATTTGAATTTCCACAAAATGTCCCAGGTTAAACAATAAGACGATAACCTTAATGGTTATTATCATTATAGCATTATATGTTATATACATGTATATGAAGTTGCCTAAATTCAATGCGCAAACAAAGAATAGACAACCTTTCATACACCATCATGTATATGATGTGGACTAATAATAATTATTTCAAGTAGATGACCAATAATACAGTGCCTCGCTTAGTTGGTTATAGTATGGTCAGGCGTAAACAGAAATAGACAACCTTTCGTACACCGTCTTGTATATGATGTGGACTATCATAAGTAACAATTATCTCAAGTAGATGACCAGTAATACAATGTTTCGCTTAGTTATTGCAGAATGGTGAGGAGTAAATAGAAATAGACAACCATTCGTACAACCTCGCGAATATCATATAGCCTATAATAAGCAAAAATGTCACTGTCACACCGCTACCAATGTACCAATCTTTACAATACCATAAAAACGGAACTATTTGAAAACATATAAATCTTAACATATAAAGTTATGCAATCCATAATTCTCAGAAATGTGTTGTGTTATATATGTACTAGTTTTAACATTCATGTAATCGGCGAATTAATCGTTCGATATGTACCTACCTACTCTTAGCCACTTATTATTTTGCCGTGCTGCACACTTCCTTTTTGTTTTGCACTAACACTTGGTGATCTCAACAATTTTGTGTTTTTGGTGTAGCACCTGCTCGACCTGCTTAAAACATCTATCAGATTACACTGTTACAAGAACATCCATAAAGTTTGAGTCCTATACAACAATTACATCTGCTGCTCGACCTTCAAACCCACAGAACACATAATTTACTGATCCGTTTGGTGTACATGATACCAAATACTTTATATTTCATTTTTTTAGTCACTCCAACTGATTTAATGTAGCAGAGGGTTTTTTTTATTTCAAAACAATCCATAATTATTAGCTGTTGCATAAAATTTGCAAGTATTTACAATTCATAGAATAAACATTCAAATTTGTCGTGAATATTGTTGACTTAAACGACTCCTGTTCATGGAAGTGATTACTCCAAAACTATATAAAAATATATTTTTAAAAAAGCTTTTATTTAAATGCTCTAAAAAGAAAATAAACTTTGAAACCCATCATTTTGTTACATTGTATAATTTTCTTTTTAGAATATAAAAGCTTGCGCGTGATTTTCCTGTTCTTATATCAAAAAAAATATATAATGGGTTTGATTGGAACTAATCGAAATTTTGATTGAAAGATTTGACCTAACCAAAATAACTAACAAACACTGAAAGTTAAATAACAGTTTTTAATTAAAAAAATAGAGCTTAACCAATGGTCTAACTACTGTATATTTCCCTTTCTATCAGTAGATATTATCGCTAATGGTAAATCTCAACGAATAACATCTAAAAAAAAAACACAAAATATTAGTTGATATTTATTTTAATTTTTAAATTCAGGATCATATGGGTTCAAGAAAAATAAAAACAAGGGACGTATTTACTGGTCGTCAAAAAAAGCATTGGTTTTAAAATATTTTTGTAGTTATTCAAACAATAAAATAACTTCCAAAAGATATATATTCGAGCAGTGTCTTCTAACCAGAATAATTTCAATAGCACAGATTGGGTGCAAATAAGGATGTTCATTTGTCACAGTTTTAGGGCGGGTAACTTCTTTTAAAAAATAGCTGTAGATAAATATTACAAAATATTTTTATTACATTTCATTTGTAAAGCCTGTACACAAGAGTATTTTAATACATTTTTAAAACTAGCACATATAATTTATTTTTTTCTAAGAATAATAAATAAGTGCCTACTTTTTGACCTGAAATTGATTCGGTGGGCTATTGATTGCAGTCCTTCTGCTTGACAAACATAAAATAATTATATCCATATATAATGAAACGAGTAGAGTATTTCCTAAATGCATCCTATTTGGAGAAGTGGTGGATGGTAGTAGGAAACAGGGTGGCCAATATAACAGATACAAAAATCAACTACATGAAACACTCAGGAGTATTGATATGCAGGATAATTGGGAAATTATTGCACTAGATAAGACAGAATGTAGAAGGCACACGGCAGCCTGTGGAGGGATTGTTAGACAGCGAAAAATAGGAAATCCGGGTAGAAGAGCTCTCATGTACGTACGATATATGCGGACACACAATCCTCTCGTGTTGGCCTGTACAAGTGTACAATTATCATAGGACTCAGCAATAAGTATTACTTATAAATATTGAGTTTCAGCCTAAGTGTATTATCATCTGTAATACACCTAGAGCATTGATAATACCGAGATAATTTTGTCACAGAGATTCCAGAAAGTGTTTCGCTTGCTTAAGGCTACAGGCTTATATAAGCATGCATCGATTGTATATTGTATGTACATAATTATGAAGTGCAATAACTTATGAGCAGAAAGACTTCCATCGGTAGCCCTTTGAATTGTTTATTTAAGTTCCCAAAGTAAACAATTCTTTGTTCCTACATAGTACATGTTTTTACATATAAGTCAAACAAATTTATAAGAGACTTACAAAATTTAAAAAGAAGACAGGCTGAAGGACGTCGGTTAACGGTCTTTTGACATACACTGCGGTAGCCAACTATGTACACGTACGAATTTATGGCTAACTGGACATTTCATATTCACGTGCAGGGCAGATTTTTAATACGCAAGTAATTATTCCCCTTTGAGTAATTGAAACTGGTGCAAACCTTAGTAAGAACTATTATGGACAACAAGTGAGAGAGCATTTGGACCAAACGTATCCATGTAGAAGAATCAGCTGTCTCGGTTCAATTCTATTCTTCCCCGCGATCTCAGGATTTGAATCCATCCAATTTCTATTGCTGGGGATGCCTTAAAGAAAAAGTTTACCAAGAATTAAAACAAAGAACTTATAATACATCTCAAGAAATAAAAATTTTGTGGAGCACATGACTGCTTAAATGATCACTTTGCGAAAATGCCGCAACTGCATCAGAGTAGGAGGGAAATAATTTGTGAATTTGCTATAAAGTTCAGTTTTAATGTTTATATGTTATAATAAATACCTATCACTTTCATTATACATTTACACATTCACATGTAAACCCATACTCTATTACTAGAAATCCAATGAATTCAAATGCGGAGGTCGAGCTGGACACGGATTGGACCGAGACGCTCAAACCATCTTAGTGAATATTGGTCCATGAAGTGCTCTCTCACTTGTCATCGATAGTGTGCTGGGCAACCATTGTTTTGCAGTCACATTGACAGTAGGGGTTGTATGAAACTAATGATAATTAATCTCATTGCTTAGAGTTAGCGCTAATTTTTACTAAGGTCAAGCTTCGATACTGTGATAGGTCATGACCACATCTAATCTCTGTTTCACGATTTTCCATGATTTACCCAGACATCCCATATATTACAAAATATTTCTTTGGATTTTTATACATTATTTCACGTTTCTGGATAAAACTACGTACATACTATGGGTGGTAAAATCTTTACCGTCCTTGAGCGATTGTAAACGTCACATGGTTCAGTTTGCAAATGTCACTCTCATGAGGCCAGATTGCACATTACCACCACAGATGTCCTAATTTCTTTGCAACCACCGTCGGCGCCATCGCCCAGCACTTACGGCGGCATGTAAGCTACGTATCATTTGATACGATTGCCTCAACTTGACAACATCAATACATAGACAGTAAGAAGGTGCATAATCAATAATGCGCAATCACAGACAAATTCAAATTCAATCTAACCACTGCTACCTAAACAGATACTTGTATTTTAAGAAGATACGCTGCAGATGAGGGATGGACCCTAATGTTCTCGCTTTTGTTCCGATGCACATGCTTTTCTGTTCAATGTCCAAGCCGGCGTCACAGTTCACCGAATGAAACACGTGGAGCAGACCCGGATCGACACTTCTCACTATCGTCAGGCCTGACTTGACCACGTTATCATAGAAGGTGACCTCCTCGTATCCCCAGCCAGAGATCATCAAATCGAACCCGCCTAATTTCAAGTAGTCGCTCTTGTAGAGGCTGACGATTCCAAAGCCAAACTGTCGCCAGAAACCATTCTCTCCATCAACGATATCATTGCTGAATGTCGAGTAGTCTGAGCCGACATAGGACTTATTCAAGAGACTGGGATTGTACAAGCTGTAGACTATGGGGAAATATATCATTTTATTTTTCATGGTGTTCCTGCGAATTCTCTCCAAGCTCTTCTTGTCGAAGATCATATCGACATCGATGAACAACATTAAATCATCATCTGATAAAGAATTCACGCCCAATTGCAGAGCTTTTCCTCTGGTGAACATCTCGTTGGAATATATTATTCTAATATCGTTGAGACGATATTTTTCTTTAAGATTTTCAATCAAGTTCACGCTCTCTTGAAAATCCTCCGGAGATATTTGGTTCTTGTACAGAGTAACATAGAGTCTGGTAGGTTCTGCTTCTCTCAGACACACGTACTCGTACATCCTTAAGAATCTCTTAAAAATTCTGTACCGCCCGCTCAGAGGAAATATGAAATTGACATATATTTTCCTGGAGTTATTGGAGGAGCTCAAGATGGGCTGAAGATTCTCGCTCAATTTAGAGAATATTTGATGGACGATTTTTTGCGGTGCCGGTAGCGGCTCTGTGGCCTCTGGGATGCAGTGGGAAATTCATAAAAATTGGCTTCCTTCACAAATATTCCTGAAAAACAATAAAATTTATTTTTGATTTCTCCTAAAAGGCATAGCCGGTTCAGAGTATAACCGAACAAGCACAGTGAAATTTGAGATTTTAAATAGTCAACCCAACAACTCCTTCCAATTTTATAAAAACTTCTTCTAAATCTAGTCACTTGCAAGTTTAATCTCTATATTCTGATAATGGCACATTAGTGAGCTTTAAAATTAACATTTTCTCAAATTTAACTGACAATCTCTCTTTTATGGTTTAGTAGTTGTCTATATACTATTCCATTGAAACAATGGACCTATTCATATGTACTTATACTGAAATGTAAGGAAAGTTATTTATGTACCGTTTACTATACAAACGTGTTATAAATTGCAATATACTCATCAATAAAGATTAACAGGTACAGTACTGGACCGAAACATCTCAAAATCAAATTTTATTTTTTTACATAAGGCAATAAGCATTCAGAGACGCTGTTGCTGTAAGAACATAATCACTTGAAAAAATCAAAAACCAAACTGTATGTCAATTTTCAACAGATTTTAACAAGCCAAATTTAGAGGTAAAAAATCTGAAAAAAAAATTATGATGTATGGGTCATGATTTTTTTCCAGAATTTTCGATAGAACGGGAAAAGGGAAGTGAAACAAAAACTGAAAATTACATTTAATTCTGTAACAACACCAAAAGTAGGACTAGAAAGTTAAAACTCGACAGGAATTATTTATTTTCATTCCATTCCATTTTTTATACATAGGTGCAGAGAGTATGCTTTGAAAAGTAAACAAAAGTACATTGGGGTAAGCAAGAGTTAATATTTCTATCAAATATTTTTATCCCACGGCTTATTATTATTTCTATTAAATATAAATAACAGGAGCTTTTCATTCCAAACAAAAAATAAATGAATTCAAGAAAAATGCAGAGTGGGGCAATAGTACGTCCGACTTCGAAGCTCAAATTCTATAATTGCTAGAAATTATGGATGAACCAAGACGATTTTGTACAGGGCCAAGTGCCAATTGAATGTTACAAATATCACTACATTTTTAGAAACCTCTTTTCAGACTGCTTTCACTCTTAATTGTTATTGACTAGCTCCCAACGATTTGGATTTAGTGATTTTTTTTTAAGTTCCTTGTTTCTCTCATTGTCGTTTATGTAAAAATCGCGTAAATGCTTCTTCAAGTGGGATTACAAAACTAAATATAAGGGTAGAAGGAGATTTGGAATAGCACAATGGTAGAAGAAACGTATATCTTTATTAACATAAAAATTCAAAACTGTATTTTAATCAGAAATTAAAAGTTAAATATGGTAAAATAAAATTGTCTTATTTAACTTATGACGGAGTGTAGCTTTGTGCCCTAATAAGTGCTGGGATTTTTTCTTCGCGTGGGTTTCAATTCGAATGTTTGCATAAGTACTAGCTATGTATTTTATTATTTGAACTTCATGCAAGTCTTCACACATTTCTACCACAAGGTGTGCTGGTTGAAAGAGGCTTCTTAATTTTGAAACAAAATGTTGCATGACAGACATTATAATTCTTCTTTTAAAATTATACTTTCCCAGATACCCAATATTTAATTCAGCAGGAAATGCTCTCTCAGCGTAAGTAACAATTTGAAAGACGCCTTTCGAAGGAAAATATAATTTTCCATTAGATAAAAACCTCGTAAAACTACTTGGGTTATTAATACTAATACAGGAGTAATCATGGTCATTCAAGGGTTGTTTAATCATATCCTGGCAAAAAGTACATGAATTTTTACTTAGAATTTTGTGCACGATTACACCGCCTATGTAATATAGTATATTTTCTTGTATAGAAGAGAGCGATGTAATTTCAATTACCGACATTAAATAATTCAGTTCTTTATATCAAATTGGTCTTTATTATTTGTATTTTCAACAATATTTCTTCTAACATGCTGAAAATCAAATATTAGTGCTAGATCTGAACTGAAGTTGCCGTTTATACTTGGCTGTACACTATTACGAAACAACAATGTTCGTAAAGCCCATTTGAATTGTAAAACATTCGGATTATTATTCCATCCTCCTCGTCATCTAATACAAGAAAAATATAACTCTATATGATCTTGGGAACATTTATACGTCAAAAAATATTTGAGGGGATTTTCTGGACGACTAAAAAGATACAAAGCTAACTTTTCAAAACTGTAAATATTTATAAGAAATCCGAGAGCAAAAGTTTTTCTTTTATGCTGTAAAACATCACAGCCATTTATTTTTAATTGTTTTATGTATTTTGCGGTTTCTTTAAAGATATCTTGCCAGTAATGAGAATTTTTTAAAAATAATGGGGATTTATAGCCACGACCAAATAGTGTTCTTGAATTCATTATATCAAAAATTCTGTCAAATATTTTTAAAAATTCGACTGTAGCCTCGCTACCCTGAAAATCTGCATGACCAGAAATTCTTAAAAAATCAATAGCCCCAGCTACACTGTTACTAATTGTTTGTACCGCGAGACGAACATTCATTTTTTTTTTCGTTTGAAGTTGAGATGAGAACCCGTAAGAGAATTAGCAAACTTTAAACCCTCGTTTTCTTGTAAAATATGTGGTTTTTCTAGGTATTTAAAATCAATATTTCCGGCTGGAGAAGATAAACCATGTTCTGCAAAAGTATTTCTTAGTAATTTATAACTACATGACAAGGGTCTAAGATACAGAAAATTTCGTGATAATTTTGTAAACTTGCAGAATCGTTAGTTTGCATACCGACTTTGTTAGGATGATTAAATTTAAATTTAGCTTCCATATTTAACGGGCTCAAATTACATCCTTACAGTTCAAATGTTTTTATATGAGTACTGCACCCATCGCATGTTACGGAATGCACTTTTATATTAATTTCAAATAATTTTTCAATTGCAACCAAAACAAATTGTTTTTGTAGAACTGCGGTTATTTTGTTTATAAAAAAATAGCCTATTGGGCATTTAAAATTATTTTTATAAGAAATTATTTGAAAAACTAATGCCTCTGTAGCCATTAAATCAGAATGTACAGCAGCGATATCACCTAAATCAACATAGCCACAATGCTTGTCATTTTTGCTATCATAAACAAGTTCTGATCGAATAGCCATCGAATCAAATATTAAAGCAACATCACATAAATAATCAAATTCTTCGGCCTCTTTTTTTAAAAAATCAAAAACTTCGTTTAGAAAACCCACTTCACAGTTAAAGGAAGATACCCATTTCCTCAACATCCCAGCATGTGGCAAATTGATTTTTTTTCATATACGCTTTTGGTGAATAAAAGTATAAAGTTAACGCAAATTCTTTCATCTGATTGGTATATCTCTTTTGTGTTGGACTAACATTTGAATTTTTTAACTCATTTTGAAAGAGCTCCAGTGAAAGGCCCTCAAAATTGTTCATAAGAACCTCCTTTATGGTGCAGTCACTTTTATTGTTTGCATTTAAATGTCTGATTAAGTCCTTCATACTACTTATTTTTTTTTGCTTTTCGGGTAACATTTTGTTGTAGAGTTTTGATTGTGCATTTTAACATTTTAACTTCGGGTAAGGACTTCGTAAGAAAAAGTGACGTTTGGACTGAAGCATCATGTTTTGTTGTCGTAGATGGTTCCTACAAAACAATACTATGCTAATTACGATTAAAACTTTAATTATTAAGGTTACGTTACCTGCACATTATTCTTATCTGCTTCATCAGCTTTAGTACTTGATTCAATGCAAAGCCTTTTAATTTGTCGTCTGTTCGTACAGGCTTTAACATTTAGGTGGCATGGAAAGTTAAAAATTGAAGGAACCGCATCCTTCTTTAATAACTTCCGATTCAAAGAAGATTCTAAGTAGCTTTCCTCAGTAAAATGTTCACTGCATATTACAGTAAAAACGCTGGATTTAAAATTTTTCAATCTCACAGCATTTAGCCATAAACTGGTTTTCTAGATAATGGAAATCTATAAAAAAAAGTAGTTCAAAATTACAAACAGGAACAGTAAAATAAACTTTCGGTAAGTAGTGTTTGGGAAATTCCTAAAATACCTAACCTTAAAATTGTTTTCACATCTGAAACGACTTTTTATTTATTTAAAAATATACTTACTTATGAAAACGAATAGTTGTCCCGGGAAATCGTTTATTTTTGCAGCCATACGCACAACAATAAGCCACCATATTAGCTTTGTTTTTGTTATTAATAGGTAATTAAAAATAATAAACAGTCACCAACCACTTCCGTATTTCACAATAAGTGCGAAAAGGAGGGTCGTCCCCTTCCCAGCAGCGCCTTTTAGGTAGACAGTAAGTAATTATTGACAGGCGTATTGAGGGTTGCCGTGCTGTTAGATTTTATTGGCTGAAACGAGGTAGTTTGAATCTTTTAGGTATAGGCAGCAAGGAATTCTAGTTGTATTAGGGGTTGCGTCGTGAGTTTTGTCACTGGCGTCTAGGGGCCAAGTATCACTTTTTATTTCTGGCTCCTGAGACTTGCCCAGATTGTTTTAACACAATGCTGCGATGTGTGTTGCCTGTCAGCCCCTTGTCATGAATATCTATATTATAAACATTTAATGATTTACTTTTAAATAAAATTCTGTTAAAGTCGGATTTGATAATCAGCATATTTTATCAATATTAAAATTTGAACACATTTGGTTGTTTATTATTATATATACATACGAATTTAAAATTTCTAGGTACTTTATATTTTATTAATTGCTCTAAATGAGAAATAAATAAAATACTTTTTCAGATTAATATCCATTAAATACTTATTTGTAAAATATTGTAATTTCCTTCTTTTGTGAAACTATATTTTTTGAAATCCAATTTAAACAAATACAATGTTGTTTTCAAAAATTTATTAAAGAATTTAACTATAAAATAAAAAAATAATATAAATACGGCATTAATTAAAAACAAACATATATTCTGTGTTTAAGTAATTTACTTATTTATTTACATATACGGGCGAACCCATATTGCTACAAATTAAAACAAAGAGTGTAAGAAAACATGACAAAAGTAGTCCTACACAGGTACGAAAGTACAAAAAAATAAATAAAATAGTATAACACTGCATGGGGAATTGGAAAATTCATACAAAAGTGGACAAAATAAATTAGTGATAATTGTAATATTTGTGTTAATGTTTTGATGAATGGAGCGTAGAGAGTAAATCACGATATCCAACAATATATTATTTATTGACATAAACGACATAAACTACACGTGGAACAGCATACATTAAAGGTAACTTAACTCTACTATGGCTGGCAGGAGACTGGCGACTGGCTGACGGCTTGCGCACCAGTGGCGGTCTCAATAAATATATCTTATGCAACCCACTATACACATTTGTATGGTGTGTTGCCTACTCATGACATCTCCCTTTTTTTGAAAACACCATTTTACAACAGAAGTACAAAGTACAGCCATCATTAAATTTACATTACGTTTAAAAACATTTTAAAACAAATACAGCAATGCTTAAATTACAGATACATATTTTCAAGTCTTCAAGTCAGAGAATTGCTTAAAATTATTACAAATTTAGTCTGTCAGGTCGTTTGATAGTTCTTCCTGAGTAAGAGGGCTTATTTATTATAACGAGAGTTTCCGACTCCGAACTAGAATTTAGACTATTGTATTCACTCTCCTCTGAAGTTCTATCAAAATTCCTGTCGCTACAACTTAACGCTATATCACTTTGATCACTAAACACCTCATCCCCGCCGATTGAGGTTCCAACCTCCACAATGTTTTCTGGCTCTACGGGACTATCACCATTACTTTCTATAAACACTTTAGGTGAGACCGAAGTGGTATGAAGGTTTTCCGATCTCATGGTGCTTTTTACATTTACATTCCGATTATTGCTTTTGTTAAGTTTTATAAATTTACGATTCCTTACATAAATGGTGTTGTTTGCAACTTTAACTGAATACGATCTGTCTCTATTTTTTTTTACAATAATGGCAGGAGTCCAGATCGCATTTGGTCTCAGTTGTACGAACACATTGTCTCCTACTACCAAAGGTTTTAATTTTTGAACCCCTTTTTTATTAAAGTATTTTTGTTGTAATTCTTGGTTTTGTCGGATTCTGCTATTAACCTTTCCGACATTTACCACCCTGGATTTTAAATTTACATTACTGAGAGGTAACATGGATTGAAGGTGTCTAGACATTAAAATTTGTGCAGGAGAGAAATTATCAACGACTGGCATGTTGCGATATTGCAGCAACGCTTTATAGAGATCCCTATTATCCTCAGTTACCTTCCGAAAGAGTTGTTTGGCAGTTTGGACGTGGCGCTCAGCCATCCCATTAGCTGCACTATGGTATGGACTTGATAACGAGTGCTCAAATTCCCATTCCCGAGAAAATCTCTTAAATGCCTCAGAAGTGAACTGAGGTCCCCCATCAGATACAACAGTGAGGGGTACTCCATGACGAGCAAAAATAGATTTCATGGCATTTATTACAGAAAAACTAGTCGTATCTTTGCTCAATTTTTCCATTTCAATATATTTGGAGTAATAATCAATTAATAGTAAGTATTTAACCCCTTTTAATTCAAACAAATCGCAACCCACCTTATTCCAAGGTACCCTTGGGATAAAGTGTGGATCCAGAGGTTCAGATTTTTGCGAATTTGCATATTTATTGCACAAAAAACAGTTTTCAATTAATTGTTTTATTTCATTTTTCATATTAGGCCAAAATACCGATTCCTGAGCTAGTTTTGTGCATTTATTTATTCCCATGTGACTGTAATGGATTCTATTTAACATTTCTCGTCTCATATTGCTTGGTACAACTATTGCCTGACCCTTAAAGATTAAATCATTCATTATTGTGAGTTCATCTCTAAATTTTGAATATGCTTTTATTTTATCATCAATTTTCTTATTATCATGGGGCCAACCTTCCGTAATAATCTTTTTTAACTCTATTAATTCGCTATCGTTATTTGTATGTTTTTGAAATTCTTTTAACTTATTTTCCGTGGCGTTAATTTGTGAAATTATTAAGCATACTTGAGCCTGAAGTTCTTTATCAAAATCGTCAATTATCAATACGTTGTAAACGAGCCGGCGATTTATTTAAAGGTTTTTTGAAAATGGCTAATAAGGGCTGATGATCAGTTTCAATTATGACCCTTTTTCCAAAGATAAATTGATAGAACCTATCCAAGTCGAAACAAATTGCGAGCAGTTCTTTTTCAATTTGGGCATAACGAGTTTGACACTGTAAGGGCTCTGCTAGCGTAAGCGCAAGGCAAGTTGTCCTGAAGTAGGACGGCCCCCAAACCTGACTTGGAACTATCGACAGATATGGTACTTTGTTTACTTATATTGAACATTTGGAGTACGGACCTGGACATCAATATGCCTTTTATTTTTTCAAATGCAACATCGTGCGGTTTTCCCCAATGGAATTCCACATCTTTTTTTATTAAATCGCATAAGCAGGTTGTTTCCGACGAAAAATTTGGTATGAATTTACTTAGATATGCGAGCATTCCCAGTAAACGTTGGACATCCTGCTTACAAACTGGTTTAGTAAATTTTTGAATGGCCTCAATTTTAGATATATCAGGCTCAACACCCTGTTTTGAAAAAATATGACCCATATATTTAATTTTTCTAACCCCAAATTTGCATTTAGATTTGTTGAATTTGATATTGTTTAGTTTTGCTATTTCAAGTACCCTAACAAGTCTCTCATCATGCTCTTTTTTAGTTCTGCCCCAAACAAGCAAATCGTCTATATAAATTCTTGTTCCCGGTAAATTGAAAATTGACTTAAAACGTTTTTGGAATACTTCCGGTGCTGATTTCATCCCAAATGGGAGGTGCAAAAATTTGTAAAGCCCGAAAGGTGTACCCACTGTGCATATTTTAGCACTTTCCTCATCTAGAATAATTTGATAAAAACCGTTAGAGGCATCTAAACAACTAAAGTACTCAGCACCCGTTAGTTCCCCTGAAACTTCCTCGATGGTGGGAATTTGGCAATACTCACGTTTAATGCAATCATTTAGGACTTTCATGTCCATGCAAATTCTTAACGAAGAGTCCGGTTTTTTGACAACAACCAGACCGTGCAGCCAATCGGATGAGCCATCTACCTTTTCAATAATTTTTTGCTTGACTAGACGTCCAAAACTTCCTTTAATTTGGGCATCAGGGGTAATGGCACCCTTCTGATGGGTTGGACCACAGGTTTGACACCCTCGTTTAGCTCAATGTGATATGGTTTGTCCAAACAGCCAATTCGAACGTATCGAACGTATCCTGAAAATCGCTTAATAGATTACTGTATTCGGGATTAATGTGACTTATTGTTTCAACTTTTTTAATTAAATTTAATTTGATGCATGCCTCTAACCCTAAGATGCACTGCGTCTCAGAGTTTACAATATAGAATTCTAAGTTATGTTTATTTTTAAAGCAATTAATTTTATATGTTCCCAACACCTTCAAGTTGTCACCCGTGTAGGCTTTCAAAGTTGTACCTGTATTTTTTATTTTATTTTTTTGAAAACCCAGACTGACAAATGCCGACAAAGGTAATACATTTACCATGGCCCCAGAGTCAATTTTAAATTTTACGTACTTATCATTTATTTTTACTGCTGTGTGCCACTGTCTATGTTCAGAATCGTGATCATCCACCGACCCTATAAACAAATGTGATTCGTCCACGTCATTTTTTATTTCATGTACATGTTTATTTTTATATTTAGATTGAGTGTGACGAGACGCGTTTTTATAACTCGTATTTCCTTTTGACTTTCTGTAATTACAATTGTATTGAGAGATATGTGAATTTTTCTTTTTGTAGCAAGCATCTGCAGTGATTTTTTAAATTACAAAAAGAACATGTCTTACCGAAAGCTGGACACTTGTTTATTGGGTGGGTTTTGGCACATTTTTTACATGAATTAATTATTTTAATCGTGTCAACTTCACCTTGATGCGATGTCGAGGAGGATTCCATCGCTGATGTTCTCATGGCTGTGGCTTCTATAACTTTGCATAGTTGAATAGCATCGTCCAGAGATAGGGAATCATGCATCTTCTAGCAGGTGTTGTCTCATGACTGTGTTACTAACCCCACATATGATCATAGCCTTGGTGAGACTGTCTTGCAGATTTCCTAACTCGCATTTCATGGCCTTCTTCTTTAGTTCTGTTACGTATTGTTCGAAAGTTTGCTCCGGGTTCTGCTTATATGAAAAAAATTGATACCGTTCGTACGACAGATTTTCTTTTGGCAGAAAATGTGTTTCAAACTTTTGAAGAAGTACTTTTAAATTATTTTTCTCATCCTCTTGGAGGTCGAAAGTTGTATATATTTTGAAGGCTTCCTCACCTATATAATGTAGGACCTGGACGCATTGAGTGGCCTGGTCTTTCTTATTTAGCTCAGTTGCAAGCATAAAATTCTCAAAACGCAATTTCCACATCTTCCAGTTTTCCGCCACGTTACCAGACATATTTAAGGGAGATATGCCTCTATTGTCGCCCATTTCCACTCCTTTATTTAACGCTTCTTATTTAATTAAAGAACCTTCTGTGGCTGGATGGCAACAGATATAAATTTATAAAACTCTTGAATTTTCATTCTCAGAAAACGTGGGCGTACAAAATGGTGGACCTTTTTTTTCTGAATTATATTTCTGGCTTACCCAGCTCCGTAGGCTGCGCCATGTAGTATTTGTGTTAATGTTTTGATCAATGGAGCGTAGAGTGTAAATCACGATATCCAACAATATATTATTTATTGACATAAACGACATAAACTACACGTGGAACAACATACATTAAAAATAACAACTTAACTCTGGCAGGAGGCAGGAGACTGGCTGACGGCTTGCCGGGCTTGCGCACCAGTGGCGGTCTCAATAAATTTATCTTATGCAACCCACTATACACATTTGTATGGTGTGTTGTCTACTCATGACAATAATGGATATGTAATAACTAGTTTCTTACAAATTGACAAAGTTGATGTTTAAATTTTGAAAACTATGTGTACAAATTTTTGCAATACATTTTCTCATCCATGATAGGTAGTCAAATAATGCAAACCAAAATATTATTTTTGTACTAAATCGCTGCATATTATTCCATTTGCTAAAATAAGATATAATTTCATAACAATTATTTGACAAGAGGCTAATCGGCAACACACAACGCAGCATTGTGACAAAACAATCTGCGCCAGTCTCAGGGGCCACAAATAGAAAGTGGTACTTGGCCCCTAGACGCTAGTGATTTTGTCGGCTTGTATGGTCACGGGGTTTTAGAGAATAGATGGGTGGGTTGGGGTGGTAAACGGGTAGCCATTAGGCAGCAGTGCGCTTGGCGTTCTTTGTGAATTTTTCTTTTTAATTGCCGTTTGATGTATTCATGGGATATTGAAAATTCATGGTTGGTTGTGTACGTTATAGTTGTTTAGAACGACACAGCTTACTCGACTAGTTCGGATTCTTGAATTGTATAGTTCAAGTAATAAATTCCCGAGACAGAAAAACCCAACAAAAACTCTACGACATAATTATTATCGCCGCAGGCCATGGCGCTAGTTGAAATAAATGGATCCCACTAAATAAAAAACGCAACAAAAACTTTACGATATAATTATATCGCCGCGGGCCATGGTGCCAAGCCTGACATGAAACATTCCCGACACACATTAAAAACCTATAAAGGTAAGCGAGTCAATTTGCGAACAGCACAAAAAAGAGTACCGGTATTTTAATGAGCTGCTCCTAAAGTTTTTGTTATGTTTTTTATGTCTCAGTTTCTCCCTACCTGACATTAAGTATGTTATATTTTTTTGTGTAGCAAGCACATGTCCTAACGCATTTTTTGTACTAATTGTAGAAAGCCGTCCCACGAGGAATTACTTCCAAGTTTGATCTCTTGGATCGCCGATTTTGCCGCCATACACCTTTGACTAAGGAATAAAGATCATATTAATTTTTTTTTGGTATACTTATGAAATTATTTTTTTTATTGCTTTTTATTTTGTTCTATTTTTTGTGTTTACGTTACTTTTGTTGTTTTCGTAATACTCATCTCGAATTTTACGAATTCCCCCCAAGTATTTATTGAGCCTGGCGTTACCCATTTCCGGAGCAAGAGAGGCCTGGGTTTCGGTCACCTATTCTTGTTCTCCACTTGTGGACCCCTAACTGGAATTTTATTGACAACTTTTTGCTTTCATTTTGGACAACGATTCGGGGATTTTGGAAAACAGGTATGGAACTATATTGACAACTGCAGGCTTCGACATAGGACAACGATATATGTATAAAAATAAGTTCATATGCACGATTTTTATTATCTCGTGTGAACCTAATGTGAACCCTTCGTGATATCACGCATGGTAAGATTAAATTATATAACCAAGGACCGGTTCAAATATATTTATTGTTTGTGAACATATATATCTTCTCTGATTGATGGCATTAAATACTCATTTACTAAATACATTTGATATCTAAATTCAAACTTTACATACTGGTTTCTTTTAAATTCATACCTCGAATAAATATAGTGTAGCGTTTGGGTACCCTTGGAAATTTTGGGAGCCTTCTAGCTAGGCTGCAATCATTTTATTAGTTGGTGGCGCCCTTTATGCATATATATGAGTAACTAATGTGTATATGCTTTATTTTTTTTTGTGTATGAACTTTAACCTATCCCCTCACCCACTAGAGCTGAGCTAGCCCTCGGTACACCTGTTACGAGCCTCAGCGACTTGAACGCTTTTCTTTTTTTTTTTAAACCACACCCGCCTGCAACATCACTCTGAATTTTCCAGAAGCAACTAGTCTTGACATCTTATCTCATACTGGTACTAAGGAAGCATTCCTGGTAATATGATAATTGTAATATGCTTAATTAATGCCCTTGTATTTATTTATGTTATTATCAGTTTCCCTCTAATTATGCAATTAATGTTTAATGTCAGTTATAATAAAATATACAGGTCTGATGATTATCTTTAATCTATAACTGATCAAATTCGTTAGAACCGTTTTAGAAAAAAAATCTCTTAATCTTACCCCTCCCACACAGGCTCCGTTTCTTCATTTTTTCAGGAAACGGGTGACGTCCTCTCATACTAGTACTAAGGGAGTATCAATGTGTTCAATTTAATAAAAATCTTTGAGCGGTTTTTGAGGAAATAAATATTTAATTTCTCTAATCTTACCCCCGCAGCCTCCGCCCCTGAATTTATTAGGAGTCATTGGTTATGTTGTCTCATATTAGTGCTAAGGGAGTATTCATGGGTTAAATTTGATGAAAATCGTGAAAGCTGTTTTTAAGAAAAAAATTATTTTATATTCTTTTAATCGGTTTTTATGGGTTAATTCCCCTAACCCTTCAGTTGAGATAGGACAGATTTTGCGATTTTACCTCGAGGTGTGGCCGTCCTGGATACTCATACAAAATTTAAGCAAAACTGAACGAGCGATTTGGGCTCTAACTGTGACTACAAACGGCAGACAAGTACTTTTAAAAACTACTTTTTGGCTTCAAGTGACCTGAAAACGTGGAAATTCACCAAAACATCGATTTTGTACACAGTCACAATACTTTCTTATATGCTACGTATATGGGAAATTAAAAATTGCATTTTTTGGGCCGATAAAAAATTGCAGGGATTCTTTTAGTTATGGTAAGGATAATAATTTTTCCATTTTTTGACTTGGTTAATGAATTATTACTTAACGCAGTCTGTTTCGATTTTAAAAATCTGTGAAACGAAAAACACTTGCTCGAGTTAAAAATTCTACCATTCTAACAGGAGCATCAGGATCGCAGAAATGCGACGAGGTATTTAAAACTGTCAAATTTCATCTGTCAAATTTCAACTGTCAAATTTCAACTTTCAACTGTCAAATTTTAACTGTCAAATTTCAAATGTCAAATTTCATCTGTCAAATTTCAACTGTCAAATTTCATCTGTCAAATTTCAAATGTCAAATTTCAACTGTCAAACTTCAAATGTCAAATTTCATCTGTCAAATTTCATCTGTCAAATTTCAACTGTCAAATTTTAACTGTCAAATTTCAACTGTCAAATTTCAACTGTCAAATTTCATCTGTCAAATTTCATCTGTCAAATTTCAAATGTCAAATTTCATCTGTCAAATTTCATCTGTCAAATTTCAACTGTCAAATTTCAACTGTCAAATTTCAACTGTCAAATTTCATCTGTCAAATTTCATCTGTCAAATTTCATCTGTCAAATTTCAACTGTCAAATTTCAACTGTCAAATTTTAACTCAAATTTCAACTGTCAAATTTCAACTGTCAAATTTCATCTGTCAAATTTCATCTGTCAAATTTCATCTGTCAAATTTCAACTGTCAAATTTCAACTGTCAAATTTCAAATTTCAACTGTCAAATTTTAACTGTCAAATTTCATCTGTCAAATTTCAACTTTCAACTGTCAAATTTCATCTGTCAAATTTCATCTGTCAAATTTCAACTGTCAAATTTCATCTGTCAAATTTCATCTGTCAAATTTCATCTGTCAAATTTCAAATGTCAAATTTCATCTGTCAAATTTCATCTGTCAAATTTCATCTGTCAAATTTCAACTGTCAAATTTCATTTCAACTGTCAAATTTCAACTGTCAAATTTCAAATTTCAACTGTCAAATTTTAACTGTCAAATTTCATCTGTCAAATTTCAACTTTCAACTGTCAAATTTCAACTGTCAAATTTCATCTGTCAAATTTCATCTGTCAAATTTCAAATGTCAAATTTCATCTGTCAAATTTCAACTGTCAAATTTCAACTGTCAAATTTCATCTGTCAAATTTCAACTGTCAAATTTCAACTGTCAAATTTCATCTGTCAAATTTCATCTGTCAAATTTCAACTGTCAAATTTCAAATTTCATCTGTCAAATTTCATCTGTCAAATTTCATCTGTCAAATTTCAACTGTCAAATTTCAACTGTCAAATTTCAACTGTCAAATTACAACTGTCAAATTTCAACTGTCAAATTTCAACTGTCAAATTACAACTGTCAAATTTCAACTGTCAAATTTCATCTGTCAAATTTCATCTGTCAAATTTCAACTGTCAAATTTCAAATTTCATCTGTCAAATTTCAACTGTCAAATTTTAACTGTCAAATTTCATCTGTCAAATTTCATCTGTCAAATTTCAACTGTCAAATTTCAAATGTCAAATTTCATCTGTCAAATTTCAACTGTCAAATTTCAACTGTCAAATTTCATCTGTCAAATTTCATCTGTCAAATTTCAACTGTCAAATTTCAAATTTCATCTGTCAAATTTCATCTGTCAAATTTCAACTGTCAAATTTCATCTGTCAAATTTCATCTGTCAAATTTCAAATGTCAAATTTCATCTGTCAAATTTCAACTGTCAAATTTCAACTGTCAAATTTCAACTGTCAAATTTCATCTGTCAAATTTCATCTGTCAAATTTCAACTGTCAAATTTCAACTGTCAAATTTCAACTGTCAAATTTTAACTCAAATTTCAACCGTCAAATTTCAACTGTCAAATTTCAACTGTCAAATTTCATCTGTCAAATTTCAACCGTCAAATTTCAACTGTCAAATTTCAAATTTCAACTGTCAAATTTTAACTGTCAAATTTCATCTGTCAAATTTCAACTTTCAACTGTCAAATTTCATCTGTCAAATTTCATCTGTCAAATTTCAACTGTCAAATTTCATCTGCCAAATTTCAACTGTCAAATTTCAACTGTCAAATTTCATCTGTCAAATTTCAACTGTCAAATTTCATCTGTCAAATTTCATCTGTCAAATTTCATCTGTCAAATTTCAACTGTCAAATTTCATCTGTCAAATTTCAACTGTCAAATTTCATGTCAAATTTCAACTGTCAAATTTCAACTGTCAAATTTCAACTGTCAAATTTCAACTGTCAAATTTTAACTGTCAAATTTCATCTGTCAAATTTCAACTTTCAACTGTCAAATTTCAACTGTCAAACTTCAAATGTCAAATTTCATCTGTCAAATTTCATCTGTCAAATTTCAACTGTCAAATTTCAAATTTCATCTGTCAAATTTCAACTGTCAAATTTCAAATGTCAAATTTCATCTGTCAAATTTCAACTGTCAAATTTCAACTGTCAAATTTCATCTGTCAAATTTCATCTGTCAAATTTCAACTGTCAAATTTCAAATTTCATCTGTCAAATTTCAACTGTCAAATTTCATCAGTCAAATTTCATCTGTCAAATTTCAACTGTCAAATTTCATCTGTCAAATTTCATCTGTCAAATTTCATCTGTCAAATTTCATCTGTCAAATTTCATCTGTCAAATTTCATCTGTCAAATTTCAACTGTCAAATTTCAACTGTCAAATTTCAACTGTCAAATTTCATCTGTCAAATTTCAACTGTCAAATTTCATCTGTCAAATTTCAACTGTCAAATTTCAACTGTCAAATTTCATCTGTCAAATTTCAACTGTCAAATTTCATCTGTCAAATTTCAACTGTCAAATTTCATCTGTCAAATTTCATCTGTCAAATTTCAACTGTCAAATTTCATCTGTCAAATTTCAACTGTCAAATTTCATCTGTCAAATTTCATCTGTCAAATTTCATCTGTCAAATTTCATCTGTCAAATTTCAACTGTCAAATTTCAAATTTCAACTGTCAAATTTCATCTGTCAAATTTCAACTGTCAAATTTCAACTGTCAAATTTCATCTGTCAAATTTCAACTGTCAAATTTCATCTGTCAAATTTCAACTGTCAAATTTCATCTGTCAAATTTCATCTGTCAAATTTCATCTGTCAAATTTCAACTGTCAAATTTCAAATTTCAACTGTCAAATTTCATCTGTCAAATTTCAACTGTCAAATTTCAACTGTCAAATTTCAACTGTCAAATTTCAACTGTCAAATTTCAACTGTCAAATTTCAACTGTCAAATTTCATCTGTCAAATTTCAACTGTCAAATTTCATCTGTCAAATTTCAACTGTCAAATTTCAACTGTCAAATTTCAAATTTCAACTGTCAAATTTCATCTGTCAAATTTCAACTGTCAAATTTCATCTGTCAAATTTCATCTGTCAAATTTCAACTGTCAAATTTCAACTGTCAAAATTTCATCTGTCAAATTTCAGCTGTAAAATTTCAACTGTCAAATTTCATCTGTCAAATTTCAACTGTCAAATTTCAACTGTCAAATGTCACATTTCAATTGTCAATTGTCAGGAGTATCAGGATCACAGAAGTGCGAGGAGGTATTTACTATACTTCTTCGGTTTCGTGCGCTCTTGCTACGAAACGCAACATCGGTTTTAAAATCTGTGGAACAAAACGCACATGTTCGATTTTAAAACTGGAATTCTACCAGGAGTGTCAGGATCACAGAAATGTGCGGAGGTATTTAATGAATTACTAGGAGCACTGAAAATATACCTCTTCGGTTTCATGCGCTCCTGCTACTAAACGCAGTCTACATCGATTTCAAAGATCTGTGGAACGAAACACAATTTTGTTCGATTTTAAGATGGGAATTCTACCAGGAGTATCAGGACCACAGAAATGCGAGGAGGTATTTAACGAATTATTAGGAGCACTGAAAATATACCTCTTCGGTTTCATGCGCTCCTGCTACTAAACGCAGTCTACATCGATTTTAAAGGTCTGTGGAACGAAACGCAATTTTGTTCGATTTTAAGACTGGAATTCTACCAGGAGTATCAGGATCACAGAAATACGAGGAGGTATTTAATGAATTATTAGTACTGAAAATATACCTCTTCGGTTTCGTGCGCTCCTGCTACTAAACGCAGTCTACATCGATTTTAAAGGTCTGTGGAACTAAACGCAATTTTGTTCGATTTTAAGACTAGAATTCTACCAGGAGTATCAGGATCACAGAAATGCGAGGAGGTAATTAATGAATTATTAGTAGCACTGAAAATATACCTCTTCGGTTTCTTGCGCTCCTGCTACCAAATGCAGTCTACTTCGATTTCAAAGATCTGTGGAACGAAACACAATTTTGTTCGATTTTAAGACGGGAATTCTACCAGGAGTATCAGAACCACAGAAATGCGAGGAGGTATTTAATGAATTATTAGGAGCACTGAAAATACACATCTTCGGTTTCATGCGCTCTTGCTACTAAACGCAGTCTACTTCGATTTCAAAGATCTGTACAACGAAACGCAATTTTGTTCGATTTTAAGACTGGAATTCTACCAGGAGTATCAGGACCACAGAAATGTGAGGAGGTATTTAATGAATTATTAGGAGCACTGAAAATATACCTCTTTGGTTTCATGCGCTCCTGCTACCAAACGCAGTCTACATCGATTTTAAAGATCTGTGGAACGAAACGCACTTTTGCTCGATTTTAAGACGGGAATTCTACCAGGAGTATCAGGATCACAGAAATGCGAGGAGGTCTTTAATGAATTATTACTAAACGCAGTCTGTTTCGATTTTAAAAATCTGTGAAACGAGAAACACTTGCTCGAATTAAGAATTCTACAAGTCTACCAGGAGCATTAGGATAGCAGATATGCGAGGAGGTATTTAATGAATTATTAGGTGCACTGAAAATATACCTCTTCGGTTTCATGCGCTCTTGCTACTCAACGCAGTCTACTTCGATTTCAAAGATCTGTAGAACGAAACGCAATTTTTTTCGATTTTAAGACGGGAATTCTACCAGGAGTATCAGGACCACAGAAATGCGAAGAGGTATTTAATGAATTATTAGGAGCACTGAAAATAGACCTCTTCGGTTTCATGCGTTCTTGCTACTAAACGCAGTCTACTTCGATTTCAAAGATCTGTGGAACGAAACGCACTTTTGCTCGATTTTAAGACGGGAATTCTACCAGGAGTATCAGGATCGCAGAAATGCGAGGAGGTCTTTAATGAATTATTACTAAACGCAGTCTGTTTCGATTTTAAAAATCTGTGAAACGAGAAAGGCGCACTGAAATTACACGTCTTTTGTTTCATGCTCCCCTGTTAGTAAATGCAGTCTAGTTCGATTTTAAAGATCTGAGGGAAGAGAAATAGTTTTGCTCGATTTAAAATTCTATAATTCTACCAGGAGCAACAGGATCGTTGAAATGCGAGGAGGTATTAAGTGAATTACTACTAAACGCAGTCTGTTTCGATTTTAAAAATTACGAATTCAACAATTCTACCAGGAGCATCAGTCTAGTCACGGCCGTTTCTAGATTATCACAGATTGTATAGTCACATTAGGAGTAGAAATATTTATTATATTGTCATCTTTGGGCCTTTTTTAGGTGCACGATGTCGAAATTCAGCCACTCAGGACCGCTGGACTCCCCATTGAAGCTGACGAAGTATTTAAAAAATCTACTGCCTACCATATGGAATTCTGGGGCACTCTGAGCAAGTTGCGGGCCTCTGGGAGCGCCTAGTCGTGAGTCTCATGGTGTGGTTGGAGCGCCGTGGGCCTGGGAGCGTCAATACGACGGCCATGGGTTCAAGACGTCAACTTTTTTTTGTGATTTTGTCCCTATGGGATCTTTTCTAATAAATTATATCAGGTTCCCGCCTCACAACGCTCAGCCTTTTGAATGTTATAATATTTTTCGTATATACCAATGGATCTTTTGTTAGTTTTTTTGTGTCTTTAATGGATCTTTTCTACTTTATATTTGTTGTCCCGAGGGGATCTTTTACTTGTGTCCTTAATGGCTCTTTTCTATTGTTGTTTCGTATCCCTATTATATCCCATTTTGTTTTATTTAAATTCAGTGAAAGGCTTGTTTGCTTTAAGAGAGTTCAAAAGAACGGCTTGCGACTGATATAGGCTTGACTAACGCTGGGCAACTGACTAGAACCCATGACAGTATCGTGTACTACAATGTTGTAAAAAGCTTGTTAATAAAACAAAAGTATAAAATACAAAACTTTATTACCAAAAAGTCAAAAATTACAATTATAATGCTATCATAGGCACAATAAAAAATTTTAAAATTAGTGAACACAAAAATATACATGTATAGAATACACAATTATTTTTTTTAAATTGCGGTAGTTTCTTATTCTTCCTCGTAGTTTGCTCTTATGAGGTGTCTTATTAAAATAAACCTGATGTGTTTGCAGGGGTGATTTTAAGGGAGCCTTCATTGAATGCCTTACACCTAAAATAAATGAAATTTGATAAGTAAATACACATCACCAATTCTGTAAACGTGGGTATTAACAGAAGGCATCAAATAGTGACTAAATACTATATTATGTGACTCTTTTTAAATAAGAACTATCTCAAATTTATCCTTCGGAAGATAAAACAGTGAAGATTTATATTAGTTTACATTAAAGATGGCAATATTATGAAGAAACCATTTGCACAATACAGTTGTGAATGTTTTTAACTAATAAATGTAAACGTTTGTTTTGTGTAGCCTGCCCAAATTTTGAAAACGACATGGAGATTTCTTATACATGAAATTTGTCGCAATGAAACTTTCTGCATAGAAATAATGACGTAAGCCACTAAATTTTGGAGAAAAGCAATTTTCCCGAAGTTAATTAGTTAATTTGTAATTGTTTATTTGATTATTTCATTCAGTTAAGTATGTCAGTATGTCTACAATTTATTAATATACGAAATATGTCTAATAGTTACATTTATACTTTTTGTTAGGTTTCCAAATGCTGTAATCTAAAAAACCAAATTTACAGTTCATCATTTCTTAAGATTTTAAACTGAGGTATAATAATAGTAATATAATAAAGAACTATTTGATACAATTTTATTGAACTATTAAAACAAACGATTTACAAGAACCTTGCTTCATGTCCACTTACTGCCAACCTTCATATTAACATAACAACTAATCTATTTGTAAATATAATCATTATTAACATATAAAGTTATGCAACCCATAATTGTCAGAAATGTGTTGAGTGTGTACAGTTTGTTTTAACATGTTAAATTCACGTAATCAGCGAATTAATCGTTCGATATATACTCTTAGCACACTTATTATTTTGCCATGCCATATAATAATCCATTTGGTATACATGATACCAAATACTCATGCGGGACAAGTCCAATTTTTTTGCTTGATTTTTAGGTGGGTAAATAGCTATTTGCCTGCTCTATTATTAAATATTTATTTGCGTACGTTAATCACATTTGTCGCACATGAATTGACAATAAAACATGCAAAATGAAATTCTGTGAAAACATGATTAGAAGTCCTACAATTATACCAGACAGTGATTCGTAATAAACAATTCGTGCGGTGTCTATTGCCCACGAGAGTGGAGTTCAATGCACATACGAAGTGAGCGTGCTCATCCGATTGTGATTAAGATTCCGTTGGTTTATGAAGACGGGTTAAATTTTTATGTGGTACAACTCCAGATCTTAAGATTATTTTTTGTCCCATTGTTTTAAAACAGTGCCAGTTTGCAGCGTCATTTTTTAGCTAAAATATATGCTGTTAGAACAAGAATCTACTGCATTAAACACTTCAAAATGATCACAACAAAATACAGAGGCCCATAAACAACTGAAATGATTAACATTGAAAAAGTTATTTTAGAGCAACAGTAAACAAAAGCCATGACATAATTTTGATTGTTTATTTACTGCAATTCATCGATTTCATTGAGTAGTAAAGTAGCAACTCCCCATATTCAAATTATTTCAACGTGGAATATTATTGATTTAAGCGACTCCTGTTCATGGAAGTGATTACTCCAAGATTAAAAAAAAAATAGAGCTTAACCAGTGGTCTAACTACTGCATATTTCCCTTCATATCAGTAGATATCGTCGTTAATCGTGAGAACATTGTAACCCGATTTTTTAAATAAAGAATAAATATGTATGCGGCAGGGCTCCAGGGCAACTGTTCTAGCGGCGCGATCAACGTCAAGTATAGGCAACACAAATTACTCAACCTTGGTTGATAGTATAGTTCATAGAGGGCAGTGCAGCCAGATTTAGTACATTTGCATATTTTTTTAGTACGATTTCTCGGGCGCTCCGGGCCCCAGTTCCCGGCCAGAAGTCAGGTCAGGGGCGGAGCCCCCGGCCAAAAAAATTGTGATTGTATTTATATTTTTTTTTTTACTCCAAAACTAACAGGATTTTGCATAGAGATGTGTTTTTAGATATGGCATTGCAAAAAAAATAAAAAATAAAGAATCCCTTACTTGCAATTTTTTTTAAAACTAACAAAGAAATCTGTGAACTTTTGACGGAATATGTGAAATTCATCCAAAGTAAGTAATCCCAGGAAAAATTATTCAAATACAAGATTTGGGAAGTTCCAAATTTGGTACTTTTCTCATATGGTGATTTTAGAAAAAAATTTCCATTGATAAAAGCTAGTTCTTTTTACTGTAATACTTGAAGAGAACAGACATCATCCTAAGAGAAACCCAAGAACATCTAGGTCAGTAAATTAGTTATATAATCATTGGATGTTGTTAGATATTGCTTAAAATCATTATAGTAGCATAAAAATTTCAGAGAGAATAAGTACCAGATTTTGAAACTAACCATTTTATAGGTTTTTTGGATAGGGCATTGCAGACTCTCAACTTCATGGTCAACCTCATACCTAAATTTGAATTTAAAGCAATCCTAGTCTTTTGGGAACAGGGTGCCTAATCATAATAATTTATTGCTGAATTTGTAATTGCTGGTAATGCCGACAGTCCATCATCTTTAGTACTGGTAAAATAGTCTAGCATCCATTTTGCTACCACGAAGTACGCTGATCTGATTTTTACCAACACAGCTTGGAAGAAGCCTTGCCCAGGAATTTTTTTTACTCTTCAAGTTCAATTTTTCTTTTTTTTTATGTATCTCAAATTTATCTCGCGTTTTTTGCAACATATAAACTGTAACTGTAAACTGCAGTTTTAAAATTAGCACATATTCCAAGAAATATATGTATATTTTTTTTTTTCATAAAAAACAATAAATGAGTGCCTACTTTTTTACTTGAAATTGATTCACCGGGCTTACTGATTGCGGTCCTTCTGCCTGACAAACATAAAATAATTATACACATATACAATGAGATGGGCAGGATACGTAGTACATAGGATGGAGAACCATCTGCCTAAATGCTTCCTATTTATGGAAGTGGTGCATGGTAGTAGGAAACGGGGTGCCCAATATAAAAGATACAAAAATCAATTATATGAAACACTAGAGGGTATCAATATGCAAGATAATTGGCAAATTACTGCACTAGATAAGACAGAATGGAGAATTTGGACAGCGAGGAGCCTATGGAGGGATTGTTAGACAGCCAAAAATAGGAAATCCGGGTATAGGAGCTTTCATGTGCAATATATGTCCGTCTAATATGAAATATAACGATACAAATCTCGATAATTCCACTGAAATTGTTTCAGCATTTGCCGACTTCTTTTCTGAATCTTTTTCAGATACCAAAGTTAACTCTACCCCGTGTAAACTCGATGGCATTACTCCAAATAATATCTTGCATTTAACAAAAGTTACCTTGGATGATGTAAAAAACGCTATTAGTCAGTTAAAAGCAAATATGACAATAACACCGGATAACATTCCTGCATTTTTAATTCGAGATTGTGCCATTCTTCTTGCATACTCGCTATCTATTATATATAATGCAATCTTAGAGAATTCTGTATTTCCAGACTTATGGAAATTATCTAAAGTTTACACCCTCATTACAGACCAATTACTATAATTTGCAATTTTAGTAAGTTACTCGAAATTATTATATGCCCACGTTAATAATTGTCTATTACCAGAGCAACACGGGTTTATCTCAGGTTGTTCAACAGTTACAAATTTGGTTATAAAAACTCAATATATTAGTGAAGTCTTAGATCAGAGAGGTCAGGTAGATGTTTATCTACACTGACTTCTTTGAAAGTCTTTGATAAATTACATCAATACGTAGACAGTAAGAAAGTGCATAATTAATAATGTGTAATCACAGACAAATTCATATCCAATCTATAACCACTGCTACCTAAAAAGATACTTGTATTACTTGTACACACCTTTCTGTTCAATATCCAAGCCAGCGTCACAATTCACCGAATGAAACACGTGGAACAGGCCAGGAACAACACTTCTCATTATCGCCAGGCCTGACTTGAGCGTGTTATCATAGAAGGTGACGTCCTCGTATCTCCAACTGGAGATCATCAAATCAAACCCGCCCAATTTCAAGTAGTCGCTCTTGTAGAGGCTGACGATTCCAAAGCCAAACTATTACCAGAAACCGTTCTCTCCATCGACGATGTCGCTGCCGAAATTCGAGTAGTCAGAGCCGACATAAAACTTATTCATGAGACCGGGACTGTACAAGCTGTAGACTATGGAAAAATATATCATCTTATTTTTCATGGTGTTCCTGCGAATTCTCTTCAAGCCCTTTTTGTCGAAGATCATATTGACATCGATAAACAACATTAAATCATCTTCTGATAAAGAATTCACGCCCAACTGGAGAGCTATTCCTCTGAACATCTCGTTGGAATATATTATTTGAATATCGTTGAGACGATATTTGTCTTTAAGACTTTCAAGCAAGTTCACGCTCTCCTGAAAATCCTCCGGAGATATTTGGGTTCCGCTTCTCTCAGACACACGTACTCGTACATCCTTAAGAATCTCTTAAAAATATTGTACCGCCCGCTCAGAGAAAGTATGAAATTGGCATATCTCTAGGTTCTAGGATGCAGTGGGAAATTCATAAAAATGTACTTCCTTCACGAATATTCCTGAAAAATAATAATATTTATTTTCGATTTCTCCTAAAAGACAGCAGATTCAAAGACTAAAACCGAATGGACTCAATTTGCTGTGATGTCAACAACTTATGTAACCAGACATACTACTGTCATAGAAATTTTGATCCCGTCGAATGACATTGGCATTTGAGCCTTATTACCTTATTCATAAAGACTATAAATTATGATGCTAAAACATTGCTTTACATTTCATTGAATTACTCGGTTGCAGGCCCGCGCCTAGCACTTTTGGCGCCCTTGTGCAAATTTAAAATAACGCCCCAAATTTGTATTACGTTCATATGTGAGTACAGATACGGGTTAAGTTAGGTATTATTATCCACTATTGAAAAATAATTTTAAAAAGTATTTTCATAAATTTATTTTCATTTTTATATTTTACAAGTACAAGCCATACAAGTATTTTTTCATTGAGGTACATAACATAATTATAAACTTATAAAAAACAGGAATATATTCTAACAGTATTACAACTCAAAATTTTTGTATTTTAGATTCAAATAAACAAAATATAAAAGTTTGTTCGCTCGTTGCAAGCCAAATTTCAAGCTCAAACATGAATAAAATCAGATTTGTTTGAGTTTACACAATTCATGGTATCATGTTACGTATTCGATCGAATAAATGCTATTATTGCGTACTCTCATTTGGAAAATATATTATTTTCGAGAAGTAATTCGATTCCCTCGTCTCAATGAGTAAAAATAAAAAAATAAACAAATAAAAAACAATGTAATAGCTAGCAATTCCTTACTGGTTTTTTTTATCATTATAAATTTTGTTTTGACAATTTTGTTTGTTGCTATATCTTTTTCTTACTTTTCAGTTTTGAGGCTTTTCGGCGCCTTCGGCGCCTCGGCGCCGTCGTCCACCACACGACTTTGCCCTTATGTACGGCGTGGGCCTGCTCGGTTGAAACAAATATATAAGAACTTCCAGTGCCAATCTCATACACACAAGATATGTTAAAATATATGGTATTTATATAAGATTTAATAAACCCTTAATTAACAGCAACAGTTTCCTCTAATTGGAATGAAGAATGTGATAATTTTAATTACGTGGCAGAATGTACTGCAATTGCAGCTAATTTCAATACTATTGTTTGAATTATACACATTTATGGTTCATAACCTAAATCTTTCTTTCTGTAATCAAATTTTATATTCATTTTAAATTGTTTGAATTATGGGTTTATGTTTTGTTCCTGAATGTGATCATACAATAATAGTGAATGTAAAATGTTTCATTTTCCAAAGGATGCCAAGTTAAAAGAAAAGTGGAAGCTATTTTACTTTATTATAGAGTTCTCCAACAGTAAAAATGTGGTTTACAGTTAAGAGACAGCAGTATAAGTTATTAAAATTTATGAAACAATTTTTTTTTGTAATATTATTCCGGTGCCGATTTGCATACAAAAAATTACGTTAATTCTAGTATTTACATCAATTCTATACAATATTTATTATAAACTGTGTACCTAGTTAATTTTATTTGTTCTATTTCAGAAGAGGCGATAGGAAATCTAATAAGTTTTCATTGGCACTTTGAAGATGGTGACAGAAAAGTAATTTACCAGCGATATTTAAATGGAATGGAAGACGAATTCGCCTATACCTACCTCAACTTTATACATTTTGTCTTCATACTTGCTTGAACCGCGTATTGTATGCAGCTCATTATCATACTGCATTTTTTTAACATCCTGAAGCTAGAGAATTTTCTCCTTTTCGAATGATTTTAGTTTGTTTGTAGAAGTGAAATATTGCACTTGTTGTCGAAGCCAAAAAAGGCTAGTTAAAATAGTTTAAAATTAATCAGAAAAGTCATTTGTTTCATGCATCAATATCTCAGCGCGAAATAAGTACTACGCAATTACAGCATCAAGACTATATCAACGTTTAGGATCCCGTCCGCCTCGGCATGACTGGGCGGTACCGACGTGACGCAGCCAACGGTCCCAGCCGCTCATTCGGCGAGCGACGTTCAGAACGCCAGCCGACCTAATGTCCAGAGCCCCGTCCGTCCCAAAGTCTACCGTATCGAGGCGAGGTTTGCAGCAGCATCATTAGAGTGCGAACAGTCAACGCGACTACATCTACCTACCAGAGCGAACTTCAAGCAATCTTCCAGAACTTCATAATCCTGACGAACCGAGACCGGTACGGCGTCGTAGTGCACCTCTGTAGCTACACCCTGCCAGCGTTGAGGAGAAAGGCCATTCTTTATCTACAATCGTGACGCGAAATTTTAAAACCGATATGAATACAAAGTTTAGCTAGTAAAGTTAGGGATAAACAACCATTAAACAAATTGTGCAACGAACAGCGACAGAGTTCTGCTTCACGTTACGTTTTAATTGGACCATTGACTTTTATTTCTACGCATCGACAGGCAAAAGCGCCTAAATAAAAAGCACCAGTTGGGTACCTTTACTTTTACTTTCATATACTTTGTGAACGTCAATTAGTTACTGAAAGGTCTTAAATATTTTCTGTGAGCTAGAAATAAAATGAAATTCTAAGCTATGTTTTAACCCTCTTGATAATACTCTTTATTAACTAGAGCATTAAGAGTCAAGTTCCAGTGCCTTAATTTCGCGCTATTAACGGTATGACAGTAGTATGTTAGGTTGCCTAATATGTGACGTAACACTAATTGAGTCCATAGGAATTGAAAATAAAAAACGTCATTGCTGCTAACTTCAAGTTAGTTTTACATTTTTGCTCTGTCAGTTTATAACCTCTCGTACAGCTAACAGATAGGTCCCAAAACTTTTGAATTTCTAATTTAATATTTTATAAATAAGTATTTTGGTATATGTAAGTACACCTAAGAAATTTCTAGAAAAAAAAAACAGTTGTTAAGTATGAGCGCAATATTTGACTTCTACAAAGAAACTAATATCATTCGAAAAGGAGAAAATTCTGTAGCTTCAGGATGTTAAAAAAATGCAGTATGATAATGAGCTGCATACTATACGTGGTTCAAGCAAGTATGAAGACAAAATGTATAAAGTTGAAGTAGGTATAGGCGAATTCGTCTTTCTGGAGGTGAATATGTAAACATTTTTCCAACATTCCGTTTAAATATCGCTGGTGCCAATGAAAACTTATTAGATTTCCTATCGCCTCTTCTGAAAATAGAACAAATAAAGTTAACTAGGTACAGTTTATAATAAATATTGTATAGAATTGATGTAAATAGTAAAATTAACGTAATTATTTTGTATGAAAATCGGCACCGGAATAATATTACAAAAAGGAAATTGCCTCATAAATTTTAATAACTTGTACTGCTGTATTCTTAACTGTAAATCAACATTTTACTGTCAGAAAACTCTATAATAAAGTAAAATATAAATAACCCTAACCTACCTCATAAGTAGCTTCCACTTTTCTTTTAACTTGGTATCCTTTGGAAAATTAAACATTTTACATTCACTACTATTAGTTTGATCACATTCAGGAACAAAACATAAACCCATAGTTCAAACAATTTAAAATGAATATAAAATTTGATTACAGAAAGACAGATTAGGTTATGAACCGTAAATGTGAATAATTCAAACAATAGTATTGAAATTAGCTGCAATTGTATTGCATTCTGCCACGTAATTTAAATTTTCACATTCTTCATTCCCATTGGAGGAAACTGTTGCTGTTTTATATTTGGCATTATTAAAATAAAATTAAAAGTTTATTAAATCTTATATAAATACATATATTTTAACATATCTTCTGTGTATAAGATTGGCACCGGAAGTTCTTATATATTTGTTTCAACCGAGAAATTCAATAAAATGTAAAGCAATGTTTTAGCATTATAATTTATAGTCTTTATGAATAAGGTAATAAGGCTCAAATTCCAATGTCATTCGACGGGATCAAAATTTCTATGACAGTAGTATGTCTGGTTGCATAAGTTGTGACATCACAGCTAATTGAGTCCATTGGAGGATACTATAATTCATAGGTAATATCAATTTATTTCATTAAAAGTTACTTTCTTCCAATGTATTTTACTTTACTTTTACATACTTTGTGAACGTCAATTAGTTACTGGAAGGTCTTAAATATTTTCTGTGAGGCAGAAATAAAATGAAAATCTAAGCTATGTTTTAACCCTCTTGATAATGGTCTACATTAACTAGAGCATTAAGAGTCAAGTTCCAGTGCATTAATTTTGTGCTATTAATGGTATGACAGTAGTATGTTGGGTTGCCTAATATGTGACGTAACACTAATTGAGTCCATAAACATTGTGAAATTTGAGACTTTAAATAGGCAACCACCTTTCAAGTTTATTTAAAGAACTTTTTCTAAATCCTATCACTTGCAAGTTAATAGTAAAAACTTTCATCCTTCTCTTGATATATTTCTGAAATTACTGAAAATCTTTAAAACCTGATAATGGCACATCAGTGAGCTTTAAAATATACATTTTCTCAAAGGACTCCGCAGCAAATACACGTAAAAATGGTTTCGGTGAAATTCCCTAAAATTTTTGTGAATTGTAGATCTAGTCCTACTAATTAAATTGCCCATTAGCAAAACTCACCTACAAGAATTACTTTCGGATTTATGGTCATCCAAAGTTTTAGATCTTACATGGCCGCAGCCTTGTAATATTTTCTAAAAAATATTTTATAGGTCGAATCAAGAATAATAAAATTTGTTAATAATGGGGCAAAAACTTTTTTTTACTAAATATTGCTTTAATACCGACAGAACCTACAGGGTGTACCAGAAAATATTTTTATTTAAAAAATTCTAAATTGTAACAAACGAAAAACTTGTAACGGCTAACAGTAATAATATTGATTTTTACTCAATGTTGTTATCTGTACCTATCACTCGCAACTTGGATAGATTGTAACAGCATGGTAGCCAAAGACAATCGAAAAAGTTTATAACTTATTCGACAAAGAATGCCACAAGGCTTCTCGGACTTGAAAAGTCCAAATTAAGGCTAATCACAGGCCTTCTAACTGGCCACTGCCCCTTGAGATATCATCTCAAGAATATGGGCAAGGCAGTAGACAACAAATGCAGATATTGCAATACTGCAACTGAAACTGCGGAACATATACTTTGTGAATGCAAGGTGTTAGTCCGCACTAGGCTAAAATTCCTAGAACAGGCGGAATTAACACCTGAAGACATAGGGAAATTAGCCCTCAGGAAAATCACAAGCTTTGTAAAAAGTCTTGGAATCCTGGGCAACAACTAGATGTAGGGTAAATCACAGAAGATCTTTTAGGTCGAAGTGAAGTAAGGCTGTTCGAAGCCAAACGACCCCATAAAACAATCTACAACAGCATGGTTGACGGATATTTCACATTCGGCTCATCTCTTGAGTAACCAAAGAACCACAAAACGCTAGCTACATGTGCCAATATTTCTTGCACCAGATTTGCAAGTACAATAATATCCAGTGATAGGATCGCCTATATTACTATACTGTATCCAGAACTGGTACTTAGTAGCATTTCGGTGTCGCGAATATATATTCTAAGTCTAATAATAGAGCGTTGCCCCATGGTCAGATCTATTTGTAAATCAATTACTTCCCATTGTGTCATGTCTTGTATATAGGAGAGAGCTAGTTTCAGTTTATGCCCAGTTCTTCCAGCTATCAACAACAAAAATGTCATTTTCTAAAAACCAGTTTCTGATCCCATTTCTGTTTCGTTTCATTTCATTTCTCAGCATTGACGAATCATTATTCCGAGAAGCAGAGAAATATGGTCCAAGTACGGCCAATATATAACATTTGGAGCAACAATTAAGCCAGGTTTTATTAAATGACGACCTTTACGCATGCAGTATGATTGACGCAAAGCTTGAAAATTATTACTTTTCCCTATTGAACAGTAGGTATTGTCAATGTAAGCAATTGCTTTTTTTTCATCAGGTTCGTTATTGTACAGTTGATTTGCAAAATCAGTGACGTGCTGCGAGTTATGGATTGTAGCCCAACATTTTCAGGTACAAACCTCTGCATCAGTGATGTTCTTACTTTTGCTATTACATAACTAGTTGACTGTCTACTAGAATAATCAAATGTCACTTTCAAAAATTATCTAATAGGCCTTGTTTTAATTTGCAAAAAAATACAAGATCTTTCTTTGAAACGTAATCATGTCCACCTTCTCTTGGGACTGGTTCACAATAATCATAAAGCTCACGAAACTGATGTTTGGATATGGGACACATATATTTCAATTCTTCATCTGTAAAACTATTAATGTCGTGGCATTTTCACTTTTCTGTATTGTTTATGGTTCTTAATTCTTGTAGAAATGCTAGCAATTGTGGCACCTTAATAACATATGGCCTATTAACAAATGGCAGTCCAGCCATTAGCTGCCGGATCAACATACCATTTTCATCCAGATGTTGATGACAAACTCTGACACTTTCCGCAATATATTATGTTTTTGATGACAAACACGTTAACTCTACATTGAATAGTTAGTCTTTGTAGATTTTCAAGAGCGTCGCATATAGCACAACCATGACTTGATGTTTGAGTTAATACATTAAGTCTTAAACAGGTGGGATCATTTTCTATAACAGTTATTTCAGGAAACATTGAGATGTGTTACAATTAAAACAGATTCTTGTTTGATTGTTAATAAGAAGTAGTGGTCTTCCAAATGTCTCACGCCTAGTCGTGACAATTTCTTTTTTGGCAGCATTATTATCTCCATCAATTCTTGACATTCAATTTATAAAGTTCACAGTATGACAAGTATAACAGTGCCTCCGGTTTGCAGGAAGGGCCGTGACTCAAACTTAAAATTAAATATATTAAGAAAGTTATTTTATTATTCACATAAGGTACTTCGAGATAACAAAATCAACAAATAAACTTAAAATACAGCAACAAACATAGGTAGGTTAGCGTCTTTTTACGCACTGACAACAAATAACTGTCAACTAGATTTAAATTGTTTTAGACATAACCTACTTGCTATTTACATCTTGTATGTTGATCATCATCAGTAATATTTGCTGACGATTTTTTAAATAAAAATATTTTCTTGTACACTCTGCAGGTTCTGTAGGAGTGTAGGTATTAAAGCAATATTCAGTTAAAAAAAAGTTTATACCCCATTATAAATTTTTTTTTATTATTCTTGATTCGACCTATAAAATATTTTAAGACTGCAGCCATGTAAGATAAAGATAAAACTCTGGATGACCATAAATCCGAAAGTATTCCTGGAAGGTGGGTTTTGCTAATGGGCAATTTAATTAGTAGGGCTAGATCTACAATTCAAAAAACTTTTAGGGAATTTCACCGAAACCGTTTTTACGTGTATTTGCTGCGGGCCTTTAACCGACCATCTCTCTTTTATGGTTTAGCAGTTGTCTATACTATTTCATTGAAACGATGAACTCCTTTATATGTATGACGTACTTATACTGAAGTGTAAGGGAAAGTTACTGATTATCCATTTATGTACCGTTTAGTGTATGAACGTGTTATAAATTATAATATACCCATCAATAAAATAAAGATTAACAGGTACAGTACTAGACAGAAACATCTCAAAATCAAATTTTAATTTTTTACATTATGACGCACCACGCCAAAAAATCTGAAAACATTATAAGGCAAAAAGCATACAGGGACGCTGTAGCTGTAAAGACAATGATAACTTGAAGAAATAAAAAAAAATTGAAAAAAAATTATGATATATACGCCCTTAAGGCTGCATAGGTTACAGAGAGTACACAACGGAAAGTAAACAAACATACATTGGGGTAAGTAAGAGTTAATACTTCTTTCACATATTTTTATCCGAAAGCTTATTATTTGTCTAACTTATGTTAAATATAACAGGAGCTTTTCATTTCAAACAAAAAATAAATGAATTCAACAGAAATGCAGGGTGGGGCAATAGTGCATCTGATTTCCATAACTTGAGTTCTATGATCGTCCGGGAGGTAGCATATATATTTTATGCATCATTTCAACACGACTTCTTTATTTTTTTAATGTTAGTTTTTATTCGAAAAACAACTAAAATTAGTGTCAGCTGATGGGGCAGTGGAGATGAAGAGCGTGGGAGGCTGCGCATTTGGTAAAATAATTTTGTTTTTTGCGTCAATCCAACAAAGCTACAAAACTAGAAATAGTTTATTTATGTAATATAAATTTTAAAAAAAACAGTGTCAGCTGCATAAGGTAAGGAGCGAATATTGTCAATTACCCTGGTCAATATGTATGAAAAACACGTGAAAATCCGTTATTTCGACAAAGCTGAAATTTATTCATATGATAGTTTACGATATAAAAAACAATTAAAAGGTATCAGCTGACAATACCATGGCGCAAAAAACAAAATTATTTTACCAAATGCACAGCCTCCCACACTCTTCATCTCCACAGTTGTGTCAGCTGATACTTATTTTAGTTGTTTTTCGTGTTAGTGATTCATTATTTTTGAAGTTCGCGCCGCGGTTATTCATCGAGGTACGTTACGACTGTGCGCATGAGCGCTCCTATCTGTTCACACATTACTTTTCCGTTGGACTCAGTATTTGTTAAGTTTTCTACCATTGTACACCATATTTGTATTTTGTTCAATATATCCATTTTAATCTAAGTGTTTGTGTTTTCCTTTGTTCAATCGAGCCCAAAATTAGCATCTCACTTTAACATTTCGATCGAAAACCAACATTAAAAAACAAAGAAGTCCTGTTGAAATGAAGTATAATATTGACACTATCGCCCGGACTATTGCTGGAAATAAAAAAAAACACGAGCGAATTACACAAAAAAATCTATAACTGGAAATAATTTTCGAATATACAGGATGAACCAAGACGATTATAGGGCCAAGTGCCATTTTTTTATATCGAATGCTAGAAACATCACTACATGTTTAGAAACCTCATTCTAGACTGCTTACACTCCTTAAATTTTTTTACAAGTCACCCTACTCTGTGGCTCCGACCCTCACAGAGGGAAGCTGGTAATAAATACCAATAACCACTCCCCACGCCCGTGGCGTGAGTGACTACCGGGTCCGTGAATCGTGTGCCCCGAGTAGATGCAATGAACCGAGGATGATGACCTTCTGCATGATCTTTTGTTCTGAAAAAGTACTAAATTGAAAAATCATACATCACAGATGTCTCATAACTTATTTACAAAGTTCTTTCTTAAAATCGATAACGATAACTGTAGTGTATTTTTCAAAATGCATCTGCATTATTTCAACAGAAAAAACCACTGGAACTGAATTTTTGACTAGAAATTCGTACTCCGCGACCCCGAAAACCCCCAGACATCTATTTTGATCGATTTGGATCTAAATGACAAAAGTCGTCAGCCATAAATGGTTTGGAGATTAGTAATACAGAAAGTGGCTTCTAAAAATGTACTAATATTTATAGGATTCCATTTTAAAAATGGCACTTCGTCCTGTGTGTGTTGTCTTGACTTACCATATATTTTCGAAAATAATTTCCAGTTACAGAACTTTTATGTAATTTATCCCTGTACCTTTTTTTTTTTTTTAATTTCGAGCTATTGCCCCGCCTTGTATACTAATTATTTACCTGTAAACGTCTGTTGTATGTAGGCATGCCTTCTAACTTGAACAGTCATCTTGTGGCCCCTATATTTGAGGTAAACCAACAACAGACACAAAATTAGGTCCACGCCACAAACAGGATCCAGACTCCAATAACCGTATAATATTTCTTTAAAATCTATAACCCTTCCCCTTTGCTTGGAGAACGGGTTAATTAGTTCCATTACCTGAAAAATGTCTCATTAACAAAATGCAGGAACAGAAATGTATAATCTAAGACAACGCTTCCCTGCAAATAAAAAATGCAATAAAAATTTTACGAGGTCATTATTAACGCCGGCGAACCAGTCGGTATGGTATCGTCAAAGAACTGATGTTCATTAAATAGTAAAGTTAAGTGAGTAATATAATTTACCTTACCGGCGGAATAGTACAGAGAGTAACGGTGTTTTAATGAGGTCGCAAAGTTTTTGTTGTAGTTTTTATTTGCAAGGAAGTGTTGACTAAGACTGTACACAAATATCTCACCTCTCTCACTCTGTCGCTTAATCCCTCTTTCAAAGACGATCCTATTCTCTTCCGAGGATTCAAATTCCTATGCGAGTACTGAGATTTTGAGATCAACTCCCATTCTAATACATTACTTAAATGGAGCGGTTCGTACCTAATTATATTTGTCGTTGTACCTAAAAAACAATGAATTTTATTTAAAAACAAAAGTTTATTGACTATGCTCTACTATTTTCAGAGCCATACAAGTATTCCCAAAAATAAGAGTATTTTTGAATAAATAATTAAGACAATCTGTAAGGGCACAATATGAAAGAATTGTGGTTGAATATTGATTCAATTTATCTACTTTCTTATGGTGTGTGAGTTTTTAAAACGTATCTCATAATAATAATAATGACCTAAGGAAATTAATTGATTGCTTCACTCGATAAACTCATTCACATTTGGAGGGAGCCAACCTCAGAAAAAGTTCATTTGCAAAAATCGGAATTTTCTTTTAAAATAATCTTCAAAACTTGAACGTGCTTAAACAGATTGTTTCACCACCATCACCACTTGCCAACTAATTAAAGTTCTTAGGACATTGTCTACTAGTTCGCGTGAGTTGCAGGTGTGATTAATATCTAGTCAATGTGAGTGACAAAAAGAAACCCACTTCATATTTTCAGGATACAAAAAAATTTTTCAAATTAAATTATTGTCCTTTTTTCAGTTTATACAATGCATTGTTAATGTGCGTAACTTACGAAAAAATAACAGTCTTTATTAGACCTTCATTACCATTGAATATTTTGTTCTACAATTTTCACATTACTGTCTGAATGTGCTATTATTAAATTTATTTACCATTCAATAAAGCAAATGATGTGACGTGTCATATAAGAAAATTCAATCAAATAAATATGAACAACTTATGTGTATCATTAAAAACTGCAGCCACAAATCATAAATATATTAGTATAGAACGGTCAATTTTCCTTTGTGATACGTCAATCATGACGATATGTTAAAACATTTTACTTTGTTTCTATCACTATCTATCACTTGTTTATATCACTAATTAGTGATAGAAACAAAGTGTTTTAATATACTGTAAAAAAACTATTCCCACTTTTATAACTACTCTAAATAGTGCCAACTTTATATAAATTTAGAAAAGGTACTTTAATAGCTTTTTGTGAAAAATTTGTATAAATAATTGAGAAATAGAGGCAATTATACAGGGTTTAGTTTCTTTTAATTAAAAAAAAAAACTATACGGAATGATCAAACAAACAAAAAGCATTATAAACGGTTACCATTTTATCGAATGTGAAATTGAATACAAAACGAAATATTTTTTTTTCTAATGAAGGTGGTATAATACTGTAACAGTAATCGTTTCAAATCCGTAATATACAGGATGCCTGAATTAATGTTGAAAGTTTGAGAATTCGAAATTGATTTTCTTCAATTTTTTGAAATGGAACACTCTGTATATTTTGATGTAGCGATATGAAATAATTAACAAAACGGAAACGTGGGAAAGTAGAAAAACTTTTATTTAAACAAAATCGTAATAAAACAACTTACACCCACTACGATAAATTATTATATTAAATGTTCAAAACGTTTTTCATCTAGTTCTAAACATAAATCTGTTCTTGCTATTGCTTTCCATTTGCCTTACCATTTCAGGTGGAATATTTGCAAAACACATTTATTATGTGCCACATATTTATCTTAGTTGTTAGTAGCTCTTTATATACGATTTTTCTGATATAATCCCACAAGATTCAGAAATGTGTATTGTCTAGGTACACTTTCACGTCTCATAAAAATGAGCTGAAGCTTCATCCTACATGAAGCACGTTAATAACTCAGATAACACATTTTACAAGTACATTGCTTCATTGTAGTGACCATTGAAAACAATGTGTCATATTTGAAAATATTTCACCCCAAACATTAAAGCAAGTGGAAAGGTCTTTTCGAGCAAGAACAGATTTATGTTTGGAACAAGATGGAAAGCCTTTTTAACATTTAATGTACCTGGTTTGTAGGCGGTGTAAGGTATTTTATTATAATTTTGTTTAAATAAAAGCTGTTTTCTACCTATAAATCTTTCAGTTTCGTTAATTATTTCAAAGACCTCTATAAATTCCTATGATAATGTTCATATAAAAATTATTTGCCTTTAAATTTTCCATATAATTACTGCGTAAAAATATACAGGGTGTTTCATTTGAAGTAAATGAGAAATTGACTTTACAAACAACCACAACTTATTTGTTTGTTCTTCGGATTTTGGGTCTATTTGGATAAGTTAGAATTTATTTCATCGGTTTACTTCAATTAGTGTAGATATTTCAAGACACAAGACCAATAGAGGTAAAAGGTCTTTGCTATGAATTTTTTGACTTACCTAATATATTTATGTCACCGAGATATCCATCCGAGCCGCGATGGTTGGGGAAGACAAGTGGCAAATTATTCACAAGTTCTGCAACATCTATTCGATTTACATGATACCTCAGTTCCGACATCGAGGCTGATCACTTTGAATTTTAAGACCCTGGAAAAAGAAAAAACACAAAATGAAAATAATTATAAAAAAATATATTCCCCATGACATATTTAAAAAATTTGCCATCAGAATTATTTGTCCTAATATATTCACATATCAATTTAAAGAAATGTATGTATAACCGATAGCTTATGCTGCCCTCATGTTTGAATAGTGACAAGATATTAAAACACGTTTATCAGTGTGTCTGTGAGTTTTGAAAGTAAGCAAAAAAAACCTTCAAGTTTACAAGAGGTCCCCTCCTTAAATGGAGCAGGGTATATCTAAACTCCTTTTATAAATTGACCCTAATTTTGTCACATTCAGAGCGGACTTTATTGTGAATATATGAATTAAATATGATGACATTTGCGAACAAAATATTTGATTTATCTACATTCTTATACAATTTTAGAAAAATAACACATACTTTAAAAATACCAGGACAGGTACTTACTTACCAAAGTAAAATACCTACTGTTTTTTTAGCATTATATTTGGGGACTTTGGGTTTTTTTGCTTTCCATAGTATTTGGAGTATTAATGAACAACAAAAAAGCTTTTCTCTAAATAATTTTTCTATTCTAAGAAAACGTCCATGTTTACATAAAGAAATTTCGGTAAAATAATAAACGTCGAAAAACCAAGTCAACGGCTGAATTACATGAAAAAGTGATGAAAAACTTTTTGTACATTTTTCCGATTAAATAATGTATTGTTAAAAAGTTATCTAATGATAAACAATTTGAGGGTGTGGGTACATTTTCCCGCTTCTTTGACTATAGTTAATTTTGGTAGCAAGGAAATTAAAAAAAATAAATAAATTTGGGGATGAACCCTAAAAGATATTTACTCAAACTTTTTTCTATTTATAAATATTTAAAATGCTACAATTTAAAGCAAACAAAATCCGAACTCCCCCCAAAAAACTGTTTTGCAAATATATTAATTTAATTGGTTATTCTGTAAATGCCAAATAGAAAAGGTACGAAAATTTATGACACTGAACAGTTATAGATAAATGCTTTCCATATATTTTGTAAATCTTATTCTTATCTATTTAAAGTCAGAAGAGCCATCAGTAAAACACTACAGAAGATATACAATTTGCTATTGATATGAAAAAATATTTTAATTCAATACTATTAATCGCCTCTAGGGTTAAATATAGACAACAGAAAACAAAATGGTGGGCAATACAGGTTTCTACCGTCCTGAAGATTGCTTTATATCCATGTCCTGTAACATAGACTGGGGTAGAGCAAGGCGGGTAAAACTACATAGTTTACAGAGAGTGTCGGTGACGGTGAGCCTAGTGGTGTTGGATAGTGCTCATATCAGAGAAGAAACGTTTGAGGTAGAGGCCCTATAAAAGTCAGGCTCGAATCTACACCCTCTGTGGTCCACTTGAATAATTAATCATGTAACGTATTCTGTGTTGCCTACTGCTATATAAGGTTTTAATGGCACTACCGCACACCTTGTTCAATTTATTATGCTGGAAAACAGTAACATAGTGCAATTTAGACTAAAATTAAGTATCTAATATCTTCTCAGAATATTATGACAATACACTGGCATGTAGATGGGTCCCAAGCTGTGCTATAATCGTATAAAATATTTGTTCTATGGCCCTCGGTTAGTGTGTCTATAAAGTTACGGAATCTGTTCAGATTAAAAATATGTATTTGCTATCTAAACCACTTTCAATCCATAACTAAAAAATTATATCATGCATCAATAATATTTTGACACTGTTATAAGCTCCTGAATTATTGAGAAGAAGTTCTGATTTAACTCTATAGTTTATAGGTACCTACCTATTTAATTTTTCCTTTTTTAATTTAGACATTTTCTAATTTTTTTTTCAAAATGCCATTTTGAAAATAGAAAAGGATATCATTTTATACCTATCATACTTCTTGCCAATATTTGTTAAAACATTCCTTCTTAATTGTTAAACAATAACTTTTGCACTAGCTTGGCGTATTATTGCACAGAGTTTGGTGGACCAAAAATTCTAGATAGATACTATAGCCTCGAAAATAAACAAATGTAATTTCTGGTTCACAGATATTTCAACAATTGAAGACATAAGCGGATAAGTAATGTCGCAATTTTTTAACACTTCTGATCTAACTCCCAATAAATAGTGAATTCCAAATTTGTAATATTTTAAAGAGATGTTATGTTACATTACGTGACACTACATTATGAGTCACATTAATCAGTTTCCTGTATGACAATCGTACTATTGTAGAAACAAAAATTACAATAGAAATTACCCATAGCATGGTTAAGGTGTCTTTCTATAGACAAATTTTTGACAACGTTCAATTTGTCTTTTGACCACCTGAAATGTGACACTGTATGAAACGCCGGAGAAATATCGTCAGAGACAGACAAATACCATACCAATAATACCATTGAGAGGAAAACATGTTATGTGACGTATTTAGAACAGACAATACCATTTGTGAAGTTATCCACACAAAGCTTTTTCTTTCACGCAAATGATGTATAACGTTGGTATCCACTGCGTCAAACAGTCAGACCACAAGTCATATTTTTTTTTACGTGAACGAATGATATTGCCAATAGAGGCAGTAAGTTGTTTGCTCGGGTTTTGCAAGTTACTCAAAGAAGAAAATCCTGAAATTGATCATTTAATAACTTCATGTGGAGGACAAAATAAAAACAGATTGTGTTCTTTATCTTTACCAATGTTTAATACTAAATATTTTTATTAAATAGTTGCATTGTACCGTAGCTCAGTGAATGTGGCAAATTCGCTCTGGTCAAGCTCTGCCTTACTCTGGTAATGCCGATGGTTAATGGATGTTGTCTGCATTTTTTTCAAATGTGTAACTCCATTCAGGACCGCCCTGGGCTTTGAATTTTGGGTTTGTCTACTATACGTGATGTTTATGTTTTGTTATATATATTTCCCGTGGTTGGACACAGCTTATTCATTCCAGACCAATATCGGGAAGTGATTACATCCGCAAATATTAAAAATAGTTTATGTTTAAATGTGGAACATTTCTTTTACAACTTTGAAGCACCTTCAGCCAAACCTCATTTGTATAGAAAGTGAACAATAATAAAAATTTGTCGATGAGATAGTGTCAGATGGATCAGAGTAGACGAATTTGGATTCTATTGTTACAAAACCAATCTAGAACCTTTTACCCCGTTTTCCCAAGTTGCTTTACACAAAAAGGTGCTAGAGTGGATCAAGCCGGGGAAATTATCCCAAGTGTGTTACCCAAATGCAAAAATGTCTAATTTAGGAGACCAACTGATAACAAATAGAGATAACATTTCTAAGTTCCTGTCATCCAAAAAATTCTTTGTAGCGCAGCGCCATCTACCCCTTAACGTATTAAAAAACTATTTGTATTCAAAACTAAAACCATTTATATGTGCTAGCAATGGGCTTCTACAGAACTCAAATATCTCTAGTCTCCAGTAGTTTCCGAAATATTTCATCTCTGAGTTTTTATTGGCATACCCTGTATATTATAAACGTGTGTAGAAAATCGTTAAAAACATAAAATATACTATAAAATTTATAGGTAAACTAAATACATCATCACTTCAGAGACTAAAAGTATTTTAAGGGAAATATCACTATCTATTTAAATTCTAAATGATTTTTGAAGAAAAAATATGTTTTATGTGGAGTAAAAGTGATTTTCCCTGTCTCGGCTGTTGCTGAACCTGGACGTATTTTGCTCATCATCAATGTCACTTTTTACTATTTTCAACTATGAATTCTTCTTGAGATTATTTATCATTATTCATTATTCCTTCAATTCCACATGAATAAAAATACGTACATTATAACAGCAGCAAACTATCCATTAGAAAAACCAACATTTACAAATCTACCTATCATACTTTATAGCCTCTAATTATTCACAGTAAACTTAAACTTTAGTACTTGCAGAAAGACAAAGCGAGAGCACAAGGACCTAAGTAAAAGATGTCATCAAAATCGCCATAGAATGTGGCACCTTATTTTTTGTCTCATTTAATTCGAATGACGAGGTTTTTGAAAGACAAAATTCTTAAATACGTGACATATTCAAGACGCTTCTGTTTGTGTAAAAATGCGAGACCGTATAATGCGACGTATGACGTACCATCAACAAGCATGGTTACCAGAAGCGTTGCCAGAAAACAATGAGATGATTTTCGGACGAATCCACCACTTGCTAAACTTAGCCTAGCCGAGTATATAAATATTTAAATTTGTAAAATACACTAACCTTGACAACATATTTTTGCAGTTGGGAACATGGGCTGAGGCTGTTTCCCTGGGTGAAGCATGATGGCCCTGTGAACTTTTTGTTTCATGTCTCCGGTAAACGCCGCGTCGCCTCCTCGCTCTTGTTGTGGTACAAAATCACTTGCATCTATTTAAATAAATGGCCCATTATTTAATATGGAAGTTCAAGGATTCATTCATCCATCTGATTATTTAAATGAGTTTCGCAAATCTAACCCAACAAACGATATAGTATTTGATTAGATAGGTAATAAGCTTATGTCCTATCGCATTATGTCTATTCGATGGATGTTCCCAGTTCCCATTTTAAGTACCTCTCGATATTTACATCGAAAAGTAATAATGATAAAATTTTGGAACTGAATTAAGTTTATTTTATTTTCACAAATACAGTAAATGTGGTCGGAAAATGTTTTGATTTCCCGATATTAGGATGATTACATTGCTACTTTGGAAAGTCGCCCACAAAATTAAGTTAAATGTTTCCAATGTGTCATAATAACCCAGTAAAATAACGTATTTGTAACCTTTTTAAAAGCTTTTATTTAACTTGCAATGTTTGTTTGTTAGTTAGTTAGTTTGTTTAGGTCAAATCTTGCAATCAAAATTTTGATTAGTTCTAATTAAGCTAGAGCTTTGAAATTTTGCACGTGTATAAGTCCAGTGACAATACACTTTAACATTTTCGTATAAGAAAAAAACAAGATGGCAGATATGAATATTTTAAATCTAGAATATTTTAGATTTTCTAAATAAAAAAGGTACAGTGTAAGTGACCCTGACCTTGTCAGTAATCCTGAAGGGATAAAAAAATCTCAAAAAAAGATTGAATTTCAATTCCCAAACAGCTGTTTGGTTACAATCAAAAAAATAATATTTTTCCACGACCGGGAGTAGAAACCGATTTCTATGGCATCAAAATTGTGACAGAAGTAAAGCATTTAGTCCCTAGGGACGAAATAAAAATGTTTGTTTTCTTAAAATGTTTTCTTAACCGCCTCTCAAGTTACCGAAGTAACCCCCTGGAAGATCTCAAGGATCTTGTTTCTCTCCCTTAGTGTATAATGTACTACTTAGGTCAACTGCGGTTTAATAATGGTCAGCTTTCCTGATATTCTCATAAAAACCCCGATCCGACGAATTCCCGCATGCCTAGGACCGACAGCATGGAAGAGGGGGTGGTTTTATACGTTGGGGTGGTTGCGGGAGGTTAGGGTGAAAAATAGCACATCCATCATGATTCCTGCCCTCAAAAAGCCATTAAAAACCTTGTCGAGTTAGTATTTTTTCATTTTTTGGGATATTGCTATTACGGGCGAGGGTGGGTTCAACCCCCGGGGGTCGGTCCAGGGTACTCTAATGCAAATTAATTAATTTATTATTATTCCTCAATCCCTCGCAAGCCCAAGACCGAAAAGCTGAAAATTGGGGCGGTTTTTCCTTGATAGGGGTAGTACGCAAGGGTTTCAGAACTCGAAACCATCACCATCGTTCTTCTCACCCTCGAAAACAGGAGGGGGAAATGTACTGCAAAAGATCCTACAAACTTTTGATGTTCGAGACCTCGTTAAATGGACTTATAAATAATATCTGTCACCGTTTCCGCTTTCCGCGGCGTTGTGCTGAAAGTTAAGCCACACGAAATGTTGCCAATTAGTCTCCAAGCTCTTCATTTCTATTTGAGTAATGCGCATTGTCAGCAACCCCGCATTTTCCGACCAAATCTAAGCTGATCGTGTATTAAAAATATCGCATTGGATTTGTTCATCGTCTAACAGCACCACAGTACTGAAAACCGTAATAGGCCATGGAAAAATCTGAATGCGACTAACACGACACTTTGGATTTCATTGTTAGATCGAATGTTTTAGATTTAAACAATATATTGCGGGTTGTTTATGGTATGAATTAAAATTATCACATAATATATGAAGTGAGTTTTATCCTTTTATCCACGTTTTAATGAGAATTTGTAATCTGTGTTGTGTTGTTCGTACTGATGTGATAGTCCATTTAAACAGTCGACATTTATGATGAAATTGACAAATATTTGCGATTCGGACAATGTCCTGCCCCCGTTTTCGAGGGTGCTGAATCGATTCCCGAGGTCAAATCAATTATTCCACTTCGACAACCCGCTCAAATTGGCAAAAAAACCACCCCCAAAGTGTCCTTTTTCGTGAACCCGTTTATTTTCCCCAGTTTTTCGAGTAACTGTTATTCCCTCGAATAGAACGGAAGGTCCCTCGAGCGATTTGACCTCAGCCACCCCTACACCAGGCTTCTACCCCCCTAGAAGGTTGGAAAATTGATATTTTTTTTTGTGAAAAAAAATTTGATATTTTACAGGAGGTGTTTCTGTGAGGAAGGTGGCAGGTGACCAGGGTTGTGTAACCATCCCCGGAGGTTGTTTTCACCATTCAAAAGGAATATCCAAGAAAATGTGAACACTTATTAAATATATCGTATATAAAACCACTGTCAAACATATTTTTTATACTATTTGTCAATAAAAAAAATTCACACCCTAGAAAGGTGAAAACAACCCCCCCGGTGGTGGGTTACATAATCCTGGTCACCTGCTACCTTCCCCACAGAAACATCCTTTAAAATATCAATTTTCCAACCCCCTAGAGCGGTGGAAGCCTGGTGTAGGGGTGGCTGAGGTCAAATCCCTCGAGAGACCTTCCGTTCAACTCGAGGGAATAACAGTTAGTCGAAAAACTGGAGGAAAATAAACGGGTTCAAGGAAAAGGGCACTGTGGGAGTGGTTTTTTGGTAAATTTGAGGGGGTTGCCGAAGTGGAAAAATTGGTTTGTCCCCGGGAATCGATTCAGCACCCTCGAAAACGGGGGCAGGACATTGTCTAGTCCGAATCGCAAACATTTGCTACTTCGTCCGACTCATTCAATGGACTATGGATGACCATTAAGCCCGACATTATAATTTATCCAAGGTATTAATTATTGTCTTTCTATCACGACCTGTAATGACTGTTAATTTTTATTTGTTAATAAACCGTAAGTGCTTAGTGGAATCAGTTAATTCTAAAGATTCCTAAAAGCTCGGTATCTTGAGGATTTCTAACAACTAAAAAAAAAATATCACCATCGCTATTACCGCCCTCGAAAACCCGTATAAAAATAACTGGCGGTCTCGTGGAGTCGGCGAGTGTTAAGCTTTCTTTTTGTAGTTAGGTCATGGTATTACGTTAATTCGGTTTCGAACCATATTTTAAAATATAAAAGAATTATTTCCGGCATTCGAGATTAAATGTACTAAAATTAATTAGATAACAGCGATCATAATACGTTTCCTAATTAACGTACTTGAAAAAGGTAAATTTACCATTTATCGCGAAGTTGTGCTTTCACAAAAAGTATATAATACGGAGTTAGTCAGCTAAAACTCGCCAAATTGATTACTGGAGAACTAAAAACGACATTTAATTCCTGCAAGCACCAGTGAATATACGGTGTACTTCAATAAAAACTATCCACCCTAAAATATATTTAGGTATATTGATTTTTGCAAAAAACGCAAAAACAGGTCAAAAAGAAATAGTAGGGGCACACTTTCTTATGAATAGGAAACCCCCACCCTACACACCCACCCCTACATTTTTTAAATGGAATATTCCATACTTTTTAATCATTAGTTTCCCCTCGCCCTCGAAGAACTTATTACAAAAATGTATAAATGTGGGCGACTAAAGTCAATAGTTTGAGAGCTACGCATTATTTTAAATTAAAAAAAGTTTAGATTAGTAAACGATTCAATATCAAAAAAGACTTTATTAGATGTTCAAACTGACTTCCATTGACTTCCTTGCAACCTTACACTTGCGTTCCAAACGCATGCTCTCCATGCTCTTTTACATATTTGATACAAAATTTAAATCTAAAAGAAGTACCCTATCCTGTTAAAAAGACGGTCTGCACAAATACACAGACATTTTTAATTCGATATTTGATTTTTGTTTCACGCGCTCTGCTTCACCTCAGATGGCACTCGCCGCGGCTACTGGATTCTTAAGTTCCACGTAAATAATTTTTATATAAAAGGCGTAATTTTGGTATTATCTGTTAGAGGTTTATTTAGAATTAGCGTTTTTCTATTTTCTAAAAACCATTTCAATTAGAGTCTAACTTTCCACTATAATATGTGATCGTATATTTGCCGTTGCCATAAGCAAAATCGTTCAATTGTAACATTGGCACATTTTTCCATTTCACTCACCTGTAGAAACATTTCACCATCCAATGGAATATGGTCGGAGGCTGTGAGATATCTTGATCGATGTAGTCCGGCTGCACCGTCCTCATCTTTGTGCATAACCTGAAACACAAATACAACAATTAGAACAAAAATTCCATGTTCGCTAGTCACAACACTAATCCACTCTCTGTTTTTGCACATCAAATATATACCTTTAGTTATCACATTATCTTATGTAGTTATGAAAATAGCTTCGTTACACTTATTTATTAAAGGCTAATTAATGTGTACATGTCTGGTGGAACAAATCAAGAGCTAGCGTGAAAAAATTCAAAGGTAATATTGTCTTAGATCAGTCATAAATAAACATGTTAATATGCGCCAAGATTTCTCATTTAACGAACATATCTATTCTCTTTAATATGCTCATATCGGCTGCAAATTTTAGAAATAAACAACAATTGAAATAAACAGTATAAGAGTAGCATACCTATATATACCAAAACCTTCCTGCCTGCTCCCAGTAAAACACATTTTTGAATACTTATCGCTATGTGAGAGAGACTAAAAGTCTTAAAAGAAATAAACTTGCACAGACAACGTCATATTTCTTAATTCTGAGCAATTATTTTCATGTCCAGTGGAAGTATAGTAATGCAAAAAAATATTTTTTTTGTTGAATAAGTTTTAAATGTCATGAAATATTAAAATTTTAAATTTGAGCGAAAAAAAATTCTCTATCAGTCTGTCTGTACCTTTTTTTGTGCGCACGTTTACTTTGGAACCGTTTATGATATTGACTTGAAATTTGGTACACACATGTATTAAGTATAACGAGATCTGGAACTAGATTATATTTTGATCTAATCCCGTTGAAGGTTTCGGGAGTAAATAGGGAATGCAAGCAGGTAAGAGTCCATAAAATTGCAATTTAGGGCATATATATGAAAAGTCAGGGATTCAAAATTTTTTTTGGCATCAGCCTCCTCCACACTATTATGAAAGGGAGTAAAAAAATTAAAATGTGATTTAGTGTGTATACAAGAACGAAACGCCTCGAAAATTTTTTTTGCCGTTAGCTACCCTCTCTACCTCCCCCACTCTATTATTGAAGGGAGTAAAAAAATTAAATAGGGATATAGTGTGTGTACGAGAACCAAGGGCCTTTAAAATTTATTTTGGCATTAGCCACCCCCTCTACCAACCCCATCCTATTATTAAACGGAGTAAAATATTACATTGTAATTTAGTGTGTAAAAGACTTGGATACAAAATCTGGATGTGAAGTAGTGATTCTTTGGACAGCGATTTTTTTCAATATATCGCACAGAAAAGGCAGTTTATCTGATGCGATTTTTATTTTTAAGCTGCTACCAACACCCTCTATAAAATTTTCAAATTCTAACGTACTAAAAATAGGTTTTGGCTGAACCAAGAGCAGAATGCAGAAAATTGTGTATTTTCAAATGACTCTGTGATTCATTATAATAGTTCTTTTGAGATGTTTGATTAAGAAAAAAAATTGTTCTAGATAACGTGGACTTGAAAATAGTTATTCAAAAATTCAAAAGGCGTTAAAAATGTTACTATAGGACTTTGAAATTATTACCGATACAAGAACCTACGAAAATCAAGAGGGAAACGATTAGAATTTTGCCAGGAAGAAAATAGGCATTCGTGGGAGAACAAAAATCGACAACGTAGAAAAGTTGAACAAATTGAAAAATCCAAGATAAAATACCGCTGACCAAGGAATCACTACTTCCACATCCAGATTTTGTATCCAAGTCTTATATACACACTAAATCTCTAAGTAACATTTTACTCACTTTAATAATAGGGTGGGGGTGGTAGAGGGGGTGGCTAACGTCAAAAAAATTTTTTGAGACGTTTCGTTCTTGTATACACTAAATCACATTTTATTTTTTTTTACTCCCTTTCATAATAATGTGGGGGATAATGGGGGGGTGGCTGATGCCCAAAAAAAATTTTGAGATCTTGGCTTCTCGTAAGTACATACCCCAAATTGCAATTTTATGGACTCTTACCTGCTTGCTTTGATTAGTTACCCCCGAACCCTTCAACGGAATTACATCAAAATATAATTTAGTTCCAGATCTGATTATCATACATAAATGTACCAAATTTCAAGTCAATATCATAAACCGTTCCAGAGTAAACGTGCACACAAAAAAGTTACAGACCGACAGAGAGAATTTTTTTTCGCTCAAATTTAAAATCTCGGCGTTTCATGACATTTTAAGTATACTTCAATAAAAAAAAATGCGTTACTATACTACCACTGGACGTGGAAATAATTGTGGGGTCCATATGTTTCCATTATAACCTAACACGGGAAACAGATCTGCAAATAGTCTGCCAAAGATAATAAGAGTTTTTAGAGACGTTTCTGCTGATGAAAGCATGGTGGGCGAAATCCACGTCGTGAAGAACATTTGCGTATCGCCTATCAAATTAAAGCTCAGTTTTAAGCATCTCCAGATGATGTCAACATGGTGGACGAAACGCATATCGAGTAAAGATATTGTCCAAATTAAGGCTCAGTTTTAATCATCTCGAGATGGTGGCAATATGGCGAAATGCGCGTCAAGTAGAGTATCGGAGTGTAGTATTCAAATTAAAGCTCAGTTTTAAGCAGCTCCAGATTATGCCTACATGGTTGGGGAATAAAGTATACAGATGTAGCGTTCAAATTAAACCTCAAATTTAAAAACTTCCAGTTGATAAGTGTTTGGGTGTATTGATCAAATTAAAGCACCGTTTTATCATCTCCAGGTGATGTCAGCAAGGTGGGCGAAATCCGCGTCGAGTCAACACTCAAGTGTGGATGTCAAATTAAAGTTCAGTTTTAAGCATTTCCAGACGATGCCAGCATGGTGGGCGAAACGCGCGTCGAGTAAAGTGTTAAAGGTAGTATTTAAGTGTCTCGGCATCTGTGGAAATTACGTCAGGGGCAGCGTCACATAAAGATTTCGACTTCCTCCGCGATTCCGGCATTTCACTTACCTTAATTTTCACTTAAAATTATTTGAACAGGACTTTCTTTAAATTACTTGAAATATTTTATACATATTTACACATAACCGACAGATGCAAAAATTCTACGAAAAGTGGGGGTGTCCCCCGCCTAAACAATTAACTTTAGTATAGCTACTGACATTTCAAATTTGGTGCTCTTCAAAATTAATCACATGAAATTTTGTCCGATCTCTCATCGTTTTCTTAGCGTTCGTGCTGGAAGCTAAGCCATGCGACATGTTGCCAATTGCTCTTGAGGCTCATCTTTATTCGAGGAGGGACCATTATCAGCAACCATGCATTTTGCCACCGCATCTCGATCGGTGTATTAATATTTGTTTATTCGTCTAATAACACTGCAGTACTGGAAATTTAGTAGGCCGTGCAAAAATCTGAATGCGACTCCCCGGGGGTTGTTTCCACCCTTCAAGGGGGTGGAATTTTTTTTCATCTATAATAATTGAAAAATAGTATAAAAAATGTTTATCAAAGTGTTTTCATAAATTTATTTTCCACCCCTTTGAAGGGCAAGAACAACCCCCAGGGTCGGTTACACAACCCTGGTCACCTACCACCTTCCTCAAAGAAACGCCCTCTACAAAATATCAATTTTAAAAGTGACAAAGTGGCCTCTAATTTGATAGCAACACCCAAATGTTATACTCGACGCGGGTTTCGCCTACAATGCTGACATCACCTGGGGACGATGATAATTCAGGTTTATTTGAATACACTCGAACACTCAACTCGATGCACATTTCTTCCATCATGCCGACATCTTCTGAAGATATTAAAGTTGAGTTTTAATTTGAACGCCACTGCCGAATACTGTGCTCGACGCGCGTTTCAACAACCATGCTGACGTCACCTGGAGGTGATCAAAGTTTTAATCATCTCTGAGTCGCGCGTCGAGTAGGGTGTTAAAGTTAGTCCAAGTTTAAAACTTTTTATTATATCCAGGTGATGTCAACATTATTGGCGGAATGCACATCCAATAGAGCATTCACGAGTACTGTCAAGAGTTTTGATATTTGTGAAACGACGTCAGAGCTATGAAGTTTTCAAAAGAACTATATCGTCAATAAGGTGTGAAAGCGTCGCTTAAAAATAAATAATAAATTTTGATGTCAGGTGTCACAAACATGAGGAAAATTGTATACTGGAAAATAGTTAATTGTTTGAACAGCTCATTTTTTAAAAAAGAGAATACGATTGGGGTAAAATATTGTCACATTCATGTCCGCGGTTTACGAAAATAATAATTCACAAATACCAAAAATTTGCAGAAGAATTGTTAAAAAAAATAAGTTCTCGATCAATTAATTTCATTCTACAAAACTTAATTTTTAACTTACTTGAATCTCCTGATAAAAACAGAACCATCTAGAACAGTTGCCGAACATATCTTAGTTTGTCTCTGCTATACATGTAATGATCAAGTAAGAATAAACTGAGACATAAAAAACGCAACAAAAACTTTACGACCTCATTAAAATACCGGTACTCTTTTTTGTGCTGTTCGCAAATTGACTCTCTTACCTTTATAGGTTTTTAATGTGCGTCGGGAATGTTTCATAGCAGGCTTGGCGCCATGGCCCGCAGCGATATAATTATGTTGTGAAGTTTTTGTTTGCATTTTTTATTTACTGGGATCTATTTACTTCAACTTAGCGCCATGGCCCGCGGCGATAATAATTATGCCGTAAAGTTTTTGTTTAGTTTTTTTCCTCTTAGGAAGTCCTTACTTGGACTATACCTACCTAGCTGGTAGAAAAATGACAAATTTTCCACTAGCTTTTATATTGATTTATTTACATGGTCATGATAAGCATTTGATTTATATAAACAAGATTGTTTATGGCCAATTAGGAAAAGCACATATTTTGTGTACAAAATTGTTTCTATAAACAACTATGTCTATAACTACTAAAAAAATTCATTTTTTTTACCAAGTTTTATGCTGATTGTTTAGACGGTCGTATTGAAAATTCCTTATCAATTGAAAGAAAGTCACAGTTACATTGGAAAACTTCATGATGATATAATAAAATCAGACTTTCGCCTATTGCCTCTACATGGTCCTGTCCGCTTGGGAATAATCTGGCAAATAAATAAACGCACTACTGTCAGTGCAGAGGCTGATCTGTTCTACTGGGTGCATCCTACCGCAGATTTCATTTTAATATATTTTTTTATTCATTGGGCTTTGTTGTAACATATTTTAACTTATACATATCATAATTTTCAATACCTCTTTTCAGGTTTAATGGTCAGAGAGACGTTTTAACCTAGTAAAAAAATGTAATTCCAAGTTGCAAGTAAATAATAATGTTCATGCAAATATTAACAATTTATTATTAAAGACAATCCTCCCAACATAAATAATCTAGAAGCGGAGCGTTTACGAAACGTTAGAATAAACTGAGTTTACTAAGCACATACAATTGATTAATAAATAAACGTTAACATTATGGAGACAATAATTATTACCTTTAGCGAATTAACCTTGCGTTTAGTGGCCATCAAAATCAAACCGATACGAACAACACAACATAGATTACAAATTCACATTAAAACTGATAAAAGTCATTTCACGTATGTGAAAATTTAATTCACATCACAAACCACACGCAGCAGATTGTACTGTTTAATATTAAAATTTAAAACGTTCGATCTACAACGAAACGAAATTGGAAGCGTCCTGTCAGTCGCATTCGGATTTTTCCAAGGCCTACTATACGGTTTTCAGTGCTGTGGCGATGTTAGACAACGAAACAAATCCAATGCGGTATTTTTAATACACCGATCAACTTGAAATATTTGGTCGGAAAATGCGGGGTTGCTGACAAAGCTCACTACTCAAATAAAAATGAAGAGCTTGAAGACTAATTGGCAACATTGCGTGTGGCTTAACTTCTAGCTGAAACGCCGCGAAAACGGTGAGATAGGACAAAATTTCAGATAAGGAATTTTGCATAGCATGAAATTTCAAATGTCAGTGGAAATATATAATTCGAAATAAATTGCTTAAGCAGGGGATACGCCTACTTTTGTAGAATTTTTGCATCTGCCGAGTATTATATGTGATGAATAAAACATTTCAAATAATTAATGAATTATAATTAAGTACCTACTTTAAGGAATTTTTTTAACAAATTCTTTCCCAATTGTAAATAATTCAAATTAAGGAAAATTAGGTGTTGAAAAGTTGAAATGTGATGTTGCATGTGACGTAATTTCCACAAGCACCAAGTCATTTAAATATTACGCTTGAATACTCTACTCGGCGTGTGTTTCACCCATCATATTGGCATCATCTGGAGATGCTTAAATCTGAGTTTTAGTATGAACATTTCACTCCTATACTCTACTCGACACGCTTTCGCCCACCGTATTGGTATCATCTGGAGATGGAGAAAACTGAACTTTAATTTGAATAATATACTCGAACGTTCTACTCGATGCGCATTTCGCCCGCCATCTTGGCATCATCTAGAGATGATTAAAAATAAATTTTAATTTTAAAACTATACCTGAACACTCTACTAGACACGCTACTCATGGATGATTAAAACTTAATTTCAACTATCATTATTAATTTTAAAAGTCAGTTTTGATCGAGTACGTAGGTTAGGTTAGGTCGAGTAGAACATGCTAGTGTTGCTATCTAATACTCTACTCGGTGTGTGTTTCGCCCATCATATTGGCATCATCTGGAGATGAAGAAAACTGACCTTTAATTTGAATAATATACTCGAACGCTCTACTCGATGCTCATTTCGCCCGCCGTGTTGGCATCATCTAGAGATGATTAAAAATAAATTTTAATTTTAAAATTATACCTGAATACTCCACTCGACGCGCATTTTACAAACCATGTTGGCATCATCTGGAGCTGCTTAAAACTGTACTTTAATTTAGTGACAACGCTCGAATGTTTTACTAAACGCGGGTTTCATGCACCATGTTGACATCACCTGGAGATGATCAAAACTGAGTCGCGTGTCTAGTAGAGTGTTCGATGGCAGCGTTTAAATAAAAGTTTTTATCATCCAGATGATGACAACATGATTGACGAAACGAACGTCCGTTAGAGTATTCACTTAGAGCCGGTTTATCAATGCATGGTTAACTCGTAACCAAAGGACAAATGTCCAGCGAAGCAATGGATATCATCTTCTAGAGTTCTAGATAGCGTTAATCCTGCATTGATAAACAGGCCGTTAGTGTTTAAGTGTTTTGATGTTCGAGGAAACTACGTCAGAGGCATGTTGATTTTAAATGAGCCTGTATCATCAAATAAGGCGTAAAAGTATCGTGTGAAATGAATGACAACGAAAATAAGATATATTTACGAAATGCCGTTAAATTGTTAAATATATATGGTCCTGATAGATTAACATAAACTTCAGAATATAAAACATCAGAATAATTACTTCCATGTCCAGTGGAAATATAACGCAAATATATATATATATATATATTTTTTGTTGAAATAGGCTTAAAATGTCATGAAACGTCGAGATTTTAAATTTGGGCGAAAAAAATTTCCTGTCTGTCGGTAACTTTTTTGTGCGCACGTTTACTCTGGAACCGTTTATGATATTGACTTGAAATTTGGTACACTTATGTATTGTAACGAGATCTGGAACTAGATTATATTTTGATCCAATTCCGTTGAAGGGTTCGGGGGTAAGTAAGGGTAAATAGGCAAAACAAGCAAGTAAGACTCCATAAAATTTCAATTTAGGACATATACGAAAAGTTAAGGTCTCAACATTTTTTTTGGCATTAGCTACCCCCTCTACTACCCCCATCGCCATCTCCACCCTATTATTGAAGGGGTAAAAAAAATTAAAATGTGATTTAGTGTGTCTACAAAAAACGAAACGTCAAAAAATTTTTTTTTGACATTAGCTACCTCTCTACCACCCCGATTGCCATCTCCACTCTATTATTGAAGGGGGTAAAAAAAATTAAAATGTGATTTAGTGTGTATGTAAGAAAGAAAGGTCTAAAAATTTTTTTTTTGCGTTAGCTACCCCCTATACTGCTCCCATTGCCACCCTCACCCTATTATTAAAGGGGGTAAAAAAAATTAAAATGTGTTTTAGTGTGTATACAAAAACGAAACGTCTAAAAAAATTTTTTTAGCATTACTTACCCACCCCCATTGCCGTCTCCACTGTATTATTGAAGGGGATAAAAAAAATTAAAATGTGATTTAGTGTGCATACGTCTAAAAAAAATTTTCTTGGCGTTAGCTACCACCTCTACCATCCCCATTGCCACCCCCACCCTATTGTTGTTTAAGAGAATAAAAAATTAAATTGGGATTTAGTGTGTATACGAGAACCAAAACGACTTGCATTAGCCACCCCCAATTTAATATTTTATTCCCTTTAATAATAGGGTGGGGGTGGCAAGAGGTAGTAGATGGGGTGATTAATACCAAAAATTTTTTAGAGGCCCTTGGTTTTCGTATACACACTAAATCCAAATTTAATGTTTTACTCCCTTTAATAATAGGGTGGCAATGGGGGTGGTAGAGGGGGTAGATAACGCCAAAAATAATGTTTTCGACGTATTGTTCTTGTATACACACTAAAGCACAAATCACATTTAAATTTCTATTACGCCTTTTCATAATAGTGTGGGGGTGGTATTAGGGGTGATAGTGGGGGGTGGCTGATGCCAAAAAAATCTAGATACCTTAACTTTCATACATGCCCTAAATTGCATTTATACGAATTTCTGAATTTTGACGAAAAATTCATAATCCACGACCTTGAAAACCCCCAGATATGGATTTTTAGTCAAATCGGATCACAAACGGTAAAGTCGTCCGCCATCTTATTTTTTCTCATATGAAAATGTTAAAAGTGTATAGTCACCAGACTTATACGCGTGCAAAATTTCAAAGCTCTAGCTTAATTAAAACTAATCGAAATTGTGATTACAACAAACAAACAAACATTGCATGTTAAATAAAAGCTTTTAAAAAAATAGAATCTCATGCAATTATATTTGTTGTTTTTTGCAAACACGCCACTGGTGGCTTTATTTAAATGCATACTATTTAAAATTATGTACCAATTCCTTTAATTTTTTAAATTTTCTTAAACGTAGTATATTTTTATCTTCCGTTAAACTTATGGAATCGTTTGATAGTTAACAATTGTTGCCCGTCCAATATTTTCTGTTAAAAGGGTTTTACAGGAGAAACAATAGTTAAAACAAAAGGTGTGAAATAATTTTCAAAGGATACAATCAATTTTTTTCGCAGTTTGTAAGAAAAATAATACCTAGTTAATGGATAAGATTATAACACTATTACATGGGCAGCTTTTTCTTTGCACGCATAATAACGTTTATAAATTATGTATTAATCGATGGAAAACATAATTGTCTTCATTTTTTACAACTTGTAAAATTTTGGTTTATCAAGTCGTTTGGGAATGATCGCCGAATATGTCCTATTGTTAGAGGGCTTCGACCATCTTTTTTTGCTATGAGGTTTCATACAAGAGAAAATTAAAATAGTAAAACAAAATAAAATTCTTATGCAATATTGTATTCTCTATCGAACGATATCCGGATCATTTTATCTACAACTTATTTTGATGTATTCTATATGCTTGGTTAGAAGGATTTGATTTTACTCAAAAGTGGAAGTATCAAACTCCCAAGTAACTAAGCTATTTTATTAGTGGTCATCATACCGATACGAATAACACAACAGAGATTACAAATTCAAATTAAAAAGTGGTTAAGAATCACTTGACATGAAAATTTAATACGCGACAAACAACTCGCAGCAGATTGTTCACACCCAAAACGTTCTTAACAGTATTGAAATTAGAAGCGTCGCGTCAGTCGTAATTCAGATTTTTGCATGGGCTACTACTAAATTTTCAGTGCTGTGCTTCTGTTAGACGATGAAACATTTGATATGATATATCAATACACAATACACCGATCAACTTGGAAGGCTCGATCGGAAAATGCAGGGTTGCCGACAATGCTCACTACTCAAATAAAAATGAAGAACTTGAAGACTAATTGGCAACATTTCGTGTGGCTTAAATTCTAGCAGGAACGCCGGGAAAACGGTGACAGATAGGACAAAATTTCAGATAAGGAATTTTGTAGGGCATGAAATTTCAAATGTCAGAGGCAAATGTGGCAATATATCATCGAAATTAATTGCTTAAGCAGGGGATACGCCCACTTTTTGTATAATTTTTGCATCTGCCGAGTATTATTATAGGTAATGAATAAAACATTTAAAATAATTAATGAATTATTGTAATTAAGCACTTAACTTTAAAGAACTTTTTTTTTAAAGAAATTTTTTCCTAATTGTAAATTCAAATTAAGGAGAAAATAAGGTGTTGAAAAGTTGAAATGTGATGTTGCATGTGACGTAATTTCCACAAGCACCAAGTCACTTAAATATTACACTTAATACTCTACTCGGTGTGTGTTTCGCCCATCATATTGGCATCATCTGGAGATGCTTAAATCTGACTCGACACGCTTTCGCCCACTGTATTGGCATCATCTGGAGATGAAGAAAACTGACCTTTAATTTGAATAATATACTCGAACGCTCTACTCGATGCCCATTTCGCCCGCCGTGTTGGCATCATCTAGAGATGATTAAAAATAAATTTTAATTTTAAAATTATACCTGAATACTCCACTCGACGCGCATTTTACAAACCATGTTGGCATCATCTGGAGCTGCTTAAAACTGTACTTTAACTTAATGACAACGCTCGAATGTTTTACTAAACGCGGGTTTCATGCACCATGTTGACATCACCTGGAGATGATCAAAACTGAGTCGCGTGTCTAGTAGAGTGTTCGATGGCAGCGTTTAAATAAAAGTTTTTATCATCCAGATAATGCCAACATGATTGACGAAACGCACGTCCGATAGAGTATTCACTTACGGCCGGTTTATCAATGCAAGGGTAACTCGTAACCAAAGGATAAATGTTCAGCAAAGCAATGAATATTATCTTCTAGAGTTCTAGATAGCGTTAATCCTGCATTGATAAGCCGGCCGTTGGTGTTTCAGTGTTTTGGTGTTCGAGGAAACTACGTCAGAGGCATGAAGTTTTCAAATGAGCCTGTGTATCGTCAAATAAGGCGTAAAGGCATCGTGTAAAATGAATGACAACGAAAATAAGATATAATAAAGGTATGCTTCCAATAAGTTGGAGAAACACCTAAGCTGAGAGACTTGTTGAATATGGCATGTAAAGGTTTTTAAGAAGTAAGCAGGCACCTCATCTGGACCATATGAGAGTTTGTTTGGTAGACTAATTATGGCTTCCACTAAGCTTATTAAATCAATTGAACAAGACATCAAATCAATGTTAATATTAAAATTATAATCTGATACTATGTTATTTTGCACATAAACACTGGAAAAGAATTCGGCAAACAAATTAACAGTGACTAACCCAGAATCAGGCAACTTATTACGATAGCATATTGTATTTGGTATAGTTCAAGTAATAAATTCCCGAGACGGAAAAAAACCCAACAAAAACTTTACGGCATGATTATTATCGCCGCGGGCCACGGCGCTAGTCCGCTAGTTCACATAAACAGATCCCAGTAAATAAAAACGCAACAAAAACTTTACGACATAATTATATCGCCGCGGGCCATGGCGCCAAGCCTGACATGAAACATTCTCGACGCACATTAAAAACCTATAATGCCGGCACTTCACTCTCGCCGAGACGCCTCGCCGAATGTCTCGGCGAGACATTTGGCTAGGAAAAGGACCCCGAACGCTACCATCCACATTCTCGAATACTGCAACAGATGTTCTACGACAAACCAGCACGGACGACGTCGATGTAACCGCTGCTGCAACTTATTGTGCATATAACTATTATAATTTTGTGCAAACATACTGCAAAATGAAAATTAAGAAACCTTGGAAGAAAAGACGGTGGTGGATGACAACAATTCATCGAAATAGGACAAGGTGGGTGTACCTCAGCTAGTCAACCAAGTGGGTGGGTAGGTGAAAGACCATTTTCTAAATAAAAACAAGGCATTAAAAGAATAAAAAATTATATAAAGTACGTTTTCATTCATTCATTCATTTAAAATACATGGAGTTTTGATGCATATCTCTAATTATTTTTTTTACATGAATACACTCATGTCATCGAATTCTTGTATAAAGTATGTAGTTTACATATAGTAACACAGATTACTAAACCCACATTATTATAAAACAAGAATATAACTTAACCGGTTCTTTCAAAAATTCGCTCTATCTTTCAGTCAGAGTTTTTATGAAAAAATATTAAATATAATATGAAAACGATTGCCCATCGTTTTTTGCGTTTAAAATGAACCTCAACATATTTTTTATTGAGGGATTTTCATTGTGCATTTTACATGAGTTTTTTTAACCGTAGATTATATAACTATTATTTGTCATTTTTGACATTTAGCAATGTTGTTCAATTCTCTTTTTACATTTTTAGAAATACATAAAAGTGGAGTTCAATGAAATCAACTTTCGCATTTTTTTTTTGCATAAAAGAAGAAAAAATCGTACGCTTATAGAAAGTCTACTTGTCCTGTTTTCTTTTTTCTTTTATACAAAAGAAAATGCGAAAGTTAATTTCATCGAACTCCAATTTTATGTATTTCTAAAAGTATGAATAAGTGAAATTTATACAACATTGCATCTAATGTCAAAAATCACAAATAATAGTTATATAACCTACGGTTAAATAAGCTCATGTAAAATAAATAAATGGAAATCCTCTATAAAAAATATTTCGAGGCCCATTCGAAATGGTAAGCATGCATTGGCTCCCACACAACAGGTTCCCCATGATACAATTCAATGAATTGAAGGGTTAACTCATTTGTCCACTCACGATTCATGTTAAAAAAAATCACTAAAATCACTAAATAATTTTAATTTCTGACGAAAAACGTGCTTATGCAACAGGTTCTAACCTCAAAACAAATGGTGGGCGAGACAACGCGAGGGTGTAGTAGGGTAGCTAGTTCTCGGACCTCGACATGTCTCGCGCCCTTTGACTCGGGCACATAAAACCGACAAGAAACGGAGCGCTGCCGAGGCGAGAGGAGACGGAGCGAGCTAAGATGAGGATACCATCCACACTCTCGCGCTCGGACCGCCTCGCCTGGTCTCGGCGAGAGTGAAGTGCCGGCATAAAGGTAAGCAAGTCAACTTGCGAACAGCACAAAAAAAGAGTACCGGTATTTTAATGAGGTCGTAAACTTTTTGTTAGGTTTTTTATGCATCAGTTTCTTCCTACTTGAATGTATAGCATTGTAACTTTATTCTGATCATTTATATATTTCCAAAATTGGCGGGGATCTCGATGAATATTGTTTTCAGTATTAATCAAATATTCAATATGGCATCTTTCCGTAAGATCTTTGCAATCGGCACATAAACGGAAGAAATGTTCGTAGGATTGGTTTGTCATGGAACTTTTATAAATTTTATGAGCTTTCTTTTTTTCTACAACTAATTTATGAAGTTCCGAGTTGAACCATTTGGGAAAAGTTGAGGTTTTGTGTCTCTTAATGGGAATGAAAGCATTGATAGCAACTAAAGATGACATCGTAAAGATTACACACACAATTGTCTATATCATAGTCCAAATGTTTGTCCCATTGAACTTCAGCAAAGTAATTATTTAAACTAAAGTAGTCGCCATTGCGATAATCAAAATACCACTCTTCATATTGCAGTTCATTTTTGACCATTATGTTAATATCAAATGTGATAGCGGTATGATGTGTCGAATTGGGAAGTAGTAAATTTTTGGCAGGTCCAACTTCAGTATCATTAAGATGCGTAAATAAAAGATCAAGATATATAGGTATTCCTGCTGTTGTCGAATATCGATACTGTTCATTTGATATAAATTAGAGAAACTGAAGCAATTACTAATAATAAAGGCAAGTTTTTATCAGATGCTATATCAATATATATTAAAATCGTGTTGGTGCGTGCCCCTTGCGTTTTGCAATTTTGCTGGCGCATATTCTCCGGTTTGCGGCAGAGCCAGAGGTCGGGAGCGGGACGAGCGGAAGCGGGAGGACGAACTACGTCCCAAGTTCATATTGGCGACGAGTGCCTTTCGGGGTTGATATTTTTAATTAGGCTAATAATGTCGGCTATCTCTTTCCCTACACGCTTTTACGACCCTCAAAATGAATTTGCGTCGCTCCTTTTTGATGACGTAGGCGCCCGCTTATTTTGGTAAACGTAAAAAATTTCCGTTTTTGTTTCGTTCCTGGCGGCCTTATAATTCGATTATGCCGGTGGGATTTACGATTTGTTTTCATTGCCATTCATGTACTTTCCATATCGACATCGTACGGCCGTCTGCGAGGTGTTTTTCGCCAGATATGAACGTTTAAAAATTGCGTGTTTGGTGGTTTTTCACGATTCTGGCGAAATACGCACATTTTCGGTTTTCCTTCAATAACTTCTAAACCGCTGGAAATTTCTTAAAAATAAAAACTCCCAAAGGACAAGATTATTTAATGAGGAATCGTTTCCATTTTTCAGATATCACCTTCGACGAACCGTTTTCGAGCTAGAGCGTTTTGAAGGAAACGACGTCGGGTGGCCAAAATACGTAGCGTTTTCGTTAAAAGCCGAATATCTCGGCAAATAGGCCGTTTTCGGCGAAAATGTTCGTACCTAACGAAAATAAAGCTAAATAAATTATCTACCGCTATGCAGAGTTTCATTTCTCTACTATAAATATTAAGAAAGTTGTGGCCTTTAGAAAATGCTACTTTATAGTAAAACGGAATATTTTGTTGCCGTCAAATAATTCCTTCTGAATCTCATGATGTACGTGAAACATTTTGTAAAGGCGACGCGGTAGCCGGACGGTAATAGTCGACGTGTTCCAAGCGGCAGGTCCACGGTTCCATCCTCACCCACAGCAGCTCTTTTTTTTTTTGCCGTACATTTTATCTTAATTGAAAATTCATCTTTATTTCTGTCTTTTAAATTTTTAACCTTATTATGTATATAACAGATAGAGTACCCTTATTTATTTTTAGAACTAATGATTAATTTAAGTAGGTTTGAATAAATTTTCCTACACAATAAAATGATAAATTAAAACAACAATAAATAAATCTAAAGCATATTGATTTCGGCTACCACTAGCCAACCTGTATCTATGAGGAACTACCTATTTTAGAACAGGATAATTAGTTTTTGTATGCACATTGTGCAGGTTTATAAAAACGTTAGCTCAGGGAAAAATCAATATAAATAGAATGAATTGTACTTATAAAACAATAAAAAAAGCTTTTAATTGGTAATTGGTTCCATCCTCACCCACAGCTCCTTTTTTTTTGCCGTACATCTAAAATTTTGTCTGTGTAATGATTTAAAAAATATTTTCAGTGATATACTGTTTTTTGGGAAGATTAGCTGTGATTGACTGATTTCATATCCATTCTATAGACTGTTTGGCAAACGGCAAATTTACGCAAGGGAGTAGAAAAAAATTTAAATAGATTTTCCTCATCTTTCATTACATTTTATCGATATTTCTTTCATGAATTCGTGCCTCGAACGATTCGGGGAATGTCGTTTCAATATTTTATAACGTATACGAACTTAAAATATATGTTCGGTTAATATTGAAAAATGAAAAACTGAAAAATGAAATGCTGCAAAATGAAATAGGTACTGAAAAATGAAAAACTGAAAAATAAAAAACTGAAAAATGAAATGCTGAAAAATGAAATACTGAATATTGACTTTGATATTGATTTTAATATTGACTTTGATACTGAATTTGATGTTGATTTTGATATTCTTTCATGTTCATTTCGACATCCTTTCATGTCGATTTTGATATTGATTTTAATTCTGATATTGATAATAATAATGATTAATATTGAGGCGCATTCACGGACAATTCCTTAGAATTTTGAGGCTAATCCGAGGACCGATCCTAGAATTTTGAACATATCTCCGACTTTCATGCGTCCTCAACTGCGGGGATGCGACCGGAGGGAGCATCCCCGCGTGGCGCCGCAGGCGCCACTATGAGCGCGAAGCGCGAATTCCTCTGCAAGAGCTAGAAATGGCCGTAGGCCATTTCTAGTTTGATTTTTAAGTATAAGCTCCATGTAAATCCTTATTTGAAGGAAATAATATCGAGACCAGATGCTTGTTAATAACAATTTGAGAGGTTCTTTGCTTTACGTCCCACGATTATAAACGAATTTACTTTTAAACAATATTCATAAATTAAAATTTGATTGAACATTACTTACCCTGGAATACGTTTCATCTCAACCATTCAGTGTTAACATCGCAATAAGAGCCATTAAAAACAGTTGGAACACATTTTTCACTATTTACGTATGCCTATCACTATATCACTAATAAATTATTTAAAATATCTAAATATCACTTTTAATTAAGCAAATTAATTTACATGATTGATAAATCATTTGTATTTGTTAAATTATTCCAAATTGCGGTCCAGTTTAAAACGTCTCACTGCTGCTAAATTGACAAATAAATCCACAGTGCAGTCGGTCGGTGCACCTGTAAACAAGAGAGGTCAATCACCTGGGAGTGGGGAGGAGATGCCCCGAATTCGCCAATGCCAATGCATGTTATTCATCATAACGCCGGCGCCGTCATCGTTCTAAGAATTTCAACAGACAGAACGTGTGTGCTGTGGTGTGTGCGTCTCTGTTATTGTTATATTGTTGCTTGTTGCAGACGAACTGGAGTGGTCAAACCAATGGATATTTTTGATAATAATACGAATTAGGTACGCGTATTTTATAACAAGGACTATAAATAACAAATGCAATCAATCCCAGTAAAGATGTGGGCTAATAGGTATTAAGCCAATATGAAATATATCTTTGTTCGTGGCTTTTTGGTAATTTCATTAATCTTGCAAATTTCTCGTCAGAGCACCAAACAAATTTTTGTCTGGTGATTTTTCTTATTGTTGTAACATGTAAATTTCTCGTTAGATTAAAGGCCGTCAAGAAAATTGCGATCAAGTTAATTTTACGTTCTACTAAAAAGTCTTCGAGAGTTACAAATATATTCAAGATAAGGGATGATGAGAAAGTACTATCAAGGTTGGCACTCACCTGAGACAAATTTTCTTAACAATTATCCGTAAGTTTGTATAAATTATGAATTTTATTGCCATACCTTTTAGTAAATAATCGTAGACATTGTTATTAATCATATTAATTATTAAACACTTTTATTTATTGTCTGGAGAGAGAAAACTATTAAATACCGGCTTAATGGCTCTACGTTTACGTGTTAGGCTGGCAACCAAGGAGTCCCGAGTTCGAATCCTGGCTAGGGTATGGATGTTATTGGTGTTTCTCATGTGTTACAGAGTTGGTAGCAGTGGACTTGATGAGGTTGTGTGAGGGACAACACGGCTAGTTGCTGTACCAATCCTGAGTTCGAGTCTCAGCTGCGGCAGATGGCAATGTCGTAGGGAATGGTCGCTGTTATAATTATCTATGTATATGTGTCCTGGTTGAGTATGGTAGAATAGCTAATGCTAAACTCCGCCAGGACGTTAATCTAAATAAGGCGATCAAATAAATTTAAAAATTTAAAGTGAGTTATAGGCTGGGCCGCTAAAGTAGAGGGAAGCAAATTCTTTATTATTTATAACTTTTAAATCATGATTTTAAACTTAATGAGGTTTTGGTGATTTACAATAAAACAGATGAATGCATTAATTTGCTCTAGAAGTCTATGTACCTTCTAGGAAGTCGGGAACAGGCTATGACGAACCCCCACGCACCCCAAATTTTTTACAAGGATGATATTAAAAGTAAATGTCGTAAATAGATTCCTCAAGAAAAAACTAGGTAGGTATAGTTCAAGTAGGAAAATCCCGAGACATAAGAAACCCAACAAAAACTTTACGACCTCATTAAAATACCAGTACTCTTTTTTGTGCTGTTCGCAAATTGACTCGCTTACCTTTACTTCAACTTAGCGCCATGGCCCGCGGCGATAATAATTATGCCGTAAAGTTTTTGTTTCGTTTTTTTTTGTCTCAGTTTATTCCTACTTGAACTATACCTACTCTTTTTCTAATCGATAAAATCAATGGTTTCAGAGAAATATGCGCTTTTATCTGTGAAGCAGACCCGAGAGCAGACCGCAAAACACATTTATCATTATTTGTAAACACAGTCTTATCCAGTAGCAATTAACGACTTTTTTGTAAATAATGATGAAGGCGTTTTGCGGTCCGCTTAAATTATTTTTCTTAATGCGTTTATTTTGTTAAGGGAAAATTACACATTATATAATAATAGTTAGTAGTAGTGAAGGAACCATTGTAAAAAACTTTTTACCGAATAAATATTTCCCTGGAACTGTTAATTTTATAGCCTAGAAAGAAGAGTACCATTTTCTCAGACAATTAAACGTTTGAAGAATCTAAGAATCTACTTATGATATAGTCCAAGTAAGGACTTCCCGAGACAAAAAAAACGCAACAAAAACTTTACGACATAATTATTATCGCGGCGGGCCACGGCGGCATGCATGTCATCAAATAACCCGACGCACATTAAAAACCTATAAAGGTAAGCGAGTCAATTTGCGAACAGCAGTACAGAGAGTACCGGTATTTTAATGAGGTCGTAAAGTTTTTGTTGCGTTATTTATGTGTTGAAGCTTATTTAAACAAGAAAAAAATGCGTTACAATACTACCACTGGACGTGGAAACAATTGTGGGGTCCATATGTTTTTATTATAACCTAACACGGGAAACAGATCTGCAAATGGTCTTTCAAAGATAGTAGAACTTTTAGAGACGTTTCTGATAATGAACGCATGGTGGGCGAAATCCACGTCAAGTAGAACACTTGCGTATTGCCTATCAAATTAAAGCTCAGTTTTAATCATCTCGAAATTATGACTACAGGTTGGCGAAACGCGAGTTGAATAAAGTATACAGACGTAGTGTTCAAATTAAACCTCAAATTTAATACTTCAGGTTGATGAGTGTTTGGGTGTATTGGTCAAATTAAAGCTCCGTTTTATCATCTCCAGGTAATGTCAGCAAGGTGGGCAAAATTCGCGTCGAGTGGAACATTCCGGTGTGGATATCAAATTAAAGTTCAGTTTTAAACATCTCCAGACGATGCCAGCATGGTGGGCGAAACGCTCGTCGAGTAGAGTGTTCAAAGTAGTATTTAAATGTCTCGGCACCTGTGGAAATTACATCAGGGGCAGCGTCACACTAAAGATTTCGACTTCCTCCGAGATTCCGGCATTTCATTTACCTTAATTTTCACTTACAATAATTAATAGAACAGGACTTTCTTTAAATTATTTGAAATATTTTATACACATTTACACATAATAACCGACAGATGCAAGAATTCTACGAAAAGTGGGGCTGTCCCCCGTCCAAACAATAAATCAATTTTATTGATATTTTGGTGCTCTACAAAATTTAATCACATAAAATTTTGTCCGATCTCTCATCGTTTTCTCAGCGTTCGTGCTGGAAGCTAAGTCATACGACATGTTGCCAATTGCTGTTGAGGCTCGTCACCTTTATTAGAGTAGGGACCATTATCAGCAACCATGTATTTTCCGACTGAATCTCCCAAGTCGATCGGTGTATTAATATTTGTTTAATCGTCTAACACCACCGCAGCACTGAAAATTTAGTAGGCCGGGCGCTGCCGCCCGTGCAAAAATCTGAATGCGACTGATAGGACGCTTCCAATTCATGTCTGTAGATAACGTGTTGGGTTTGGATAATTTGCTGCGAGTTGTTTGTCGTGTGTATTAAATTTTCATATAAATCAAGTGACTTTTAACCATGTTTTAATGTGAATTAATCTCTGTTGTGTTGTTCGTATCGGCCTTATATTTTCAAAAGATTCTTTCAAAAAGAATTGTTAAGTAACCGATAGTTGCTATTGCTATCCTTGACAATTTTCTATTTACCATTTAATATTCATTACTACTTACTTTACAATATTAATATTAGTTTGAAGAAACAGTAGCAAGTTATAAATTAAAGTAGTGAATTTATTGCAGATTAAAAGTATAATTAGTGTGTTTTAGTATAAGGAATAATTATTTTAATTAAGTGATTAATAAATCAGTGGTTTATGAAGATTCTTGTTGCGATTTATTGACCCTACATACAGAGTGTTTACTGGAGATTGTAAACACGTATGTTAAGTAAAAATAAATATTTATATTAAAAAAAACATATTAAATTTATTAAAACAATAATGACAAAAATACGCGGTTAAATATTAAAATACACGGTTATATTATATTAACTTGTAGCCGTCTCAATTGCCAAACGATCAATGTCCCTCCTTCCAGATATCCGCAACCAGAATGTGCGAATCAGCAGTCCTTGAAACTATTATTGTTTATTATTTTTGAGTCGCTTACACGTAACAGTATATTGATCGAGAAAAATTTTGACTATAAAATCTCCAGGTTTACTCTTCAACGTAAATATAAAAGTAACGCTGAGATTATGAGCTCATTAATAATAATAATGCGGTTACACCGGCAACCACTAACTAATCTGGAATTGAATAAGCTTATCATTGTAAGTATAATTCTCAGATAAGCTAATAATTCTTTATTTCTGTAGTAAATATAAATCTTTTTTTTTTCGGGAAAAATATCAGAATGCCATTATAAAGAAATATTTCACAATTAATTAGGTATACTAGTTTGCATCGATTCTATCATAACTAGCGTGCCACGAAGTTAATAGGGTAGAAGTTTAAGAAAATTCACTGAAATCCGGGGTTAGACGGGAATAACGATCGGTAGAAAAATAAATTATTATAGTAGCAATTGGTAGGGTATAGTACAGTTCAGCTAATTTTAAGAAATACGAAAATACCTTTAACCACTTAAAACAGTAAATTGGGTGCTGTGTATGTATACTTTTTGATTTGTACACACGAAAAATACATATCATAAAACATATAGGATCAGCATTGCGTCAAATAAGCCATTAACTGTTCAGCAGCGTACATTAGTTCATGCATTAAAACTGTGATTAAGGGTATATTTACAACGATTAATAATATTACAAGTTCTCTAATAAATTTAAAACATCTACGATACCTTTCATAATAGTACAACGGACATTAATATACCGACCGGAAATTAGCCTGTGTTTCATCTCCATGCAAATTCAATAGACTTTGGATAACGAAAAATTGGTGCCAGTGAACTACGTCCAAGATGAGAAAATAAAATTTCGTAGAATGCTGCCGTTAGATTATATTTGCTTTGAAATTTATTTTTATTCAGTAGTTACTGTAAATTAGTTTTTTTTTTCTATTAAATGTTTTTTGTTAATTCTACCATTATTCATATACTATGTTGTTATTGCTTTATAAAATATACAATAGTGAAAATGTTGGTCTTTACTATTATTTTAAAATTATACAAAAAAGATAAAAAAAACTTTAATTTAAATGTTCTAAAAAGAAGAAAATAAACTTTGAAGTAAATCAAACCCATCATTTTGTTACACATTATATATTTTTTTGATATAAAAGCTTGTCGCGAGCAATCTCCTTTACACAGGAAAATCTCACAAGCTCCCCAAATTCCCCTTTTCCGTGAACCCGTTTATTTTCCCCAGTTTTTTTACTTGTTCCCTCGAGTAGAACGGAAGGTCCCTCGAGGGATATGACTTTAGGCTTCCAACCCTTGTAGGGGGTGGAAAATTGATATTTGTTTTTGTGAGAAAAAAATTAATATTCTGTAGGAGGCATTTCTTTGAGGAAGGTGGTAAGTGACCAGGATTGTGTAACCACTCCCAGAGGTTGTTTCCACCCTTCAAGGGGGTGAAATTTTTTTTCATCTATAATAATAATTGAAAAATAGTATAAAAAATATGTTTATTAGTATTTTTATAAATTTGTTTTCTACCCCATTAAAGGGCGAGAAGAACACCGCGGTCGGTTACAAAACCCTGGCCACCTACCACCTACCTCAAAGAAACGCCTCCTACAAGATATAAATTTTTCCGAGAAAAAAAAATTCTAAACGTGATAAAGTGGGCTTTAATTTGATAGCAACACCCGAATGTTCTACTCGACGCAGGTTTCGCCCGCTATGCTGACATCGCCTGGAGATGATGAAAACTGATCTTCAATTTAAACAATACACCCGAATGCTCTACTCGATGCGCGTTTCGCCAAACACAAGGAGTATAGTTTGTTCAAGTGTATTGTTCAAATTGAAGTTCAGTTTCCACCATCTCAATGTGATGTCAGCATGATGGGGGAATCATGCGTCGAATAGAGTATTCGGATCTAGTGTTCCAATTAAAACTCAACTTTAATCACCTTCAGATGATGCCAACGTGGTGGGCGAAAGGCGCATTAAGTAAAACATTCGAGTGTTGCTATCAAATTTAAGGCCAGTTTTAAGCATCTCCAAATGATGCTAACCTGGTGGACGAAACGTGCGTCGAGTAGAGTATTCAAGTGTAGTATTTAAATACAATTAGAATACGACTTTCTTTGTTTATTATTATTATTTTTTTAATCTAGTAATGTTCTATTTAGTTGATTCATACTTTATTTGAAATATTTTACAGAATAATCGGCAGATGCAAATATTCTACGAAAGCTGGACGTGTCCCCTGGGTATACAATTATTTTTGGTGATATACCTACCGCCACTGACATTTCACATTTCGTGCTCTGCAAAATTATTCATATGAAATTTTGTCCTTCTCTCACCGTTTTCTCAGTTCGTGCCAGAAGCTAAGCCACACGAAATGTTGCCAATTACTTTTCAGGCTCTTCATTTTTATTCGAGGAGTGAGCATTGACGGCAACGCAGCATTTTTCGACCAAAATCCCAAGTTGATCACTGTATTGGATTTGTTTAATCGTCTTAACAGCGCTGTCACCGCTACAGCACTGAAAACTTAGTAGGCAGGCCCTATGCAAAAATCTGAATGCGATTGACATCACGCTTTCAATTTCGATCGAACGTTTTGGGACAATTTGTTGCGAGTTGTTTGGTTTGTCGCACCTATGTCAAGTGACTTTTAACCACGTTTTAATGTGAATTTATATAATCTTTGTTCGTATCGGTTTGATGGCCACTAAAGGTAATAATTAGAATTTTGTGTTTCCAACATGACTTGTTATATTTGTTATTTACTTTTATTTGTTAATCAATTGTAAGTGCTTAGTAGAATCAGTTCGTTCTAAAGTTTTGTAAAAACTCAGTCCCTGTAGTATTAATAATGGGAGGATTGTGTTTTATAATTAATTGTTAATATTTGCAAGAACACTATTATTCACTTGCAACTTGAGTTGATTTGATTCTTTTTATGAGGATAAAATGCCTCTATGACCATTGAAGTTGAAATAAGATATTCAAAATTGTGATTTTTTGTAAAAATATATCGTTAAAACAAAGCCAGATGAAGGAAAAAAAAATATTAAATTAGAATCTGGGGTAGGATGCACCCCGTAGACAATAGGAGAAGGTAGATTTCATTATATGAAGTTTTCCGATATATCTATGAGTTTCTTTCAATTGATAAGTATGTGATACATCTCGTCTAACTCAACACGGCCCGGCCGTTTAAATAAATCAGTATAGGAGTTGATAAAAAATTAGAAATTTTTTAGTGGTTAACAATTTTGACGAAAGAAAAACAACTTTTCTTACAAAATATGTGTGTTTTCTTTTTCATGGTTGGCCATAAACGATTGTTTAGGGCTAATCAGGAAAAAGCACATATTTTGTATAAAAAATTGTCTTTCTTCAAAATTGTTTCTTTAAACAAATATATGTAAATATAACTACTAAAAAATTATAAATTTTTTACCATCTTTTATACCGATTTATTTAGACGGTCGTATTGTGTTAGTAGACGAGATATATCACTTCCTTATCAATTGAAAAAAACTTACAGATACATTGGAAAAATTCACATAATGAAATCTTACCTTCTCCTATTGTCTCTATATGGTCCTGTTTGCTTTGGAACATTCTGGAAAATAAATAAACGCAATTACTGTCATTGGAGAAACCGATTTCATTTACGAGGTGCATCCTATAGGCCAGTCGTCAGGGAGTTGAGAATACATAAAAATCGTTTTAAGTCGGACAAGAGATTTTACTATTGGAACCAGTTCATTAGAGGCTCTTTTAGACATACTAATTTTTTCCTCTCGCCCGCCACCCGGAACACCTACAAGTTTTGCAAATATCTCGATTGTGAACGGTTCTACGAAAAAAAAAGGATGGTTATCGAAGTTAAAGAAAAGTAAATTCTCTATCGAAATGGTTCAGACACGTCTTTACGTAGCATTAATACTATTGGAGTTATAGGCGGGGAAGTCATAGTCCCGGTGAAATCAGTCAACGACCGGGAAAATTAATTCGAATGGAAAATTTTTGTGCCATCTTATTCAAAATGTGCTCCTTTATAAGAGAGTACAGTTTTCCAGATGGAAATGTGGTCAGGAACGGTTTAAACAAAATAAAAACATTGACTTTATCGTTTCGGAAAAAATATTTTCGTATTGTTCACACCAAAACAAACAAAAAATGTTCTTAGACGTTCTTCTCTAAAGTTGATAGTTTTAGAGAAAAAAAAAATCTCAAAAACGCGAAATTTGCGATTTTCAAGTATCAAAAACTCTCACCCAAACTATATGAAAGTTAATGTTTTTTATTGTAAGAAGAATTTGCATTTATTCTTTGAAGCTTTGACCACAATATGCTGTTGATATATTTTGTTATCCTTTAGCTTGTGCTTGTGTTTTAATTGTGAATATGTGCAAGCGCGCGCGCGTCTGTCAGGGTAGTTGTGATATTATATAAATATATGGGTATTTTTATAGAACACACGTTTGCATTAGCTCATCGTGCATCCACTGAAGTATGCAACAATTTATCCTATAAGTAGAATAATTGTTAAGTAGAGTAATATAAAATGTAGTTATGTGAACTTTATTTTTTTTTAATTTATTTTAAAATACAATTAAAGTGATTATACAACTTTTACAGCTACATGCATTAGTACTACATGAAAAAATAATTATTTTTAAGCGATATTAACCCAAAATTGGGGCTGTTCCGGAGGGCGGGCGAGGGGGAAAAATTAGTACGTCTAAAAGAGACCTATAAGTAACTGGTTCCAACAGTAAAATCTGTTGTCCGATTTAAAACGATGTCACTTTACCTGACGACTGGCCTATTACCCCAGTTTCTAAATTTTTTTTTCCTTGATCTGGCTTTGTTTTAACAATATATTTTTACTATAAATCGCAATTTTGGATATCTTTTTTTAACTTCGATGGTCATAGAGGCGTTTTATTCTAATAAAAAGAATAATAATGTTCATGCAAATACTTGTTAACAATTAATTATTATTAAACGCAATCCTACCATTATTAATACTACAAGGGAGTGAGCTTTTACAAAACTTTAGAATGAACTGCATCTACTAAGCACTTGCAATTAATTAACAAATAAAAGTAAACAACAATTATTACAAGTCATGTTGGAAAGACAAAATAATAATTATCCCTACCTTCAGTGGCCATCAAGCCGATACGAACACACCAAAGATTATACAAATTCCATTAAAACGTGGTTAAAAGTCACTTGACATAAAAACTTAATTCACGCGGCAAACAACTCGGAACAAATTCTTTAAACCCAAAACGTTCGATCTACAGCAATGAAATTGAAAGCGGCATGTCAGTCCCATTCAGATTTTTCCGTGGCCTACTACGTTTTTCAGTGCTGTAATGGTGTTAGACGATGAAACAAATCCAATGCGATATTTTTAATATCTATCAACTCGGAAGATTTGATCGGAAAATGCTGCGTTGCCGTCAATGCTCACACCTCGAATAGAAATGAAGAGTCGTCTGAAAGGTAATTGGCAACATTTCGTATGGCTTAGCTTCTAGCACAATCGCTGAGAAAACGGTGAGAGATAGGATAAAATTTCATGTGAATAATTTTGTAGAGTACGAAATAAATGTCAGTGGCGGTAGTTATAATAGATATATCACCAAAAGTAATTGCATACCCTGGGTACACGTCAATCTTTCGTAGAATATGTGCATCTGCCGATTATTATGTATATAAATTTGTGTAAAATATTTCAAATAATGTATGAATCAACTAGATACAAGATTACTAGATTAAAAAATAAATAAAGTCTTGTCCTAATTGCATTTAAATACTACATACACTTGAATACTCTAGTCGACGCGTGTTTCGTCCACCAGCTTGCTCTCATTTGGAGACGCTTCAAACTGACATTTAATTTGATAGCAACACTCGAATATTCTACTGGACACGGGTTTCGCTCACCATCTCGACATCAGTGGAGATGATGAAAACTGAGCTTTATTTTGAACAATACACCAGAATACTCTGCTCGATGCACGTTTCGTTCACCATGTCATCATCTGGAGAAGATTAAAATTGGTAAAACCCAATTTGAACAATACGCTCAAATATTCTACTCTACGCGTATTTCGCCAACAATGTAGACATAATCTGAGTATGCTTAAAACTGAGCTTTAATATCAACACTATACTCTAATAACCTACTCGATGTGCGTTTCACCCACTATGTTTAGCATCATATGTATATTGTATATGATTAATACAGTAGCTTTTTAGGAATACTACCCTCGAATACTCTACTTGACGTGTGTTTCGCCCACCAGGTTGGCATTATCTGGAGGTGCTTAAAACTGAAGGTAACACCTGAATTTTTTACGCGACAGGGCTTTCGCCCTCTACGCTAACATCACCTAGAGATGATGAGAGCTTTCATTTGAACAACACACTGATCATCTGAACATGATTAAAATTGAGTTTTAATTTGATAGCAACACTCGAATGTTCTACTTGATGCGGGTTCCGTCCACCATGCTATCACCTGGAGATGATGAAAACTGAACTATAATTTGAAAACTGAGCATTAATTTTAACAGTACACTCCAGTAGTCTACTTGACACGCATTTTGCCCCTCATGCTAGCATCGTCTGGATGGAGATGATTTCATTTTTAATCATCTCTGAGTAGCATGTCGAGCAGAGATGGTGTTGAATGGTAGTGTTCAAGTTTAAAACGTAGTTTTTATAATCTCCAGATGATGCCAACATACTTGGCGAAACGTACATCCAATTGAGTGTTCATGTATAGTGTTGGATACTATAAATATCAGTAAATTTTAGAAGTCTCCTTCTACACTTATTATTATTGACAACCATTTGGATGTAGTGATTTCTTTGTTGAAATAATGTCATTCTGCAGATGCATATTGAAAAAATCACTACAGTCACTATTATGGATTTTAACAACAATTCAAAATATGAAAAAAAGAATAATAACTGCTTTTCGATCGATGACACCGGCAACTTTAAAAACGGTAGAAACTTCATTATGCATTGAGATGTGTGTCAATGAAAATGGACAACATGCGGAGCATTTATTATCATTTTTTCTGTTCAATTACATTTGGAAAAACCTCTAATTTTTCAAGTTTATTCTATTATTTATATAGTTCAGTTTATTTATTCCTGCACTCAATAAACGCAACAAAATTTTTACAACTAAATAAAAAACGCAACAAAAACTTTACGACATAATTATATCGCCGCGGGCCATGGCGCCAAGCCTGACATGAAACATTCCCGACGCACATTAAAAACCTATAAAGGTACGCGAGTCAATTTGCAAACAGCACAAAAAAGAGTACCTTTATTTTAATGAGGTCGTAATAAAGTTTTTGTTAAGTTTTTTATGACTCAGTTTCTTCCTACTTGAACTATACCTTTATAGGTTTTTAATGTGCGTCGGTTTGTTTGATGACAGTATGCCGCTTGGCCCAGGGGCGATAATAAATATGTCGTAAAGTTTTTGTTGCGTTTTTTAAGTGCAGAGAATACATAAACTGAACTATACTATTAAATTATCAAAAAAAGAACCGAAATTTAATACATAAAATTCTCCTAAATTAAAATCTCCAGTTACTGCACTATAAGTGTATCAGTGTATGATTAGGTATAGTCCAAGTAAGGGCTTTCCGAGACATAAAAAACGCAACAAAACTTTACGACATGGCTTTTATCGCCGCGAGCCACGGCGGCATGCCTTCATCGAACGACTCGACGCACATTAAAAACCTATAAAAAAGGTAAGCGAGATGAATTGCGGTCGGCCGGTCGAAGTAGTACAAAGGGTATTGGTATTTTAATAAGGTCGTAAAGTTTTTGTTGCGTTTTCTATGTCTCGAGAAGTCCCTACTTGGACATATGATTTATTGTTTTGCTACTTCAAATAGTTCAGAACATTGTATGATGCACAACAAGGTCAACATTACAGAAGTTCTGTTCTCTCTTGTTAAAATAAATACCTACATGTATAGGTATTCCTGGTTAATACACAAAATATTAGCTACATAAAATATAGAAATTCAATTATCTGTATGAAATTACTACTCATCTTTTTGTAAATTAAATATTACGGAGGAGATAATTCAAAATGCCCTGTTTTAGGTACCTAGGTATATAAATATAGAGACATAAATGAAGAAAGAAAATTAAATAGGATAGGTACTCACTTTGCAGCTTTGGCTCATGGTTTCCAAGTTTTACTGGTTGAAATTAAAATCCAGAATTAAAACTATCACATTTATTTATTTATACCACTGTTCGGCAAATTATCTAAACCGCTCGTTTTTTAATACCGATCACAAATGAAACAATTAAGAACGATCCTGTACACGTTATACACAATTCTCTTTAACACAGTTAATACTTTTTAATATTGCTGAGATATATTTAAACTTTATTTAAGTTACATACAAATCGTAGTATTTTAAACGCCGCGCCGATCCATTATTAAACTGCAAATAAACACAAACACTAACTAACATCCAGACAAGTGACCAAGGTTAAAGCGACGAATGCCCCAGTCACTCGATTCGGTATTCTTCGTGGCAGCGCAGCCGCGTTCCCGCTGCCACTAGTTGCTATGCATTCCGCTAACCAATCACAGCGCCGCGCCTCTTCCAGGAATTTCAAACGCGGTTCCCAAAGATGGTTAACTATCAACTATAACCATCCTTGTGCGGTTCCTGCGTTTGTTGACAATGGTCGGTGGCGCTGATTGGTCACGTGGTCCAAGGATAATAAACGAATAAACGAAGTTTCAAAATAAAAACGTTATAAAATAAGTGAATAATAAATAAATACATTAAACTTCACATAAGCAATTTGCTGTAAATAATACAACAAAAATAAATATGATTTTCCCAAAATAAAATAAATAAAATGAAAATATTTCTACACTGCCATAAATAAATAATACTCATGTTCTATCGGGGTTTCTAATCGGGTGGCCCTTAGGGTGCTGCGGATTTATTATTTCTCGTAACAAACAGGTGAAATAAAATGTTTTTAATAACAGCAACATCTTTTCTTCCCAGATAACTTCATCTCGTTCAATCTGAGAGAAGATTTATTTTATTTGAAATTATTAGCTGATCAATTGTTTTTCCAAAAAGGTCCTAACTGAGCAAAGAGAGAATTATTAAATGAAAAGAATTTCCTGAAGATACACATTACAAATTACAGATAACAAATGAAATACCTCTTCTACTAGCAGTTCGTAATGGCTATAAACGCAAAGTCGAGTGTCCTATCACAAAAATTTATAAAAAGTACACAATTAATAAAAATTAATTAAAAACGTTTTTTCACATTACGCCAAGTTATACACTTGTTAGGAACATTAATGTAAATCACAGAGCACGTGTAAACTAAACAACTCTTGAATAAACTGAAACACAACGGGCACTCAGAGTGAACTATAAAATAATTTAAAATTTTTCCCTCCATCTTTCTCAGCTAAGAGCTGCTGTCTTTGTTTTTCGAGCGCTAGATTTCTAGTTAAAGTCATAATCAGTGTTGTCAAATTGTTTTAGTTAAAGAACCAGGCCGCAGATGCCGCTACGTCCCAAAGTACAAATTTCAAAACATCGGGGTATAGATTTGCGCTTTTAATATTGAGTATTTTTGAATGTTGTATTTACAAAAAGTTTTGGTATTCAACCAAAGAATTTCGCAAACTTCGTATTTTTCTCGGTAAATCACAATTAGAATTACAATAATTACTTCCCTTAAAATGCCCAACATTATATTATTCATATAAGATGTTGTTTCTAAGGCCGTTACTATCATTCAAATTAAAAAATTAACTTTAAAAACAAGATTTAAAAAATGCTTCACACGCATAGTTCTGCAACTATTTTATATGCTAGGTTCTGTTTGTTCTCTTGTTTTGTATTTCATTCCTTTTTTTGGTGCCCATTAATGGATGACTTGCACAACTTTTCCAACTGCCTAAGTATTTAAGCTCTTTTTTTTGCAGGATTCGGCAGTGCCAAGAAACATCAACAACATAGAGGTGATTTGGGAGGAGGACTTACCACAAGCAAATGTTTTGCCAACAGCAAATGCAAGTGTATCAAGCATCACACCCAAACAAATTCAGTCCCTTCGCAGGTGTCGACCAAAGACAGTAAAAACACTAACGTCATCAGCATTGGGTGAAAAATATGAAATTTTAATTAATAAAAAAATAGAGTTGGCCGAATTACTTAAAAAGGAACATGAAACAATAATGGTATCGCTAGAGCTTGATGTAAAGCTGAAACAGAAGTAATTAGAAAAATTGGAAAAAAAAATTTAAATTTATGTATTTTTATAAATAAAAATACACAAAAAAGCAACTTTATATTTTTTATTGATGCAAGGATAACATTTTTGTATGAATGTAAAGTTTTATGTAAAATTTCCTGGCACAATTAGAACTGGACTGGCCTAATGTGTGGCTGGGACGGTTCTGTTAACTAAATTGTTATTAGCCGTTACTCGAGTCCGAGTATAAAAATATTACAGTCGATAGATTGTGTACAATAAAAAACAAGTAAAAGGTGTAGTCTATTGTAATTCCCATTCATCTACGGTGTACACGACTATGGCTATAGAGGCCAATTCGGGAGAGCACATGTCGACCGCAGTCAGGACAAACATAGACCTGGTTAGGTCTTGGATTCGGCCTTCTTGCAGCAACATTTCCTTGATAGTTGGCCACAACCCCTCGCCATTCGGTTCTGTCTGCTGCAAGTTGTTCCCATTGCTCGTCTGCAATACCGCAGGATTTTAGATTTTCATGGAGAGCGTCTTTGAACCTCTTTCGTTGACCGCCACGCCTTCTTCTACCGCTTAGCAATTCACCATAAAGTGTACATTTAGGAAGGCGGTTATCATGCATATGATGAACGTGACCTGCCCATCTTAGGCGTGCTGTTGAAATAAGCACCTCAATTGGAAGGCTGTTTGCTCTCCTGAGTACTTCCACGTTTGATATGTGATGGAACCAACGGATTTTCATCATACTTCTGAGATGTCTTTGCTGAAAACGTTCTAATTCTTTCACATGACGACGGTAAGTGACCCAGCTTTCACATCCATATAGCAGTGTTGGAATGACAACTGCTCTGTAGACAGCCATTTTCGTTGACAAAGCAAGGTCGTGGTTGTCAAATACTCTCTCTCTAAGTCCCCAGAGTGCTCTAGATGCAGCGTTAATTCTATTGCGAATCTCGCTGTCCATGTTTGCTTTGTCATTAACAACGTTGCCTAAGTAATTGAACTGATCCACCACTTCAAGAGAATTTCCGTTAAGTGTAATGTCTATTTGGTTCACTTGATGAGGACTTGACATAATCTTAGTCTTTCCAATGTTGATTTTAAGTCCCAAGGAATAATAATAATAATAATAATAATAATGTAGAATTTAAAAACAGCAGTACATGAACATAAATTTGTTGCTATACCTATACATTACATATATCGACGTGAATAACTTGTTCGAACTACCTCTAAACGCCAAGTTGTTTTTTCCAAGAAATACAACTACTATTATTCTTTCAAGGATTAGCTCCCACCGTTTTGTCTCTGAATTAATTTGTGATTGCAATTCATTATCGATGCCTTGATTACCTTTAAGGCACCTTTGTGCATCAAGCCAAAGGACCATTCACATTTCTTAGGTAAAAGTGGTTACGAATATGTTATACTTCTTGTTGTTGTGAACAAGAGCCTCGATGGGTGACCTCCGAAAATGGATAGTTTTCGAGCTACACTGTAAAAAGATAGTATGGATGATGGTGTGTGTTTACTATGAGACTTGCTTAAACTGCATCGTAGCGGGGATATGGCTCAGTAGCAGAGCGTTCGTTTTGCATGTGAAACGCCCTGGGTTTGATCACTGGTGTCACCAGAATTTCTTTTATATACCATTCCTGTTTAATTACTATCATTTTTAAAACTGCATATATAATTCTACAACCATAATTATTATTAAACTAAAAAATTAAAGAACATGATAATATTCCTTAAATATAGTCAAACGTTTAGGTGCGTAGTATTACTGGTTATCATTATTAACAAGTAAAAATGTTGCAGAAGCACACACTTGCTTTTTTTCCAGTGGTTATCTTATATTTGTCTAAACAAAAATTCTACGTTATTTGAATTTTAGAATTAATTAAAAAATAATACGCCTATAGCCCGTCTAAAATTAAATGTTTTGACATTTGTAAACATTTTAATAATGACTTGTGTGTTTATTTGTTACAAATTTGGTATTGTATTAGTTAACAATAGAAGAAGTTCTATAACAAACGTCTGACTTTTGGTTATTAAAAATCCAGACATGTTTAGGTGAAGCGTAAACTGTTATGTATGTAACATTGGTTTGCAGCCATGAGCAATGGTTAGCATTTCTGGAAATGAAAATGAGCTCAAGTATCAAATTGCAATTCGTCGTCATGAAGATGTTAACTTACCACCTCGAGATATTGAAGGTAACTGTCTTAATTGCAACCGAACTCTCAATGCCGAGATTGATGAATTAGCACGTGATCCTGATTGTTTGAAATTAAATGTTTTAAAGCAGACCACAAATAATTCTTGTATGTTTTGTAATGGGTTACACAATCTAAGTAGGCTTTCTGTCGAGTGTAGAGAAGTCTTTATCATAAAAAATATTTATATACCCGAATCAGCTCGCTGTTGTCATCATCATTTAGACGCCATTGGATTTGTTCTACGAGTTCTGTTTTGAGAGCTTGCAATTTTATAATAGACCATATCGCTTAAACGGTGCACAGTTGCAAAATATTTTGCAGGTTTTACGTCGACCAAGTAGAATTGATGAGCCCGATTTTAACGATGAAGATAGTTTTACAGAGTATGAGTTTGTTACCTCCTTTCTCTTATTATTTATTTTTGAGAAAGAATTGAGGCAACATGTGCGGACGACTAGCTGGTTTAAGCCGGAGCAGAGAGCCGTGGGTCCAGAGCATTCGTAAGAGTGGAGAAACTTACCCTTTTTGACATGTACAGCATAAGCGACAGATTTCTGTTTATTTCGAGAAAAGGAGACAAAGAAAAATTGATGTTAAATTGGGCACCATCTATAGTGAAATAAGCAAAATAGTCTCTTTTTCTCGAATAACCAGTCTGCTATAGATCAGACTGAAATTGTTGGTAAGAGAAATAAAAAGATAGTTTAAAATGAATGACAAAATATATTACAAAAAAAATTAGACAAATCGGTTTGAGACAAATTGAAATGTAAAAATATATATGTATATATAAAAGACAAATTGATACCAGTATCCTAGATGGTTTATGGTTCAGGTGGCTGGTTCGGGGACAGCAATCCAGGCCCACAATTGTCTCTTATTGCAAGAATTCTAAATTTTCCTTGGCAATTTACGTCTCTCAATGAATGGGGTGAAAATTGTAGGAAATTTAACCAAATATAAGCACATACAAAATTTATGCAAGTTAGTTATGCAAAATTTAAGCAATGTTAGCTATGGAAATATAAGCTAGTTAGCTGTACAAAATATATTTAAATTAGCTGCACGAAATATTAAGCTAGCTATACAAAAGCTGCAGGAAATTAATTTAAGCTATACAAAAGTAAGCTGATTAGCAGTACAAAAGTAATTTTAGCTATGCAATAGTAATTATTAGCTATGCACGAGTTATTATTAGCTATGCACGAGTTAGCTGATTTCTTAGACTATAAATTGCCAAAAAAATGAAAAGGAAAGAGAAAAATATTTTTAAAACCATGTGGTACATATAGTATTTTAACTACTTATTAAATTAAAAAGAATTGACTTTGAATTCAAAATTTATTTTAAAAATAATTGAAATTATATCAAAGGCAAAATTTGAAGATTAATTAAAATATTTTAATGAGTATAATGAAATGAAATTACCTGTATGTTCAACACTTTGTAACTGGGATATAAAAATTGTAATATCAATTACTGAAGTCCACAGTTAAAAATTATAATGTTTGAATCAGTACAAAGGCTGCAAGCAAATGACTTCCTGGTGAGTTTTACTGATAAGGTAAACTTTTTTGTCCTGTTTACTGGAAAACAACGCCACCAAAAAAATGTGAGAAATCTAATTCCCTATTGAAATTGAAAGCTATAAAATATAAAAATAGTACCAGTATGGCCATCTGTCAGTGGTTGCGTTAAGCGCACCAACTTGCCTTGTAGATTCCCATACTCAACTAAAGTAGTGGCATATAATCGATAAAAGGACTCTATAATAATAGTTTATTTTCCATGCCAGCTGATTTGCCTTTGCAATTTCTATTTTATACATAACAACAAATATTAACAGATGTAAATAAGTAGTAAAACGTATTGATATTATTGATAAATCTGTAACATATTACATGTTATATGATTTACTATATATAGAATGAGAGAAGGTAAGGAAAATAACCATATGTACTCCATAGTAAACAAAAATATAAAAATTGAAAAATAGATATCTGATGTAACTAAATTTTGTAGACAAATTGTTTCCTGGGATAATAATGCTGTATTACAACGGATATGAGATACATAATAGTGTTAATAGAAAAACAGGACTAAGTTCCTAAGATATAAAATTAAGTACATAAAACAGTGTGACATGGTTTAGCAGTTATACATGTAAAATTCTGTTAGTTGAAAACAGTTTCACCTGCAAAAACTGAATCCAAAAAATATACAGGTCGTGCTAACTATCCACAAAACACTAGTTTTTAAATAAAACTGTTAAATGGACATAGGCCATGTAACAAGTTCCGGTCCATAAGCCCAATAACACGCCAACAATTTAAAGATTTGTGTGCATATTGCGACCCTGTACCTGTACCTGGCTAAAATACTCATCGACATATTAGCAAAAGAGATTTGTTATTATTCCTATGCAAACTTCATCCATCTGATAATTTTTTGAAAGTCATTTTCAGGTACACGAGCAGGCAAGCTGTAAGTCTTGTTATTACCAAAGTGAGATCATTGATGGTACGTTTTGTTCCTCTAAATAAAGGATTGAATTCAATTACAACAGAGCAATATATACAGAGACATGTGACGGATTTTGCGAATAACTCTATAACTCTAATCGGGATTTGCGTCTAGTGATTGCATACATAGATGGAACTTATGCCTACATTCAGAAAAGTAGCAATTTTAGAGCACTGAGGCAATCATATTTAGTCCACACTGGGCCGTCACTTGATAAAACCAGCCCTCATTGTAGCCTCAGATACATATATTAGATACTCATGGTCCTTACTTCTCCAATTCGCGTAATAATGACGCCTCAATGCTCCATAACGATTTTGAAGTGGATGCCAATGGGCTTTGAGAATGGTTCAATAATGATGATATTTTTATTGTGGACCATAGTTATTCAGATGTTTTGCCACTTCTTGAAAATATAGGTATTAATTACAAAATGCCATCACGTCTAGAGCATGGTGAACGGCAACTTAATACCGAAGAAGCTAATGATTCCAAATTGATTACCAAAATGAGGTGGATAGTAGAGGCACGTAATGGTCATATAAAATCTGTTTTTATATATTTTTTAAATCATTCCTACGCACCATGCTATTAATATCGGAGACTTTTATCGAATTGCTGGAGCAATACTTAATAAATACCAATACTTATGGAGGGAGCAAACGCAGAACTAGCTCAAGTAATGCTAGAGAAATCTCAGACACCTAATGTTTCTCAAGCCAGAGTTGAAATAAACAACTTTCACACTAAAAATGCAAGATGGGTTCATTTATTAACTGAAAATCAGACACCCCTTTTCCTACACTTAATTTAGGTTATTTAAAGGAGCTGACAGTATGATACGTGTCAAATGCTGTTTTATGCCTTTTAGGTACAGTAATTTTTTTTTTTTTTTACATTTATTTAACGTCGTTCTATTGCCGCTACTGAGGCCTAACACCGACGCCTGTAGACGAGCTACCCCCAACCAGGAATTTTGCCGAACCTCTTCCCTTAAGAAGAGTAGGGATCTTTTACTTGCCTAACATTTAATAGACAAGGGACCGGCGGCTTTACATCCCCTCCGAAGGATGGTATATCCCCTATACAACCCTCGCCTAAGGTTGTATAGCTTCCGCGCATACACTGATATACAAGCCGCTGGAAGATGTGTGAGGCGAGGACGCGGTCTTCGTTGGAACGGTCACCCATTCCAAGTACTAACCGCGCCTTACGTTGCTTTACATCGCATATCGAAGTATGTACATAGTAAAGACACGCCCACGCTCGCCCCAGGTAGACAGTAAGTAATACTTAATCTGGCTATAATTTGAAAGTTGAGCATAAGAATAGCTATGGGGCTAAATTTTACTTAGTACATATATACCTAAATATAACGTACTCTTCTTACTTCATATATTGACATTTTATTCAATAAAGTTGTTTATTATCATTGTTGTATTATTATATGCCTGTAAATTAATTTGTTAACGTGTAAGTGAAAATAAAACAAAATGTTGCCTACAATATACAATTATTTATTATCACAGGGTTTGATTACTGTTCGTAAGAAGGACCAAGAAGAAACTTACGAAAGGTATAATTAATTCCATATCGTAAGAAAAATACATATTAATAGTGCTACTCTTACTGTTCAGAAATAAATATCTAAAACTAAATATACAATTATTTGTGGCTGTCAAGAAACTTACATGAGATAAATATAAACATCTAATATCATAAGGAAAAAAACACTAATATATCAAAAATCTCACATTATAAAAATAAATACATAAGAACTAAATATTTTTTTTTTTTTTATATACATTTATTTAACGTCGGTCTATTTCCGCTACTGAGGCCTATCACCGACGCCTGTAGACGAACTACCCCCAACCAGGAATTTTTGCCGAACCTCTTCCCTTAAGAAGAGTAGGGATCTTTTACTTGCCTAACATTTAATAGACAAGGGACCGACGGCTTTACATCCCCTCCGAAGGATGGTATATCTCCTATACAACCCTCGCCTAAGGTTGTATAGCTTCCGCGCATACACTGATATACAAGCCGCTGGAAGATGTGTGAGGCGAGAACGGGGTTTCCGTTGGAATGGTCACCAATCCAAGTACAGAACTAAATATACTTGTCACAGTCACAACCAAAAAGTTTTACAAAAGGTAAGTATGAACATCTATAATATCGTAACAAAAAAAAAAACATGCTAATACTATATGAAAAGTTACTCACACTCACCATATAAAAATAAATTAATATGTAAGGCTAAATTTACAAAAATAATAAGTAAACTTATGTTGGAAACTTTATTCTGATACTGCTGACATAATTCCATAAACACTAAAGCACTTGAATACTGGTACTCGATGTGCGATTGGCCAATCATGTCGAGATGATTAAAAACATTTTAAACAGTTATAGATAGTACTAATATGGTTGACAAAATGTGTATTCGTATTCAGTAAGTAGAGTATTCGAGTGTAATGTTGCACAGATGTGGTATATTGGTATTTATGGGAACTACATCAGAGGAACACATTTCACCTAGACCGGCTACACAATCACAATGACTGATCAGTATGGAACCATCTGGATCGGTAATAATCCAAGGAGTCGATGGCTTCTGCTGAAGACGCTGAGAGTGTGTAATCTGAAAAATGAATAATGCCTGTTATATTGAGCTACAGTATAAAATATACAGATATTACATATCGTCAAAGTCCCCGTTAACGTTCAGCCAAATTTTCCATAACTAGATATGATATGAGTTAAATATTTTAGACGAAACTTTTGTACTTAGTGGCTGGCAAACTAAATGTTACACAGAAATTAGCAAACGTTCAGGAATTTTGACTGTCGGTTTAAAACAAAAATTGATATCTAACATGAATGTTTTCTGGTCGCTAACAAGCTTTAAAATGATCATAAATTAATCTTTATTTAATAAACAAAAACACCGTTTAATTTATGATAACTAAAAGCTGTAAGCAAGTTCAAAATAGTTTTTGCAATTCAAAAATTGAAATATATATGAGGTTCATTGTCTTCTCTACCTTAACAATTATAATATTAATACATTATTATGCTAAGAAATTGTGTTCAGAGGTAAATCCTTGATAAATAATTCTTACCATTGCAACAAGTTTTTTGTTATAAATTCCTTGCAGAAAAGCTCTTTCACTCCGCCACAAACAAACTGGTAGTAAGCTTCAAGACTTTTGAACGACTTAAACTCATCCTTTGTATATACATTTCTTTCAAAAACTAAATAATTAACAATATCACCATGTGTAATATTTGGAAACACCTCAATATCACTACTAAAGTCTTTCTTTTTAAACTATAAGGGTCTAAATCGATGGCACTAACTTTTTTCGCATACCTAACCTGTCCATCATGAGACAATTTCGTAAAATATAAACTCATCTCCATCTTAATAAACAAAATTTACCCCACGAAATAATTTAGGTTAGTTATTGATGTTAAATAAACCAAAATCAACTTTTAAAACACCACAAAAACTGCAAAAAACACTTTACATCACTCAATGACAGCTGTTTGTTTTAGGTCTTCTGTGCCTAAGACTCTCAAACAATAGATGTCGCCCACCTCGTAATTTTCGCCTATAACATATAGTTATTAGAACCCCTATAACGCTGCTATGTTATGCTGGTTACATAAGAATAGCGTGGCCAACTTCGGTAGAAGACTTTGGGTAGAGATCTATTTTATTAATAGCTCTTACTAGATGCTAATGCTTGCGACATCTCTCAGTAAATATCTAGACTGAAAGAGTTCTGCAATATATATATATTTCAGGTTCAACCTTTGGTAGAAATCTGCTTACTAGTACATTTTTAAAAGTAGTAAACTTTAGTATACAACAGTGCTAGTGGCTCTATCTAAAATATATTTTTCTAATTTCACAGGTTTAGCCTTACCGACTTTAGTAGATATCTGCTTCACTAGTGGATTTTTATGAACGGGATATTAGTGAGTAAGAAACTTAATTAGTAGATAATAATGCTTGCTATTTGTGACATTAAGGTCATTAAGGATCGAGACAGGGTATCGCCGAAACCCATATTTTTCAGGTGGTTCCATTCAAAAATGAATTTTTTAATTTTGCAAATTCGGCGCGACCACTTTTGACAGAAATCTGTCTGCTTTTACCGGTAGATTTTTAAAATAGTAAATTTTAGTATTTTTAGTAGTCAATGATGCAAGTGACACCTCTCAGAGAATGTCTAAATAAAGCAAAGTACTGCAATTTGCATTGCCCAAATAGGCGCTATCTGAAACATATTTTTAAGTGCGACCACCAATAGATCTGCTTTACCAGCGGACTTTAAGAATGATACTCTTCTCTATCACAACATTCACAACGGCGCTGCATTTTACAAAAACAATGTCTATCTACCATCATCATTATGTTGTGGCAAGTTGTGACTATCATATTTTTTGATACTTTGCCTGCTTTAAAACGATTTTAAATTAAAAAAAAAAAATTTGAACCGTAAAATGTATTTATGTAGGGTGTGCTTAGGCGACTCAGATTTTTCAAATATATTTGGTACTGAAGAAGATATTGCACAGAATATTGTGTTATTTGCCTTTGTACAGGTAAATTTCACATGGATAGTTCATAAAATCCAATATTTACTTCGATTTTTATTATTTCAGATAGCTGAGGGCGATGGCTTACCCTAACATATCTGTAACTTATGTAAAATTGAACTCGATGTGTTTGTTTTAAAGACAAAGGCGAATCTTCCTTCAGTGCAGTTACAGGGTACATGTAATGAACAAACTACTGATTTAAATAGAAGTGAAGTTATAAGTGCTAGCGAACAAAACGAAATTGAAATCAAACCTGAAATTCTTTATAAAGCTGCCGATAAAGAACCTCCTCAAAATACTTCTAAGAATTGTCGACAATGCAATTTACATTTTCTGTCTGAAAATTCCTAACATACATATGGAAAAGAAACACAAGCATATTTGTATCATTTGTCATTTACGATTTGACTGTGGAAACCAATTAACACAATTTGAAAAATGAACATGATGTGATTATAGGGTTGAAAAATCCGAACATTGTCATATCTGCGGTAAGCGTTTTCAGTATAATGCAAAATTAATAAGGCATACATCTGATATTAAGCAGTTCAAGTGCACTCAATGAGGCAAATATTTTTCATCCAAAGGAAGCCTAAACAGATATATAGCGAAACATAGTGGCGTTCGAAAATTTTCGTGTTCAATCTGCAGTAAAACGTTCATCCATCAGAGCAATTTATATCATCAAAAAAAAGTTCACTGAAATGAGAGAGATATGTTTGCGACGTCAGCTCAAAAGTATTTAAATCGAGGCATATTCAACATCATCACGTTAAAATACAACATCTTCGGAAATTGAATCTTGAGAAATGAACTTCTTCAGGCCAAAAGTTCACATCATAAACTGTATATCAAGGAGAGATGGATTTACGCCCACCATAAAGTGTTGGTTGTCAGGGGTTGGACTGTTCATCTTTAAAAGTTTGACGGTAATGTTTGTGGACTTGGATTTTTGTTCAATATAGGTTTTAATTTCGTTTTCAGTGGTTATATCTTTTACATGTGATAAGAGACCCAAATTTTTTTGTCTTTTTCTGTTTTTTTCATACCCTGGAAATTACCGAGGGGTGCCCCTTTACCGACATTAGTGTTTTTAGTTGCTCTTTTTTTTATTGTAATTTGGATAAATAAAGCCATCACAACTTGGTGCATTACCAGAGTTGGTTGTTCCAGGTCCACTAAGTGTACTTAGAATACTCTGAGTCCGCATTCACAAATTCTCATTGCTTACTTTAATAGCTGTTTTTTGAGGTGACGTGTCTTTTTCAATATTAATAATTTCTTGCATCAAGTTTCTTTGTGTATTTTCCGAGGTCGTCATTAAATTTGAGTTGTTATTAGTAATGCCTTACCGTTCTTTTCCGCTGTGTTTCTTTTCCATATGTATGTTAGGAATTTTCAGACAGAAAATGTAAATTGCATTGGCGACAATTCTTAGAAGTATTTTGAGGAGGTTCTTTATCGACAGCTTTATAAAGAATTTCAGGTTTGATTTCAATTTCATTTTGTTCGCTAGCACTTATAACTTCATTTCTATTTAAATCAGTAGTTTGTTCATTATATGTACCCTGTAACTGTACTGCAGGAAGATTCGCCTTTGTCTTTAAAACGAACACAAATATATTTGAAAAATCTGAGTCGCCTAAGCACATCCTACATAAATACATTTTGCGATACGGATTTTTTATTTAAAAATTTAAAATCGTTTTAAAGCAGGCAAAGTATCAAAAAATATCTAAAGATACAGCCATTATAATATGATAGCACATGACGATGACAGACTTTGTTTTTGTAAAATGCAGCGCCGTTGCGAATGTTGTGATAGAGAAGAGTATCATTCTTAAAGTCCGCTGGTAAAGCAGATCTATTGGTGGTCGCACTTAAAAATATGTTTCAGATAGCGCCTATTTGGGCAATGCAAATTGCAGTACTTTGCTTTATTTAGACATTCTCTGAGAGGTGTCACTTGCATCATTGATTACTAAAAATACTAAAATTTACTATTTTAAAAATCTACCGGTAAAAGCAGATAGATTTCTGTCAAAAGTGGTCGCGCCGAATTTGCAAAATTAAAAATTAATTTTTGAATGGAACCACCTGAAAATATGGGTTTCGGCGATACTCTGTCTCGATCCTAAATAACCTTAATGTCAAATAGCAAGCATTATTATCTACTAATTAAGTTTCTTACTAATATCCCGTTCATAAAAATCCACTAGTGAAGCAGATATCTACTAAAGTCGGTAAGGCTAAACCTGTGAAATTAGAAAAATATATTTTAGATAGAGCCACTAGCACTGTTGTATACTAAAGTTTTCTACTTTTAAAAATGTACTAGTAAGCAGATTTCTACCAAAGGTTGAACCTGAAATATATATATTGCAGAACTCTTTCAGTCTAGATATTTACTGAGAGATGTCGCAAGCATTAGCATCTAGTAAGAGCTATTAATAAAATAGATCGCTACCCAAAGTCTTCTACCGAAGTTGGCCACGCTATTCTTATGTAACCAGCATAACATAACAGCGTTCTAGGGGTACTAATAACTATATGTTATAGGCGAAAATCACGAGGTGGACGACATCTATTGTTTGACAGTCTTAGGCACAGAAGGCCTAAAACAAACAGCTGTCATTGAGTGATGTAAAGTGTTTTTTGCAGTTTTTGTGGTGTTTTAAAAGTTGATTTTGGTTTATTTAACATCAATAACTAACCTAAATTATTTCGTGGGGTAAATTTTGTTTATTAGGATGGAGATGAGTATATTTTACGAAATTGTCTCATGATGAACAGGTTAGGTATGCGAAAAAAATTAGAGCCATCGATTTAGACCCTTATATTTTAAAAAGGAAGACTTTAGTAGTGATATTGTGGTGTTTCCAAATATGCATAATTTGGCTGAACGTTAACAGGGACTTTGACGATATGTAATATCTGTATATTTTATATTGTAGCTCAATATAACAGGCATTATTCATTTTTCAGATTACACACTCTCAACGTTTTCAGCAGAAGCCATCGACTCCTTGAATTATTACCGATCCAGATGGTTCCATACTGAGCAGTCATTGTGATTGTGTAGCCGGTCTAGGTGAAATGTGTTCCTCTGACGTAGTTCCCATAAATACCATATCTGTTCAACATTACACTCGAATACTCTACTTACTGAATACACATTTTGTCAACCATATTAGTACTATCTAGAACTGTTTAAAATGTTTTTAATCATCTCGACATGATTGGCCAATCGCACATCGAGTAACAGTATTCAAGTGCTTTAGTGTTTATGGAATTATGTCAGCAGTATCAGAATACAGTTTCCAACTTAAGTTTACTTATTATTTTTGTAAATTTAACCTTACATATTAATTTATTTTTATGTGGTGAGTGCAGTGGCTGCTCCAGCTACTTTTGAGAGGGAGTGCATTATTGTGAAAAATGACACTAAGCTAAATAGGTCGTGTGGGGAGGGGGAAAAGCGCCGCAGGCGAAAATTTTGAATTTTTCAAGGTCAAACGGCCTTAACTAAAAAGTTAGAAATTTGATTTAAAATTACATTGTTTTCAAAAAGTAGGTTTAGTGGGCGCAAGTTTTTTTTAAAACTAAACAATTTTAATAACCCCAAAATCATAATATTTGAACATTTGAACAATTTAACATTTTATAATTAAAATATCATACCATGAATAATTTTTTTATTATTTTTCAAAAATTCTAAAATCTGTTATAAATTAATGGTTTCGTCCTGTAACATACATTCCAGTAATTCATTTTGAATTATTTTCGAGGTACCTTTAAATGGTGTCGACTCATTCATTATGTGATTTTTTAATACATTGTCTAACTCGGCACTAAAGTTTATTAGTTCCCGGAATATACCTTTGTTTGTCGAATTATCTTTTTCATCGTGACCTCTCAATGCCAACTCAAAAGCTCTACAAAATCACACACAATTAATTATTAATGTTAAAATGTGCCTATTTTTTGTCACTTCTTCATTATGAGGATGAATTGACCTTAAATATGCCGAACTTAGTTGACTTTGTATATTAGTTTTTCCCAATAAATTTAAACTTAAAATATTTTTTACGTGAAGTTTTTTGATTTTCATGCTTATATGAATTAAATCTTTTACCCCATTTTTGGTCCATGCCGGATCCCCGCCGAATAAAACACAAGGGAAACAAAAAAATGCATTGCGTTTTTCGCACCCACATATCCAATTGTTTTTATTATATGTTTCAACATTAAATTTACGAAGTACTTCTTTTCCTTTATCGGATTCTTTATGAACTAAATTCAAACTCGGCGTTGGCCTCTTAAGATTTTTAATTGTTCCTTTTTCATCATAAGTATGTCGAGAAAATGGATTTTGCAATAAGAAGTCAATTGTATTGGCCATAACAATATTTTACAAAAACGAATAAGAATAAATAAATGCACTAGTTGCAGATAACACCTAATCATTGCATACTGAACAGTACTAAACGTAAACTCTCAGATCTCGCATATACATAATTACATACGAGCATACGACTATGGCCGATCAGTGCCGACTTTAGCGAAGAATGATGTGAGCACTAACTACGTTTTGCTCCAAGCTTTGCTAATTTAAGTGAACAAAATTGCAGTGCGCGCATCGAGGAATATACAATATCTGCGATTGTAAGTGTTAAGTATATGAGCAGCGGTAAAAGTTGCTCTGATTTATTAGACGGGCGGTGCTCGGACTGCTCGGTGCCGATTTAAGTTGCAACTGGGTCTACTGGAGGGCGCAAGAAACAAAGGACAGGGCAATAAACGTTTGTTGCACCAACACCAAGCTACCAAATTAAATTTTCTAAAGTGTTCACGCTTTTCACCAAGCTACCAAAATTAAGTGTTTAAAATCATTTAAAAAATAACTGAGCCCAGGGAGTACATATGCTCACATGCTCCTTATGTAGAGCCGCCACTGGGTGAGTGTGAGTAACTTTTCATATAGTATTAGCATTTTTTTTTTTTGTTACGATCTTATAGATGTTCATACTTACCTTTCGTAAAACTTTTTGGTTGTGGTTGTGACAAGTATATTTAGTTCTTATGTATTTATTTTTGTAGTGAGAGATTTTTGATATATTAGTGTTTTTTTCCTTATGATATTAGATGTTTATATTTACCTCACGTAAGTTTCTTGACTGCTACAAATAATTGTATATTTAGTTTTAGATATTTATTTCTGAACAGTAAGAGTAGCACTATTAATATGTATTTTTCTTATGATATGGAATTAATTATACCTTTCGTAAGTTTCTTCTTGGTCCTCCTTACGAACAGTAATCAAACCTTGTGATAATAAATAATTGTATATTGTAGGCAACATTTTGTTTTATTTTCACTTACACGTTAACAAATTAATTTACAGGCATATAATAATACAACAATGATAATAAACAACTTTATTGAATAAAATGTCAATATATGAAGTAAGAAGAGTACGTTATATTTAGGTATATATGTACTAAGTAAAATTTAGCCCCATAGCTATTCTTATGCTCAACTTTCAAATCATAGACGGACTAAGTATTAAGATAATATACATTACGATACTACATTAGAAAATGTGCAAAACATTTGTTAAAAACACAATCAAACCAACATAAATTTCTTATTTTACCACGTCTTGTTTATTGTTTGCTCTAGCTGCGATTCTTAAGCAGTGAGCACTTTCACATCTGGGTTTCAATTTGTATCCCATGTGGAGAGACGGTACCCAATCCGAGTTGTTTTGATCATGTTGATCGGCACTTTTACCTGCAACATGAACCTTAATTAAAAACAAATTCTTTATATTAACGTGTAATAACACCACCAACAAAATGCTTGGAATACACCTTTGCATACTTCATTTTATTGCAACATTTGACGCCTCTTAACCAAATTTGCTTCTTCGAGTCGAAAATGGATATTTTGAAAAAACTAAGTTTATGTCGGGTTGCTACACCCACAATTCACAACACAGCAAAAACTTGGCATTTTGTACGATAAATATCTACAAAAACACAAATATTATGAGAAATTCGCTAAGTATTGTTGAAATATGAAGAACTCGTTATTAGGAAATAATTGTGACACAGAAGGGAGGATAATATTGTCTAAAATCCTGATATACGTTTCACTATTAAATTGTTCCTCAATGTGCCACAAAGCACCAGGACCAAGTGCCGATATCCAAGCCCACATATTGACGGAAAATTTACCACTTTTGTCATTGTTAGATATGTATTTATCATCGAATCGAGTATTCGGAGGGCGGTAAACACGAATATGACCGCTGTGTGTTGATTGGAAAGTTTTTCGTCTGTAAAGATTACACTGTTCCAAAGATTTACATCATGCGCTAAAAATTCAAGCGCAAATCCTACTCGAGCTTCTTTATGTTCAGCTTTAAGTAAGTATTTTTGTGCTGCTGCATGACAGCGTAGCTCCGATTCTCTTACTCGCCGGCGACCAGTATTACTCGATCCAAGAAAATTCGTTTCTTCAGCGGCCTGAATAACTGAGTAAAATTGATTTTCTACTAAAGCATTTACCAATTGCAAATCTTGTTCAATTGATATCCGTCGCCCTGATCCAGGATTTCTACTAATCGTACCGTTTATTCTCCACTTTCTCAAAATATTACACACCGAATTTTTGTCAATATTATAACGCAGTGCAATTTGTTTTATTGACCAACCATCTTCTGTTTTAGCAATAACTCCAAATTTAACTAAATCGCTTATATGAGGCATATTAGTTTTTGCATACCTACTTGCAATAAATTATGGCAACTAACTGACAATGTCACAAAAACTAAAGTTAGATGTACACAACTAGATGTTAGCAAATATCGTTATAAGACTTGTCCTAAGTATTTTTTTTTTGCTCATGATCGTACAAAGGAAAATAACACAATATTTTGTGCAATATCTTCTTCAGTATCAAATATATTTGAAAAATCTGAGTCACCTAAGCACACTCTACATAAATACATTTTGCGATTCGGATTTTTTTTATTTAAAATCGTTTTAAAGCAAGCGAAGTATTAAAAAATATCCAGAGATACAGCCATTACATGATAACACATGTTGATGACACAACCACAACACAGGTGATGATACATAGACAATTGTTTTTGTAAAATTCAGCGCCGTTCCCCGTTGTGAATGTTGTGATAGAGAAGAGTAAATCCGCTGGTAAAGCAGATCTTTATTGGTGGTTGCACTTAAAAATATGTTTCAGGTAGCGCCTATTTGGGTAATGCAAATTGCAGTACTATGCTTTATTAAGACATTCTCTGAGATATGTCACCTGCATCATTGATTACTATAAAATACTAAAATTTCCTATTTTAAAAATCTACTGGTAAAAGCAGATAGATTTCTGTCAAAAGTGGTCGCGCCGAACTTGCAAAATTAAAAATTCATTTTTGAATGGAACCGCCTGAAAATATGGGTTTCGGCGATACTCTGTCTTGTTCCTTAATAACCTTATTGTCACAAATAGGAAGCGTTATTATCTACTAATTTTCTTAGATTAGGAAAGAGATCCCTATCTAAGTTTCTTACCCACTAATATTCCGTTCATAAAATCCACTAGTGAAGCAGACATCTACTAAAGTCGGTAAGGCTAAAGTGAAATTCGAAAAACATATTTTAGATAGGGCCACTGGCACTGTTGTATACTAAAGTTTTCTACTTTTAACAATCTACTAGTAAGCAGATTTCTACCAAAGATTGAACTTGAAATATATATTTATATATATATATTCTACTCTATTTAGTCTAGACATTTACCGAGAGATGTCGCAAGCATTAGCATCTAGTAAAAGCTATTAATAAAATAGATCTCTATCCAAAGTCCTCTACCAAAGTTGGCCACGCTCTTTTTATGCAACCAGCATAACATAACATCGTTATAGGGGTTCTAATGTTCTAATCGTTCTAATAACACTTATGTTATAGGCAAAAGTCACGAAGTGGGTGACATCTACATTTTGACAGTCTAATTTATAGTGAACAACAAATCAATTTACTGTTGAGGTTAAATGGTGTCTGATTTTATTGACGTGATAATTAATTAACTTCTATGATTTTTCAAATAAAAAGTGCATTAAAGTATTATTTTGTCTAAACAATTTTACAGGGTAACAAAATTACTTCTGTGAAAATCGAGAACGTTTGTTGTTTGTCAGTGTTCCAACTGATCTTCTCTGCAAATCCAAAATTACGTTAAGATGGAAATATATGCTGAAAGCCTACTAGTAAATTTGTGTACCCATATAATATACAAGTAGCATTTGTTAAGAGTTCACTCCAGGTAAATTAATTGCCAATAAATTTAACAGAATATAAACAGACTGGAAAAAATAGTCTCTTGTAATAATTAATGACCCATTTCCACTATTTCAAGAATCTGTGATTAGTGTAACTTTTTATTTGCATTGTTTGAATGTTTTGTATATCATTTAAAAAATCTATTTTGATTTATACCTCTTATTTGAAATGTAATGAGGATTTGAGGCTATTATTAAATAGGTACCTTATAAATAAAACAAGTGTGGTTATTATATTTTTTATTTAATGAAACCAAATGCGTGCGCGTGGTTATTTACTGATAATAAATTGTATTTATTACAAGAATTGTGACATTCCTTTATTTTCTGTTGAACTATTCTAATTGTTTAATTTAAATTGAATGCCTCACAAGTTATCGAAGTAACTGCCTGGTAGGTCTGAAAGAATCTTGTGCTAGGTAAAGAGAGATGAGATAGTTTATTGTGAACTCCGAACCCGCTTCACTAGACATACTCAGTTTGCTAGCCAGACGCTTTAGCACACTGAACTACCGTTCTTAAGTTACTTTTCTGGAACTCTGATCAAATTCAGATTAGAGTGAAAACCAGTGGAGATACTTGCAAGCCATTTCTTAAGATATACTTGCATGGGAAAATTCTCACCGTTATAAAATTTGCCCACCCAGCGAAAGAGATTTGCCCAAGACAAAAAGCATATTGTTTATTTCTTATGATATTTCATTAAATTCATTTTATATTTATTTACAAAATTATAAACAACCTACTACAAATTTAAAAAGAAAACAGAACTAGGATTTCATTTATTTTATTAAATTTTTAAAACAAATAACATGAACTTGGACAAACTTTCAACTTGCATACAATATAAAAATTGTTTTAAATATTTTATATGTTCATAAAAACTTCTTACTTTCGTTCCTCATATAGCTCAACATCTAGTTCTATATCCTCGACTTTTTTCTTAAATTCAGGTAAGTATGCTAGTCGCAGATTATATAATAAGCTGTACTTACTTCATTGAGCGTTATAAAAAGTTTTGCTTTTTTATGGATTCCTTTTGCAGAAATCTGTATTGATTTTAATTCAAATGTGCTTTTAGAGGGCAGAATATGCACTCCATTCCACTTCTAACCAATAATTTTCACCGACTGACTATTGCAAATTGCAAATTTTAACCATCATGCATTCGCGCGCAGTGCTTACGGAAAAAAAGATGAGAATATTTCACTTCCGAACTATTTTCAAAACTACAGCTTCATTCTCTAAATTAGCCGGTTTGACGGATAAATGAAGTAACAAATTTTACCATTAATATAAAAGCAATTTCCGTATTCTCTCATATCAAAACATATAATACCTAACTATATATTTTTTTAAAAATAACGTACACGTCAAGCTTCATGTAATAATCAATAATAGAGAGTTATTGGACGCGCAGTAAGGACAAGCAGTATTAAAATCAGCGTTATTTTGACGTCTACGACTGCGCAGTTTGATCCACAAATTAAGGGATCCCTCATTAAGAGTCCCATTTGCAAAGCACACAACTAGGCCCGTAAATTATAATAAAAACACTGTACCGAGGGGTGGAGCTTGCATTGCGGTTATTGTTTTGCTATTGGCGTAAATATTACCTGAGATTTCATCAGAGTTAGAGTCGAGCTCATTGTGCCGTTTGTGGAGTGAATTATCGTCAGAATGTTCAGAATGTAAATGAGGCCACAAATAACACTGAATACGCGTAGAGACGCGCGGAGATATTGCATATACGAAAATCGAAAAAGAGGCACACAATTAAAAATACAGTTAAGATAATTAATTTTTTATTTTTTTTGTGATAAATGTTATTATATTCTACGTTGCTGTGTTTTTAGTTTTTTGATTTTCACATTTTAAAATTTTGAAAATTCGTAAAGAAAAAAGTAATTTTTTTTTCAAAAAATTCTACGCAGCGACACAGTTTGAACTTTTATGTATTTACCCTCCAAATTTCGTATTCATATCGTCTCTAATTATGTCACAGTTATCTGGCTACGATTTTATGTTTTTCGTGAATGCAAACGGAACTCTTATAGCGCTTGCGTCCTTATTTGTGAAAGAATACTGCAATGCGTTAAGTTTGCCGTATTTTGACACTTAGCAACTTTGACATTTGATGGCTTGTTTACTGCTTTGAATAAACAACAATACACAAGCACCAGACTCCACCAGAGCGCAAAGTATAGAAATAAATAATAAGAATGCATCAAATGACTTATTTATTATATTTCCAGGGCATCTACCATGTTCTCCAGAGAACTGGAAAACTCTGCTGAAGGTGTCGCACCCCGGTACTCGTCGACCAGATAATCTTCGCTGATATTCTGTAACGGCAGCCCTTGTATTACCATGGCAAAGCCATACACGTAAATGATATCAGCGAATTCGGACTTTGCAAACTTAGTTGGAATCTTTAAAACACGATTGAAACGAGGTACAATTAAATAGAACTATCAAAATAATTAATACTGTCATTGAGATAGTGATAAATACATAGGTTACTATTCTTTTCGATTTCAAAAATAAAACTGTGTAGGTATATTTCTTAATAAATATTAATTAATAGAAAGGTTATGTTCTTATTTACGTCGTGGCCGCACGTATCTAGTGTTTTGACTGTATAACTTTGTGTTTTATTAATTATTTACAAGTGTGTGTATGTACTGTGTAAACATAAAACAGATGGAAAAGGGTTTTGAGAAAGTCCTGATGCGCTAAATTGTTTTGTGATTTTTTGCCGTAGGTAACGGTTTAAGTGTGCCATCAAAATTGAATCGCTATTCTTATAGCATTTTTTCTTAACTTTCAGAATCCGCTAATAGTTTTCCAGAAATGTAATAGAAAAACGTACTTATCGGTGAAAAACGAGAAGGTCAGATTTTTCCGAGTCCGGCCCTGGATTTTTCAAAATCCAAGTAGGCTATCTGACAAGTCCCAGCTGAGAAATGTTACCGGTTTCATTCGATTACATCTAACCGTTGTAGAGATATAGATAGCTCTTTGAATTTTCAGACCAAATCATAATCTTCTTAAGAGTTGGTCGGAGTGTATTAGTCATCCATGCTTCCAATTTTAATTGTAAATGACCACGTCAATAAAATGACGCAGCTGAATGTACGGTGTGCTTGGAAGGCGAGAGATAGAGATGTAGTAGAATATGACATTGGACAAATTTATTATACCTAATCTTTAAATTTCTCTGTGCATTTGGAGACATTAGGGCCAATTTTATTTTAGTTCTACAAAAGGGAAAATGTTTATTTTAATGATACCTATGCGGGACGATAAAAATTATTTTTGCTAATCGATAATAGAAGAAAAAAAATTATTTTTTTATATATACTTTTTTTTCTCTCATCGTCCCACATTGTAACATATTTTTAATGTCTTTTAGTGAAAGCCGTTTTTTAAAATAATGATTTATATGAGAGTAATTTGCACAGTCTTTCCGGCTTATATCCGGAGCGCTCTTAACTACTGGCCAAAAATTTGTTCCCTTCTTGATCCAGACTTGCCTTGAAGTGCTCTATCTGCCATTAGGCTAAGGCGCATTGCTCGCGAATCACCCTGTATATTTTTAATGTGTATTAGACATTTTAAATTGAGTTATTATTATTATAATATTTTTTGTGCCGTTCTATGCTATAAAACCTGTCTATACTATTATATGTTTCATTCTGTTTGTAAGTAGTTTTGTTAAAATATGTATTGACCTTTAAGCGAGCCACCATGTAGTTGTATATATTCAGTTACCCGTGAATTAAAATAAAATACGAAGTAATTTTTATATCCCTTGAATTCAACGTAATTATATGTTTTCATAAAATGAAATTTTAACATTATTAGAATACCTAGATATCTCTTACAATTAGTTTGACCTACTTCAGAAACCAACTGGATTTATATATTTGTTTGAGAGCATTGGAAAAATTTACGTTGAACATGATTGTACATTATTTTAGAAAACATTTAATATACCTAATGGCTGTAGGAATAGACCTGTTTCCTGTTCAAAATTTAATGCTTGCAATTATTTATAGAATGTATTCTATCGCATTTTTGTCTGTCATGTACACCTATACAGTACTTGAAGCAGTTGATGTATTAAATTCGAAAGATTTAAACACCATGACATTTGGTATAAGTTATGCAATGACTCATATCTTAGGTAAGTATTTACAAAAACAGATTTTATCGTATTATACTATGCGTTTTTTGCAATAGGGGTTTCACAGATCACAGATATAAATAATAATATTAACAATAAGTTTATTACATAGACTTGAACCATTTCAACAAACGAACAAACAAGTAAATCGGCAGAGCCGTTCTTCTTTACACAGTCCTAAAATATACATTAAATGGTTTCAATATTGCAACAATCTTTAACTAATTACAATAATTTATGAATATATTTATAAATAATACTATTTTGATAAATCACATACTATTAAAATTAGTCTTTTGTTTAAGTAAACATTCCCTTGTTTATCTTTTAACCTCTATTTTCTCTATATTTTATTTTTTCCGCGTTGTTCAATAAATAATAAATATTTATTGTTTTTATTGTTAGCATAAGTAATAGTATACCGGGTGTGACAGGATCATGGTATATCCCCTTTTCTCCTTTAGTTTTGAAGATGATTGAAATTTAGGACATACTACATACATATAAGCGGCATTTTTTGGCATACAACTGATTTATTTACTTTCGATTTTTAAATGGAACACCCTGTATATTATTGCATTTTTGAATTCTGCATAATTTTCTGAATCCAAAGATGCCAAAAAGTGGCATTTCAAATATAATTTTTTTTAAAATATAATTTCTAGTATTTAAGTGTGCGTTTTTGTCGGGGAAGAATGTGACTCGGCGACTTTTTTTTCTTCCCCTGATAAACACTCAGGACCTAAGTACTGTGTCCAAATTTCAAGTCGTTAGATTGATTAGGGGGGGGAGGGTAAACGCAAATGAAATTAAAACTGCTGTAGTAACATCCGCAAATCTCGTAGCAAACGTGAGATTGTGTAGGTACTAATGTGCCTAGTTTGAGTTCCGCTCATGTATTTTAAATTTTCGCCATAAATAAACAAATGGTTGCGAAATAACCAATTTATTGTTGTTATTGTCTTTAGAAAAAGTCAAAATGTGTTCTACGGCAGGTAAAGTCCATGGGAAAAATATAATTTTTCTTTTAATTTCATTAATAACTATATTTACGAAACCTTCAAAGTTGAACATATCACTTTTTATCAAAAATTATTATTATTATTATTAAAATTATTTGAATAATACAACGGCTCACATATCTGTTCTTTAATGATTTAGACAGATTGTTAGTTGTATATAAATGACACTCGATTAATATCGATGATTTTAATTTAAACTTAAGAAATTATTTACAAAGTTTAGAGACAAATTACTGTACCTTTGTAATTGGAGACATGAACATTAATATACCTACATACTATCCGAAAGTGATCGAAAGATCCAGAATTATTTAGAAGTATTATATGAATATGAAATATGAAGTATATGTCTCACAAGTAAATACTTTCACAAGACAAAACAACTTCTCTATAAGTCAAGTATGGACCATATTTTCTTAAAAGAAAAACAAAACTATATTAATACAGAAAATAGTCAAGTGTCTTAAAAACAAATATAACAGATCATTGTTCTCATATTTTACATGTTTTTCTCATTAATATGGTGGTTCAAAACGATATACAGTGTGACCCATTTCAAACCTTAACACCCTCATAAAAGTTGTATTTATTAATCGATTTTGACCGGTTTTTTGGACAAAACCTCATATGGCGTTTTTCGCCGTGGATAAAGGTACGAATTCGTACCGTATAAATGTCCTTAAAGATACGAACTAACGTAATTCTTAAATTCGTATTCGCATTATTTATTCTTAAAGATACGAACTGACATCATATTTTCTACCTTGCGTTGAAATATTCGTGAGTTTATATGAGTGTGGCAGGTATATATTTATAGTTGTTGGGGTATGCACTTTGTTCACTTTTACAATTAAAAATAACATACATTGAAAGTATCCCTTGTGCAGGAAACACGATAAAATGTTATGAAGAGTTATTTACAATGAAAAATTGCGTATCTGAAAAATGTCAATGTCCTTATGACCTATCTTGATTTTTTATTTTTTTCTCATCATTTTAACTTTCTGAGGAAAGATTTCAATTTTTCCGATATAAGCAATTATAAAAAATAATAATAATATTTTTGTATGTAATTTTGTTGAAATAAGGGCAACAATTTAAAGTAGACCAAAAACTGAAATATTGTGTTCTTCCTCAGTTTTTTATTCTGAAAAAAGTTCTAAACCCTGAGGTTGATTACAATATTGTAATTGGTGAAAATATTCAACAAAGTTCTGAAAACTGCAACGACATTGTAGATTGTCAAAATGGTCAATATTTTCAACTACAACTAGGTAATACGAGATTAATTGTAATATTGTAACTGATAAAAATATTTAACAAAATTCTGAAAACTGTAACAAAATTGTAGATCCTCAAAATGGTCAAAATTTTCAATCACAGTTAGAAAATATTAAGATGCCAAAGAAATTAAAAAGAACCAAGGTAGAATCAAGGAAACAGATCTGAAAGTGTTAGGTTTACAGAGAAAAAAATATACGTGTTCAGTGCTGTGCATATAAAAGAACTACGATGGCTCTGAAGGGCCATGATCAAAACATTTTTCCAAATGCCTTATTAAAATGTCACAGTGCAATATTTTAAGTCGCAGTGCCTGTTAAAAAGTTACACTGTGAATTACAAAGTCGCACTGCGAATTTTAAAAACGCACTGTGAATTTGAAAAACGCACTGCGAGATTTAAAGTTGCACTGCAAGTTTGCATAAGAGACAAACATATTTATCAACGAATCTATCCAGCTCGTAGCGTACGCAGACGACATTCAGAAAATATTTTTTTTGAGCTTTATCAAGAAGCCTGTAGATAATCAGGCGCGTGCTGGCCTACCGGGATACCGGGAGTTTCCCGGTGTTTCGAAAGGGCCCCAGAGCCTAGATGAATTTTAAAATTTTAATGTACAGAAAGAAGACAACAAAAATAACCCCCACCACTGCGCGCCCCGTACGCACCTGATATTATAATAAGCTTAATTTTGTTTTCTGTTTATTTGTAACTAATTTGGTAAGCAATTTTTGAAATTATTAAAGGAAATCTTTCTGTCCATGAGAAACACCAAATTAAAAAGAGAAAAGAAATACAATGGGCGGCATCTGTATCTGATATGGTAAAATTGTATGATTTATGAAAAACTCAGGGCCTGAAAAAAAAAAATTAAGGAACGTCCTTTGTTTTCATATGAACACAAAGAGTACGAACACCCTTACAAAACAACACCAACCTGCTCATGAGTGTCCGCAGATCAAGTGCATGTTGATATTACTCGTAAATTTCTGTGACTTTAATTTACGTTTTTTACTTTCTAGCAATACTAGTTCTAATTAAGCTAGAGCTTTGAAATTTTGCACATGTGTAGTCCGGTGACAATACACTTTAACATTTTCATATAAGAAAGAAACAAGATGGCGGACGACTTTATCGTTTATGATCTGATTCGACTCAAAAGCGATATCTGGGGGTTTTCGAGGTCGCCAATTATGAATTCTTGGTCTAAATTTAGAAATTCAAAATGATGGCGCCAATATGGCGGAAGACTTTTGTCATTTATGGTCCAAATCGATCAAAATCGATATCTGGGGGTTTTCTGGTTCGCCGATTACGAATTTCTAGTCAAAAATTTAGTTCAAGATGGCGAATGGCTTTACCGTTTATGTTCCGATTCGTGTCAAAATCGATATCTGGGGTTTACAGCATATCAGAAGACTAAAAAGTAAAAAATAAAATAAAAAAAGTATTTAAAAAAAAGCTTTTTTTAAATGCTCCAAAAAAAGTAGAAAATCTCAAAAAATATATATTTTTTAATATCCAACTGCAGATTGCATTATTTCAATAAAAAATTCTTACATCCCAGTGGTTGGGAGGTATTCAATGTAATATGGGAATGAATAGAGCCTATAATAAGAGGCTTCAAAAAATTTACTGATATACCTGCACAGCATTCCATTTAAAAAAAGGCACTTGGTCCTGTAATTTCGTCCTGGCTCGCCCTGTATGTTCGAAAATAATTCCAGTGATAGACTTTTTTATCTAGTTTACTTGCAATTTTTTAAAAAATTTCTATCTATCGCAGAACTCGAGATATCGAGGTCCGACGCACTATTGCCCCACCCTGTATAATTATAGGTTTAAATAAAACATAGGATTAACCGTTTTTTTTTTTTTTTTAAAACAAAATTATGTAAATGGTAACACAATTTCTGACATACGAGAAAGTTATCGCGAGAGTATCTCTATTATTTGTACCTATTCATTTTTTAAAATACGTTACGTTAGGCTGTAACTTGTATCTAATGAATTAAATATAAATAAATTATTTATTTATTATTATTTCATTCAAATAAATTCATATCTTTTACAGGAGCTGTAAAATCCGTCATGCTTATAATAAAGAAGAAAACTTTACAAGAAATGTTACTGGCAATTGAACATGGTTATTTCGCACCTAATAAGGCCAGAGGTGGAGATAATGAATTTAGTTTAATTCAAGCTACTATTAAACGAATCAACTGGCATGTAAATAATTATATTAAAATCAAAATGCAAAGTCATCAGTAATATTTAGAAATAATGTTTTTAAATCAAAATATCTATTAATTATAAAATAGATGTAGAAAATAATTTAAAAGTTTTAAGATTACGACATAAACTACTATTCTAACCCCGAAAGTATGAAAGTTACGATTTTGCCAAATGTAAAGAAAGCTATATAAAATTGCGATAATTAATTTATGATTTATGGGTTTTATATTGTGAAATCCATTATTTGAAGTTAAGGGAATACAATAATGTAACGTTATACAGCCAATACAGCGTGACAACTAGAGGTCGGAATCCTCACCCTGATGATGTTAGAACCAGGAATGGCTCTGGGTCGGTCCCGTAATAATACGAAAAACTCATTTATGAATCTATATGATACAGTACAATAATACCATGGTGTAGTATATTAGGTGGTCCGACACACGGCACTTGCCATGTTAATCGACGGCTTCATAAGTGCTTGATGGTTTCTATTTAATTCAGTAGATGGCGCCCGGAATATACCCCTGCAATTAGCTAGACATAGATCATGGCATAGATCTTCGGCCATATATATAGGTCGAAGGCATAGATAGACGGATTTCCTTTGATGCATGTAGTGTTGCATATATACACAACTAAACAGCAAAACTAAGACAAAAAGAACGAACTAAAAGGCTCTTTAAATATAAATAAAACAAATCTACAGAGCATTAACTATTGTATGTATGTAAACTGTATTGCTAATATTTCTATACGTAAGTAACGACGAAACTTTATTTGTCCTGCCATCTATTGCATTACACACAACTAAACACTTACGAAGCCATTCGTACGGGTCTTGTTGTATCACCTAATATACTACACAGTGAATAGTACATATAGTCCAGTCAGATAACAAAGGAGAATGCATTTTTTCGAAAAATTCCTCAGTGCATTTTGTGAAAGTGATCATTAGGAGAAAAATAGTGGAAATTAGATGTATATATTTTGGAAAGCAAATTTTATTTGGAACCTGTTAAAAAAAAGGATATGAAAGTGCAGAAAACAGGTTTCTTCACGTTTTCGATGCGAAAGAAAAATTTTCTTATATACAAAAAATAGCTCGTAAAAAGACGAAAAAAATTAGTTTTTGACAATTAAAGTCGGGCAATAACTTTTTGCACAAAAAATTAAAAACCACTGAATATGGCAATTTTTTTGCCATTTAATTACAGGAAGTGTAATTATCGTAGGAAGTTGTTTCGGAACTTAAATTGTAGCTTTTGTTGGTACCTACCTACTCTAAAAATTTCATGTAAAAATATTTATAACTTGTAGCGGAAATAGCGAAAATGTAAAAAAGGTGTTTCCGAATAACGGCGTGGAAATGGTCATAGAACGAATTATCAAAAACTCATTTTTTCGTCTTTTTATCTTATTTCGTAGTATTTTTTGTATAAAAAAAGATTTTTCTTTCACACCGAAAACGTGAAAAAAATTGTTTTCGGAACTTTCATGTCCTTTTTTCAACAGGTTCCAAATAAAATTTGCTTTCCAAAACATATACATCTAATTCCCACTATTTTTCTCCAATTATCACGTTCACAAAATGCACTGAGGAATTTTTAGAAAAAATAAACTATCTGACCTGGCCTGAACTATAGTTAGTACAGCTTTCATTTTCTGCAGTTAGCTCAGTTACCAGGGGTTTTAAGTCGGAATCAATTTTTACCTCTCTAATTTTTTCATGAAAGGCTAGTTTTTTGCTAGTAGAAAGTGGCTCAAAAAAGTTTACCAAAATCTACCCCCGCGAACCCTCATAAACAACGGAAAAATTCAGCGTTTTGCTAATATCTCGAATAATAATAATAATAATAATAATAAACGGATAGCACACCACGTGAAAGAGCGGCAAATTTTACATAAAAATAGTATAAAAGCTTTTTTACATAAACGTTTCCCTTAGCATGAGAAATTATTACAGTTCTCGCTAGTTCGGCTCAATATTTCAAGCACGTCGCATAGGGAAATGAAGCATTTCTCGACCGCCGCTGCATAATAAAGACACTTTGTACCCATTAAAAGCGAAAAAGAAACGAAGGTAGCATTTTAAAGAGGAAGAGTTCAGCTTTCCAATGGCATACTTACTTTTAATTTTTATAATTTTGGTTGGTCCGTAAATTTAACAAAACACAGAATGATTTATTTTCTTCAAGGTTAAGGTTAACTCCGCGAGTTAGATCAAATTTGAACTGTAATTTGGTAAAAATCCATTTTACATCAAGTAGACCGAGACTGCAGAAAATGAAAGCCGTACTAATTTTTTTTTTATATATTACACCTATCGCAAACTCAATCCGAAGACACACACTTCGTTTTTTACATACCAAGGGGGTAGGATAAAAACTCTGTAGATAGATAGTGGCAGAGACCCTGTAGCTTTTGATATGTCTTTGGCACTCGAAAAGTGGGTAAAAGTTGGAACCCGAAGTTTGGGGAGATATTTCCAATTATTAATTTAGATATTTCCTTCCGCATTGGAGTTATATGGAAAAATATAAAATGTAACGTCATGTATGTCATGTGAACTTGGAACTTTCGACAGGATGGTTTAGTTATCGGTGCACGAGGCACCAATTTGATAAATATGATTATATAAGTGTGGTCATACATCCCAATTTAACAAATGAGGTTATGTTACATAAAATAAATTATAGGGCCACATCTCAGTAATATATTCCCTACACGGGATCCATTTTAACAGTTTGACAGCATCAGTTTTTGATACGGAGGGCCCCATCTTTGACAGACTGGAAATTTTGACACTTTGAGGGTGGTTCCATTTTGACAGCTAGTTTGAGCCCTCTGGGGTCTCATTTTGGGACATAAAAGGGGTTAATAGCGGAGCACTTAGAAGTACAGCAGAGTTCTCCGGCTACAACTTTGTGGAGGGTTGGAGCCCTGTTACATAATCGACACTATACGTATTATTACAATCTTAAAACAGCCCTAATTTGATTTTTTTGAGATTCTGAAATCCGTTTAAAAACATTGAAATATTCAATTTTTCAGAATACTGCATTTATGGTTATTGTATATTGCATAGTATCAAGCCGTGGGTTGTACGCATTTTATGATGTAGGATTTGATGAAGAATGTTATGAAGAAAGCATAAACACAACAATTTACAAACATATAAGAACATTACCTTATAAAGCTTGGTCACCTGTTGATTTAAACAAAAGTCCAGCATATGAAATTATGTTCTTTCTTCAAATATCATGTTTGACATGTTATGGCTTCTATATTAGTTGTACCGACTCAATGATATATGGCATGATAATCCACATGAACACGCAGTACATAATCTTAAAGAGTATATTAGACAATTGTATCCTTACTGCGAAAAGTATTGTGTTGAAGAAAAATCCAAATATTTCTATCGAGGATAAATCTTACGAACGTATCGCTCTACCCAATGGCTTTGAAAGATCAACTGTATTTACGGATAATATGAAAGAAGAAATTGAACACATAATCAACTACTGTGCAAAATACCACTTAGAGATTATTAATTACTGTGACAAAATTGAAAGTGAATTTTCTTATTTAATGCTTATGCAATTCTTATCTAGTCTCTACACCTTATGCTTTCAGTTGTATCAACTTAGTTTGGTAAGTTTGGTAATAAAAATATCTCTTCCTAGTTAGCACAAACTTGTTCTATGGACGACGTTTGAAAGCACACCCTGGACATTCGAAAATTCGACGAACGTTCATTATTTTAGATCCAGCGAAACGTCCGTAAAACATACATATTCCATCCATTTTAGGTACTAAAAAAAAATGGGTTTATGAACTCATCATTAAAAAGCAGTTGCCCTTATTGGGGGTGTAGGTGCTGTTAGACGGGCAATTTTTACAATAAATTGCTCAGAAACTACCGCCAAACCTAGTCGAGCAATTGATTGCTGTATAAATTGCTTTTATAATAGCGCCTATATGTATTTAAAAAAAAGTTATGGCCAAAAATAATAAATATATCCTTATCGAATCTCTCTCTCTCTCTTTCTCTCCCAGATATGCCTACCTTAACCCGTGAAAGAACAATCAAATATGATTAAGGTCAAACCATTCGCCTGATTGGGCTTAGCAAAAGTCCAAATGTACTTCTATTTATTTCGATTGCAACAGACACTGGACCGCTAAATGGCGCGTGCTAATTATTTTGCATGTCGCTATCTCAATGATGCCGACATGTGCCAAATAGTCGAAGGATCCTCCCTCATGTTAGTTGTTACACCCTACCTAGCACTGATGAGAGCCAACAGCTGGAAACTGCAGTCTGCAAGTGGTGTGGGACGACGGTCACGAGAGTCCCTTTAACGTAGGAATTAGCCTTTCGGCCGGTGTTTGTTGCAATCGAAGCATTGACGTTCTGTTGGTAATATGCAATCATTACACTGAACACGCCAGGCTTGTAACTTGTAATTCAGCGCTCGGCGGGGCACATAGCCCGGAGAGTAGCTGTTGGTTGCAGTCTGGTTATGTTCCGTATAGTAAAATAAGGATTTTATAGAGGAGATTATGACTGAAAAATGTTCGATTTCTATTAAAGACTAGTTATTATAATTGTGTAATTATTAATCATTAATAATGGTGTATTTTTAGATGGAAAATCCACTTAGCTTTGATTTTATTAGTATGTGTTTCTATTTACTTCTAATGATGTATCAAATTTTCTGCTATTGTTGGTATGGTAACGAAATAATGATACAAAGTGCAAAATTCTCTGTTGACCTATATAATACTCAATGGATGTTCACGAATGAAAGAACTAAAAAGTCGCTTTTAATAATGATGATGCGAGCTCAAAGACCGATATCGTTGACAGCAGGAAAATTTGCTTTGCTTTCTCTACCAACCTATGTAACTGTAAGTATAAATTCTGCGTTAAATAATCCGTACAGTCTAACAAATAACCGTGTTTTATATGAATTGCAAATGTACAGGGTGTCCCAGATTTAAAGTAACATAGACTAATGAGAGAGAGCATACACACACCTGCTGAGTTCAAAACGTCCCTGCACTTACCCTTGAATCCTCATAGTTTTCAAGGTACAACGTATTTTATGAATTTTGGCTGAAACTAAAATTCATCATATTTTTGGAATGGGTGGACGTCTTTGAATAAAAGTTGGTACCTACACATATAGTGCACTCCTAGTCCAATCAAGAGCATAATTTAGTTTGGAAATTTTTATTATTTCACATTTAGGCCCAATTATATCGCCCTGCATATCAGTTTTTTGTAAATGGCGGCTAACTTTTGAAATGTGCAAAATACTCTCATAATATTTGATGTCACGTTTATGATTACTTCCTAGCAAATTTTCGAAAATAATGGTGAATGATATTTAAATTATATGAAATGCTCAAACAACAACAAATTTTATTTCCTAATTTTTGTAAATAACATTAGAAGTTAATATCTTTTCTAATTGTATCTATATGTCTATGAAATACCTTTTTAGATTGTTCGAGGATCCGCGTCATACTTTATGGTATTAAGGCAAATGGGTGGATCAACACAGAATAATCAATAGAAAAATTCAATGCAAACGGACCTATATTATTGTTATTATTATATTCAATAATTCCTAGACGAAAATGTTAGTATATTTTTTCACTAAATATAATGGAGTTAGCTAGTTATATATAAAAATAAAGAAAAAGTAGGTATCTGTTTATTAGACCACTGTGTAACCTATCCACAATCCCAAATGATTATAATATTTGAGTCATTAGTGGAAAAAATATATCTGCGTCTTTAAGTAATGTCATCATCCCAGATCAGCATAGATTCCTCCAAGGTCGTTCTATCGATTCTAACTTGTATATCTACACCATTTCATTGTTAAATCATTAGTGGAGAGTGCTGACGTTCATGCTATATACATGGACTTTAGTAAAGCATTCGATAAGGTAAATCACTCTTTTGATAAAAAAAAAATTTCATAGCATTGGACTTGGTCCTTATTTATTATCGTGGATTCCGTCGTATCTCTCTGAGAGAACACAACAAGTTCTCGTGGACGGTTATATATCTGAGTCATTTTTGGTAACATCTGGAGTGCCTCAGGGTTCCCATATTGGTCCCTTATTATTTAACTTGTTCATCAACGACATTGATTATTAGCTTTTACTGTTTGCAGATGACCTGAACATATTTAGTAATATCTGTTCTCAGGTTGATTGTGTACAGAGTCAAAAAGATCTTCAAACAATTTATGCTTGGTGTGTTGATAATGATATTTTATTTTTATTTATTTATGTATTTATTTACTGCAACAAAGTTAACAAGCAAAATGTCTTAACCTAATTTACATAAAGAACAAAAAGTGACAACTGAGGAGACCTCGTATTGTGTCGAGCAGTATTTACATTCTCGTTTATTTGTCCTATTACATTATTACATATAATATAAAATATATATCTAATAATTTTAAATAATTTGTAAAACAGTATATATATTTGATTGAAGTATAATAAGTCCAAAGTGGGTATAGAAGTGGTGTGAATATTTTGAAGCTGTGTAGAAAAGAATGCAATAATTTACAGACTATGCTTCTTAATGTCGACAAATCTCTCTATGTCATTTAGCCGTCGCAGGTTATCACCCATTAATTCTGACTATATATATAGCATTAACAACGTGAGATTATGTAACATAACCACTGTGAAATACTTCCCTAATATTCCAAACTGCTAATCTTTTCGGGAAACAAAAAATCACGTGTTCAATATTTTAAAAAACCTATCCAATGACACCAAAGTTGACTCCCCACCCCCCTCTATAGGGGCGGAGGGGACAACTTTGAAAAATTAAATGGGAATCCCCATTTTTTTATTGAAGAAACGGATTGTACGGCTAAAATCACGTAAGGTTCGTCTGGAACATTTTTTTGGATTCACTACAGATGGCGCTGTAATCGCAAAAATTAACATTTTTTTATTTCGAATTTGCGTTCTTCGCAAATTTGAAAAATAAATAAATACTTTTACAAATAATACTTTTTTTACAAATAAACAAGGACATCGTTGATTAGAAAAAAAGCAATCACAATTTATAAAATTTTCACTTGAACAAATTGAGCTCATGCTTCCAAGAAAGTTGGAAGAACAACAATTCAGAGAAAAAACATGTTTATTTGTAAAAAAGTTTGCTTGGCTCTTTTTCCCTGAATTGTTAAAAACATTTCTGCGAAGCATTGCATGTAGTTTCATTATTTTTATTTTTCAATATGTTTATTCCTCTTCCAACTTTCTTGGACTGTCTTGGAGGCAATTGGAGCTCAATTTGTTCAAATGAAAATTTCCAGTGTAAACCGATTATTTCAAACTTACGCCTTTATGTTAATTTTTAGCGATTACAGCGCCATCTGTAGCGAATCCAAAAAAATGTTCCAGACGAACCTGACGTAATTTTAGCCGTACAATCCGCTTCTTCAATAAAAAATTGGGTTCCCATTTAATTTTTAAAAGTTGCCCCCTCCCCCCTGCAGAGGGGGTGGGGGGAGTCAACATTGGTGTCATTGGATAGATTTTATTTTAAAATATTAAACACGTTTTTTCTGTTTTCTGAAAAGATTAGCAGTTTGCGATATATATTTGACCGTTCCGGGACTTTTGGAACACCCTGTATATCAATAAACTCGAATCTGTTCAAAATAAATGTATTCGATTCATGTGCTGTAAACTTGGTACAAGGAGAATTTGTTGTGGAATGAATATTTGGGTATCAATTCCTTACATAGCAGGAGTCAATATTATAATGTTTTTATTTCGCATTCAAAATTATCAACAATTACATCGGTTCTTCTGATTGCTTATTGGAGTTGTTTTAGGGTACCATATTTCAACACTAGAAATGTGTCAATTTTATCTGTAGCTTATTGTAGAACAACGTTCCTTCCTTCCTTGTGATAAAGATTTCTGCAATGTACTTTTTTAAAGACAAAACTGTTTCATACTTTTGTCCATAGATTACATGTGATATTTCAACATTTATTTTATTCTAAGATTTTTTTTTTAATGTTTTTGCGTTTAATCACAACGTCTAAATTTCTTGTTGTCTTCTTTTAATATGCATTAGTGACACTAGATGGCCTTATTTTTATTTCACGCGGTAGCGCCAGTGAACTCCATACTAACATAAGAGTTCACTGGGTAGCGCTAGCTGAGCGATCACGTATCATTATGCAAATAATAGTGCAAGGTGATCAGTGACCGCTACCTGATCGCTCATCGTGATAAACGCAACCAATGGCTCACTAGATGGAATGTATAAAAGATACCCTTGTGCTGTTAAAATTTCATTCATATGCTTTTTTTATCCGTGTATCTAGTAGACTCATAGTGGACTGAACTTCAATTAATAGTAAGCCGATTATCTGTTATTTGACAATTTAAAAACCAAAATTTAGGGATTTTTGTCGTCTAATTTTACACTTTTTAAGAAATTGATTTGGCAACACTGCGAAAACATGCATCATTTTTTGACATTTTCGTTTGTCACCTGTCAGTTTGTTGCACGAATGTTAACCTTATATTATGTTGTAAAAAATAGTAATCAATCATAGACATTTAGTAACAGCACAGAGAATAATGTACTAAGAAAAATGGTAAGGTACAGTAATTATTTTGAACTCTTTAAAACTATTAATAATGATTTATTTTAGGCCCGGAATGCTGAAAAAGCAATGTAAGTATCCATTAGTATACACTTGTACAATATTTTTTTTAGGATAATTATTACATACTTATTAATTTTTCAATGAATGAATATATGCATTTAAAACTTGGGATATTTCTCCATGGAGAGATAGCCTGAAAGAGACGTAACGTTTTCGTCGATGTAAATTTCCAATTTAACAAAAATGTTTTGGAGACATCTTCGAGATAGCAAATATTCCGAGCATTCCTTTATGTTAATCACCGCAACCTGAATCCATAAAAGTTTAAGGTACAATCAACAGATTTATTTTATATTAATTTTATTTTGTGCAAACAGTTCATCAGTACCTAAGGAGGAATCCGGAAAATATATACCAATACCTTTTATACTGTTAAGTATAACTTTCAAAGTTTATTTTGATATGTAATATTTACAATACAGTAATCTATAGTATCGATTATAAACCGTGTCGATCCAACATCGTTGTTTCTTATTCTCAGATTCCAATATTATATATATATTGGTATATCATCAATATCGTTTCGTTATTTGTCATGATAGATCATTTACCATCATCAGTTGTTTTATGCAGGTAGTGCAGGACTTTTAACAATTTTTTTGCAATTAAGCTGACCAACCAAACAAAAATAGGCGACGATGAAAGTCATGGCATTTAAAATTTTGCTGTGGTTCTTTTTTATAGTATATACTTTTATACTTTTGGTATTCTTCATCATTGCATATCAGCATGCCACAGATTTCCATAGCTGAAATTTGTAGTATAAAAATCACATACCTAACTCAGAATTAATAAAAAAATTATGTATTTTGCTGAAGCTTTGGCCATGAAATCTGTTTTAATCGAGTAGTTTATGTTTAGTATGAAAATGTTGACCTTAATCGAACCACATCTATGTTAATAAATTTTCCCTGAAAGTTTCAGTTTTTAAACATGTTATTTTATTTAGGACAACTTTGGCCCGTTGGCGGGCAGCACAGCTAGGGGAAACAGAGAAACATAAGAAACGCCGACCTTACTTGGCTTCAGAATGTAAGAGCCTGTATGCCTGTGAGAAATGGAGAATGCAGATTATAAGAGAGATCGCAAAAAAAGTTGCTCAAATTCAAAATGCCGGTCTTGGAGAATTTAGAATTCGTGATCTAAATGATGAAATAAATAAATTACTAAGAGAGAAACGACATTGGGAAGATCAAATAAAAGAACTTGGAGGTCCAGATTATCAAAGGGTAGGACCGCGGATGCTGGATCATGAGGGAAAGGAAGTGCCTGGAAATAGAGGCTATAAATATTTTGGAGCCGCAAAAGAATTACCAGGTAATTAGTAATATTAATCGTGTATATTTCAGTAGTTTATAGAAATATGGAATTTTTCAGGAGTACGAGAATTATTTGAGCAAGAACCCCCGGCTCCTCCAAGAAAAACGAGAGCAGAACTTATGAAAGATATAGATGCAGACTACTATGGTTATATGGATGACGATGATGGCATTCTTATACCACTAGAGATGAAGGCTGAAAAATGGGGTAAGAAAACATTTACGATTAAGTTAAAATCATACCTGTTGGCACAGTATAAATACATTTTTTGTTTAATTCATGGAAATAAACACGCAATAATGAACATTTTAACAAATCCTAAGATATTCAATGTGGCTTAACATGAAATTTCATACAAGAAACTTAAACAATAATTTTGAAATGATTCTGTACTTTGCATAAATTAATAGATCAGTTGACTTACCTGTAAGGAAGGATGATCTTAATGATATGAGCAGTCTCGTCAAAGGATTATAACGCCATGTAATTGTAGCTTGCTGCACAAATTGTATGACGTTCAAGGAATAAACTTTTTGGATCCTATCCTGGGTGCATAGCTATCCAATTAAAACATAATATTTTTAGTTGCAAACTCGTCTATAAAATCCTTATTCTGCTATAAGGAACATAATCAGACTGCAACCAACAGCTACTCTCCGGGCTATGTGCCCCGCCGAGCGCTGAATTACAAGTTACAAGCCTGGCGCGTTAAGTGTAATAATTTCGTATTACCGAGTTTGCCTCTGTATTCACTCCTCACTGGATTACTTTTTTGGAGGGTTGTTATAATCCTTCGACGAGAGTGCTCATATAATTAAGATCATCCTTCCTTAGAGGTAAGCCGACTGATCTATTAATTAAATTTTGCAGTTTCGTCTCGAATTATAACACCATGTAAATGTTTAAAGGACTATGTATATATTTTTACTTATTATTAACCTCTAACCAATAACTGCCCACAACTATTTGATTAAAAGAATTTCTAATGAAAGCCAAACAGTCTTAGAATTTACAATAGTCCTGCACATAATCATATTATACTTTAGAACTTATACTAGCTACTAATACTACGGCCAATTTTTCGATGCCAATGGTTTTTTAAAATCGATTTTCAAGTCACCTGAATGACCCTCTTAAGTTTAGGAGACCTAGATTTGTCAGAGTGAAGGAAGTGGCATCCTACAGTTTATATTGGGATCCGAATCCCTTCTTGGGGATAATTTATTTTTGAAAATTACTTCGCAGTAGGTGGTGCTGGCATCTATATCGCAAGGTATGCTCAGGGAGAAAGTTAGACGCACTAACCCACTGAGCTACCGTCCAATAACAACCAACATTTTTTACTAATATTATACAGGATGATTCATGAGGAGAGGGTCGTACTTTACCAAAAAATAGAGAACATTGAGGTGATCTTAAATCCTCATACAGTAATGGCTGAAGCAGTCCCGTTTTTGAAATGCGGGGTATATTATATTTTGTGGAAGAAATAAATACCAGAAAGCAGCTGATTGCAAGAATTGAGCGCTTTTGCAATGGAATTAAAAAACAATTTAGAGATTGTTAGAAAAAGTATAAATCAAATGACAAATCGATGAAGAAAATGTATTGAATTTGGCGGTAGTCACTTTGAAAATAAACTGTGATTCAAAATAATTTAATTGGATTTAGTAAGTATGACCAATTTCTTATGTAGTTAAATTATTAATTTTTATTATTTATTATTTTGTTGCTTATTAATTACACATTCATTACAAAAAAAATTTTTTATTTTACCAGGTATATGTGATGTGATGTGAATTTTCATTTTCCCTATTTGCACTACTTTTTTGGTAGTGCAGATAGAGGACAAAAAAAATTGAACCGTCAATAATTTAATTTTTTTATTTAAACAATGAAATGGTGTCAAAATTTTTTTAATGGGATGTATCTTTCTAGGTATAAATTAATATTTTCATGTCAAATATTTTATAAACAGTATACAGACTGTTATTTTCTAGGAATTGCTTAAAAATATTTTTATTCTGGGTCCGGCTCTGATATTTTATTAGTATCCTACGCGTTAGATGGTGAATGGACTACTGTAATCAAAATATAAAATTTCATTGGATTCCGTTTACGCATTACAGATATATGGCGAAAAGAAAATTCTTCCACAGAATATAATGCACCCTGTATTTCGAAAACGGGGCCGCTTCAACCATTACTGTATGGGAATTTAAGATCACTTCAACGTTTTCTAGGTAAAGTCTGACCATCTCCTCATGAATCACCCTGTATATTAGTGTATTTAAGAACCCCTCTGGTGAATGTTCATTATAAAATCCACAAAACATACAGCTCTTTTGGCTGTTCATGTAGCTATGCCTTGCACTATGTCCTGTATAAAGCTTTGTATCCATTCCACCCTTCTTTGACACATCCTTAATCCACTCACTTAATGTTTGACTGGATGTAGGGCGTACTGACTTTTTAAAAACTTTTATTAAACTTGCAATGTTTGTCAGTTTGTTTAGGTCAAATCTTGCAATCAAAATTTCGATTAGTTCTAATTAAGCTAGAGCGAAATTTTGCATGTGTATGAGTCCGGTGACAATACACTTTAACATTTTCATATAAGAAAAAACAAGATGGCGGACGACTTATGATCGTTTATGATCCGATTCGACTCAAAATCGATATCTGAGGGTTTTCGAGATCGCCAATTATGAATTCTTCGTCAATATTCAAAATGGCGGCGCCAATATGACTGACGACTTTTGTCATTTAGATCACAATCGATATCTGGGGGTTGGGTCGCGGATTACGAATTTCTACTAAAAAATTTAGTTCAAGATGACGGACGACTTTTACCGTTTATGACCTGATTCGAATTAAAATCAATATCTGGGGATTACAACATATCTTGGTCTATAAAAGACTAAAAAGTAAAAAATTGAATTATATAAAAAAATATTTTTAAAAAAAGCTGTAAAAAGTAGAAAATAAACTTTGAAGTAAATCAAACCCATCATTTTAAATAAACACCACAGAAATTAGACAACCCCCAATTCCAGAAACCAGGGCTTGTGCGGAAGGGGGTTACACATTGAAAGAACGCGGGCATACAACCATTTCCTCCGACAGTACCAGTGCCGAAGCCAGGATTCGAACCCGGTGGTGCGATGTCCGTGTGATTAATCCGATTGCCACCTCGCGCCTTAACCCACTCGGCTATCGACCATTTTGTTACATATAATTTTTTTTATGATATAAAAGCTTATCTCGAGCAATCTCCTTTATCTTGTGACAAGCTTTATATCATAAAAAAATTATATAATGTAACAAAATGATGGGTTTGATTTACTTCAAAGTTTATTTTCTACTTTTTACAGCATTTCTTAAATAAGAGCCTCTTTTAAAAAATATTTGTTGATTAAATAAGGCTATTTTTGAAGTTTACATTTTGCGGTTTTTGATAAATAACTAAAAATAAAGTTGACGCCAAACAAAGATTGGGAATATCCTTAAAATAAGGCAAAACAATTACTGGCTGCTGTCTACTTTTGCCAGTATTAATCATGACCTCTATATATTAATCTGGTAGTGGTGGTGCCCCCAGCGTAGTGTCAGTCTTAATAACCCAAAAAAATATAATCAGACAAATTGAAAATTGTCCCAGACGACTTTCGTGTAAACCATTATTTATAAAATACAATATTTTGATAGTTATATCAATATATATCTTAGCATGTTCAGCATACATAAAAAATAGACTAAATGACTATCCTGCCCAATGAGACATCCATCAATACAATACTCGAAACAGAGAAAAATTGCACATACCGCATTGTAGACTGACAAGCACAATATCTGGCCCCTATCACATGTCAATCAAGATCTTTAACAAACTCCCTGATCAAATTAAAAACTTAACAAATATAAATAAATTTAAATCGGAGTTAAAAAATCTTCTGTTACCCAAGGTATACTATTCCATGAATGAATATTTTAACGATAATTTTTAATTATGAAATTTTAAGTGTGTTTTATGTGTAAAAATAAGTATGTATATAATTTTATGTATGCTAAAAACATAGACGTAATTCTATTTGCCCACCTTTAAATGGAAGTAGATATAAATAGTAATTTAAGCCATATATGTAACCGACGCATCCTATATGAAACATTTGCTGTAATGTCTTTCATCTTCAGGAAATAAAGAATTATTATTCGATACATTTTTCCAACTGTAACATATTACTTATTTTTAATCACATACACTGAAATAAGAACTAATCATAATAACAAAGCATTTTGCAAAAAATGTGACTACAAAAATAATTTTTATTTACAAATCGTGTCTGGCAAAGAAAAGAGCAAGTGTGAGCGCTAAAAGCCTAACAGAAAAAACAAAATGTTTGTAATTTGATATGTATTGAATGAACACATTTTTTAGAAACATTTTTTAAGGGTCCTGCTTATGTGCTTAAATCGCACGATGCTATCTTAAATTCCAACTCAATGTATTAGAATTACTATGTAATATTTTTCATTATTTTTGCAGCTATTCAAAAAGCAGTAACAGAATGGAAAGAGAAAAAGGAACAAAAGTTGAATAAGGATTCAGATGGAGAACAGGAGGAAGAAGAAAATATATATGCCGTTGAAGAGGTTATTAGTACTATGTTAACCTCTCAAATAAGAACTGATAAAATTAATTCTTTACCTTCATTGGTTTACAAATACGTGCTCATATATTTGCATTTGTAGCTACATCAAATCCAGCACCTAGACATGGATATTAAAGAAAAAGGAAAATTTCAGCAATAACTACTAATACCATATTTGTAACAATTCCTTATAATATATTTTCACAATTGCATTATTGCATATAGGTCGATGACATCTTCAGCACGTGCACCACATAATTAGTGTCGTAGTATTTTAGGCAGAAATGTTTTTTATTAGAACTTAGAAAAGTTTGTTTTAAAGGTATCGATGAACTTACAGCGCATCACCACAGCCTTAAACTATCTGTATTTCCAAAACTACTAGCTACATAATTTATCTTTTACATTGGTTTCCATGGTGTTCTTTCCAACTAGAAAATATTAATATAAACTTTCCGGTTAGAAATGGCAACCAACTTTTTGCATGTCTAGATTTTGCTGTATTTTTTTTTTTGACAGATGCAGACCTTTCATAAATAGATAATAAATATCAGACAGATGTTAATTGAGCAAAATTGTAAAGAGACATCTTTTTAGTGGAGTATGGTAAGCTGAAAATAGCGGAGAATAATACAATTTTTACGTAGAAATCCAAACTTTAGGCAGTTGTTAGTTGTCTTAAAACAATATCTACGTTCTGCAAGTGTCGGAACTCGAAAAAGGGGTAAATTAACCCTCTTTTGGGGCAATTTTAGATTTTAAATTTTTTCTGAACCCTTTAACGGATATTGGTCGATATTTAAACCGGTAAAGAATAAAATATTTCCAAAAGAGACAGCGTCTGATTATCGGCCAGTAGTCTGAAAATATATGCACAGCAATGTGACACTGGTCGAAAAATAAACCAAATCCTAATATACTTGACACTACATAATAAGTGGTAGAAGTTTCAACCAGTAATTGATTAATATAAGACAATATTTTTATGTGTTTCTGTACAAGCTTACTGTTTTTATGTCTGTTTACTGTGTTTAATTTAGAAAAAAAATGCGAAAACTTTCGGGTAGATACTTAAGTAGTACATATGGTGTAATATTCATGTAGTTCAATTCCGCTGAGATATTATAATTAATTTCTACATAAACCTAATTAAAACCGTTATAACTTCGTCATTTCAAATCGGATAACGGACAAAGAACCTATAAGACCATCAATTCAGTGCATGAAGTGTGAGTACGCACGATGTTTACAGTGCTTCGCACCTTTCCATTATTAATAACATTCTGTTTAAAAAAAATTATGGTAATGATAATGATAATAGAGAAAATTTCTTAGTGTTGAGGCTAATCGGCGGACCATTGAGCCCAAAGGGCGAATGCCATCCGCAAGACCTATCCTATTATATATTAGTTATATCAGGTTTTAGCTGTTGGTAAGAATAGACTGGTTAAATTTTCAACCAGCTAAAAAAAAAAATATGTTCAAGGAACCCCCACTTAAATTTTCGTGATGTTACATTCACCCCCCTTCCTGTAATTTATATAATGTACGTTGGGCAAATCTTGCCTGAATCAGATGAAATTTTAGGTGAAGGTGGCTCATAATACCTACAAAAAGCCTGCCACATTTCAAGTCTTTTTTTTTATACATTTATTTAACGTCGGCCTATTTCCGCTACTGAGGCCTAACACCGACGCCTGTAGACGAGCTACCCCCAACCAGGAATTTTGCCGAACCTCTTCCCTTAAGAAGAGTAGGGATCTTTTACTTGCCTAACAGTTAATAGACAAGGGACCGACGGCTTTACATTCCCTCCGAAGGATGGTATATCTCCTATACAGCCCTCGCCTAAGGTTGTATAGCTTCCGCGCATACACTGGTATACAAGCCGCTGGAAGATGTGTGAGGCGAGAACGCGGTTTCCGTTGGAATGGTCATCCATCCAAGTACTAACTGCGCCTGTCGCTGCTTTACATTAATTTTTAAAAACCGATTTTCTTGCTTTTTTATATTTGTAACAATTAGATATATGTATATAAAGTGAAGGTGGAGTTAAGATAGTAGATAGTGTAATAAATGCCTCTTTACAGTGTACATGATAAGAAAGACCAACCATACAACGAATAATTTTCTTTTGTGCGATAAATACTTTGTAAGTGCGTGATGAGTTCCCCACAAAATTAAACTTTAGGACAAAGTAATTGAACTAATCCAAAGTATGCTAATCTTAACACATTAAGGGAGACGGAAGATTTCAGGTATCTAATAACAAAACAGGATTTACTCAATTTCTTCAATAAATTTTCAGTATGACTCTCACGTCATTTTACAATCCAAAGTTACTCCCAGGAATTTTGTTACTTCTGTATGCACAATCGATTTATGATCGATCTGCCTTGATTAAAATGCTTCAACTATGAGCACATGACATAAACTTACTTACTTGATGACACTTACATGACATAAAAACGATTTTGTCAACATTCAGTGCACGACCATTGTTTGAACACCATTTGGAAAACTCCTTTACAGAAGTATTAGCTTTAGTGACTGTTGTCTCAGAAGAGTTATTAGAAATCAAAAAGTTTGTATTGTCTGCATAGATAATTATTGCATTGGGTGTTGTATTATACAATACAATAATCTTTATTTCCTTTTTGACTTATACAGAGTATAGGTATTGTCGATACAGTAAATAAATAACATTACAAATAATAAGTATATTGCATGACACATTTAAGATATGGACAAACAAACATATACTAATATAACAAATAACAAGCCTTAAATTCTATTATTAAATATTCGTCGGTAGAATAGTAAGCATGATTAGTGAAATACAACTTTAATTCTTTTTTAAATTTTTTTTTGGTTTTGAATTCCATGCAGATATGTGGGAAGGTGGTTGAATGTTTTTATTGCCATATAGAGAGGGCCTTTTTCGAATAAGGCAGTTCGATGTTTACACATTCAAACGATTTACGTACCTTGTTGCTAAGATTGTATAGATACAAGGAGTAAACTGTCATTATTCCCAGCTTTTTGAATAACGGTGAACAATGCTCTAGACATTTAGCATCAGCTATTAATCTTACAATTCTTTTTTGAAGTTTAAGTAATTGGTTTGTTTCACTTGAGGAAACCCCATGCAATTATAGCATAATTTAAATGACTGTGTACACTCGCATAGTAGAACAGAAAGTAAGTTTAAAGAGTTCTTTAACAAAATTGCAAAGTGAGCACATTTGAGTTTACCTGCTACATAGTTTATGTAGTGATTCCCGGTAAGATGGTTGTCGACCTCAACTCCAAGAAATCTTGTATGCTCGGCAACAGAGATGGTTCTATTTTGTAATCTCATTAAGAGACTTGATAGGTTTGCCCTACTGCATGTATTTGTAAATTGTAACATTACAGTTTTTTTTGGATTTAGTAGTAGCCCATTTTGCACACACCACTCTCACATTCTATTTGTCACCTTGTTGGACAATCGCCAATGTATTTTCGTTGCTGCCTCTGACAATAAAGATGGTGTCATCAGCGAACTGACATACGTCAACACCTGTTATGGACTGGAAGTGGTTATTAAGGTTATTACTGAATAAGAGAAGAGGTGAGAGTATGCCTCCCTGTGGCACTCCATGTTTGTTTTTTAGGAGATCAGATTTAACTTTACTATTATACATATTTCCTACTTTACCTGTCAGTTGAACATATTGATAGCGACCCGTTAAATATAATTTAATCCACTGAAGTGCTACACCTCTGATCCTATAGTTGAGTAGTTTTTTTAGCAGGATATCATGATTTATAATATTAAAGGCTTTTGACAGGTCGAAATAAATGCCAATAGTCTGCGATTGTTTATCAATAGCATTCATTATTGAAGATAATGTGTCAAATAGCGCAGAAGTGGTAGATTTTCCCTGTCTAAAACCATGCTGTGTATAAGTTTAAATTTATTGATGTAGGAAGTTAGTCTATTGAACATGGCCCTTTCAAATATTTTGGAAAACATAGATCGGAGACACAGGGGAGGATAGTTGTCTAAATTATCTTTGGACCCTTTTTTATGCAGTGGAATGCATTTTCCCTCTTAGTTTATCAGGAAGCACCTTCCAAGAATGACTGGTTGATGATATGTGCAAGTGGTTCAACTATTAAATTGACGATGTAGCCTATTACCGTACAGGGTGTATTCCATCAGGGTTCACTGATTGTTTCTTAGTACAAACTTTTTATCAGCTCCATTAGTTCAATTGTATCCCCTGGCATAAGAAAGAAAATATGTTTAGTAATTTTTTCTAATTTATTTACATAGGGAACAACTGCTGCCATATTTTTTTCAACTGATTCAATGAAGAACTGGTTGAATTGCTGATTTATTATTTTGAGATCATTAATTTCAACATTATTCGTATTGATTACAAACTCGTTTTCACAGTTGTTGGTTGTTTCTTTTTTTATAAGATTCCACGTACTTCTACATAGTTCTTTTTGATCTTTTTTAAGTGTGGAGTACCTTTGTTTTATTTTTTCATTACCTGTTAAGGAGTAGAGCCAGTGAATGTCTTTTAGTCTTTCCGATTCATTTATAATTTCAGGAGTTACCCATGATTTGTTACCTTTATTTATAAGTTTAATTTTTTTGAACGGAAATGCTAATTCAAAAGAAGCTAAAATGATTTTGAAAAATTCATTGTATTTTTTATTTGCAGTGGTTGCTATGTACACATTTCTCCAATCACTATTGCTTAGTAGCTCATAGAATTTTATTTTATTTTGATCTTAATACATGCGTTTAATTATAAATTTAGCCTCTTTTCCTGAGTGCTTATTGGGTAGTAATAATACAATGGCTAAATGGTCTAACAGGTCAGTGACTTGTAAAACTGATATAGGTTTACTAGTAGAATTTGTGAATATATTATCTATCGGCATTGCCGAGCCAGCAAAAATTCTTGTGGGTTAGTATACTGTTTGAGTGAGATTATATTACTCAAGATCTAAAAGTTGTTTAAAGGTTGCATCATTTTTTAGTAGGTCTATATTAAAATCACCTCCTAAATAGATACAATCATACTTAATAATAGCTTGTTTCAATAACAGTTCTTAGTTGTGTTAAAAATATTTTTATATTGCCACATGGTGAGCGGTAAATTGATATGTATAGTTTTCTTACCTTGGATTGTGGTAATGGCGCAGGTATACTCAAAATCCTTCACTATGCAAGATAATTTAAAGTTTACGGGTCTCATTGAGATTCCTGTTTTTGCAAAAATTGCAACACCACCTCCCTTAATATCCTTTCTACAGAAGGAGTTTACTAATACATAATCGACTAGAGTGAAATTTTGTATTTCATCATCCATGAGCCAATGTTCACAGAGATTGACTAGATTGGGTTGAGCTTGCAACAGAAGTAAGTTCAATTCATTTTTCTTGTTTCTTGCACTTCTAATATTGAGTTGCATAAAAGACTCTTGACATATTACTTTGGTCATGTTTTCTGTTTCTGTGGTATTGGTGGTTTTGATGTCCCTCTTTCTTTGGTTTTCTGCTAATGGAATTCCGAAAAAACTGCTTCTTTCATGGTGAATATTCGGAAATTTCTATGCCATTAGGCCACATTTTAGAATTTAGGAAAGCGTCTTTTAAGTCAACATCTATTGCTACTTTAAAAGTTTTGTTTTTAGGTACGCCTGTAGATCTTTATATTTTGATAAAAAGAGCCTTGTCTTTTCTTTAGCTACTATATCCAAACTATTCATATCAGAGCTCCTATAATTTTTTGATTATGTTTTATATTTTCCTATGTCAATATAATATTGTTGTCAACATTTGGGCTAAACTTTTTAATAGCTACAGATTCGGTATTTTCTGCATTTGTTATAATAATGTTTCTTCTTTGGAATTTGATTGTCCTTCACAAATAAGTTGGCATTATTCCATTCTGTAGATACTGACTTCTTTCCGGTTCCCAGTTGTTACCATACTCTAGGATTTCGTTAATTTTTTATTCAGTCTGAACTTCTAGTAAAGCAGTAGATAGGCGTTGAAGTGTAATATGAGCAGTGCCAGTGGTATTTTTTGCAGTGCTTTCATTTTGTTTTGATGATGCAAGCGCGTTGCTGTTTTCTGCCTGTTTCCTGGTCATTGTGCTGAAACTTGACCTGTTGGTTTTATTACTGCAACTAGGAGGTGTAAGTTTGGTATCGGGTATCGTTACCTTTACTGATACTTTTGAAGATAGTAGTCTTGTTTAATTGTTCCTCTTCCGAGGAAGATGTGTGTACATTATTTATATTAATAATTGTATTTTAGCAGGCTGATTTGATCTTTTAAACTAATTATAGAATCTTCTAATTTATTTATTATAATATCCTTTCGAATTATAAGTTCTTTTAGATATGATGTTTCAACAGCATCTCGTACTGCATTAATGCTGTTAACCGGATTACTTTGGATGGATGCAGTTCTGTCATTATTGACACACCCTGTATTTTTTTTATATATTTCTTCAGAATTATTATGGTTCGTTTTATTTAAGTTTTTTTGGGACTTGTTTACACTTTCTTTTTCATCAGTTTGTGTACAGATGGTTTTTGTATCTTTTCCTTTTGCTGAATTTCAATAATTCCAGGCATTTCCCCATCATTTTTGTGACTTCTTCAGTAAAAGACCGGTTGTCATGTTTCAACTTTTGTATATAATTTTCTTTGAGTTCATTATCTTTACTCAGGTCATTAATTGACGAATTGAATATAGACGCATCAGTGGAATTTTCGTCATCATTAACTTTTTTACAGCAAATTAATTAATTTCCGGTTATAAAACTAAAGTTCTTATTTGAACAAAGTACATAACTTGCAATACTGATAAAAATATTGACTTATTTGTGTTTACAACATTTATAATAACTTTTGTGGACACTTTGAAAACTTGTTTGCTCACAGTCAGCCATCTTGAACTGTAGAGGAAAACGATAAATGAAAACAATTACAGACGTATTGGGAATAGTGGTCATGCATCATCACGTCTTACGTGTTTTATGTCGCTTGCATTAAAATGAGAGGGAAGGTTTGGGGGTTTGTCTTCTTAGCGTCTCACCTGGCACCTCCCTTCTCGATGAAAGCTTTACGTCTTTTATGTCGAGTGTATTAAAATGAGAGAGGTCAACCATGTGGCCCGCCTGCTTAACGTCTCACCTCCCAATTTTAGGTTTCCCGCACTATACATGAATGTGACATATCATTTATAAATATTAAAAAAACCATCTCATTTAAAAATTTTAAGTTGATGTCACATAATCGCAGATGCGATGTTGCAATAAAGTTCTTTTACTTGCGAACAACTTCCATTTTATTTTTTCCAATACTACCAAGATGACCAGACATTATTTTCTTAAATATAATTATTTCAACGACGGTATCCGCAGTTTAAAACTTCCAATCATATCTTTTTATATGGGTACTTTAAATTCGAACAAAAAAATCACCCTATCCAGACACTTTTCTTCAAAACTTATTTCTACTCTACTAAAACACATTTCTAAAATGTACAAATTCACTTTTTCTGACACAATCACAAAAACATTTTTCTGTAGTTGACTTTTTATTATTATAAATAACAATGTAAAACATATTTTAGAATTCTTTATTATTACTTTTCTTAATTTGTGTTGCCTCTACATAATTTCCGTATATATTTTTTAGTCTGATGACGACGATGACTCTGCAAAACAAATCGCTGATGGATCACAGCAAAGGTTTGTTGCTCACGTTCCAGTCCCTTCACAACAAGATATCGAGCAAGCACTTTTAAAAAGAAGAAAACAAGAATTATTAGAAAAGTATGGTGTACAAGAAAATCAATCAATATAAGTTCTACATTGTAATTATTTCTACTTTTAATAAAATATAAGTCAATAAAGTGAACTTTTTATTAGGTGAAAAAATTAATTCCTAGTGCAAAAAATTATACCCACCTAATTAGTATCCGTTTTTAAAATTCCTCGACAAATTAATGCAAATTCTAATGCAGATTCGTTCAGTTTCCTCTTGTTCGATTTCTCTCTAAAAACGTTAAAATCAGTCCGTTATTTTTCCAAACATTTAACAAAACGTGATAAAAAAAAACGAAGATAGACATGCTAGTTCTATTTTTTTTTCTCGTGAAAGATGATATCAGCAAGGATATGCTTAATTATGGCCAGATAAACGCTCAAGTGAAGATAAAGGTGTCATTAATAACATTACAAATTAAATATTTTTTTGTTGCTAGTATTATTGAGACTTGTTAATAATAATAAATGGTTCGCTAGGTATTTTCAAAGTTTTGTGAAATATCTAATTCAAAAGGTGTCCCTGTATCAACTTACCTTAGAACTGATTTTATAAAAGCTTCCTTTTGTTGAGTAATAATGTTAGGCGTAGGAAAACCTTCTTGGGCTAAAAGGGAGTTTAACCACCTACTTAAATTATCACAGTATTTTTTATTTAATGCAAGAAGTATATCACTAAAAACGTCCACTGAAAACCTTGGAGCAGTATTACCTACACAACAGAAACGGTCAATATTAATAAACATTAAGTAAAAGCTTCGCCTATAATAAAGTCTTTCTAATATACAATGTGGAAACTACATATGGAATGATAAGTTAATTGATTTTTACCAAAATGCATACACCTCCCAGCGATACTCGTTTGTTTATTATCACAAAGTTTTAACTTGAGCAATAATATGCTCTAATGTTCTATGAAATTATTAGGCATCTTTGTTGATATTCTTTTAACTTAAGAACAACTTATTTCTTCATAACTCATAGCGTAATGACTTGTGCATTATTCTAAGTGATAATACTGTTTAATAAGTTTTCATACTCCAGAAGAAAGTAATATGTATATATCTCCTTGTATTTCAATAAAGCAGAAATCCCCTTATTTTGCTGTGACTATCCATCAATTTCTTATTGATACATTCTCTGGTCATTGGATGGTAGCACCTTGGTCACCAGATTCTCTTAAACTATTTGTTGTGAGGGTATTTGAGGACGAGAGTGTATGCAACTCAACTGGAGTAGCTAGATGCTAGCTACGACAAAGGATTGTTGAAGAATGTCAACACTTAACGCCACAAGTTTTTAGTAATGTTAAACTGGCGTTTGAAACGTGTCCGTATCATTGCATGGAAGTCAGTTTGGACATCTAATGAAAGTAAAAAAAATTGCAGGGGTAGCTCTGAGGATGGAACTAATACCGGGTCTATTCCTAAGAAAATGTCCTCTATCATATCTTTCCGACATGGTATAAAACTTAATATATCCAAATTTATTTAGGATTGACAGTTTTCACTGAAACACACTGTATAATACTTAATTTATCTTTACTCGGCAGTTTGGTTCTCTTTGTTTGACGACTTTATTGACTATACACCATTGTGTAAAAATGAAGAATATACCTTCTGTCTATTTTATGAGGGTCATACCAAATACCTTGCTTAATATCAATTGTAGAAACAGTTATCCCATTTTTTGTTAGCTATATTTCAGTAAAAAGAAATTTGAAAGCCATAGCCCACTTTGTGAGATATATTACAAAAACCTAAAAAATAGGAAAACCACAAACGGTTATAGCTTAAAACAGTATTATTATGGTTATCAGTTCTTTAGCTATGGTAACTAACATACTTTATTGGAGTAAGTCGGTATTTTTTAATAAAAAGAAGTTGCTGCTAATATTCTGTTACCTTAATAATCTTTATTACGCATCTAACAAGCTTTGTTAAAGATCAAATTGATGCTATTAAAGGGGGCTAACAAAATATTTCTTAATTGATATTATTAGTCCACTACCTATAATAATTGGGAATATTATGTGTACCAAATAAGCATCGAATTAATTTTTTATTCTCGGTAATATTCGGTACTGATCGTATAAACAATCGTACGTAGCGATATTGCGCACCGACAGACCTGGGCTCTCGCGAGTTGCGGCCATCACATCACATCATCATTATCGTATTTCGTGTCTGTTCTTGTATCTTCAGTGCCCACAGGATACAAAGTTATTAGTGATGGCTTACAAATTATTTTTATTGCAGTGGGGCCTAGATGCATATGTATAAAGTTATCCTATAAGCACACCATCCCAGTAATATTTCGTGTAATTGCTATTAAATTAACAAAATATAAACCAACGAGAGTGGGATTAATTATTACAGAAATAAATGTTTCGTAAAATATACACTACGAAAGACCAAATATATCTCTATTTCCTATAAAAGGAAATAAATTCATTGCCACCCATCAAAGTGCTATTAAATTGTTTAATACATGTAGTTCTATTAATTTAGTCAAACCAATGAAGCTACCTAATCTAAAATGTCATTTTGTATAGTGCTTATAAGAAACTAATAAATTCAGCATAATAATGATAACACTGACTAGTTGTTCAATTTGCAGTGGTAGGTAAAGCATTCAATAACCATACGAAAATAAAAAAACTGATGGTAACACAAACATTATTATAGAAATTTCCATGGTCTTTAATAACCGTTAGTAGATGACTTTAATAACGATAGCAAATGACTCTGCCTGTCCCCTATTTAATTGAAGTTTTATGCAAGGGTTATTAAATTTTTAATAACGGCTAATAGATTTTTCTCTCAGTGTACCCTTTTTGCAAAAATGTAAAGAACAAATCTCAAAGTAGGCCATGACACCATTAATTCCGTTTATTTTTTTCTCTTTCCAACATAAAACATGTCACGAAATTTAAAACCACCAGTTATTTTACAAATTTGACGGATTATCACTGTTGTATGTTGCGTTATTAAGTTCTAAGACAAGTTTTATATCAGTAATTATGAATTTAAAATATAGCTCACAAAAAATGGGGTAACTTTCTAAAACTTTATTGTTCTACAATAGATATTAAGCGAGATATTTGGTGTGGCCCTCATAAAAATAGATAGACGGTATTGTATTTCATAAGGAATATTGAGGAAAAAAAATACGACCGACATTTTTGCAATAAAAAATTCTTAACTGTTGGTCAAAATTTCCTCATCCAGAATAAGTTAATTGTATGAGATTAATTAAACGATATTGTAACAAATACATTATTATAACTAATGACAGCAAATTGAGTTGTTCTTCAACAAAATTCATTTATACTTTCACTGTTATTTCACTTTGTCCATGGAATGAAATGAATACTTAGTGCATCTTTACATAGATTGTGAACAATATCACTCTACCGAAGGCAAATATGGCCAGAGTTTCTGAGGGACCTATTAAAAGAACTCACAAACAATCTAGCGCTGCAACAGCTAGTGGATGATTAAGTTTTATGTATACCTACCTAAATTTAGTAAAATCCTTAGAACTAAACTTTCTCCGTAAGTTTGTACAACATCAGCTTGAGAAGTTTCTCGGCTTTGAGAAATGAAATGTACCAAAAAACTGGATACTGCTTTCAGAGTTGAATTTTCTGGTAATGCTAAACATAAAATAGCTAAAAACAAGAAACATCAGTACTGTGATGCATGCTGGGAGGCGCCGAATATGAACATACCACATTGGAAAATGGCAGAGGTATCTATTGCACTGACATTCATTAACGGTGGTACTTTTTTAGCGAGGGTTGCCAACATGGAAAAAAAACCTTCTAAAACGTCGGCTTTTTCTGAAAGCTGATTATTTGTGTTGTATTGTGCACACATGTGTAATGTGGTATTTACAATTTCACGAAGAAGTTGTTGGTTTATTGCACTAAACTCTTCTTCTTTACCAAACAAGATTAACACCTGAAACGATAATACAGATAACAATATCGATACATAATAATGTACCAAATGTACTTACAGTTTTTGCTACTGTCAGAATATGGGATTGTGGACATTGTTTGTAAACTGTAACAATTAGTTGAAGAATATCATTTATCAGAGGCTTACAGTCATCTTGTAAGGTTGTTACTACATATTTGAGCACTAAACTCAAATCCTGAAATGATGAACAAGAAACTCAGTTGTTTTTGAGTTTCTAAGTAGGAAAGTAAAATTTTGGTCTATATATACGATTTCAAAAACATACCTCCATAATTGCAGGGTTTCTACAATATTTCTCACCAATTATACGATATAATGGCATCGTATTGAGCATTACAAGAAGAATAGGCTGTTCTATATTTTCCTGTGATTCTTCTACATGAAGAGAACTGAACAAGGCTGCTAAAATTTTCAATCGCGTAACCAGAGAAGTCGTTATACTAGGGGACTGAAAATAAATTCAATAAATAATATTACAAGTATTTTATTAGATAAACCAAATGGCCACCGATTGAAGTCCTTCAGTCACCCAATGAGGGTTTTTATACATTAACAAAAATGATAGCACCTTAAACAATAGCCCAATAAAATGGGAACATTTAGATGAAATAATTTAGAGTGGGCTGAGATTTTGGGAACAGGCTTATTTTGTGGTACTTCTTAGCATATCAAAAGTCCCCATCCGTACACGCCGGCGGAGGGGTGGGGGGAGAAAATAGGTAAAAAAAGTCGGTCAGTATCAATTTTACTGTAAAAATATGTAAATAAAAAGAGTCTAATGGCTACTTACAGGTTCTGCTTGGGCAAGTTTCTGCAAGTCCTCAAAAGATGGAGCCAAAATCAGATTTAAGTATCCCATTATCCTGTTTACTGGTAGTATACTAAGCACCCTGCCCATACTGTACATCAACCTTCGACATTCTGCTAATTTTAATATTCCACCTTGTAAGGAGGACTGAAATATTTTAATTCCTTAATAGCAAGAAAATTGCTGATAAAATTTTAATTCACAACAATATGTTACCTGAGATGCCATTAAAATGTGATCTGCAAAAGGTACTAAATGTTTCTGACAGTTCTGGGTTATGTCTTTTAATGCCATTGTTGCACTTGTTGAAACATCCGGATTACCGAGACCTGATAGGACTAAAGGAAGAACGTTTTCTAACATATCAGGATGATCCATGAACCATTCAGAATAAGAACCTATAATGTAATTCTGTATAAAATATTGCATAAGTTAAATATGAAGACAATTTACACATTAATTTGACTATTTTCGTTAATTTTCACAAATGATAATAATGTTAAATTATAATACTGAACGGTACAAAATATCTGTTCTGTACTATAATAAATATAGTTTAGTAATAAAACTACCCCTTTTGCCATATGAAATGAAATCAAATCATTTATTGCCGTCAATGTAACAGCACAGTTTTGAGGTATACTGAGAAAATAGTTACTTCTAGTTAAAAATATGTGGGTTCAGGGGCTCAATGCTTACGCTTGAGAGAAAGGGGTCCCGGGTTCGAATCCTGGGTAGGGTATGGATTTTTAGTGGCGTTATTAATGTATTACCGAGTTGGGAGTAGGTAACTAGATGGGGTTGTGTGAGAGACAACACAGCTAGTCGTTGTACCACCCTGATTTCGAGTCTTGGTTATGGCAGATGGCAATGCCGTTAGGGAATGGTTGTTGTATACTTGTTTGCGTGTCCTAGTTGAATGGTGGAATAACTAATGCTAAACTCTGCCAGGATGATAATAGCTAAGGTGATTAAAAAAAAATTTAAGCAGTGCACCAAATTAGTATAGTCTTTAACATAAGTAGAACTTACTTACTTAAAGGCTTGTGATTATAAATAAGGTGTTAATATTTATTACTTTATCATCATATGGTAATGATGAATGTAGTTAAAGCACAAACTATACAGTCACATCGCTTCGCTCTAATAGATTGGCAATTGCGGAAATTATTTCTATATCACGAGATAGAACAGAAAAACTATCTTGTTTTGGCTGGAAACGGGAGTGGGCAATACGTGTCGTGATAAATTTTGCCCAATTTACACATATTTCCCCACTGACAGTAAAACATTTATATTTCAATAGAATTTGAACAAATGATCTACAGCAACGATGGTAATTTTTTGCAGATTTATAGATTGAAAATGAAAAGGAAGATTTATCTTAGGATGGTAGAGTTTCTGCAAACATTTTATTAATATCCAAATGACATTTTACAAAATGTCCTTAAAAGAAGCGAAATAACGCTATCGCCCTTGGCATCAATTTAATGTGGCAAATTGTAACCTCAATTTACCGTCTCTGTCTTGGGATTTTGAACATAATAGAATAGAAATACAATAGCGTATTTCATATAACAGTAAATTCAAGAAATCATAAATATTGTTGCTGGTTATTCATTATTGTTATAGTTAATTCTGTAATAGATAGATAGATAATTTATTGACCAAAGAAAAACATATATAAAGTACAAGTGGCAAGTCAACAAATGCAATGAATCAAACATTAAAATAAATATAAATATAAACACATAAGTAGACAAATGAGTAAATACAAACACATAAGTGAACATAGATAACAAATTGGATACAAATGGGTAATAATAATAAATAAAAGAAACAATCAATAAAATCAATCAATTTAAATACATGCTTAAGCGTAACAATATCACGTAAGACACAAACTCATTTATAGAATAGAAAATTTTTTTAATAAGGAACATTTTACTCTCCAATATTTGAATTCATAATAGTTTGATATATTTTTTAAAAATGGTGGGAGTAAATTATACAAAAGGTGATACTGCTATAGTCTGGTGATCTTTTGAAAGTAGATGTTGAATGTCTGGGCACTAACAATGTGTTTACATTACGAGATTATATTATGCTGATCTCCTAGCACAGGAAAATCAGAAATACAACATTTAACAAATGTGACCGACGTCAGAATGAAAATGTAAGGAAATTTCAAAAAAAAAAATTTTTATTTATAAAAACTCTATTCCAACCCACAGATTTACCCCAGAATACTATATTATATGATAAGTGACTGTAAGCAAAAACATAATACAAACTTACAAGACCTTGTTTATTTAAAATATGATTTCAATTGCATTAGCATAATATGCTTTATTCAAAGATGCACATGCGCTGTTAATATGTGTAGCAAATGAAAGATTTGAATCTAGCCAGGGACCAAAAAGTTTGGCAGTATCTGAGATCTGTATCAGACAGTTTATTGATTGGGAATCCACTTGAGGTACTTTTTTATGTGAAAATTCATGTAAACAGTTTTGGAATTTCATCAAGTGTTAAGTTAATGTTTTCTTGAAGTTCCTTAAAGTCCTTACTTGAGACTGTAATATTTGTATTGTCTGCAAACATAGTTACCTTTCCCTTACTAATATACTGAGGAAGGTCATTGATATAAAGTAAGAATATAAATGGACCCAATACAGATCCCTGAGGAACTCCAAGTGAGACTGGGTATTGACTAGAAATTTGATGTTTTATTTTTACCAACATATACCGGTTTTGTAAATACGATTCTATCCAATCAAGTCTAGAAATTTACCGCCCTGCAATGACAAGTTTATGAAACTAGTTAGGGGGGTAATTATCTAATTGCTTACAGTTTTTATCAATTTGGAAGAAATATCATCCATCCCACTGCAATTTTTATTTTTCATGTTATTAATTATATTAAGAACATCTAGCTCAGTGATATAATCAACAAAAATTGATCTTAAAGGAGAATTTGTTATTAATGTACAAGGAAGAGACATGTTTTGGCCAAAATGCTTATATATTTTGAAATTGCATACGCTAAATGAATTCAGATAATTCATGGTTAGACGTGGTTATGCGATATACTCTTCTTTTGACTTGCTACTTTTGTTTCTCATCGTCCCTTGATCTGGTACCCAACCAAAAATTGACCCATTTCCTACCTCTCCTCTACAAGAACATTATATAATAGCTGTGCATTGTCTATGTAAAAGCTTCACGCATTTTGACACCGAATTGAATTGATGAAAAAAATGATATTCACTTTAGTGTGCTCAATAAGATATAACATCAACAACTTGAGACCTAAGATACGGTATACGGAATAGCAGTCCCTTAGAGCGAAGCGGGGCACTGAATGGTCTAAGTTTTTAAACTAATTAAGTACGAATTGCAAAAATTTGAGAAACCATAATCGTCTCTTACCTACAGTCTCTAATGCAGTAGCCATACATTTTGCGTGCATTTCATTAAAAGGAATATTTCTAATGGTAACCATCAATTTTGGCAAATATAAATTTTCATATTCGATGCTCTCAGCAACTGCACCAAAAGCATGTAAAACCGCTTCGACTTCATTCCACTGGACTGGTTGTATAACTCCATCAGTGTTAATTTTATGAAGAGATTTATTCAGTTCTGTGTTCAATATATCTAACATTTCTAGGTTAAGTACAACATAGCAGTACATAAATGTGTCCGCAATGTCTTGTCGGTAGCAACGAAATACTTCCTTGTCATCTAGCGACCAGCTACTGTCATCTATACTGGGAAACATGGACTTTCTCAACATAATGCACACAAGGTCTCTGTAATACGGTTTTATCATAAGAATTAGTTGTGCACATTCTGGAGTATCCAAAGATATTATATCATCCTAAAAAATTACATTTTAATATGGGTATACAAAGATAAGATAAGTTTATAAATAGTCATATGTATACTGAGGGCTTGTACCATTATTAAAATATGTTTCCTATTAGAATATGAACATTTTCTGCAAAAAAATGTTATTTCGAAGCAGAAAATAAGCAAAATTTAAGAGTAATAGATGAAGATTTAATAATTTCAGATCACTTTTATAATGAAGTGTTGCTTTTCTATTTGCTCAGTTGTATAAACAGTGAGTCCCCAGAAAGGGTACCACGCTCTTGTAAACTTTCCTATTTTGATATACTGATAAAAAACCATTCTTTATTAAAAGTTTTGCTTGTCTTAGGAAATCATAAATAGTTGTCAAACTTAAGATAAATTATACAGGCTGTGCTAAAAATTAGAATCAAAATTGGAACTTTCAGGTGGGAAGAAAAATATTGACTGGTTGCTCGAGCAGTTATCATTTTCCAAAGAGATATGCACTGAAAATGTGTTATATATAGATAATAGAATTTATTACTTATTGACATTATTAACTACTTGTATAAATCTTAACAAATCAATAATGGGAGTCACCTTTGTGCTAATAAAGACAAAATTTTAATCATTAGTTGATGGACAGTTATCGCATTTTTGTTAAATATGTATAAAAAGCTTCAGAAGTATTCACTTGTTGCAAACAGATTCGTCCCATCAGAATATTATTTAACTACCTAGTTAGGTCTTCAAACACGGAAGACGCATTTTTAAAAACGAAACAAAGATTTGAAGTTCACAAAATTAACTTTATTTCAATAATAGGTTGTAGAGAACAAGCAGCTAGTTCGAGCGTTGTAAATAATACCCTTATTTATAACCTAGTCTTATCATAGTAAGCAGAATTAATATATCTCTATAAGCTGTGTCAGCAAAGATAGGGATGTTGTTCACATAACTACCTAACATTTGAATTATTATACTTTTTAGTCCAAGTTTGCTATTGGCAATAGCAACTTATAAGCTTCATCCCACAGAAAAAGACAAAAAATCTATGATCAACCTTCAATAATGCATCGCTTATGACAAAGCCTTACATATCTCAAGATATAGACCTTTTACACTATCTTCTCACAACTAAAGAGAATTTGCAAACATGATTTACTGATTAACTGTCTTTCAATACGTTTATTTTTTTTTTATTAGTTTAATATTATAGTCTTCATACTGATCAGGGACAGAGACTAGCCGTATAGGGAAATCCGATACACTGATGTACATGTGCAATACGTATGTCATCTAATGGAATGTGACTGGGGTGGGACGATCGAATGCGCTGTACGCTGACGCCATTGTAATTGTCGATGGTATGGATTTATTTATTATTTATTAGAGTCCGTTGGGCTTAGGTCACAAGACATCTTACGAAACTTAAGTATTATTGCACTCAAAATAATATTAACGTTAAAATGGATATTTATTTAACAGAAGAGAAAGTACAAATAATTAAATGGTACTATGGTGGGCATTCACCATCAATTTCATATCAACTCATGATTCTAACCCATATTGCACATGTACATAAATGTATAATGATGGCATGACTTCTATAAGGCTAGTAGCCTTCCCTATATGGTATATATTTTTCATATCACTTTTATGACTGTACTATTTGGGTTTTCTTAACTTGTTGTGTACTTCAATAGCAATAAATAAATTTTTAAAAATTACAAAAATGCATATGGTAATCCACTAACACTTCATAAGTAACCTTCATGCTTCGAATTTGAAGAAAAACTATTCAAACATTTACCGGTTTGTATTTATTATGATGATCAACCCGGATAAGCCTGATTAAGATTTACTATAAAGAATAAGGGAGGATAATATAATCCGGCCATTCTGAGTAATACAGAAATAGAAAAATGTTAATAATAGGCAGTGTTGTCACTTGTAACATATTTCAATTGAAATATATTAGTAATTCCCCATTCAAATGTCGCCTCTGAGAGGATATTTTCAAAAGTGAATTTAAATCACAACAGAGAGTGAATTCACGTCTATTAGCCTCCCAAAATGTAAACGCTGAATGCAATATTTTTAATGTCAGTTCAATAACATCTTATAAACGTGTCGAAGATGAAAATGTTGATATTCATTTTGAAAACAAATGTTTTATGTTTTATGAATATTTTGATGTTTATTTCATTTTTCTTTTTGTGATATTTTAGTTTTTCACGAGAATAAATAATAAACTTCTCAATATATGTATATTTATTTTATTTTGAAAAAGAAATATTTGTAACATAGTTTCCAGGAAAAATTAATAGCTTTGGCAATACTGTACGATAATTATTCCTTCATGGACCTGTGGCATTACTGATAATACCAGAAAATGAAATAAAAGTTTACTTAATACTCAACTTTCAGGGAGTAAATTAAGCAAGTGCGAATAAAACTAAAAATAAAATTTATTTGGCCGAAAGACCTCAGTCAATGAGCTTTAAGACTTATTTTAAGATTTTTTTGGCTCAGTTAAGTTATTCATTTATTTTGCTTTTATATTACTAATGCCAAAGTCAATGAGATATGATACCTTTCTTCTGCAACTAATTAAAGTACGTTTGACAAATTAAAAATGAGAACTAATTCAAAAAGGGACATCAGGTTGTATTTTTATGGAAGCCAATTTTAAAGTTCAGCTAAGTTCTGAAATTAGTTTCGTGACACTAAAAGAAACTGGTAATAGAAAATGACTAGAAAAACAAAAAACCAAATACAATGTGTTGCACTTAAGAGTGTAACACCCTTATAACTTTTGCTTCTTTTCGAATTTGAACCAAATTTTACTCAAATATAGAACAAATTAGGATGTATTTATGGCCAAAAATGAGACACCTCCTACACATGCAAAGCCACCTGCGATGCCAAAGTAAATGAAAAAAATCGTACTAGACACTTTTATCGGAAAATTTTATTAATGAAAGTTGTTCAGACTTGTCTAAAAACCTGATCTCCAAAATTTCATCAAAATTAAAAAATATTGCAATTTTGTTTAAAACAATTTCAATCCAAAAATATCATTTTAAGAAACCAAATAACTTACAAATTAATTGACAAATGCCTGACAGCTTGCATTTAATTTAAAACAAAATTTTCACAACAGACTTTTCTAAACAAAAAAAAAAAAACAAAATGATATTTTCAGGCCAATATAATTTGTAACAAAATTTCAATATTTCTCAATTTTGATGAAATGTTTAACTTACGGTTTTAGGACAATGCTGAACAACTTTTATTAATAAAAATTTCTGATAAGAAAATGTCTAATACGATTTTTTCAGTTTATTTTGTATAGCAGGCGGCTTTGCATTTGTAAGAAGTGAATGTTTTTTTGGTCATAAGTAGATCCTACTTTGGTCTATATTTGAGCAAGATTTGCTTTGAATTAAAAAAAAGAAAAGTTATAAGTGTGACCTATTGTAGAACATGAGATCTAAACCAATTTCTGAGGAAAAACAAATTTAATAAAATATATAATAGCATTTAGTTGACCAATTAGAGAAATCTGAATACTCCATCTACATGGACAGGTTCGCACGGGCTCTTGTTAACAGAATAGGTAAAACCATGCCGTGTTAACTAATGTCAAAATAAATTTTAGAGATCCTTAGTTCTCGTACACACACTAAATCCTAATTTAATTTTTTACTGCCTGTAATAATATGGTGGGGGTGGCAATGGGGGTGGTAGAGGAGGTGGTTAATGTCAAAAAAATTTTAGAGTCCCTTTTCGTTCTCGTATACATACTAAATCCAAATTTCATTTTTTACTATCTTTAATAATAGGGAAGGGGTGGTAGAGAGGGGGTGGCTAACGTAAAAAAAAAATTTTTCGTTTCGTTCTTGTATACACACTAAATCACATTTTAATTTGTTTTCATAATAGTGTGGGGGTGGTATTGGGGGTAAAAGTGAATTGTCAACTATTCAAAAATATATTTTATGCCTTCTTTCAGATCTCGAGTATTCACATTTATTAAAACTACTGAGGCAGGCGCCCCTAGAGAAATAAGTTTGTTTGTCTGGTCGTTTCCCATTACCAGTTTTATTTTAATGATAGGAAACCACATCCCACATAAACAAACTAAAAAATAATTTTTCTTACTTGCAACGTATACCAAAATCCAAGGGTAAGGGTACTACTAGTTTCATCCACAGGGTACCAACCCGGTAAATCTGTACATTTTAAAATGGAGCTAAAAAGATCGCAACTAATCTTTTGCTCTTCAGGATTTTGAGTTATCATGTTGTTGATGAATATTTTAGAATGGGTGTCTGCTATTGTTATTATTAAACCATACAAATTGGCCATGATATCCTGAAAAAAATAAGAGAATATACTACAACCACTTTTACAAAGCGATTAATATGGTATGCATCATACGGACTGAATTATTTATGTGAACCCATTTGATATACCGTCTGTCTATTTTACGAGGGCCACACTAAATATCTCGCTTAATATCTATTGTAGAAGAATAAAGTTTTAGAAACAGTTATTCCATTTTTTGTGAGCTATATTTCAGTAAAAAGAAATTTGAAATCCATAGCCTACTTTGTGTGGTATATTAAAAGAACCTGAAAAATGGGAAAACCACAAACGGTTACAGCTTCCCTATTTGAGGAGATACGAAAAAAGTTAAAGGGATGAAAGTTAACGGCAAAGACAATAAGAATAATAATGTGTAGTGTATACAAAAATTCGAAAAACACAGTTGGCTTTGACACATGCTCTTGTGCAAAAATGAAAAGAATAAATCTCAAAGTAGGCCATGACACCATAAATTCCGTTTATTTTTTCTCTCTCCAATGATATAAAACATATAACAAAAATTTTAACTGATAGTGTCAATATTTAATATTTTACGAAAACCACAATTCATACCATTGAATCGTAAAAATCAGCTATGCCATAATAGTAAAAATTCACTTTATAATAATTATAATTCAGTAATTATTTATTACAAACAAACAAATATCTCATAAATAATACAAGTACGAAATGAACATCCAAAAAAACGAAAAACTATACATAACAGTACTACCTACTATCATACTGAAAAGAAAATGTTTGTATTTATTTTATTTCTAACTGCAAATGCTCAAAATGTGCACCATGCATTCTAATACACAAACGTGCTCTACGAGGCACCTTGCACATTACATTTCGGAGCATTTCAGGAGTAATTGCCTCACATGCATTTATAATTCTGGTTTTGATGTCCTCAATATTTTAAGGGGCAGTTTGAAATACCTTATCTTTAATGTAACCCCAGACGAAAAAATCCAAGGGAGTAATATGAGTGATCGAGCTGACCATAGAATGGGTCCATAGGTGCCTATCCAGTCTGGCACAACTTGATTTAAATAATTTGTACATATTACAGCAGTGTGAGGTGGAGCCCCATCTTATTGAAAATATGAATATTTTAATCTTTCTGCCACTGTTAATTCATAAAGAAAATCTTGAAATTCGTTTTGCAGGAAATTAAAGTATCCACAAACGGTTAATTTGCCATCACAAAAATAAGGTTCAATCACTTTAGTCCCTAAAAGACCCACCCAAACATTCATAGAAAATCTTTCTAGGAAAGCAGTCTCTCTGCACCAATGTGTATTTTCTTGTGTCCATTTATAATGCACACTTCTATTCAAAAATCCAATTATATTAGAAAAATTTGATTTGTCCGACCAAAGAATGTTGATATATCAGCAGGTCATCTTACTCTCCTCGGCTTATCTCCCTCATTTAAATGTCAAACTTTCCTCATTTTGTAGCATCGAAATCCGTTTTTTTTTTAAATATTTTTCTTGCACTGTCTTTTTTTATGCGACAGTTTCTCTGCATTTGGAAGGAGGTTTCCTCATTTTGGCTAACATAATTCAATACTCTATCCACTTTTAAACCCAAAGTGGGCATGTGGATATACACTGCCGTCATAAGACCAATGATAACCTATGGAGCTGTGGTTGGGGGTGGCCTAAAAGCAAACAGACTACAGCTAAGGTCAAGCTCAGCCAAGTGCAGAGAGTCGCCTGCCTTAGCATAACCAGAGCTATGCGAACAAGGCCAACGAGAGCTATGGAGGTAAATGCTGTGTCTGCCACCACTAGATATATATCTAGGAGCAGTGGCTCTGACAATAATGGTATGTCTCAAAACGGCATACAACCAAATGTAGGCTGTGGAGAGGCCAGGAGTCGCCTGTGGAATGAGGATGTCAAGAAGACGCCTCTTCTACAGGTGTGCACAGATGGCATTTCTCCCCGGTTTGTATTTGACAGATCCTACATAATACAGACGAATAGTGAGAACGAGACTGTTGGCGAAGGTGTGATCAACATCTTCACAGATGGATAAAAAAAGAAGGATGGAGCAGGATGTGAAATATACTCCAGAAGTCAGCAAATTCAATATAAATGGGCTATGGATGGGCAAGCCAACGCAGTACAGACGGAACTGGCGGGCATAACCATATCCGCAAAAGAGATTGTCCATAGACAAACTACGAGCAAAACAATTATGATCTACACATATTGTAGGCAATCATTACTAGCCCTGAGAAGTCACAAAATTACCACAGGAGCAGTATGGGAATGTCACCAAGCACTTGTGGGTGCCTCCAGCATGAATAACATACTGGTACGCTGGGTGAAAGGACATGCACAGTGTAGTGGCAACAAAGTAGCCGACAGACTGGCCAAGAAGGCAGCAGGCCTAAGCATCTTTGAACCTGGCCCGGCTAGTCTGTTACCGATCATGGCGATAATACAAATAATTAAAGTGAACACCCACAATGAATTCAAGAAGCTGTGGGATGAAACAAACAGCTGTCAGCTTGCTAGGGAGTTACTAAAATATCTTAACAAGAGTACAGCAATAGACTACCTGGCAAGTACCTACGTTTTATAACGGGAATTCAGACTGGACACTGTCTGCTAACATCCCCATAATATGAGATTAAGCGAAGCACCTCTTTGTAGAGGTTGTGAACAAGAAGATGAGACGGTTCAACATGTACTTTGTGACTGTTCTGCTGTCTCATCAATTAGAGAATCCATCTTGGGAGAACGCTGGCCTACTTTGGCCGATGTAAGGGAGATGCCCCTAGGCAGCGTCACCACCTATTCCACAAGATTAGGTTGGTTGGAGGCCTAGGCAAGGGTCTGCCTACAGGGAGGATGTACAAGGGGCCCAATGGGGCCTAAGTGCTGACCACCCTCCCAACCAATTCCAAATTCCAATTCTATTCACTTTTCTTACATTATCCACAACGTGCCATCGCCTTATTACTTTTCTTGAAAATAAACCGTGCGTTTATAGATTTTGAACTAATGTCCTAAACATAGTTCGATTTGGCTGCGGAGCATCTGGAAATCTAACTCTGTAAACTGTGACTGCCATCTCAGCGTCAAAATTGCACTGACAATAAATGCTAATCATATCGAATTTGCTATTATTGGTGTACCATAATTATTGATATAAAACCTGTCTTAGAACTCGATAATGCAACATACAACAGTGACAATCTGTCAAATTCGTTAATAACTGTATCATTGTTTTTCACTAAAAGTGGCATAACTGATTTTTACGATTCAATGATATGAATTGTGGTTTTTGTAAAATATTATATATTAACACTACCAGTTATATCTCACAAAGTAGGCTATGGATTTCAAATTTCTGTTTACTGAAATATAGCTCACAAAAAATGGGATAACTGTTTCTAAAACATTATTCTTCTACAATAGATACAGAGCTTTCAGTAATGATCACAGGACACATGACCACAAAAATATAGACAACCAAATACCCTAACTCCATTGGCGTTCTAGTTAAAGTTAAAAAATGTATGATAATTCATTTATTCATCAAATTTAAGAACAATTTTTTAATATTAAAAGCAAATTTAAATGGGATGCCTTTTATCTGAATAAAAATTGTTTCGCAGCAAATAAATTATTACACCTAATTCAAAATAATCTTTATTTCCACAGACAACATGAATATAAACATTCGAATCGAACAATTCACAGTAAATAAAAGAAATTACATAATAAAAACTTTTGTTACATGAGATTTAAATTAGAAGATGAATGAATTAATATGAAATGCCAAGAAATTATAACAAATGCTCAAAATGGCTGCTTTAAGTTTCTAAACACGCATGGACTCTTCGTTTCATATTTTCGAATACGTTCTGTAACTGATCAACAGTAATATTGCAGATTTCTCTTTCTATTGCCTCTTGTAATTCGTCAATGGTATGTAATCTACTTTTTAAAAACATTGTGTCCAAATAAGAAATAATCACAGGGCGTTAGATCTGGAGACCGTGCAGGCCATAGCCCCTGGGTGACTAATCGGTCATCGTAAAACTCCCATAAAAAGTCAAGTGAAGCTATATGGGCAGTAGCACTGTCTTGCTGGAAATAACGATCTTGCAGTTCATCGTCATGTAACTGAGCCACAAATGGCTCCAAAATAAGAGTTTGATACCTTTGGACATTAATTGTTTCACGAAAAAATATAGGGCCTATAATTCGCCTTCTGGGTATTGCCACCCATACACCAACTTTTAAGGGGCGTAGTGTAAACTTGTTTCTACATAAGTGTGAGGGTTCTCTGTAGCCCATGTCCTGTAGTTTAGACTATTGATATAACCTATTAAGTGGAGCCACGCTTCATCAGTAAAATGAATTAAAAGCTCTGTATCAAGCGACATATTTGGTGTGGCCCTCGTAAAATAGACAAGACGGTATGTGTGAGAAGAAAAATAAATTTCTATATTTAAAAACTAACCTTGTTTAAATCTGACAAGCGTCGTTCTGCTTCTAATATTTTTTCAAATTTATATAAAATTTGACCCGCATATTTTGTCACATGATTTCTATATTTATAGGTATTAGGATGTTGCATAATATATGTCAATCCTTCTACAGTCACCTCAGATAATTCCATTTCCTCACCAGATAAACATTCTGGGTCAGTCTTATTCCTACGAAAAAAAATTATATACATCCTAACAAATTTACTGGTTTAAATAAAAAATTTAACACCAAGTTTAATTAAATTTTCAAAAAATTTTGTTCCCTTGTAGCTATAAAGAAATTAAATTTCAAACCGAATTCTGGCCTTCTTTGACAGCTGCATAATCGAGATGAGAGCGGCAGAGCTTTCTTAAAAAAATATTTCTGATCAAAGCTGTGGATAATCAGTGGATAGTTTGACAGTTTTAGATAAAAAAATGCGCTAAAATATTGAGGTATATTATCAAATTAGACGTTTTCAACTATGAAGTTAGCAAAGGTGCATAACCATCGGTTTTGTGCCTACCCCATACTTTGTCCCATTACTGGTGTTCAGTAATAAGTTCCAATTTTGTTGGTAGGCCTATGATAGACATAAAAGGATGAGCTGTCAATGTGAAAACTGTTAAAAAATGTTCGATGTCGTGCAATAGGTAAACGTACATGGTATAAGAAGGGGTATGGTTAGGCGTAGGTTACTGTCAATCTTTATTCAAAGAAATTTGAAATGAGGAATATTGCATTACCTCATTTACAGGGCTTGAATAATTTTCAACTTTCTAGCAAGATCGTGTTAGTTCTCATATGACAAGGATTACAACACACTTACAAGAAATAATATGTGGCCCTTTTATGCCCTACAAGGTGACCCAATCTGTCTCTGATCAAACACATTTGGGATATGATTGATGGAAGAGTGGGACATTTGCCTTATTTTTTGAACACTTTGATTGATCTTTGGTTGCATATCTAAGGAGCTTGAAATGTAATATCATCTTATTGCTTTGCTTATGTCTGACAGCATGCTTAATTCAGGAAATAAGTACAGTCAAAATCATGGTCAACCCAATCAACTAAATAAATTTTTATTTCATGTCCCACAATGATGAAATTCCTTTAATGTTACATTGGGAGACAACTTAGGTTGTTGCTCGACAAAATTTTGGTGCTGCATATTTTAATTGAAAATCATACAGAGTTTTTAAATTCTATAATGTTATACCATTTCTAACTGAAATATAATAAGAGCATATTGGAGCAGAAGAAAAAAAAACAACTCCATAAAACTTTATCAAATATTGATCTTACAAGCCTATATTTTATTAGAGGGCAATGGAAATTCTTTTTATTTATTAATTATTGAGATACACGCAGCTCAAAATTAATTAAGAGATTATTAATTATCATACACAAGTTGTATAGAGACATGAATATTAAATAAGCATGTTTAAAGAAACTATACGATATAATTACGTTCTTAAAACCTTTAAGGTGAAAGACAGAATAACATTATGAAAAGAAAAGTAGTAACTTACCAATAAACGAAGCATGTCAAATCAATTAACAAGTTTATTATTGAAGTACATTCATCAATATTTATACCACCTAACTGAATCCAAGTTGAAGCACATCTCGCTGCATTTAAATATGTTGTTAAATTTGACATATCAAAGCTACAAATTTATATTCACATATTTCTGTAATAAAAACTATCTTATGGATACTCACCCGGAAGATGGTAAAGGCATTAAACACATTTCTACCACCCTCAAAATATGTTTGGAAACACTATCAAGAGCAGCTCGAACTCTATTCCTTTGGTTTGATGCTAAAGTAGTGCTCTGAAACTAAAACAAAATAACTTTATAATGTTACACAAGATAAAAAAACAATAAAAAGTGATAAGATAGACAAGATAGGAGTATTTAATGGGCTGTTTTAGTTAGTTGTGACGTCAGGACTAGTTAAAAGTGCCCAAATGTATGCTAATACTGCGGTGGGCAGCACTCTAAATAAATTGAACCTTATGACGCATGTAGTTTATTGCGAATTTAGGATTATGAAATTATAATTCTACATTTTATTGAAATGTGAATTTATACAAAATATTTCTGTATACTACATGTTGTTCTGAACAGATGTAGGATTCATTATATCAGTAAAAAAAATTTAAATATACCACATAAATACGAATTTATACGATATATGGGACGCCCGGCGGCTATCTATGCGATTTAAATCTGGTCCTTGCGTGTAATGCACATAAAATTCACAATAATACATGACAAATCAGCAAAAATTATTTTTGCTCATTCCAGCAGAAGTGGTAGATCAGGCCCTATCTGAAATAGACAGCAGATTTTGAATCCGTTGAAAATAACAACATTAATATTTTCAAGGCTTTACCTTTGAAATGACATATCAAGTTTATAAATGTATGCAAAATCTTACTTCTTCAGGTATCACAGTTAATATCTCTAGAAGTATCCAAATAACCCTTTCTGGTTCAACATTCGGTAAATGATGTGGCTGAAAACTTGCAACAAGTTCCTCAAAAGGCTTCGGCCAATGTGTTGGTATTGTATGAATAATGTAAGCAGACAACTAAAATAATACACATTTCAAAGAGTTTATATTACTATTAAAAATATTTGCTACCGTTATACACAAACGATTAAGAACAAGTTTTGGACCCATCGCATAACTTATAATGGTATCTAAAATTTTTTTTTTTAATAATTCATAATGATCTTCTGGTACTTCATTCCAATATTTCATTAATTTTGTGTGTAAAGTGGTGGCAGCAAAAAATTGCACTTCAGAACTCTGGAATTGCAAGTTTAGTATTATACCACAAGTAAGTTATTCCTGCTATTACTCTATGAGGGCTGAGTAGTTCCCAAACAAAACTCCATGCCTGTGGTGAGTTTTGAGCTTCAGTTAACCACTGATGTGCTTCCGCTTGCTGGTGTGCTTCAGTTCTATAAAAAAGGGTCACAGCTTTTTCCAAATTATCAATTGTATACTCCATAACTATCTTAAGGAAATTTGTTCTTAAAAATTCATAAATTACAAACTCAACTTAATTTTTATGTTAATTAGATATTTTGACACTTGTTTACTACATTTTACAAAATTAACAGATGATGTACCGGGGTAGAAAATAGAAGTATATAGAAAATGATTTGTTAGTAATCTGTGATTTTACATTTTACCCAGTAGGAGTAGATATCTGTTTTATCGATGCATACATGATAGGATGGATGGGGTTGCGTTCATCACGGTGAGCGATCAGGTAGCGCTCACTGATCACATGCTTAAACTACGCCTCTTGCGCTGTCCTCATTGGCTTCTTGCATAATGATACGTGATCGCTCAGTTAGCGTTACTGCGTGATGAACGTGACCAGGAACAACACAACTTAAGGCTAAAAACACTTGAGGATCTGTGCTTGAGGCGATTTTCACCGAGTCGGTCACCAAATCCGCCTATATGTTATAGCAAATCGGAAACTTAAGTGGGAAGCGCATATAAATATGGTTTGCACAAAATTGAGCACTGTCTGCTATATTATAAGAAATTTAAGAGATACCGTCTCCATAAACATCCTAAAAACTCTCTAATATGGATTGGTTCAGTCTCAACTACACTATGGACTCATTTTTTGGGGAAATTCCCCATATTTTAATAGGGCATTTCAATATCAAAAAAGGGTTTTAAGAACCATGTGTAAGATCCACCCCTTAACCAGTTGTAAACCACTATTTAAAGATTTGCAAATACTTACCTTTGCCTAGCTTATATATCTACCAGTTAATAATGTACATAAAAAAATGAATCTGAATTCTTTAGAAATAGTAATATTCATCTGTATGACACGAGAAACAAGTATAATTTATACCAGCCATATTCCAGACTTGCCGAAATTCGCCGAAACATATATTGGTATACCAAATAATATATTTTAACAAAATTAGTCAATGTTCGACCAATCAGCTGATTAGGCGAAACGGTCGGTTTTATTGTTGGACCTCCGCGGTCAAAAGCGTTAAGCGAACGGTCGAGCATGTTGTTAACGTACACCATAACCAAACAAAAATACATTAATTGTTTTTCGGTTTTGTCATCGTAATTGTAAATCATCCAGTAAAATGGAAAAATGCAGAAACTTGTTATTGAGCCAAAGAAGATTTACGTACATAAATCTTCTTTGATTGAGCACCCAAGCAGTCAATGTTTCAACTTAATTTTAGGTAACCACGAGATTGAGAGGGTTGAAAATGATAAATAGATTTTCTTGCAAGATCCATATTCATAATCAAATAGAAAAACCCACCATCTATAATAATTCAAAAAACTTGCCTGAAATTGCCCCCCAATATTGCGTCGTCATATCTATGGTCAGACCATTGGTAAAATACTGCTTAACGATCTTACAAAAAACGTCAATTGACAGGTCGGACCGCGGCGGTCAGTCGGACTCTTAGCTTATCGCAGCCAAGTAAACTGTAAACTTATAAGGTCTACCCAATCAAATTGGGCAGGCCTTATAGTTTTACGATCAGGTAGCGCTCACTGATCATTTTATATACGGCATTTGCCCGACTTATCACATGCTTAAACTATACGCTTCTTGCGAATACGTGACCGCTCAGTTAACGCTACCGCGTGATGACCGCGACCAATTTCGACCGGTCCAACCGCTCACTTAACGCAGCCTTAATGACATATATTGACATTTTGACATATTAACAATAAGAATAATGACAGTTATTCCGTCAAGTCGCCAAAAATATTTTTATTACTAAAAGTTCAAGTTTGGTGAAAATCGCTAAAAACCCTTTAATAGGGATATGCAAAATATCTTGATAAAATTATATGAAGTTTTCTGAGAATAAATTGGATGAACCATCTGATGATTTGGCCAGACATGAGACAGACTACCTATGATAATTTTAAAATAATGTGATTTATTAACTTACAAAACAGAATTCTGAATGTGCGAATGATTTGTATTAAGTTCTTTGTTGATTTTAGATTTTATAATATAGATTTTCTGGAAAAATTGTACGGTGAAAAATTTATTATGATGACTAAAACAATGCAAATATTTGTATAAAGCAAAGTTCATTACCTACTCTAATGTAAAAGTAGATTTAGTCCTCAAAATGAAATCATTTCGTCTGATCGTTCATCAAAAGACTTTCAGCGGTATGTATATACCTTTTATTCTATTATAGAACGTGTCACGCACAACCCCACACAAATATTTTTACAACCTTATTGACTTCTTCGAGATTCGAAGCTTTATACCGATTAATTAATTGCAGCAACTTATATAGATATGTATGTTGCAACAAATATAAATTATGACTGCTATATTATGCATATGTATATAGTAATTTATAGTTCCTATTAAAATACTTCCTAACATTTTAAAAATATATTCCAAATTCTTCTTGCAGAGGAGGATTTAATAATAAATCAAAAAGACTACCCAGAAGCCAGAAAAAATGATATTCTGGAAATTTATCATCCACCACCGGAAGAGGAACATCAGAAAACCAAGAAGAAAGTAGAATGCGAAGAAGAATTTCCTAGATTGCTGTTACAAATAAAGTCATTTGGGAACGATCTGTTACAGACTAGAGAAACTATAAGCGTTGAACAGAGCATAGCTACAGCCTTTGGGTTACAAACATATAAAAATGTGACAATACGTCTTGTAAATCCTTCCAATGTAGCATTGGACTCCATAGAATTGACATTTAAGGACCAATACATGGGACGATCAGAAATGTGGAGACTGAAAAACAGTTTGGTAATAAAGTAGAATGCAGGTTTTCACGACTGTTGTCTAATGAAGTAGCTTCTTCCGGGTCTTGCCGTGGCCGTCGAACTTGACTTAATGTTTCCATGATCATCCTGTCAGCTTCAGAAAGATTCTGAAGACTGAATTTGTTGTGTTACACTCCTAGTTATATGCCTAGGCTTTGCTTCTCTGGTCATTCGTCATGCTTGGTTCCCTTCGCTGCTCATTCATCGTGTTTGGTTGACCGTGACTTACTATGGTGCTGGAACTTGGCAATACCAGTCCCCATGTGTTACTAAGTCGATACCCATCCTCTCTGTTAAAGTTGTTCACGTTTTTCATAATTTCCAGAGATTCCCTAATGATTCGCGGATAATAGCGCATACGAGGACATCAATATATTAGACAGGAATACGCGCTATTATACGAGGAGACTAGTATTGCCAAGTATCAGCACCATAGTAAGTCGAGGTCAACCAAACACGACGAATGAGCAGCGAAGCGAATCAAGCACGACAAATGACTAGCGAAGTGAAGCTGCGCCTAGGTAGAACGAGGAGTGTAATACAACAAATTCAGTCTTTAGAATCCTTCTGAAGAAGCTGACAGGATGATCAGCGGAACTTCGACGATCACGGCAAGACCCGGAAGAAACTACTTTATCAGGTTGGTAATAAAGTTCATAAAATATCAGTTCGGCATTTATAATTTTGGGTATCTTTAATTGCAATCGATTCACTCTGAAATTCTACAGGAAATACCCTGTTTATATTAAATTTTCAACCTTATAATACTTTGAATATCTTTTAAAGCATTTAAATATCAGTTCCCAACAGACAGGCAAGTGCTGGCCCACCGTGAAACGAGAGATTCTGGGTGGGCCCTTACAAAGTGATCTAAAAGGCCCTAGAACTGGGACCCCTAGAGCTGTGATGTTAAAGATCCGAAATACTCACAGTATTTGTGATTAGGAGAAGTTTGATGTATCTAGAATTTGTTTGTAAAACTACTTATTACTTTTCACCAATTTTTTATTCTAAATGTCGAGTATGGTATTTTGAGTGCTCTGTAGCATGTTTGGTGTTAAGGGTTTTAAATGGGTTTTAAGAAAGTAAATGACAAATGAGATGATGTGGCATGTTTATATTTTCAACGGAAACAATTAAAACAGAATAATCTATATTTTAGTTTAGATTTCAAAGATGGAAGACTTGCCTCTAATGTAGCTGGTGTTGTTTATTGTTTGTAGGTTAAGTATATAGATGAAAATGAGAAAAATTATTCAGTGCAGTAGTATTGTGCCTGGGTAAACTTATGTTATTATTGTTACATATACTTCTACTGAGGATGTTATGACAAAATTCAATTTTTTCAAGTAGGTAGTTAGATGTTTGATTTTCAATTATCTTTTTTATTAGGCAGACATAGTTCTGCGTTTATATGATTGTAATGTATTTCTTTAAAGTATGGAGTTGTGTTCTCTAACTGTGGCATTACAAGCAAACCATGCACAACAATTTTGAATAAATTGTAGCCTTCTTTTGTCCACAGAATTTGATATCTCTCCTATACTATATAGCTTTTAAACCATTTCAGTAAAATTTTGTTGACACCATATTTTTCTAATTAGTTTAGTAACAGTTCAAAATTGACACTGTCAAGTGCCTCTGATATGTCTAGTAACGTTAGAGCCGTAACCTTATTAAGATCTCTTGCTTGAAGAATTTCATCTGTTACCACAAGTAAGTTATAGTGCTGAAGTTTTGCAAAACTTAATTGATTAGACAGTGGGATATTTTGAGCATTAAATAATAATAATAATAATAATCTTTATTCACCATTAAATTAATACAGGAACTGTACATTTGGTAAGTCATTGAGGGGTGTAAAATTAGCAATAATACAGTACTGTATGGTTAGTACAATATCATATCAAAGTATTGAAAATAGTAAACACAGAATATATAAAAAATATTGTAAATAAATAAATAAATACCATCATATGTTAAGACAAGTCACGAGAAGTCGACATTGATTACACGCAGCACAGTAATATAAAAAATTATACATGGAATATAATACACAATAATTATTCTTAGTGTGTTAGGGTTTAAATGGTTTGACAATTAATTATTAAAAAAATTCATTGATTGTATTGAAATGAGTTTTGGTGGAGGTATTGTTTTAAATGTCGGTTAAATACTCCGAACGGTCTTCTGTTTTTAATTTCTATGGGGAGCCTGTTATAGATTTTTAAACATGAATATTTTGGAGATCTTTCATATAGTGAGGTGTATGCTTAGGGATATTTAGTTGTGTTGCACCTCTAGTTCGGTAACTATGATTATCTGAGTTTTTTTTAAAGGAATCTAGATTTTTGTAGGCAAAAGTTGCGCATTTTAGTATGTAGATGGAAGTTGGGGTAAGTATATTATTGTTTTTAAAAATTGGTTTACATGAATCTAATTTTCCCATACTAAAAATAAGTCTTATAATTCTTTTCTGGATTAGAAATATCCTGTTTACCTCGACTGCTTTGCCCCAGAGTATTATGTTGTACCATAAATGGGGGTAAACAAGGGCATAGTACGAGATAATAAGTGTGGTAAGGTCTACGTTATATCTAAGTTTAAGTAGCACGTAGTATGCCTTGTTAAGTTTTCCACAGATGTGGTCGATTTGATGAGACCAGGATAGTCGCGAGTCTAGATAAGAACCTAGAAATTTAGTTTTTTCTGAAAAATTAAGGGTATGAATTGTGGGAATGGTTTTTTGTGGAAATTGACAAAGACTGTCTTAGTCTCGCTCAGTATTAATTTATTCGCGTAGCACCACTGATTCATTTCCTCTAATACTTTTTTTATGCGAACCTGTGCCAATTCTTGCGAGCCTGCAGCCATAGCGACAGAGGTATCGTCAGCAAAATTAATTGTAAAACCAGAAAGTGCTAGATCGTTGATGTACAATAAAAATATTAGAGGTGCTAGTACAGACCCTTGCGCTGCACCTACCTCTATATCAAGTATTTTCGATTTGTAATTGCGCATTTGAACTAAGAGTTTACGTTCGGTAAGGAATGACATTAACCAAGACAAAACATTACCTCTGATCCCTATATTATATAGTTTACTTTCTACAAAGTTCAAGTCGAGAGTATCAAACGCTTTTGATAGGTCAAAGAAAAGGCGTGCAACTGCGCGATTTTGATCTAATTGCTCGTAAATAAACTGGGTGAAATAGAACGAGGCACTTTCCGTTGACCTATTACTTCTAAAGCCATGTTGTTGATTAGATAGTAGCTTATAATTTTCTTAAAATTTAACAAGTCTATTATACAAAACACGTTCCAGAATTTTTGAAAAAGTACTTAACAGAGAAATTGGCCGGTAGTTTTCAATGTCCGATGAGTCGCCTTTTTTTAACAGTGGTATAACTATGGCAGTTTTTAATATCGAGGGAAATTTTCCATTTGCTATCGATTTATTGATTAAGAGAGCGAGTGGATTGGCAATTTCTTCACATACCTGTTTTGATTTTTAGGTATTTTATAACAGAAATAATCTCGCTTCGATGCACTGGGTCAATAAAAACACTAAAGTTTGATAGTGGAGAGGTTGAGCACGTTGTTGATACATCTTCTCCGAAATGCTCATTAATTTTTTGTTCTGCAACCTGCGAGAAGTATTTGCCGAATTCATTACACACTTCTTTGGGGTCTTCAATTAATTGATTATTCAATTTTAGTTTGATATTTGGATTTTTTTTTGTTTTCCCTAATTCTTTGTTGATTATTGTCCAGATTTCTTTTTGTTTGTTATCGGAGTTGTTTATTTTGTTTTGGTTGCATTTTATTTTGGCTTCTTTTATTTTATTTTTGTACACTTTTTTCTTTTGTCTATAGAGCAGCATTATATCTTCGTTGTTTATCTGATGTTTTGTTAAGGCATGCAGTTCGTTTATTTCGGTCTTTAGATGTTTTATTATAAAGGTACTAAATTAATTGCTTATAAGGAGCCCTTTTTGCTAGCTTTAAGGGTAAGCAAAGAAGATCAATGTTTCAGTAATCTGACCATATTGTTGGAGAGGAGAGGTAATAGGGCGACTAATGCGCAAGTTTTCTATTGGACAAGGGCAATTCTCAATTCTCACTTTAAAGGAATAATTTATTATATGTTTGTGTAAGTGGTTTCAGATAGAAATCACTGGAAATTTGGAGTATCTTAGCTGAAATGTTGTCTATACCCATAGTTTCATTTTTGTTTAAATAATAATGTTTGTATGTCCTCAACACTGACAGGTTGAAAGTGAAAAATTGAATTTCGGAAATTTATTTGTTCAAGAAAAGAGTTGTTTTCATTAATACGTTGCTAGTTAGAAAAGTCTGTATTACATCTATCTGTATCGTCTGTGTATATTGTGCAACAAAATGGGTTAAAGTTTCGTAGATCACATATTTGATGCTTCTCATCTATTATATTATGCATCTGATGTATTTTCCACAAGCACATAATAATGATGGTTGTGTCAGCTTGTTGCAAAACACCATCTAAATGACGGCTTGTCTTTTTAATTCATCACAAATGTTTATTGGTAACTGATATTTTTCCTTGTGAAATTGTTATTAATTTAAAAATATTGAAAATAAGTAATAAAAAGTAAAATTGTTTTAGGTCAATACGTGCGTTTATATGAATAAAAAGTTAGAATTTTGTGGTGGAGCTGTACGTTGTCAAGTATATGAAATGTGGGCTCAAGGAGATCGAGTAGCCTGTGGAGTTATAACTGACGATACAAAAGTTGTTTTTCGATCATCTACTGCCATGGTATATATATTCTTGCAAATGTCTTCGGAAATGTGGGATTTTGATATATACGGTGATTTATATTTTGAAAAAGCTGTGAACGGGTTTCTGTCAGATTTATTCATGAAATGGAAGAAGAATGGAAGCAACCATGAAGTTACTATAGTTCTCTTTTCAAGGACTTTTTATGAAGCTAGCAGTTTGGAAGCGTTCCCTGAACACATGAGAGAATGCTTACAGAAGGATTATAAAGGAAGATATTATGAGGATTATTATAGGTACCTACTCTACATTTTCTATTTTAATTTCAATGTTGTTAATTGAGCAGTATAAATTGACATGCAGAGTGAATTTAAAGTATAGGCAAATATTTACACCTGGCGGGCTTTATGAGTTCCAAGTCACCCAAAATTTTCACGAGACCTATGCATGGCCAAACTTTTAAAATTCTTCATTCATAGCTTTTTCTTTGTAGATCTTTACAAACATCATTATGATGTAACATGCAGAAACCTATTCTATAGTGTTGAATGTATTTCCTAACAGGGATATCTAATAAATTACATTAACATTACGTATTTTGCAGAGTTGCAGTTCAAAATGAACGTTATGATGACTGGAGTGGTATTTTAGTGCAATTACGACGTATTTTTCAAAACTATTTAAAAGTTGTCTTAGAATATCATTCGAGGTCCGATCAAGTAATTCCCGCTGCTACAAATAGTACAGCTGCCCAGGGGAATTTTTTAGAAGTACTCAATATGTCTTTAAATGGTAATAATAATTATGATTATGATTGAAAACATTCTAAATATCCTTTTTAGTATTCGAAAAGCACTATTTGGATCGTAGTTTTGACCGTACTGGACAGCTAAGTGTTGTGGTCACTCCTGGAGTAGGAGTTTTTGAGGTGGATAGAGAGCTGACTAATATAACTAAACAAAGAATAATAGACAATGGTGTTGGTAGTGATTTGGTTTGTGTTGGTGAGCAACCATTGCATGCAGTGCCGTTACTGAAGGTATTCTTAAACAATTATTATCTTACTGCCAAATCCAAATTAACAACCCACATTTATCTCTAGAAAAGTAGTTTTTGAGAACATTATCGTTCGATTTTGATCCAACATTAGGTGTTCTTTCTTTCATTACTGTAAATATATTAAAACATAATTTTTCTGTCACAAGGTCCTCTATAAAATTCTTATTTTACTATAAGGAACGTAACCAGACTGAAACCAACAGCTACTCTCCGGGCTATGTGCCCCGCCGAGCGCTGAATTACAAGTTACAAGCCAGGCGCGTTAAGTGTAATAATCGCATATTACCAACAGCATGCTAATGCTTCGATTGCAACAAACACCAGCCGAAAGACTGACCCTACTTAAAAGAGCTCTCGTGCCAGTCTCTCCACACCACTTGCAGACTGCAGTTTCGAGCTGTTGGCTCTCGACAGTGCAAGGTAAGCATATGACGACCGGCACGAGGATCCTTGTGCCGGTCGTCATATGCTTACCTTGCACTGACGAGAGCCAACAGCTCGAAACTGCAGTCTGCAAGTGGTGTGGGGCGACTGGCACGAGAGCTCTTTTAAGTAGGATCAGTCTTTCGGCTGGTGTAGAGGAGAAATGTGATGAAATTTCCTGTGGATTGAAATACAACATGGATCAGCACTTGTGAACCCAGATCTACACATAGCCGAGGGAAACTTTTTGTTAATTTATTCTTGGGGAAATGTACTAAGGAAACTTTATTTTCAGTTTCACAACAAGGACACACATTTAAATGTACCTGATGATTATTCTATGCCACATTGGATAAATCTGTCTTTCTATTCCACTAATAAGAAAATAGCATATTCCAATTTCATTCCAAGAATAAAATTACCACTTCCATTGCCTGATGGGGAAGTAAAAAAAGATTCCTCTAGATCTAAGCTTCTACCCGAGGAAGAGTACATACACAACTCCTTTTTTGATTATGATGCCTACGATGCTAAAATATTTCAAATGCCTCCAGCACATCACACTGCTGAAATTAGGTGAGCATAAATAAAAAAAGTTTGTGTTGCACAAAATATATTTATTGTTATTATTTTACGTTTTAAAATATTATATTTCTTTTACTATCGATTTAGTTTCTGTATTCTACAAAAATATTAAAATATATGTACATTTAGGTTTTAGACGCAATATCCATTACAGTTGTATGTTAGGTAACAATCCTAATGGGGTTACATATTTTATATTTTGTATTTCATTAAATTGGAATTCTAGGACTAGTAACAACTAATAAGTATATGTGATGGCAATTTTTTTTTAAAGAGGTTGAAGAATTTTAAATTCAGTATATAATTTGAAAATAGTAGTTCCCTTTAAAACCCGTGATATAAATGGTTTCATATGTGCAGTATTGTTTAAACTTAAATTCCTATGGCACCCTTAAGTTACAAACTTTACCATTCTTTGACAGTTGGCCATCACTTTGTGATTCAGAGAGGTGTTGCTTTTTAGAGACGGCGTTTTGCTTGTTTTTAATCTTTTGTCCTGTGAATTGTGTAGAATTAAAACTTATTGTTTAAATCAGGGTTTTCATTGACTATAGTTTTTAGTTAATAAGTTAATTGTAGATTGAAGGAAAGTTTCGTGCAGTAGATACTACAATATGTTTATACAGTGTGACCCCAGATGAGGTACCGCATACTTGTAAACCTACTTATTTTTCATTAGCCGAGAAAAGTCATCCTTTATAAAAAGTTTTGCTTATCTTAGGAAGGCTTGTCATAAGCAGTTGTCAAACGTAAGATAAATTATAAGAGAAATTATTCACCATTTTTTTAATTCATTCTAATTCCACGTTCAGTGGAAGTATAATAACACAAAAAAATATATATATATTTTTTTGTTGAAATAGGCTTAAAATGACATAAAACGTTGAGATTTTAAATGTGAGCAAAAAAATTTTCCGTCTATCGGTCTGTTAACTTTTTTTTGTGCGCATGTTTATGATATTGACTTGAAATTTGGTACATTTATGTATTATAACGAGATCTGGAACTAGATTATTTTAATGAAGGGTTCAGGGATAAATGGGGTAAATAAGGGTAAATAGGCAAAGCAAGCAGGTAAGAGTCCATAAAATTGCAATTTAGGGCATGTACGAAAAGTCAGGTCTCAAATTTTTTTCTGGCATCAGCCACCCCTACTGTCACCCTCAATACTACCCTCACACTAATTATGAAAGGGAGTAAAAAAAATTTTAATGTGATTTAGTGTGTATACAAGAACGAAACATCTTAAAAAAATTTTTTGATGTTAGCTACGCCCTCTACCACCACCCTATTATTAAAGGGAGTAAAAAATTAAATTGGGATTTAGTGTGTGTACGAAAACCAAGGGCTTCTAAAATTTATTTCGGCATTACCTACCCCCTCTACCACCCCCATTTCCACCCCCACCCTATTCTTAAAGGGAGTAAAGTATTACATTGGGAGTTAGTGTGTGTATAAGAATCTGGATGTGGAAATAGTGATTCCTTGGGCAGCGGTTTTTAATGAAAATTTTATTCAACTAAGTTGAACGCTATTCTACATGTAGTAATGCCATGAATATTATTATTGAATAAAGCGTCATTTCTTTTGAAAAGATATTATTTTGCAAGCAAACTTCGTATTTAAGTTTTTCTTCATATTTGAAAACTTTGTTAAATAAAATTTTCATTAAAGATTGATTAAAGTTAATCTGATACTTTCAAATTTCTAGAATACTTTATATAATTTATCTCAGTTTGACAACTGTTTATGACCTGCTAAGACGAGCAAAGCATTTTATAAAGAATGATTTTTTCTCAGCAAATCAAAAATAACAGATAAGTTAACAAGAGTGCGGTACCCCATCCGGGGACACACTGTATTACCCTTAAAATGAATTACAAAAATATTTTGTGCCAACCTGCAAAAACGCTACAATGCGATAAAAAATATATATTTATAACTGTTTCAAAAACTGTGAATATTAGGGAAACTTGGAGTACAGCTGTTAGAAGAACTAAAATTCTATCAGGTATATATAGAGATATATACAGAAGAATATATTCACAGAAGTGAAGGTCACATTAATGTAAGTTTTCACCAACTAGTCATAACAATAATATAGACAGTTTGATATCAGAATTATTTTCTTAAAAAATATATTTTACACAAGCCATTGGACAAGTCGATTTTACACAAAACTTTGGTAAAGCAGAACGCTCTATTTATCTATCACCGTCAACACCACACAACACTGCCAAACGATTGCCGCTTCTTCTTCTCTTCCTTTGACACAATAGCATTCTAACGACAATAAAAATGCCTCTAACCATATTGACTTCACATGTTCATAAAATTTAAAGTAAGTGGTATAGTTTTCATGGATTTATGAATGTTTAGCAAACGTCAAAGTAATTTTAATTCCTGTTATGTTATCCTTTCACCATCCAAATTAGTAGTTATTTTAAAAGTTTTTCTCACATATGAACAACCACTTGTAGTTCCATTCATCATAAAATGCCACCTCGATATAAAAGAAGTTCGGGCAGTTTATTGGACTCTCAAAATTTCACCAAGGGCCAAAGGAGGAAAATGTCTGATCCAGACATCCCCCATAGAACACATTCAAATGCAAGATCGGAACCGATTGCAATTCCACCTGCCACTTGCAGCCCAATCGTGTCACCTCATGCCGATGGTAAACAAACAGTTTTATTAATTTAATAATCATTTTTGAGCTTAGTGCCTAATAAGATATTTTAATGAGAGTATTCATCTTTTTCTGGAAATATGTTCATTGTATTTTACTGACATATTGACTAGGCTGACAGGCTCACATCAATGAGAAACCAATAAAATTGTTCCTACTACTTCTGACAAATTGGTTTATTTTAGTGGAGAAGGAGTTGTCTCCACCTCCAAGAATGGTGGTCGGTTCAGAAGGTTCTCCACCATTTGAGTCGAGAGCTTTAATAAATCCTTTTGATCCTTCTCACGTTACTATAAAATTAACTTCAAACAGAAGAAGATGGACCCATATATTTCCAAAGGGCCCCACCGGCGTTTTAATCCAACAGCACCACTACCAAGCAGTTCCGACACAACCGGATAAAGCTAATTTAGAAATTGAAAATATTACTTCTACCTCAAGTGACTGCCATCCATCAAAATCAGTTAACGCAACTGTTGCTTTACAAGAATGTAAGTAACTTGATGTCTTTAGTTGTTTTGTGTCCATTAAAAAATGAATAAGAATTGTACCTTGCAAAATTGCCATGCATCCTGTGTCGTTGGTATTCACTTTCGAAGGTTGCATGCTCATGAAAAATCACTGTGCATATCACCGACTTCTACCATTATTTAGTGATAAAATATCTTTTAATCAGAGTTACCTTGAAATGATGTTTAAAAGTAAAAATATATTTATGTTAATAGGGGATATAATTAGTTTCCTGTCATAAAAAAAACAACTAGTAATGGAGAAAGACCAGACAAACAAAAAAACCTATTTAACACGCACTTCCGAGGCCTAAGTGCATGCAATGCAATATTCAACCAATAGTTACTCGACAGTGATTTTCAATTGTAATTAATATCAAAGCAGCCCCCACCTGTGTCTTAGATCTCCAAATAGCCTTTAACCAAGTGGTGACTTGAACTTGTATGCTGCATGAATGTCAGACACAATAAAGCCTATTCTACAGTTGCAGAAGTTCTCAAACCTATTTATTTGTCGAAAACTATCGGCCCTAAGAATTTTTGCTTGTCTCAACAGAAAACTAATTACACCCTGTATAACACAAGTGTAAAATATAAAATCATCAGAGACTGTTTGCTCATTCCGTGAAATGTAGACAGTAATTGTTTACTCTTGTTCAGATTGCAAAAAACGTCCGAATGCACACAATGCTGGTCACAATATCACAGTCCCTCCAAAAAATTCAACAAAAAGTCTAACTCTCTTGTGGGGTGCGACTGGCGAACAGGAATGGACACCTGCATTAACTACCGGTAAGATTTTATTCATTAGAGGGGTTTAACCATATTTACTGACTTATGGTTGACCAGTAATGTCAATTTCCATTATTAAAATTTCTGTTTTGGCTGTTTAATTATTTCATCATCTAATTGGATATCATATAATGTGCTTTGAGAAATTTTGAGTGCTAAGTTAATGCAGTTCAATGATAGTTTAAAGAAATTATTTTATGTAAATCATATTGTGCAAATGTATGCTTAACTTTGTTCTTATTATTTAGAAATTAAATTTTTGCTGAATGATTTTGTATTCCATTGAAATAAGATCTATTTAATTTGCACACATTAACTTCGGCAAAAAGTTTAAACGTTAATGTGCTCGATGAGTTGTAAAAATAATTGTTATACAGGTGTCAGGAAATAAGTCTTGTCCGTTTAAGAGCTAATTCTAAATACCTATAAAAATAGTATAATAGCTACGCCCTCAGCATGATTCATTATTTAAACCCGAGTTGAAGAAAAAGCACGATGTATGAATCAAAACAGATGGTAGAGAAAGTTTTACTATGTTTCAGTTTTTTTTATAGTTTATTTCTTTGTCATTATTAAAGAGCTGACTTGTGATTTTACTTCACATAAGAAAATTAATTAAGCATTAACTGAAAGGCTATTCCCTACTTACAAATGAAAGAAGGCAGAAAATTTTGCCTTGGCTATTTCTCTTGTTTCTCAATGTCTAGTAGTAATGTGTAAAGTTAAGCATATTAAAAATATTAAAAAATTTAAATCCACTTAAAGCTTACTGAGTTGTCTCATTGTTGTGTTTCATAAATCATTTATTATGTGTAATGCGACGAGGGGCATGTCCCCGCGTTAGGAGTGGCTTCGTTGAATGTACCCATTTCTGTTCCATGGCCTCGGCTGGATCTTCGGATGTGCAGTCAATGATGTCCTGATAGGTTTGGATAATTATTATATAGTACCTTTTTTATTCTAGATATGTTTTACAGAAATTTTTCAGTTTACAGTAGAAATGTTGAGTATTTGCTTTTTGGGTATATAGTTGATATATTTATGTTCTCATCTTGATATTGTAAATCATGTTATTTGCTGTTGTTTCGTCCTACATAAAATGCATACAGTAAATTTAACACTCCTGTTCATTATAAATTAATTTGTATTTATTAATTGAACTGAATGCATTTTTTATTTATTTATTATGTCTATCTACTGTTGTAAATTGCTTTCTATCTTGTAGTAGTATAGTAGTAGTAGTAGTAGTAGTAGTAGTAGTAGTGACTTAAAAAATGTATGAAATATGTCACTCAGTGTTTTATACATTTTTTAAAACCCATTTATTAACCATATTAACGTACTAATCCTAGTAGGTAAATGTTAGTTGGCTTTTGCTTTATTTTTCGCAAAGAATTTTCAGATTGAATAAGTAGTATTCCGTTAAATCATATTTAACATGTTTGTGATAACATTAATTTCTATTTCAATTTATGTTTCTTCGTGTAATCAAGTAATGTTCAATCGATAAAAGTTTTTTAACATAATAACAGTGACCATTTCACATCAATTGCAAGGAAGACAATTTTCAAAAGTATCAGATTAAATTAAGGCTAACTTTTTTCACTTTCTATTAAACTTATGCTATAGATAATTCCTTGGATACAGTTTAGTGAATCACCAATTGTTCCCTGACATTTAAAAATAGGAATAGAAATACCCAGACCTATCACAGAAAAGCTATAAAACTAGAAAAAATTTTTTTTTTATTGCATCCATACTCGTTATATAGCCCAATAAAATGGGACGAAATTTGTCGATTTTGATGAAATTTTGGGAACAGGCTTATTTTGTGGTACATATTAACAGTCCCCATCCGTAGACGCCGGCGGAAGGGAGGGGGAAGAAAATAGGTAAAAGAAATCGGTTTTTCGCAAAAAACTCGGAAAGTATCAATTTTACTGTAAAATATGTACTATGAAAATTATAGGTAATAAAAATCCGCACAATTTCGTTTTTTTAAAACTCCATACGACCTATTAGAGCAGAGATAGATTTTTTGAAATTTTTACAGCTTTGCAATGCAACGGAAATGCGCGCGTTCTTCGCTAAAATATCAAAAATGGTCGTTTAGATCGCAAAATGTTTCAAATGAAAGATTATGAACAATTTCCTTTTATTTTTCATTTCCATTCGATCAGTACTAGCAGAGATATGAATTTTTAAACATCTTTATAGCACATTATCAGAAAACTTGTTTCATGATAAAATCGATAAAAACTCGAAAACAATATCGTACGCATATAGTGTATCTAATGAAAGTAAAAGAGAATCAAATTTTGAATAGTTGGTATATGTACAAAATGAATGGAGATAAAAGGGAAAACATGAAAAATTATAATTTTCAAATGCATTTTGACAAATAGCTGTTGACTAGCTTTAGGCAATAATGACGTTAAAGGTATTTTGAAGAGAATTAAATTATCTGCAAAATGAGCTCCAAGTGACCTTCATACGATGAATGGTTCACGAGTTACAGCTGTTTAAAGCTATGAGCAAACATTTCTTTTTTATTATAAATTAAGATGTTCCCGCAAGAACTGTGCATAACAATTTTTTAAAAATTATGGGCCCAGTATGAAGCGACTCAAAAATGCTCACAGAATAACTTCTGATACTTAAAAAAAATATTAATAAATGTACTTTTTTGTACTTCAAACGTGACGAAAATTGCCTGTTTGCTAAAAATTAAAAATCATACACGAAAAAGTTTTTTTTTTAGGAAATTTTTGTACTCGCTTTGGCGGTACATATACTAAAATTGGAATGATACAGAGAAGATTAGCATGGCCCCTGCGCAAGGATGACATGCAAAATCGTGAAGCGTTCCACACTTTTGAACAACTGCAAACTAGACTAAACGATACGACAGCTTGGATGAATAAATGGAGAATAAGTATAAATCCACAGAAGTCTTCCCTCATATGATTCAACCACAAAATCAACAACCACTCACCAAAAGTTAAAATAATGAATACGAGACTATCCACACAAAAACATACTAAATATCTAGGAGTCGAACTTGACAATAAACTTAGTTTCAAAACGCACCACACCTTAAATATGAAGAAAAAAGTAATTGCACGAAGTAGATATTTTCGATCTTTAACTTATAAAAAGGAGGGAGTGAGCCTGGAAACTTCCACAAACATATATAAAATGATATGTAGACCAATGCTGGAGTACGGACATGTGATTTTCTCGAATTTAAACAAACAGGCAAGACCCAACATAGAAGTTTCCAAAAGAGCTAGTCTAAGAGTCCTAACAAAAATTAGACACCCCCATAACCAATTGCACAACCCCTCCAACGAATATCTCTATAACATAACACAAATAATACTTATTTTTCTACGTCTACAATCTCTCATGACTAAATTCGCAGAAAAAGAGGAAAACCAAAGAATACTCCAGAATTTACTTTATAAAAAACCACAAGCACAAACCAGAAGAAAATACCCGGAACATGATATAGATATTTTAAATGCCAATATTTAATTATTTTTTTTTTGCTTCATTATACATATTGTATGGAATTTGAATATATCAATGTTGTATTGGCTTTGCCATAAAATTCAAAAAAAGGGGAAAAAAAAATAATGTCTATGGCTAAAAGACTTCAGTCGATGGCCCTTTGAAATGTATTTTTATATTTCAATAAATATTTTCTCTCTCTAGGAAATTTTGTAAGCTTTCATTTAGGTCTTATAAAATTTTGTCGTAAAACCAAAAGCAACAGTGATATATACAAAAAAGGGAATTAAAAAATAATATTGGTTCAATTTTTCTGAACAAAAACAGTTTCCAAGAACCTTTTTTTTAAAGAAAATATACCTTACGAACGACTTATGCTATTGCATTATTTTCATATGTATATAAACTAATAGAAATGCTCAAAACCAATTTTTAAAAAAATTGTTATGCACAGTTCTTGCAGGAAAATCGTAATCGCAATGGAAATTTTTACATATAGCTTTAAATTGCTGTAACTCATGAACCATTCATCGTATGAAGGTCACTTGGAGCTCATTTTACAGATAATTTAATTCTCTTCAAAAAACCTTTAGTGTCATTATTGCATAAAGCTAATCAAAAAATAGCTGTTTGCCAAAATGTACTTGAAAATGACAATGTTTCATGTTTTTTCCTTTTATCTCCATTCACTGTTTATCAGAACGATTTTGTACATACACCAACATATTTAAAATTTGATACTCTTTAAGTTTCATTCAACAACTACTCTTGAAAATTAATCTATGATATATGAATTTCGTATAAATGATATTAGAAATTCTCAAACTGCAAGAAATTGTTTCTGTCATTTAAAAAATATGTCGATGACATCATCAGTCATACGTGTTAGTAACAAAAAATGTTTCATTTTAAAATGTAAAAAAGAATATCTGTGCCATTTTTAATAATATTATTTTGTCATAAAGTATAAGGCCATAACCTGGAGCTTTTGGGTTTTATAAATGACTTTTTTTACATTTTGAATGTGTTTGCTTGTTCAACCTGAAAATTTTTTTATTCGGTCACATTATTTTAAAAAATTTAATGGCATTTTGTTCCAAAAATAGGAGTGGATTGGAAATCTCTAACTATTCCTGCCTGCCTTCCTATAACTACGGATTATTTTCCTGATAAGAGAGCACTTAATATCGATTATGTGGTATCTCTATACAGTCTATTACCTGACAGTGTGAATGCTGATTTCGCCCAACAACGGGCCACTTACAAAAAACCACTGACAACGGGAGAAGTGTTTAGAGAGTTAATTTCCCAACGTTTGGCTCAAGGATTTCAGTTGATTTTAATGGCGGACATTGATGCCGATTTCAGTAATGGATTGGCTGCACCTAAACCGAAAATGAGGGGTACTGTAATAAGAAAAAGTCCAACAGAAAATGATGAAAGTTATTATTTGTCGATTGGAAGGCTGTTCCATAAAATTTCTCTGTCAGGAAATACTATCTCCGTAACAAGATATAGACCCAGGTATATTGTATATTGATTTATACTTTTATTGCAAAGTGATAATCAATGCCTATATAGATTAGCAAATTCTTAGCTAATCTATATTATTTGTTTTGGTGGTAAGGCAGTAAATATTTTTAGTTAAATCATAACTAGTTTATAAATTAAGATCTGTCAATTCGAATATATTTCAAAGATGGCAACACCGGAGATAATGTAAATAAAATAATACCACCATAATATTATACTCTAAATAAATATGAAAAGAAAGAGTACATTATAGACCGAGAGTTAACGACACTCAAACCGTGTTGATTCCATTGTAAACAAAAAAAAAATTGCAGAATGTAGTACTAACATTGTATAATATGAAATCGCGTGTCTGCCTGCTCGGATCGGTTGGGTTTATTTTAAACAAAATTTTTAGTGACATTTTCAAAACGTATTAATGGTCTCATCTCAATGTGGATAAAATTTTTCATGCAGATGCAAGACACACTACTAAATACGAATTCAAGTGCCTGCCAGTCGGAATCGGTTGCGAAATCTCACCTACCGATTAAAAACCCGGTTCCAAAAACTGCATAATTTGGCTCATCGCAATGTGCACGAAAGAACTTTATGATAGAATATATATATTTCTCTCTTTTTCACACAATGTGTATACAGTCGTCAAAATAAATCTAGTAGCATACAAATGTACTAAGTTATATATATAAAAAAAACTAGAAAACAATGTATATAATAAAAACAGCTAAGTAAATAACATACAACAATTAAATAAATAACATGCATAAGTAAAACACAAACAAATCTATAACATAAAAAATAAAAAACTGGCTAGGCTAGAAGTCAGATAGATAATGAATTGCAATACTGAAAGTATTCTTCACTACTATAAAAACAATTTTTTAGTAGTAATGTCCTAACATTTTTTTTGAAACTTTTTATACCTATATTTTCATTTTGTAAATGTCGTGGCAAAGCATTATAAAATTTACTGGACATATATAAAAAGGAGTTTTTTGTCTTTGTCAAGCGTACACTTTTCAGGCATAAGCTTTTCTTCTCTCTAGTATTATAACCGTGAACATCCTCCTGAGTTAGAATAGAACCCAGCATAATTCTCTTTTTAATGTACAGCAAACAATAATAAATAAAACATGAAGGTAGAGTCATAATACACATATCCTTAAAAAAATATAGTTTAAAGCATTCAAAATTCATTTTTGAGTGCCTGCCTTGTCGACCATGTTGCAACCAATCCGAGCAGGCAGACACGCGATTTCATATTATACAATGTTAGTACTACATTCTGCAATTTTTTTGTTCACAATGGAATCAGCACAGTTTGAGTGTCGCTAGCTCTTGGTCTATTTAGGTAGTGCATTTGATTAGTATACCTATCTGTAAAATAACAAATATACTAATAAAGGCGAGTTGTTAACTTATTCTGTTTTTATTTTAAGGCATCCATATCCAGGGTTTAACTATCAGTACCGCTACAGATTTTATGCACCATGGCATGACACATATGAGGAGTCTTTTGCTTCATTTACCACCGAAAAACTTGAGCATTTTAACTGGAATTATTTGGATCATTATGTTTGTACTGGTGGTGACACTGAATTTGTGTTAGTTGATGCTCTTAAATATTGGCGGTAAGTCCCCATTAAGGGCTATGGTAAAGTCTGCCCTCATAGGGATGTTATATTATGGCTGTAGGTATTGTAATATCAGATTTGTTTTAGATTTCGCGTATACTTGCTTCCTTTGAACAATACTGCGACGAAAAAAATTATTGAAGGCAATAAACATTGCGACATTTACACACTTCCGACAAATACCGAGCACCAGCAGATGGTCGATGGATTGATGAAATTTATAGAAACGGCTGTGAACAAAATAAAACGATCTAGTGTACCAAAGAAGCCAAGGGTTTGTTTATTGTTGCTCTATTTTGCTTCTTGTGTTATTTTTCAGTTGGCACTAATTATTTATGAATAACTTTCTCTTATTTTGCATGCTGTAGCAGCTTTTATTTTTTCCGCATGTTGTAGATGTCACTGAGCATATTAAGCCTTCCACCATTGGCCCAACCTAGGCGTAACAGTATGAGCAATTTTTCTCAGGTATATTTTAGCACAAACTAAAAATATTGTGATTTTTGGCAAGGGAATTTCAATATTCAGTAACAAACAATGTTTAACCACTCGCAGAATTTTTGACAAATTTTCAGTCAGATGTCTTACTTTTGCATGGTAATTTTTTATGTCTTTTCCCAAATTGTCTTTGAAGGGATAGTTGAAAATTTAAAGTAGTAGTTCCAATAAAGAAAGTAACTCACTCAAAAAAGTTTATCTAAATGTAAATAACATAATAACCATGTGCCACCGAGTATATTATTTACTTATTAATAATTAACTTTTTCGATGCTTGTAGTTTTAACATCTTGTAGTCGATTATAGATTTTATCATAAAGTTTATTTACCTTTAAAAATAAAATGTAGCCGCAAAAGTTGACGCTTGTAAAAATGTTGCTATTTATTTGCTCTTCTTGCCACAATTTACTTTAACTTATATTTAGTTACTTTTACAAATTTTAGCACCTTTTCATACAATTTTTGCTTCCAAGAATGTTCTGTGCACTTTGAAAATATCTCCTATTCAATTAAATATACCAAATAATATAAGCAATAAGAATAATTTTTTGTTTCTTGTCTAGTTCATTTATTTATAAAATATCCCACTACTTTCACTCAATTTTTAGCAAGTTCTTTCTTGATTTACCTCCATTTTCAAGGAGCATGTTACATACTTGACACTGACAACTCAATCTGCCAGCTTCGTTGAATTTAGCAATGATCGGTCAAAGCATACATAACAAAGATTTATGAAAATCTAGGCGAAAAAATAACCGATTATTTTTGTACATGCTACAAATTTCATTTCTCATTGATTAAATTTATAATGAGGGAAATAGTCATTTATATTTCTTGCATATTCAAATATATGTACCTCAAATAACTAATATTGAGTAATTAGTAATAAATCTTCTATTTTCTATTAGTGGGTGTATAATATTGCATTTGGCTGAAATGCTAAGATTGTCAACAAGTTTCATAATTATTTACTGTGAGTTTATTGATAATAATTGCCTGTCTCAATATAGTTTCGTGTTGTTTAGACTTTCTAACTAAATCCGCTTTGAGTTGAAGATCAAAAAAAGCATTTCCTTGTTAATGAAAATCAAATTATATCTATGAAGCACATCTAATACCCTTACCTCTTGTAAGTATAAAATCGAGAGTTGAAGTAATATACCAACATATTTCTTTTGATATGTAAAAATACATTAAAATGACTAGAATTTACCTATTTGACCTGGGACTCCTTGATCTCAAATCTAACATGTAAGCATTGAGCCACTGAGCAAGCAGATAAAATGGTTATTACTTAAACTGATAACAGTAAAAGACTTTGACTGCTGCTCAGATGAAGTATCAAAGAAATTACAGGTACACAGTTCACGAAGCTTGTTGTAAGTCTTGTTTTTTTGACGTTTGAAGAAAAAAAATTTGTCCCTCTTTCAGTGTGACCCATTTTGAATGGAAACGCCCCTGTAAAAATTGTATTTATTATTTTAACGATTCTAATGAGATTTTTCTTAAAATACAGACTATCAAAACCTTTACCTTCAAGGCCTACTATAATTATTTTTTAATATCAAAAATGACAGATTTGATTAGCAATTTTTTTTATTGAAAATCTAACTATCACTGGATTCATGGGTAAATCCCAAATTTTGTAGAGAAATATTTTACCTTGGCCACCTTTGACCAAGATAATTTTTGATATTATGGTATTAATTTTTAATAATGATAAACTTAACAATATTAGTTATTAAATCCATCAAAAATCATAAATGTAATGATAAAATACTGCCTACATTAACTTTGGCAAATCTGTCATTATCATCATTCAATATTTTTTAATAAAATTTAAGCTTGACCCATTTGAGAGGTTTATGAATCCAGTGGTATGGTTAGATTTTCAATTAAAAAATTAATCACACATAGCAAATTGAGAGGGTAGCTTTCTATAACTTATTGCAAGTAAATTAAAATATAACAACACTCAAGTCAAGGTAATAACATTAATGTATATTTTTTACTTCTCTCACATTAACAAACATACTGCTAAGGCCAATTATGGGCAACTCTAAACTGACACTTCTGCCAAACCCCAACAAACTGAAAATATTTGCTATAAGAGACTCCTCGGTTATGACACTCGAGATTCCCTAATTTTAATTTCAAACTAAATATAACCGAGAAATTAATGACGCATTTTTATAAATTGCCGAAAAAGAAAGTGGAAGTTTATATGCATGATAATAATATGTATATTCTATTGAAAATTCCTCATACAAATTTCGGACAGTAATTTTCAATGTGCAATAGAACAGTTACAGATTTACTATGCTGTCCATACATTAACAGGCCTCTCTTTACCACACAAATTTTATTATTTTCAGCATCTTTATTGATAATCTCGATGTATATTTTTGTTGATTATTTTCAGAATATTGGTTCTAATTCACCATTTAGAGAGAGATTAGGTAGCAACAGGCTCTCCGATCGTCCCCGTCCAAGGTTTGATCAAATTATTATTTTTCAGCTTGGAGTGCGGATTAAGGGCATGTGTAGATATTAACACAGATGTACTTGAACAATGTTTCAGTTTATTTTGCGTTAATTTTTTGTTTGTTAATATTAGTTACGCTTGCTTTCAGAGTACTTCAGCACGTTCGAGTGAGCGGTATGTTGCACCCTCACTTAGGTAATTTAACATTTATTTTCTTTACTAACTTTTTAGATTTTATTTATAATACATAAGGGTGTAATTCATTTTCTGTCATTAAAAACAACTGGTAATAGGAAACAACCAAACAGACAAAAAAAACCTCGCATAGCATGGGGTATATAGCCCATAGTTTTCGAGAAATAAAATTTAAGAAACAATAAATTTTAATAAAACCACATGAAAACTTTTGTAACTTTGGAATAGGCAGGCGTAATAAGTTACTTAAGTTCAAGTCAATACTTGGTCAAAGACTGTCTGGAGATGTGACACAGGTGGTACTGCTTTCATATCAATTAAAATTGTAAAACACTGCTGAGTAGCTATTAGTTGAATTTTATACATTGCCTTGTAACAACATAATAGCACTTGGTCAACCAACTAGGGGAATCTGAATACTTCGTTCATGTGGACTAACCACATAGACTCTTGTTAGTAGAATAGATAAAGCAAGACAGGCCAGTATCCATTTTTTGCATAGGAAATAAGAATTAAAAAAGTTGCTGATTTATGCAACATTGAACCATATTCTTCCCAAGAATATTTTGCATTTTAACAAGTTATTTTTATGTCAATTTAGTTAAGTGGTATTCTTTTCTTTTGTTGTTCAAGTCAAGTTCATTACTGTATGTATGCATTTTTAAATGTTTTCTAATGTCTTACTCATGTGACCTGTTTTATACATTAATACTGTTTATTGTGCAAACGAAAATACATATTTTACACAAAGGGATGAGGTTAGCAAAGCTTCCTTCCATCTCTCCTAAAGTTGCTATCTTGACTTCTATTGGTCGCAGAGGGTTCATTTTTTTTAAATACGTGTTTTTCAAATGGCTTTTCAATGCGCTTAATTACAAGGATTTATCATAAAAAATAACAATATTATTTATAAGCGAAAAAACATCCACCTTTTAAACAGACTTTTTAACAACAATTTTTTGAACAAATAGTTTATTTTTTTCAACTTACCTTGTAGTTCAACCTTTCAAGAATCCATTCCACATTGTTAAACATCTCTAGATCCATTATTTTCCTTATGATGATTGTTTAAACAGATGCTCTCTGGGATAAACAAATGCATTTATTCATAAATTATCAAACTGATAATTGAATGGCTGAAATTTCGCACACTTATAAAGACCCATAATGGCCTCGTCACCAAGATGTTATGTGTCACTTACTGCCATTATTGCAAAAGTATTAGGTCTCTTAGGTCACTAGGTGTATAGGTCTTTTTAATATCTACAACTTTTCTCTAAAACGTAACTGGAAAATTGTATATCCCGAAAACTGAATTTTCCGACTTTGGTTGTTTATAAGGCAAATCTGGCTGTATGTACGTATTTATCATTTACTAACCCCCCCCCCCCCCCCCCCCATGACTTACAACCTTCGGATACCTGTAATAAATTAAATCCACTGATTTTTTATACAGACTGTGGTAAAAGTCATTAATGTAGATGGAAGTCATTCTGAACAATTTATGTTAATAAACAATCGTTTACTTAAGTTTTGATTTCTCAAAGAACAAACACAAGTTGTTTAAGGTGGGCGGTGCCGTGGATGTAATTCAACAACTTCTCGTATATCCCTGAACCAATTCAAATAAATTTTTGATTAGTTTTTAGAGAAAACTTGATAGAATAGTACTGCACTATTTTTTCTTCTGTGAAAAACTAAAATTATTTTTTTTTTCAATTTTCAATAGTCCAGTACCATTCTATCGAGTGTTCTCTAAACGCCTTTCAACATTTTTTTTAATCGGTTCAGGGATATAGGAGAAATTCTCAAATTACGAAATCATCTTTTTAAAATCGGCACCACCATTCATAAGGCCAGGATAGAAGCAGATATGCCAATTATAAAAGCCTTTTAAACTGTTTCTGTTAGTGGCAAGTAAAAATGAAAACATTTAGCTCAACGTTTCGTTTCTTAAATGATTAAAAGTGTTGGCCGTAATTTTTCGATTTATTAATTAGGTCAGTAACGGCTGATTTAAACAAAACCAAGTTCAAGATTTTTTTGCAACTGTCATCTCCCAATATTTTATTCACTGCATTGATTGAAAAATGCCGATGACTTTCTTTATCACACATTGGCGGCTTCTCAAAAAGATATTTGATACCTACTTTCGGTACTGAATACCATTCTGTAACTAAAACTATCAAATGTTTCTTCTCAACTGTAAGTACATTGTCCCAGGCAGATGTTATCAAACAAACTATTCACATTTTTATTATATATGTCCATTTTGTTTGTCTGGTCTGATCCCCATTACCAGTGTTTTTAATAACAGGAAGCTAATTACACCCCTATGTAATCCCAACTGTAGGAGCTTATTCATCATAATTTTTTACTGTGGACTTTTTACTTCCTTCTTTAATGTAATTGTATACAGTAGAAAAGTGCTTTTTCTGTGTCAACATTCCTTAGTCTAAAAAAAAAAAAAAATATTAAGTAGATCTGGAAGCAAATTACCCAAATAACAGAAATAGATTTTTTAAAATGCTAATATCTATTCCATCTTTTTATAATGCTTAAAGGTGTAGAAGAATGGATAAAGGCTGCCATTAAGTTTGTATATAATAAAGTTACCTTAAATGCGAGTTACAGTTTGTAATTATAAAGCATCCCCACATCATATTTGACATAATAAGTCTGCCGCTGCAGGAATAACAGCATAAATTGTTATGGCGAATTATTAGGAAACCGAACATTTAGTAGATGTTGTCATCCCTGGAAAACATACTATTCTATTTCAAGTAAATACACGCACCTCCAAAACTGCAATTTGATATTATTAAAAATTATTCAAAAGGAAAATGATTTTTTTATAACATAGTCTTAAAATGATTAGAGACATAGCTTTCAATATTTTATAAGTGATTGCTGTAAATATTTAGCAAAATTTTATTTCTCAGGTGACAAAAAATTACCTAACATTGAAATGACAATGGCTGCCACGTCATATTTACTCTTAGAAAATACAATATGGTTGCTTGAAAAAATCTGAAGCAGAACACTACAATAGCACTTATAAATCCTAAAAACAGCACTTTGGCTGTATAATTTTATGTTCTTTACTATGCTAGTCTTAACAAAACAAATTTAACATCCTATACATCTATATGTTTTTTACAATTACAGTTAAGGGTAGGTCCCTTTTATACAGTAACTTATACCGTCTATTTTACACCAAATATCTCAATATCTATTGTAGAAGAAAACTATAGACCAATAACTCTCATATCAGTAATAGCAAAAATTGTTGAAAAGGTGCTGCTAAACAGAATATTACATTTCACAGATAAGAACAAAATAATTACAAAAATGCAGAGCGCTTTCATTAAGGGGAGATCAGCTATAAGAACAGTGTATATAGCTATATGTGAAATTTTGGAAGCAATAAGCCATAAGGAAAAAGTTGTTTCTTTATTTATTGACCTGTCAAAAGCTTTTGACAGTGTTGACCACAAAATACTGTTAGAAAACTTTGAAAAAATAGGCTTCAGAGGAAATATTTATTACATTTTTAAATCATATTTAACCAACAGGAAGCAATGTGTAATGGCAATAGATGCAGGAATTGAAATTAAATCAGATTGGGAAATGCCTAGAAGAGAAGTACCCCAAGGCTCTATTTTGTCATTGTGAAGCAAAGTGATGTTTATTTTTATGTAAATTTACTATTTTTTAGATAATATGAATGTACTATATTTTAAACTTCTATGTACATTGTAATGTTATTTTTACTTAATTTTTTTTCTACTTACGTACAATGTTCTTTTGACTTGTTCTACACTGTTTTACATGGTATTATTGAATAAAGGCTATTATAATTATTATTAATGTAACCCCAGACGAAAAAATCCGAGGGAGTAATATCTGGTGATCGAGCTGGCCATAGAATGGGTCTATAGGTGCCTATCCAGTTATCTGGCACAACTTGATTTAAATAATTTGTACATATTACAGCAGTGTGAGGTGGAGCCCCATCTTGTTGAAAATATGAATAATTTAATCTTTCTGCCGCCGTTAATTCATAAAGAAAATCTTGAAATTCGTTTTGCAGGAAATTAAGATATCTACGAGCAGCTAATTTGCCATCATAAAAACAAGGTCCAATTACTTAGTCCCTAAAGGACCCACCCAAGTATTCGTAGAAAATCATTTTGGAAAGCAGTCTCTCTGCACCAATGTGTATTTTCTCGTGCCCACTTAAGTACGTTGCATATTTCTATTGAAAAATCCATTATTAGAAAAATTTGTGTGTCCAACCAAAGAATTTTGCTGCATATCAGCGGGTTATTCCTTTTTTTATTTAACAACCATCTAAACAAATCTTCCTGTCCTCGGCTTATCTCCCTCATTTAAATGTTGAACTTTCCTCATTTTGTAGCATCGAAATCCGTTTTTTTTTTAATATTTTTTATGCGACAGTTTCTCTGAATTTGTCTCAAAGAGGCTTCTTCATTTTGGTTAACATAATTCAATACTCTATTCACTTTTCTTACATTATCCGCAACATGCCCTCGCCTTACTACTCTTTTTGAAAATGAATCGTGCGTTTTTAGATTTTGAACTAACTTCCTAAACATAGTTGAATTTGGCTGCGGAGTATCTGGAAATCTATCTCCGTAAACCGTGACTGCCATCTCAGCGTCAAAGTTCCACTGACAATAAATGCTTGGGAGAAGAGAGAGAAAATAGTCTTTATTAACCCAACATAATTACAGAATTATACATAGGGTTATCCTCTAACATAGGTAAAATACAAACAAATCTTCTTGTGCGCACATTTTGCGCTAATCATATCGAACTTGTTAATATTGGTGTAGACCATGATGACTGATATAAAACTTGTCTTAAAACTCGACAACGCAACGTACAACATACAACAGTGACAATCTGTCAAATTTGTTAATAACTGTATAAGTTGTTTTTCACTAATTATGGCATAGCCGATTTTTACGATTCAATTCAATTATGGTTTTCGTAAAATATTAAACATTGACACTATCAGTTAAAATTTTTGTAACATGTTTTATATTGTTAGAAAGAGTAAAAGAAACGGAATTAATGGTGTCGTGGCCTATTTTGAGATTTGCTCTTTTCATTTTTGCACAAGAGCGTATGTCAAAACTTTTTTCGAATTTTTTGATACACATTATTATTTTTATTGTCTTTGCCGTCAACTTTCATCTTTTTAAATTTTTTCGTATCCTCAAATAAGGAAGCTATCACCGATTGTGGTTTCCTATTTTTCAGATTTTTGTAATATATGGATTTCAAATTTCTAGTTACTGATATATAGCTCACAAAAAATGGGACAACTGTTTCAAAAACCTTATACTTCTTCGATAGACATTAAGTGAGATATTTGGTGTGGCCCTCATAAAATAGACAGACAGTATATTATATATCTTTTATTCTTTTTTAGAATATATAAGATAGAGGGGAGTAAGTTTAGCTGTAAAACAGTTCTATAAAGGCGGAAAATTGCAGCTAAACAGATTTAAAAGAAAGTTTCAGTTATATAAATGCTTTGCAAAATACTCCGTTTACTACACATATAGAAAGCCTTTTTAAGTCATCCATGTTAGGATTGTTAAGGCTGGCATCGATGACATTTGACTTGCATAACTATATTACTCTAAAATTTTGTTTTAAAAGTCTATTATTAGAGAGATGGCTGAGCTGTAAAACAATTATGTATCTATATAATATATAAATGTTTATACACCTGTTATAAGCCTTGTATGAAGTAAAAAAAGCTCTCTACAAGATACTTTAATAAAGTAGCTTTATATTATGCTGTGTGAACATTTTAGTAGCAATCGTATTCTACCGAATTGCTCTGTAAGCACTGAATAAAGCTTCAATATAATTAGTAAGCTCTATAAGTTGCCATAGTATATCATTTATAAAACTTTAGGCATAATAAAAAGACCAAATGTGTTACTTGTGTATTTATTTCTATGGTGTATACTAGTAATTATAGTATTTTTTATAATGGTTCATGACACCAAAGAAATTCCAAAATGTACATATAAAGGAGCGTAATTAAATCTAGATATCCAAAAACTTTGTGTAATAATTAATAGTGACCATTTATTTTGGCATAAATATCTTCGATGAAATATATTAATTATTATTTCTTGTTACTTACCATTAAATTTTTTTTGCTTTCTTGGACTCATGTATTATCATCAAATAGGCTACCAGTACCTTATAGCATTGAGTAGGTAACATGACCAGGCCCGCGCCGTACATAAGGGCAAAGTCGTGTGGTGCACGACGGCGCCGAGGCGCCGAAAAACCTCGAAACTGAAAAGTAAAAAAAAGATAAAGCAACAAACAAAATTATCAAAACAAAATTTATAATGATAAAAAAAACCAGTAAGGAATTGCCTAGCTATTATTTTTATTTTTTTTTATTTTTACTCTTGAGACGAGGGGAACCGAATTACTTCTCGAAAATAATATATTTTCCAAATGAGAGTACGCAATAATAGCATTTATTCGATCGAATACGTAACATGATAACATGAATTGTGTATACTCAAACAAATCTGATTTTATTCATGTTTGAGCTTGAAATTTGGCTTGCAACGAGCGAACAAGCTTTTGTATCATATCATATTTGAAACTAAAATACAAAAATTTTGAGTTGTAATACTGTTAGAATATATTTCTGTTTTTTATAAGTTTATAATTATGTTATATACTTCAATGAGAAAATACTTGTATGGCTCGTACTTGTAAAATATAAAAATGAAAATAAATTTATGAAAATACTTTTTAAAATTATTTTTCAATAGTGGATAATAATACCCGTATCTGTACTCACATATGAACTTAATACAAATTTGGGGCGTTATTTTAAATTTGCACAAGGGCGCCAAAAGTGCTAGGCGCGGGCCTGAACATGACGAAGCAAATGCCTACTGCTTTACAAAGATTTTATCATATTTTTAATTATTATTTAGCAAGTGTGTTCAATAAAAATGATTAATAGTTTGACTTTGATTCAAATTATGTTATACAAAGTAAATTGAACTATTGTGAATTGTGACGTCCAGTGTTGCATCTTAATAAGCTTTTGTTATATAAAGTACCTGTGTTAGGAAGTGGTGGTAGATCATTTAAAGATAATGTATTGAATTATAAACATTTTCTAGAACCATATTTTATGATTTTCAAATCATTTGTTTCTCCGTCCTATGCAGTCATAATGTTATAGGATAAACTTCTAAGATTTCAGAGTAGATTTTTCAGTCCATTAATTTTCTTCATTTTGCTTATTAGTATATATATATATATATATTCATCGTTTTATTACTATGCCATATGAGCTAGAAAGGTAAAGCAAAATAATTTTGACTGCATACTGTACTGTGAGAATGTTAATTACCTTAAAATTTAGGTCTGGTTCCAAAGTTATGGACAGAAGCCGAATGTCCCAAGGTTCCCAGGACCCCACTAGTGAACTTCGTGAAAATTATGAAACATCGGCAGATGAAAAGTATTTTTTATGATTTAAAAGTGATACAAAACCTGACTAATTTAAATTTTAGTGTTATTCCCACTATCACATTACTTAAACCCACTGCCACAGGAATGGAAATACTGGAAGCAATGAAACACCCAGCAAATGGTTTGTCATTTATTAATGTACAACAGAATTTGCCAAATTTAACATTTGTTACTTCTGATGCTGTTAATTGGTTGATGACCCACATGGAAGGTGTTTCAACTGTTGAAAAAGGTGTTCAGGTAAGAGCTGTTGTTTCAGCACATTAGGGTATAGTTGGTTGCCAACATTATTTTATAATCATTTATGACAGCCTTGGATTATAAGAATAGTGGAAATAACTTGGACGAAAAGATGTGTATTAAAATGCCAGATAAATAAAAATCCATATCTCACTATCTTCTAACCTAACTATTTTCCCTAAGTTTCATTGGAATTTGCCTATTTTTTTCAAAGAAATAATAACTTGTGCAATATTTAATTTTTTTTTTTATAATGATAATCGGAGCAAATTCTAATATCATATATATTTATTGTACAGCTCATAACGGATATTTTTCATTTTTTTTGTTTATCTTGTATAACTTATAGGTCTCGAGACACTTTAAAAAAACTGATGGAAAACACGCTTAAAAAAAAAATTGTTTAAATAAACAATGCGCCAACCTCGACAAAACTGCAAAATTGAACTGTGAACTTGGCCCCCTGAACAATTGGAAATAAAAAACAGCCCTGACCAGACAACTCACATTTCATGTTATTCAAATCCTATTAGTGGAGTACGGTAATCCAAGTGTTATACAATTTTTCGTAGAGATTCCAAACTTTGGGTAGTTGTTAGTTGTTAAAAATAAGATATTCCTAGAATATCTACCTTCCGCAAATGTCAGAATGTTGTTTTAAACTCGAAAAACGGGCAATTTTAAATTTCTTGGACCCCTTAAACTGTAAATGAAGCAACGAAAATGTGGTCCTTTTATCATCAATGTTCAAGGAACTCCACTTAAATTTTCATGATGTTACGTTCACCCCCTCCTCCTGTAATTCATATATATGTACCTTTTTTAACAAAAATTTATTTTGGGATAACGTGGGCAAATCTTGCCCAAATCAGATGCAACTTTGCGTGAAGGGGGCTCATAATATCTGCAAATATAGCCTGCCACATTTCAAGTCAAACTAAGAATTCTTCCAAAAAAAGCTTTGAAAACGGAAAGAGACTACTTTCCGAAACGTCAGCAAAATACATTATTTCTGTGTTTATTCCGATTTATATTATTTGTAAAACATAACCTCTGACTGTTACTTTGATGTAAATATCACGAGCGCAGAGGCTTTTTGCCAATAATTCTATTATTTTGTAGATTCTGTGATTTATTTTTGAAGAGGATAATAATACATGTGGTAGAAAACCCAAATAATAGGAAAGAATATTCATAGAATGCCACAAATAACTTTCAGACAATACTCTGTGATAATCAGCCGCACCCTCGGCACATTTTTTTTTGCTCAGTTTTCTGAAACATTCATACCTTAGTAAACCTTATGTTTTTTTTTTTGATGAAATAACCATAAAAAGCGGCTATTATTCTCTAAGCACAAGATTTTATACTCTCGAAATATGCGGCCTCATTATAGAAATTATGAAGGATGTCCTGGATCAGCTCTGGATACTTGACAAATATGTTTATTAATTTGAATTTCCTCAGCTGTGAGAATGCAGAAGTTGTATCGCACGTAGAGAATTTTTATATTAAAGATTTCTTGAGTCGTATCACCCAAAAGTACATAAAAAACTACATTCTGACAGGGAGCATTGCAGCTAAACTAATGGATCTTTTGACTTGAAATGTGGCAAGCTATTTGTAGGTATTATGAGCCACTTTCACCCAAAATTTCATCTGATTTGGGTAAGGTTTGCCCAAGTTATCCCAAAATCACTTTTTGTTAAAAAAAACGTACATATATATAGGGTGGGGCAATAGTGCGTCGGACCTCGATATTTCAAGTTCTACGATAGCTAGAAATTTTTTAAAAAATTGCAAGTAAACAAGATAAAAAAGTTTATAACTGGAAATTATTTTCGAACAGGACGAGCCAAGAAGAAATTACAGGACCAAGTGCCTTTTTTTTTAAATAGAATGCTATGTATATCAGTATATAAAGAATTTTTAATATCCATCTGCAGATTGCATTATTTTAACAAAAAAATTCATTACATCCAAGTGGTTGGGAGATAGATAGATAGATAGATAGATAGATTTATTTTTGTACTAGGGACAACATACATTGTATTGTACAGGCCAGCGATTGTGAACTTCGGCGTTCAGCAGAAGCCCACGTTTGCAAATTACAATAGTAAGAATATAGTAAGAAAAATAGAAAAGTAAAATAGTATAAAAGAACAATGTACAATCAAAAGAGCCTTGATACTACATTAATTTGAAATATGAAAGATAAAAAACAGATTGAAATCTTGGCTCGCCCTGCATGTTCGAAAATAATTTCCAGTTATACACTTTTTTATCTATTTTACTGGCATTAAATTTCTAGCCATCGTAGAACTTGAGATATCGAGGTCCGACACATTATTGCCCCACCCTGTATATGAATTACAGGAGGGGAGTGAACGTAAACGAAAATTTAGGGATTTCTTGAAAATTGACGATAAGAGGGCCACATTTTCGTTGCTTAATTTACAGTTTAAGAGGTCCAAAAAAATTTTAAATCGAAAATTGTCCAAAAGAGGGTTAATTACCCCTTTTCCTAGTTTACGCTCCGACACTTGCAGAAGGTAGATATTCTAGGAATATCTTATTTTTAAGACAACTAACAACTACCCAAAGTTTGGAATCTCTCTATTATTGTCCGCTATTTTCAGTTTACCATACTCCACTAAATTTGACTCCACTATTAATCCTATATATAAATCCACATTTTAGGTTATGCAGGCATTACATAGTGAGCAGTTGATTCGACACGCCTCTGGTAATCTAAAGAGACTTTTCATGTATGGTTTCTACTTATTTTACATCGTTTGCAGTGAAAAAGGTAAATAATTTCATGTGCTGTGCGATTGAACCACTGATTCATAGTAATATTCTCCAGATGACAAAGACAAGGATGCATTCCAACCTGGGGGCGATCTTCAAGGATTTGAAAATGAATTGATGGAAGTCGAGGTAAAACCGGCTCTGAATTGGGGACTATCTACTTCACCTATAGCTCTGCAGGTCCCTAATACTGTCTCAGACAGGGACCAAGGAGTACCTCACTTTCTCTGTGAGGATATAGATGCAGAATATTCTGATTGTGATTTGGATGGTAAATTTTATATCCTGATGTTTAGCATTCATGGAGATAATGCAATTTTTTGTTTATAGACATTTGATAGTTTTGTTTAATTTTTTATACCAAGATGATTTATATATTCAGCTAGATTTACAAATAATACAAATATGTTCCAGATCTTGACTAGTAAATATCGCATCGTAAATGAAATTAATGTTTTAGGGCCAATGTACAAAAGAATGAGATTAGAGACTGATGTAATGGGAAAAAGTGATAGGGTTGAATGGGGACATGCGAGATATCAGACTGTTTTTAGACCAGATCAAGCATATGAATTAGTTGTGGAATGGTTAACTTCTTCGGGATCCATAGTATTTGAATTGGTAGGTGTTAACGATTATTTGGTGGTATTCTTCAATATTCATTTTTTACTGAAAAGAAAAAAAAGAAAATTGTATTGCTATTTTATAATATGTATTGTTTTTTATTTTAGCTCTGTGGGTGGCATCGTAAAGCTCAAAGTTGGGGGTTGCAAATGATTCCCATTCCGCATGATCCATTGGCTTTGCCTTATTCTAATAAGTCCGATCCCTTACGAGGGCCTATTTTTATACCTCTTAATATTAAGTGCTTAGAAGCAAAGGATCGCCTGTTCAAAGGTATTTATACATATACCGTCTGTCTATTTTATGAAGGCCACACCGAATATCTCGGTTAATATCTATTGCAGAAGAGTAAGGTTTTAGAAACAGTTCCATTTTTTGTGAGCTATATTTCAGTAAAAAGAAATTTGAAATCCATAGCCTGCCTACTTTGTGAGATGTATTACAAAAACCTGAAAAATAAGAAAACCACAAACTGTTATAGCTTCCTTATTTGAGGAGATATGAGAAAAGTTAAAGGGATGAAAGTTGACAGCAAAGACAATAAGAATAATGATGTCAAAAAATTCGAAAAACGTAGTTGGCTTTGACATACGCTCTTGTGCAAAAATGAAAAGAACAAATTTCAAAGTAGGCCATGACACCATTAATTTCGTTTATTTTTTCTCTTTTCAATATGATATAAAACATGTCACAAAAATACGAAAACCACAATTCATATCATTGAATCGTAAGAATCAGCTATGCCATGATTGGTGAAAAACAATGTACACAGTTATTAACAAATTTGACAGATTGTCATTGTTATAATAATATGTTGTGTTGTCGAGTTCTAATACGTTTTATATAAGTAATTATGGTGTACAACAATAATAATAAATTCGATATGATTAACATTTATTGTCAGTCCAATTTTGACGCTGAGATGGCAGTCACGATTTACGGAGGATTTCCAGATGCTCCGCAGTCAAATTGTACTATGTTTAGGAAGTTAGTTCAAAATCTAAAACGCACGGTTCAGTTTCAAAAAAAGTAGTAAGTCGAGAGGACATGTTGCGGAAATGTAAGAAAAGCGAATAGAGTATTGAATTATGTTAACCAAAATGAAGAAACCTCTTTGAGACAAATTCAAAGAAACTGTCTCATAAAAAAAGACAGTGCAGAAAAATATTTAAAAAACGGATTTCGATGCTACAAAATGAGTTCAACATTTAAATGAGAGAAATAAGCCAAGAAAAGTAAGATTTTCTAGAGTTGTTAAATAAAAAAAGGAATGACTCGCTGATATGTAGCAGAATTCGGTCGGACGAATCAAACTTTTCTAATAATGGATTTTTCAATAGAAATATGCATTATAAGTGGACACGAGAAAATACACATTGGTGCAGAGAGACTGCTTTTCAAGAATGATTTTCTACGAATGGTTGGGTGGGTCTTTTAGGGACTAAAGTAATTGAACCTTATTTTTAGGAAGGCAAATTAACCCCTCGTAGATATCTTAATTTCCTGCAAAACGAATTTCAAGATTTTCTTTATGAATTAATAGTGGCAGAAAGATTAAATTATTCATATTTTCAACAAGATGGGGCTCCACCTCACACTGCTGTAATATGTACAAATTATTTAAATCAAGTTATGCCAGATAGCTGGATAGGCACTTATGGACCCATTCTATGGCCAGCTCGATCACCAGATATTACTTCCCTGTATTATTTCATCTGGGGTTACATTAAAGATGAGGTATTTCAAACTACCCCCAAAAATATTGAGGACATCAAAATCAGAATTAGAAACACGTGAGGCAATTACTCCTGAAATGCTCCAAAATGTAATGAGCGAGGTGACTCGTAGAGCACGTTTGTGTATTAAAATGCATGGTGCACAATTTGAGCATTTGTAGTTAGAAAAATAAATACACACATTTTCTTTTCAATATGGTAGTAGGTAGTATTAACTGTTATACATAGTTTTTCGTTTTTTTGGATGTTCATTTTGTACTTGTATTTTTATTTATGAGATATTTGTTTGTTTATATTAAATTGTAATAAATAATTACTGAATTATAATTATTATACAGTGAATTTTTACTGTTATGGCATAGCTGATATTTACGATTCAATGAATTGTGGTTTTTGTAAAATATTAAATATTGGCACTATCAGTTAAAACTTTTGTGACATGTTTAACATGGTTGGAAAGAGAAAAAATAAACGGAATTAATGGTGCCATGGCGTACTTTGAGATTTGTTCTTTTCATTTTTACACAAGAGCGTATGTCAAAGCCAACTGCGTTTTTAGAATTTTTTGATACACATCATTATTCTTATTGTTTTTGCCGTCAACTTTCATCCCTTTAAATTTTTTTGTATCTCCTCAAATAAGGATGCTATAACCATTTGTGGTTTCCTATTTTTCAGGTATTTGTAATACATCTTACAAAGTAGGCTATGGATTTCAAGTTTGTTTTTACTGAAATAAGGTCACAAAAAATGGGATAACTGTTTCTAAAACTTTATTCTTCTACAATAAATATTAATCGAGATATTTTTAAAGACGTTTACAGTTGATATTTTTTCAGAATTTAAAGAAGACACATGCACCGAGAGACTGTTTTTACTTCAAGAAGCAATAGTGCAGAGATTTGGTTTTATCTCTTGTCAAGTTGAGCCAGCAAATAAAGCGAACTGCTCTCGAGAGCACCAATATATTCATGCTACTGGTACAGTGTTCATATTAGTGTCAAGTGCGACACCGAAAGTAAAAAATCGTATTAATTCTTCAATGCGACATAGCACGTATCGTTATTCTGTGCATGCTGACGTGGTCCCTAGTCCGCATGAGGCATACATTACCCGACACGTGTCTGGTAAAAATAAGGATGATTATGATAATTCTAGAAAGGTAATAAGTTGTTTTATTCATCATTTATATATGACAGGTGATACATAGAACAGAATGGTTTTTGAAATATGGCGTTAGGTACCAATATTTTTGTTTTAATCTATCTAAATGATAACCTGTTTTTTCATCTGTCTAATGCAGAATTTTCTTTACTGTATTATAATATTTGTATGGGTTGGATAAGGAAAATAATGTTCGATGTCAGATTATTGTGTCCTGTGCTGTACCATTAAATGATAGTTTTAACATTTTCGCCATACGGTGAGTCCCGCTTATTTTTTTAACTTTTAGATGGGCTTCCTCTGGTCCTGGAACCACATGGTTAGTAAAAGGTGGAGAACGAACCAAGGTGTTGATACCAATTTCCAACTGAAACTTCTAAAAGACTTTCGAGAGTTTTGTAGCAATTCTGAGGATAGGTTGCGAAATTTTTGGCATGAGAGTTGGGAGGCCAAAGAGACAACTTTTTCATATATAAACCGAAAAAGTTCCATATCCAGTAATTTTGTTCAATAAATATTTTGTACTGTGATTTTTGTGTTTTTATAAAAAATATTTTTAATACAAATCATATACAAATAAACATTTCATTCACATAAGATGTAGTGTTACTATGTATATATATTATAGTAGATCAATCTAATTGATATTAAGTCACAAGTTAGTGCCTCTCAGGAGGTATACACCTGTTATGCACAGATTGCAGTTTATGGTGTTGTTGTTTATCTGAGATTGTTGACAAAAGTGAACCAAATATTAACCCTTGAGGAACAACCAGCAAAGCATTACTTTATTCTTGTGACTTTTGCAACCTTTTCTCGTCTAGTCATATAGGAAGGAATTAATACACTCTTAAGTAATTTCCTCTTACCGCAATATTATAGTTTTTCCCCCGGCAGGTTATAAGTGCTGCTATATATTTTTCTTGAATGAGTACACTTTTTATTTTCAGTCCTTTTAAGGTTTGTGGCGGATGAGTGTGTAAAATGGTAATGCTTTTATTGTAACTATTTCAACATAATATTTTTTGTACCCAGAATTGTAAATTTATAAATCTCAGAATATAAAACCTCCAAAAAATCAACATCTTTATTTCAATTAGTTGTACATGTTTAGATGAATGATCGTAGTAATTATATTTATGAACCACATTTTCTATCCTTTTCATTATAATTATTGTTCCGTACGGGTTGCAAATGTAAATGATATCATAACAATACTCTTCTGGTAAGTACTACTAGTTTTCTGGAACCTGTTTGTACTTCAGATGATGCACAACGCTCAAATTAATACACAAATGGTAGATTGAAAGTCAATCAAAAATACCACCTCAGGTTGATATCTATCACGACACAGCTGGTATATAATCGAGAGTTGATAAGAATCGTGGAATCAAAACCGCTTCCATCATTATTCTTTAATCTCAACCTGGATTAAGATCAACCTAGTTGATATTTAGAGTATATATTTCTGATAATTTCTAATGCAATTAATATAACTGACGATCCCATGCCATATGGTATTCTTACAATTTCTAGTGTCTAGTTTGACTGTTCACCACATATTGTTCAATGTCTTGCCTACGCCATGCAGTCGATCAGCATTTGTAATACATTTTGTTAATAAAGTCATGGTACTTATTTTAGTTAAATGAAAATTGCCAATTTTGCAAGCACTCTTGATGACGGATAGTGAATAGCTAGTAGAGGCATCTTCATGCTCATGTGGGGCAGCTATATTTTTTGGCTTCTCCCACTTTACACTGATACAGAACAGCAGGCAGTTATGGTAGTGTAGAAAACACGCTCAGGTGTAAATGATGGATTACAGTTAATTATGTAGGGTTGATAAAAAAGGTAGAGCTATCTGTACTTAAAATAACAGTTTATTAAATTCAATATCAAAACATCCAGCATATTTACACAACACAATATAAGGCATTAAAATGTCAACTAATTAGAATGCATATATGAGGTTTGTCTATTATATCACTTCATGAATAACATTCAAAATGTCCTTCGCGTTTTTTGTGTTTGGAAAATAACTTCAGAGCAGATGATCTGGACAAAGATTGAGAGGATGACAAATTAGTATTATCTGGAGAAAGCACTTTGTTGTTTTTGAAAAACTGATCAGTAAAGGTTGCAAATTTATATAGGTACCTATTTATAAAAACAGAAATACTGCATGGTATACTGATGAATGTCACCTAAAAAAAAATTATTTACTTTCAAAAACTCTTAAGAATCAGTATTTTTATCTAGTATGACGAAGTTAAATTAACATGCAGAGCTAACGATATTTCTACAGCATTTCCTTAAGCAAATTAATAGTTATATTAGAGCCGAAAACATCTCAATACCTGTGTCCATGTTATCGCACAAGCAGACATTGCTTTATAAATAAGACTCAATAAAACCACCAATTATTCCAAGTCTAGAAATTATCTAGACTTGGAATAATTGTAGTACAGTAAGATTCCAAGATCCAATCTGTCAAATGTGTTTGAGAAATCTGTATAAACAGTATCGACTTGCTCTCCAGTGTATAGTATTTCGGCAATATTACACAAATAGGGTAAGTACTCAAAAAATATCAGTGGCTCAGCCTGGCATGAATTCAAGCTGTTTTGGACATAGACGCATAACAGCATCATAGAATTTTGAGGGTATAATTAATGCTTATTTACCTAATAATACATTCACGCATATGAACATGAATTCCATTTTTTCAGTAAAGAAAGAATAATAAGATGCCTATTATAGTTTTACACTTTTCAAGCGAAACTGCAATCATGCACTAGGCACCTTCCAAGATTAATTTTATAAACAAGTTTACATCAAATATTTTCTTATCACATCCACATTATTGATACCTACATTTACTAGAAGTTAAAGAAACATAATTACCTCAAACTTTCCTAGTCTGAAAGTTGCAATAAAGACATTATTGCGTTATTTTCGAATATGACTTAAGTCTTCTTCATTTTTGAAAGCTGAATGTGATATCAAGTTCAAAAACTGCTCCAAAGTGAAACATCTGTGTTTATACATAGTTTGAGATTTCAAATTTTCGCGGGAAATCTGATCTAGTTACTTTTTGACGTTCAAGTGGATGGCAGATGTCAGTAATGTCTTGCTTCAACTCGGTTGAAAAATTACGTAAAGTGGGTTAAAAATGGCAGGAGTTAAAGCAACCACTGGATTAACAGGCTTGGCTGTGGCTAAAAAACCTCATCATACGTTAGGGGTTTTATATGGTAAAATTTTAAGAACTCTGCAAAAAATGCCTGAAAGCGCTGCATATAGAAAACATACAGAAGAACTTGTTAAAGAAAGATCCCAAATTTTAAAGGCGAATACGAGTATTGAAGCTGTAGAAAAACAAATAGGATGTGGACAGATCGAAGAAGTTGTTGTTCAAGCTGAAAATGAATTAATATTAGCACGCAAAATGTTAAACTGGAAGCCCTGGGAGCCTCTGCTAAAACCTGCTCCAACAAATCAATGGCTCTGGCCGCCAGCGCAATCACACGCTAAATAGTTTTATATAGATAATAAAATTCATCCTTGCGTATAATATAGATAGTCAGTTTGTTGTAGTATTTAAACACTTTAATAAATATCAAATTGTCCCCAAATTTACCAAACTATTTCATTTAATTTTCTTTTATCAATAAACACTGGCGTCTGGCATATTTTCGGACGAGACTCCCTCTAGTGTGTTATTTTTAAGCTCTAAACAGGAAAGCGGATACAGGTTCGAGATTATCAAAGAGGGTTTCGTAGCTACATTTCCTTTGTTTTGCACAGAATATGGCTGCCATATTTAGTTTAGATGTCTGTTTTCAAAAGTGTTGTAGGTTTTGTGCTAAATATGCGGTAATATTATAACCTAATATTATCCATTTAGTGAAAATAAACGGTGAAATGTGTTAGAATTGTTATGAACATTCTAAAAATTCATGCCGTATCGGTTTTGTTAAAAAATGTTTCTGTTTACATCGGTTGCTGAAAACTTCATTTCAATTTTTCTAGTTTTAAGGTAAGTTGAATGTATATGCAGTGATAATTTGAAGTAGAATTAATTAGATTATTGGCATTTTCGTTTAAGAGTGTATAATAATTCATGTTATAATTTTCGGTACGGCATTAAAACTGTTTTCTGCAACGAATCTTCTTACCGTAAATCGTAATGATGTTGACCCATGCTCTAGTGTATATTTAACTATTGTGAATATTAAATAATATTAATTGAATACTATTTCATATAGAAAGTTTAGCACCATTTAAAATAAATTTGATTTAAAATATTATTAACGTAACTTGTTATGTTATTGTATCTAGTAACGTTTTATTCATTCGAGACACCACAAACTGGTTATGATCATTTTTACCACAATCTATAAAAATGTCAGGAATTGTATAATTTAAAAAAGTAAATATTATTGGATGTTACACTACAAGATAATATGTCACTTTCTAAAAATATTTACAATGTTGTGCATTATCTACTAGGGAACGTTACAAGTTTTATAATGGTTACCAATCGTTTAACTACGAAATTTTATGTATAATACCTATGTATTTTTGACACATAAATTAGTAGCTCGTTTGCATTTTAAAATTGTTGCATATTGTTTTGTTAAATTGTCGCGGTCATTTGAAATTGATTAATCTAGTTGTTACCAACCCAACATATTTAGGACGGATAGTAGCATCCTATTTATCAGATTAAATAAACGTTATGTATTTTTACAGCTTGTAATTCTATTCTTACCCGCTGTCGTATATTTACATTTATATCATAAATATTATAATATGTATATTCTGGAACATAAATAAACAAGCCCTATTTAGATTCTTTTGGTTATCAGTTGCGTAATTTTCTTATTTTTGGTGTTCTGGGTCTATTCAGTTCGTTGGTCGGTTTAAATTTTTACCTCATCAAATGATTGACCGCAAATTACAATCACATCTTAAATTGTTATATTTAGTGCATCACGCCCACGCATAACTACAAAACAATCGATACGGCATCGCTTAACTTTACATGTCATGAAGAGCTATCGTATCGAGCTGCAGGAGCGGTGATGTGAGATGCGGTGAGGAGGCCGTGTTGTACGTTGTAGTTCTCCGTTCTCCTTTCACGGGCCCCACACTCGCGTACTCGAATTAATAATAATTACGCATGCGCGACCTCGGCTGGCTAAATTCACGCCGTCGTCGTTTTTCTTTGGTTTTGGAATGTCTTGTTTTGTTTTGCTTCGAAACTCTGTGTGTAGGGTAGATCGCGACATCATGTTGACCGGAGTCCGATTATTAAGTTCAGCGTACGACGACTTTTTATTATTAATGTCGCAATTATTTTTTATTAATAAACAGCGCCGAGACAAATAATTCGCTGATTGTTTAATAAATAACATAACTATTAACAATAATATTAGGGTTATGATGGATTAATGTCGCGAGTCGATAGGCTTGCTGTTACGATTGTTTGGAAAATATCAAGAAATAATACCTGATCATTTTGAATGAAATCATGACAGTTTTAAAATAACTAGAACGTAAATAAGGGATTCCTAATAATCATCAACGTCCATCATGTCTTATGGAAATTAGATGAATTAGGATTTTAAAAGAGTATTTTTTTAATACCTACATATGTGAATAATTCGCCTTGGCCTTTATAAAATTACGTTTTGTCGACTATTAATAAGGGCTTCTGGTATCGTAGACAAAACTTTATGGCCGAGATGTTGCTTTGCTTAATTTATAGTGGGTATTTTATATTACGATTATATAGGTACTAAAAGTCTAATATGACCATTTTTTCTCATTTTCCAGAGGTTGTCACTGACCTGGATCCCCATTCTGTTGTTGCGAAGGGTGGTGGTGGGGAAATCACTAATATTAATATAGGTAGGATTAAAAGAGATTACAAGCAAGATGTATCAAGCTCTACTATCTGTGAAAACATGAGCGTGTGCTTCGAAACAGCTAATGTGCTCGCCAGCCAGGTGAGCACCTCGTCATCTCAACTGTTAGAAGAAACCGACACAACAACTCAGTCATCACCGAGTGCTGTCATTCAATCCCCTGTCAGTGCCAATATCATTCAGCCATCTATCAGTTCTAACACCATACAGACTAGCAACGATAAGTTGGAACAGCAAGTTTCAACGACAAAAAGTATAGCTAAGCTAGTTGTGGCTAATAGTCCATCGGCAAATAGCTGTAACCCAGTTTTGCAAAAGGTTGTGAATCCCCCTTTAATCACAGTTTTAAATCCATCTGGGCCCTTGACGGTTGTGAAAACTTTATGTGTAACATCTGGGGTGTCAAGTGCTCCTCAGTTTACGTTAGTTAATTCCTCTCCACTCAATGTTACAAATGCTGTGGGGAAGTCGCCAACCATTACTCTTCTGAACGCCCCAGTGACTGTGGTCAAAGCCATCACTTCTCAAAGCGTGGACAAAACTGCAACAGATATTGTACCAAATAGTGCCGGTATATCAAGCAATACTGTCCCAGCTATTATCGAGAATAGAGGGCACAACGTTTTTGTGAAGAACACTTGTCCTGACTCCACGGTCCCAGACATACCCCAAGGCCACAAGTTATTGACTGCCAATAACTTTCCGCAAACAAATGTGAGTATCATGTATCGATTTATTTGACAGTTGAAACGAGGCATGTTACTAGGAATTCTCATTTGACAAACAATTCATCATAACGAAATTTAACACTCATTTACACTTTTCTAACTTTTTCACTTGACGGGTATTGCCAATTGATGATAAAGAACTGTTAGCCAATACAGTACAGTAGTTGCATAAAACTGATTTGGGCCAATGTAAACCAAGCTAAAAACAAATAACGCTTTATATTCAATCACATTTTTGAATATACCTACTTGGGATCAGAATGTGGAAGAAAGTGAATCTGGGTGTCCGATATGTTTATTATTATTTCACATATTTCAATCAAATATGAGTCATTTTGTTTTTTTCGTTTTAGGTCCTGACAAATATAAATGCAGCAGCGAAAGCTGTAAACGGCCAACGAAATAAGTTAAAGATTTTAAGTAATGTCGTAATGCCAGGAACTTCACAAGCAACAAGTAATATTTTGTTAAATAAAACGAATACACAGCGTTATGTTCCCAGGCAAAAAATTATCGGTCCCAATGGTGCCACTACGAAATACCTTAACAAACCACCTCCCAATAGTGTGATGAAACCCAGTATAAACACTACCCTTAAACAAGTACAAGATAAATCGCCCACAAGAATGGTTTTTCCTACGCATAAGAGCCAGATAAAAACGATCCCCCCTATGAATAATTTTATACAGAAGCCTCAGCAAGGAATTAAGACTTTGCCACCGCAACACAAAAATATTCCTGGCCAGATTCAGAGGACAGGTACGGGTCTGCGTACTATTCCTCCACAAAGACCGCAGAAAATTGCAAACAAACCGAATTATATTGGAAAACACGCTGTTCAAGCACAGAAGATGCGGCAGACACACGGAAAAATGAAAGGAATTAAGGTGCCATCAAATGTCTCTTATAACATGCACGGGCCTCAAATGCCCGACAAACAACTGACGGAATTAACCTTTAATCAGGCTTTAACGGCACAGATTATTGAAACCTTGAGCAATACTAGCACACCATTACCGAGTAATAGATATGAAATACTGCCAGCACGGTATGATAATGCCTTCAGTTGTCCCGACACCAAACAATCCTCGTAAGTGTAGATATTTTTAAAAGTGCCCTTTAATAATTGTTATTTTATAAATGAACTGTTTTGACTATACCTGTACTCTTTAAAGAGAGTCAAAAAGGAAATAAATACTATGATTATTAATAGAAATTATAATAATAGCAATAATGTGTAGTGCTGTGCAAAGCGTAAGTGTTTTGTTTTTGTAGGGAAACATCGAAACAATCCGAAGATAAAACTAAATCTGGACTCGATGCACTGTCTTTAATATGCCAAGCAGTACTCTTAGATCATAATTATAATGCCACTCTGCCACCAGACTCTCCGACGAGATCGTCTCTTCCCTCAAACACCCAATCTCAAATTAATGGCATATCGGCAAACTCGATGTATTCTCCTGCGGGCGGTAAAAGTAAGTTGTGTGTTTTCTATTTATTGTATTTCGACTAATACTATGATGTCCTTTAGGGAGGTCCTTGCCATCTTCAAACACGATATCATCCACTTCAAGCCTCTCGAATATATCTGTGACGCCGAGTAATAGTAATTCTATGAGGACGGTGCAAGATGACGATGCAGCTTCCGATATATCTGATGGTTCCGAACGTAAACATGACACAGAAGGAGAAGAAACTGACACTGCCCCAGAAGCTGAAGCTGTTAACAATGATGATCATTTTGATGGTTACGGGGACTATGTGACGCGGTGCATTTGGTAAGCCGTTGCTTTTTATTGTAAATGAATTATTTGTTATTTTTATGGTTCCGCTTCCAAAAGTTTAAAACGGAACCTCTATAGCATAATTCTCTCCATCTTGGTCAAATGTAGAACTTTAAAAAAAATTTGGTCCATGCAAGAGGTGTTGTTTAACGGGTCTAAATATGAAGACTCCGAAAACGTCAATTATAAATGTTTATTTTTATTATGTCTCCTTCATTTTCCAAAGTATTGGGCCAAAAATTTTCAAAAAATCTGTAGATATTAAGGCGATGAGGCAATTTAATGAAGTATATAGTCAGCTGTTATTAACTGCAGAGAAGAAAATTAAATAAACCATTATCAGCATTATTCGACTCAATCTACTCTCCCCCAAATTCTTCTCTTGAAGGTCTGGGGCATCCTGTATATACATAATACATTGTTTATAATACGGAATCCACGGTGTGCAAATCCGGCTCTACTTGACCGGTTTTTGCAGTGCTTTCTAGATATTTTGATAGTCATATAATCCCAATAAGCATGTTGAAAATGTCTAGATCTCATTCCATAGATGCAAGTAATGCACACCCCCCATTATTGTGTATATTTTTTAGTGGGTTTTTGCATGACGATGGATACATGGTGGAATGCGATAGGTGCAAAGTATGGCAACATGTGCAGTGCGTTGTAAAAAATAGACAAGTACCAGATGAATATCTTTGTGAAGTGTGTGACCCATCAAAGCCTATAGATAGACACAAAGCGAGAATGATTCAACAGCAGTGGCTCAGAGATAGACAGTTTGCTGATCCAAAGCTCAGGAAAGATCCCAAGATAAAGGAAATATTTAAGCCTAAGGAAACTGTCAGCGATAGTGATTCTTCTGATGGTGAGCATGTTGGTAAGCCATTTATTTGATGTTTCGCTAAGGGCCGGTTTATCAATGCAAGATTAACTTGTAACCAAAGGATAAATGAGAAACAAAACAATAGATATTCATTGTTTCGTTTGAGGTTTATCCTATAGTTAAGTGTTAACCTTGTATTGATAAACCGTCCCTAAGAAAAGTGATGTTGTGTGATTAATCAATATTCTACTATATAAAATTCCAATCAATATCTAATTTTCGCAGGAGAATTCTTGCGAATTAAATACAACTAAAGGTGTTGGTGTGTAATGTTATTTAATCACGTTACGTTGCTTGGATAATTACGAGAACAGCAAAATATGTTTGTGCCATCAGTAGATTCTAAAACATGAAAATTATTGTGTGAGTGTTTTTCTTCAGAATGGAAGGTACGAGGTACACAAATCTTTTTCAAAATTTTTGCAAATGATCGCCAACTAATCCAACAATCATTAATTCAGCCTGTTTTTATATATATATATATATATATATATATATATAGAGCAATGGTATGATTCTGAACCAGAAATAGTAATTTGTAAGCACAATCCTGAACCAGCCGGACGGACCTGAACCATATATGTGGTTCAGGTTCGTTTTCCTTTCTTTTTTATTTAGTGGTATCTCACGTAGATAACTGAAACGTTCCTTGACAAACTTAGGATCGGATTCTTTCTTAACATATATATTTGGCGGGAAAAAATGCGCGGGAGAATTAGTTACAGACTAATTAATGGTGGTTCAGGTTAGTTAGGAAGACGTGTTTTTTAGTTCAGTGTTTGGCTGCATTAGCGGGTGGCGCTGTTTTATATACAGTATATTGCCATTCATGTCTTCCTTACTAACCTGAACCAATAGGTTTGGCAATAGTGTATTAATGTCTTTGTACTTATAAGAACGTTTTGGTATCTTTAAACCTATACTAGGATGCAATACGTTTAGAGATTTTATTTATAGTTTTACCATGCGTATCTATGCAACCTGTTGGAATATTTTTATAGGATATGAGACAAAATAAAAATCCAAAGCATTATATTATTTTTATTTGCAGCATTTCGATGATTTGGGATTTATTGAAACTTGCGACATTTAATGTAATTAATTTAATTCAATGCAATGTAATCCTAAAAAATTATAAATCTGTTACGAGACCAAATAAAAATTATTTTAAACTTCCTAAAAGATCAGACGACATAAAAAATACAAATAAAAAGCTTTATAAATTTCTATTTGATCAAGAATTGAGTTACTGAGATTATTCGACACAAATATATTCATCCGTTTGAAAAAATTCATAAACTACAACCTTATGTTATCCTGATAATCTCAGAATTATTTTTCTCAGTCCAAGAATGATTTAAGTAAATAATTATAATAATTATTAGTCTTATTTCCGTAAGGTATATAAGTGTGAAGTTTTTTTCTTTTTTATTCATCAATTCTTTTAAATAATTTATACCCAAAATTGAAATACCAGATCTTTACATTTTTATAAGGTCTAATATAACGCCAACAATGGAAAATGGTCCAGTTGATAATTTAGCAATATATTAATGGGTTTTTCATATTTATTTTCATATTTTCTACGAAATTTAGCTTCTATAATTTTCTAAATGTATATGTATTTTAAGATACTAATTATTGTTAAAAATATGCTTTACTATTATGAGATGTTTGGCATTCGTTACTTTTGAATAGTTTACCACAAATTTGTATGCTATGTAATATGAAGTTAAATTGACTTAAGTATACAGGGTGATTCACATAAAACTCCCCAGGCAGTTTCCATAATAACGAAAAAAGGTATTAAATTTTTGTAAAGGCCAGCCGTTACATATTTTTGGTGGCTTTGTTTTGTCGTTCAAATGTTGCCAATGACAGTGGCGTCCGCTACGTCGCGACGTGATGCCGGAAAGAAAATTTTCGATGACTGGGACTTTGAAAGTATAATATTGAAGTTTCTTTAATACTAAGTACTTTTTGTAGCATACACTTTTCTGTTAAAATCAGTGATTTTCGAGATAAATCGACATAATATAAAGTCAAATAAGTTTTTTAAATAATTTGTTTTGATTTTTCAATCAAATATATACATTGTATGTATTTATTTTTAAAGTAAATGTTTAAAACTGTTTCCTCTTTCATGGATACACATGTTAAACCATTACTTTCAATAACGATCTACCGTGGTAACACTGGCATATATATTTTGTTGTATGGGTCTGCCATATCATCGATTGGTTCGGGGCAAACTAAATTTTTTTAGATGTCTCCATAAGAAAATATCTAATGCAGTTAAGTCAGGTGATCGTATTGGCCACTTGATTACTCCATTAGTTCCTATCCATCTTCTAGGATATGTTCGTTGCAAGTGTCTAAATGTTATTCTTAAATTATGTGCCGGTGCCCCGTCTTGATAAAACCAGATTATGTGCCCATCATGAGGAATGTTTCTTAATAAATTTGGCAGCTCCTCTTGCAAGAACCTCCGATATCTACCACAATTTAACGTTTCACGAAATAGATAAGGTCTGACTATGTATCTGTTCAATACTCCAGACCATAAATTTACTTTAAAAAGTGTTTAATTTTTGGTTCTTCGTATCTATCTCGGATTATTTTGAGACCAATTCCGAGTGGTCTGTATAGTCACAAGCCCATTACTATGGAAGCGGCTCTCATCGCTCCACGACGCATTTTTCAAATAATTTGGATTTTTATTATGTAATACTGACAATTCAGCAATAAAATTTATGAAACGCTGAAAATCACCAGGTCGTAAATGATGAACATAATGAACTTTATACGGACGGTACTTATTTTTCTTTAAAATTATTTGACAAGAGGAGTAGGAAATATTTGTTTCAGACGATAATTTCCGTAAAGACATATTTGGATTATTTACAATATTGTCAATTACTAAAGCAGTATTTGCATCATTTGTAGCCGTCAACTATTTATTATACTTTAACTTTTTAGAACTTCCGTAATTTTTCAAATTATTGGTTAAAGAAATAAAGATTTTATGGTCTGGCTTAGACAAATTGGGAAAATGCAAATGGAGTAACCTTTCGGCTTCATGAGAATTTTTTCTACATTCTCCGTAGATCAAAATCATGAATAATTTGCCTTCGTTGATGTACACAACCATTTCTGAATTATCTTGTAATAACAAACGCATTCAAAAACTTAAAAATTGATTATATGTGAACAAACCTCAAAATAAATTACTACGCAACATACTTGACTGTATATTATTAAATTAGACTTAGGACTACTAGTTTATAGAATTAAGAAAACAATACAGGTGTTAATGAAAATTATACTTTAAAAAATAAAAAAATAGGAAATATTAGATAATTTGAAAGACATTGGTCTTTTTAAAAAATGTCATTATAAAATTATATATATATATATTATTTGGTTCCTTATCGTGTGTGCTGTTTCAATGTTCCAGCTATCGAAAAATAATTTTGCACTTCAACGCCATCTTTGTATAATCATTTAAAAGATGGCTAATCACTTTAAACTAAGTACCTATTGTATGTAGCGCCCGCTTTTGAGTGAATTTAAATTTTTTTGCTTGTTAAAAAATATTGAACTGAATAATTGTTTTCGATTTATCTCCAAAACCACTGGTTTTAATAGAAAAGTGTATACTGCAAAAAGTACTTAGAATTAAACAAACTTTAATATTATACTTTCAAAGTTCCAGTCATCAAAAATTTTCTTTTCGTCGCGGACGCCACTGTCATTGACAACATTTTAATACGGAAACTGCCTGGGGAGTTTTATGTGAATCAACCTGTATAGAGGCAATTAGTAACGTGAAAATTACTTATATAAATATCTTTCTCCTAATTTCAAATTAAATTGTCCTCATACTAAAAATTCATATTTAATAAAATATATTTTCTGAATTTAGAGACCCGTAACAATTAATATTGTTTCATTGCTCTATAACAATGTACAATGCCCAATATGTATCGAAGAATACTTATGTTGCTGTGTTTAAACAGAAGTTTTATGATTGTAAAATCACGTAGATCAATTAGTAAATGCTTTAAGTACTAACTTTTTGTAATTTTCCGCCTTGCATATATTTTATTTCCTGGTCGAAGAAATATATCTGGTGTTTATATGATATGTTATACGTAAATAATCCTAATGTTAGCTATTCTTCTAACATGCTGTACACCTAATACACAATAATTTTAAAAAGTGCTAGCTGACAGCAATGCGCGAGAGGTTATGATCTCATTTTTCCAATATTGAAAGAATTATTTATAGTTTATGTTTTAAATAAAGGTAACATCAAATTACATAATATTAAATAAATAAACTCAGTGACATTATTGTTTTTGCATGTGCCCGGTCAAGAACCTAGGAACCACTAAATACACTTTAAAAAATAAATGAGTGCTTGATACTAAGCACTTTAAAACAAAAATATTATTTTAACACTAGTTGAATTTTTATAATTAGCATATTATTACGCACAATACTATTTTATCTAAGCATATAATTTATATATCTACCAAGAATCACGTATGACTGCTCGCTTAAAAGAATATTTATCAATAACTGAAATATTTTTCTTATTTAAGCTTCTACAAGGAGCTTTTCACAAAATACTTCTGTTCTGTACTGTGTTAATAAATTGAGACAAATTATTATTAGTACCTATATTGTGTTAAAATTTGCATCCTGTTTCATATATATTCTCTAATCCTGCCAAATCAAGGATATAAACAGTGCAATTATACTTTTTCATACCGATAAATTTTACTGTGAAGTTATAACAACTTCCATTTTAAACCTTAATGCCATACGAAGAAAAAATTACCACTTCCTAAACATACTGAATTTTGTAAAAGCACTAAATAATTGTTATTTTGATTAATATTATTTACGTATTAGTTTATGCCAAAAATACCAAAAAGAATTATATTTCAGCATCAATTCCGAAGATATTTTTTTAAGACTTACGGTCATGTTTCAATACACACGCTGTATACTAAATATTAGAAAAGCGGTAAATAATTATATATATTTTTGTTAATACTATTTACGCATTCGTTTACGCCAAAAATACCAAAACCATAAGATAAATATTAAGAGTTGTTAAATATCGGTTTAATCTAATGTAATTTAAAATAAAATCGAAACACCGATATAAAATGTTTATTAAGTACAAGTGACTGGAATGCTCAAAATACAATGAATGATTTTTTAAACCAACAATAGTAAATTAATGTAAAGTCTTCTACTAACCGATTGGTTCATTTGTTATATAAATAAAACTAGATCATACAAATATTACAATATATGGGTGTCTCAGATTTGGCGCCGGACTCTAGTGGACCACACAGTGTTATATATTGTGTCCCTTTAAAATTTAAATACCTCAATTTTGTTTTGTTTATGGGTAACATGTGTAACAAAGAACAGCACTTTAACCATTGACTTTTGTTTTATCTTATCGTCTTATTCTATTCTACTATGAAGTTATAACAGCTACCATTTGAAACCTTAATGCCGAACGAAACAAAACATTTTACCACTTCTTAAATATTAAATATTATAAGAGCGGTAAATAAATGCCATTTTTATTAATGTTATTTGTGCATTAGTATATGCTCAAAGTAGAATAAAACCTTTTAAATTCACCATAATAAATTAAAGTCAAGTCTTCGCTGTCGGCCGCTCGACCACCCAGGCTCTTTAAAATTTAAATACCTAAATGGTCTATGGGAAACATGTGCGGCACTTGACATTTGTTTCACCCTCTTTCCAAAAATGTTACCATGTACAAATTATACCGTAACTATCCTACGTGTAAAATTTTATTTATATTTAACATATATTTGTAATCTAATTCAATTTGTGATTGAAATTTTGTAATTGTAAAAATATCGTTAATAAATAAAGAAAAAGGAGGAAAAACGTGATTCAAGAAATAAATTGTTGCTAGCTATCGTTAAACTTATATTGAAATGTAATATGGTGAGGGTTTTTATTTAGAGTTTTACAGTGCGCATCTTTGTATTATAACCGGTTGGAATATTTTGATGGTATGAGACGAAATAAAAAGACAAATTTATACTTTTCTATTTCTAGTTTTTACACATTTTAGGATTTATTTGCCACAATTAATGTATAATCAATTTAATTTCATCCAATATACCTAGTACGAAAAAGTTAGGCATCTGTTACGAAACCAAATAAAAATGATTTTATATTTCCTGAAATAGTAGATGTAAACTTACTGAAAATATATAACACAAGTATATTTGTTCTTTTGAGAAAATGAATTAGTGAACTATGTTATGTTATTGTTTCATGGTCTCAGTATGGTTTTTCTCAGTCCAGAAACGACTTATGTAAATAGTTGTAATGATCATTACCTACCCATCTAAGAGGCATCTTGGAATGAAAGGATAAACAGCCAGAAATTAGGTAGGATTCAAACGGCAAACCCGTGTACAGGTTACTTTTCACTTTTTTTATTCTTCCTGTATCTGTACATTTTAAATAAATGCTGGAGATTCCAGTATTATTTTAATCAAATAATTTGAAATGTATGTAAAGTAAGTATAGGTAACAAACATTGTTGCAAAGAAGTATGTGAAGGCTAAATTTGACCCGTATATTTGTTTTAAAAAAACTTGGATAAAATTAGGGTTAAAACTAGAGAATTTGTATTTCGTTTTTCGGATCCAAATGCATAGAACAATGTTTCTGTTGCTATTTTAACAGAATATGTATGATTGTTAAAAATAAGAGAACTTTCTGTAATTTTTCGCTTTGTATGTAGAAATATAATATTGTCTGGTGTTTATGTAATATGTTATATGTAAATATTCCTAGTGATAGCTATTTTTGTAACATACTGTATATCTATAAAGAGTAATTCATTAGCGTGCAAATATTAAAAAAATAAATTGTGCTAAGCTAACAGCATCCCATTCTTCGAATATTGAAAGAATTATTTATAGTTTAAGTTTTTCAAAATGAAGATAACTCCTCAAATTAAAAATTAATTTAATAAGCTCGGCGATACTATTTTTGAACCTGGACGGACGATAACCTATCCGTTTTATGTTCTAGCTAAAATATATTTTAAAGAATAATTTAATGCGGGATACTCCACGGATACACTATCAAACAAAAATAATCATTTAATACTGCCTTAAAATGTATTTGATTTTCATAATCGGTATATTTTTAGGCACAATGTAAGTTTTTAAGTATATTACTTAAAATTAAGAATCAAATATTTCATTTCTCATTGCTCACTTAAAAGAATATTTATGAATATTTGGGACTTGTTTCATATATTCTCTAATCCCCCTACAATGCAAAAAGGCTTTAAATAATGCTATACCATTTTTCTTTCTGACAAATTTTAATGTGAATTTATAGCAAGGATTGAGGCTAAAAGTAACAAATACACAACTAAACAAATTGACATTTTGACCTAAAATTTCAATAGTCTACTTTTTAGACCTAGTACTAATATGAAAATCATAGATAATAAATTTGTGCCCCGTTCAATTCTCATTTACACGAAACAAAGTTTACCTTTTATGTACAACTTGTAATAAGTGGAGTGCGGAGGGACAAGACATTCAAACCAATCACGACACAGGCATAGGTCTAAAAACGAATGCAGTTATAGGTTAAAACTATCAATTTATCTATAAATCATTAAAACTTTAAAAGTTACATGTTTTGGTTTCAAATTAATATTTTGTAATGTTTTTATTATTTTTTGCCAATAAAAATAAAAATTGACAAAAATAACGTCTTTAATAAAATAATATTTTTATTATTACTATTATTATTAAAAAATATATATGGACCTAATACCTGAGACAAAAAAAAAATGAGCTGTCAAACCCACCTGCAGGACCTGCAGATTTTTTTGAATAGATAATTTGTTATAAGATTTTTAAGGTAGATATATTTCCAAGAGAGAAAGATCCGTAAGGAAATATTTATTATTTTTGGCCATAACTTTCTTTTAATACATATATTGTTAAAAAGAAGTATAGGACTACCTAAGTAGTACTATGACAGGTGTAGTGATATGAATTTTCATTCAATAATTTCAGTTGTTTGCAAAATAGTTAGATTTAATTTAAAAAAATTGCGCCAATCTTCGTATTTCCTAAATTTAAATTTAATTATTTCACATATGTTTTGAAATTATTTAGTGAAAATTTATAACACTAGTCTTGTTATAGTTCTACTTAGGTAATCTTATAGTTTCTTTGCAATATGTGTTTTAGAATAAGAAGTTATTGTCAAAACAGTAAATATTTTCCTTTCGGATGTCTCCTTCTCTTGGATATGGTGACCTTAAGTAAATAGTTTTGTTTTGACTTTGGCACGATAGCTTAATAAAAGGCAATTTTTTACTAAATATGCCGAATATGGATTTATAACAATTTAAGAATTAATATATTTAAAAAAGCAGATATTTTTCATTAGCAGGCGCCATCTTCGTTACGTTCCTTATAGTAAAATAAGGATTTTATAGAGGAGTTTGCGACTAAAAATATTATATTTAATATTTCGCCCTCTAAAAGCACATTTGAACTATGCTAAGCCCAGTCAGGCTATTTATTTTTCGATTGCAACAGACACTGGACCGCTAGATGGCGCCTGCTGACTATTTTACATGTCGCTATTGTAAAAATACCGGGATGTTACCAAATAGTCAAAGGATCCTCGTGTCAGTCGTCACATGCCTACCTTGCACTGACGAGAGCCAACAGCTCGAAACTGCAGTCTGTAAGTGGTGTGTGACGGCTGGCAAGAGAGCTCCTTTAAGTAGGATCAGTCTTTCGGCTGGTGTTTGTTGCAATCGTTTTGATGGTAATATGCAATTATTACACTTAACGCGCCAGACTTGTAACTTGTAATTCAGCGCTCGGCGGGGCACATAGTCCGGAGAGTAGCTGTTGGTTGCAGTCTGGTTACGTTCCTTATAGTAAAATAAGGATTTTATAGAGGAGTTTGCGACTAAAAATATTATATTTAGTTTTGTTTATGATTAACATGTATTTTTATTTTAATTCATTCTTGATTGTAATATTATTCTTTTTATCCTATAACTGAGCACTGCCCCGGTCGAATATCGTAATTAAATAAATGAATAAATAAAAAGAATAAAACATGATTCAAAAAATAAATTATTTAAAAAAATATGTTCCTTAGGTTGGGCATTGTATGTTATTCTACAACTTGTATCTATCTGAACTATTTTTTAAAACTTTCCAGACAATACCACAGTTCCACATACAGCAATAATTTGGATATATCCACTCCATTATATCCGTTTTCAAAATATTGACATTTAAAATTTGACTCTTTAATTTTTTTTATCATTGTTGGGTTCTCTCTAAAAAAGTCAACCTTAGGCATAATCAAAAGTCATTCAGAAGTGAAACTTCCTTTTAAACCAGAACGGAAAATAATACAGTTAAATATAGAATGAAAAATTAAGATAGAAATATTAAGGGAATTGTTACAAAAAAGTGATGATTATTAGGGGAACCTCCCATATATCTGAAAACAACTTCTAATGCATACTCTTTAAACTTTTTAAAAGTAAATATATAAACATATGCAGGATGTTTGGAAATAATACGCAAAAAATTTAACAGTAGATTCTTTGTCGAAAATTAAGACGGGTTCTCCGTATAAAATAACTCTTTTCTATCCAGCAACAATCCCTTAAAGGAGCGTGCCAAAAACGGTTTTTAATTTCTATCTCAAAATAGCGTAATCGGAAAAAAAGATGAATTTAGACAGTAAAAAAATTTAAACATGAAGACAACGATTGTTGTTTTTAGATATTAAAGCATTTGTTCAAAATGACGACCTCCAACTTGAATACACGTTTGCAACCGTTTCCTAAAATTGCCATACCTGCCTTCTATATGTAAAACATGTGGAGTTTCGAACTTCATTGGCAGCAGTAAAAATTTTCTCTCTTAAAACTTCGACGCTAGGGACAGGTGTCGAGTAAACGACATTTTTCAAGTGGCCACAAAAGTAAAAGCCCAGTGCATTCATATCTGGGGACCGAGGGGCCATTCAATTGTGGCTTCTCGCCCCCTGCCAATCCATTGATTTCTAAATGTTGAGGGTAGCCACTCTTGAACGTCTAAAGAATAATGAGGTGGCGCACCATTCTGCATAAACCAAAGTGTTTGACGTAATCCAAGAGCTAAATCGTCTATAAGTTGATACAGGTCATTTTATAAAAAGTTTAAATAAGCTGGATCATTTAATCTGTTTGGTAACTCAAAAGGCCCTATTAATTTATTGTCTATAATTCCGGCCCAAATATTTATTGAAAAGTTGTATTGACATCCTCCATTTACAACAGCGTGAGGATTATCGTCCCTCCATAAATGCTAGTTACGAATATTTAAATCTCCACGTCGAGTAAAGCAGCATTCATCTGTGAATAGTACTGTAAAATGTAACGGCTTCTAAGTATAATTCTACAAAAATCAAGTCTTACTGGAAAGTCACGAGGGAACAGCTCTTGTATTCTCTGTAAATGATAAGGGTAAAGTCCTTGCATTTTCATATTTTCAAAATCCTCCATACTGATGTTTTTGTTGTGTGGAATTGATGAGCAGCCAGTCTAATACTACATTCAGGATGTTCATCAGAATAATGTATTTAATATGTGTGCCTCCATTGCATCTCCTATTTGTCTCCGACGATCACAATCATGATTTGTTTTTTTAAAACACCTCCTTTTTTTTAACCTCAAGTGAATATTAGAAAAAGTACGAACGTTTGACACAGTACGTGTAGAGAAACCCACCATAAATTAAATGTATGTCTGCATATTATTCCTCATTACTAGAACTATGCATTTTAAAATCTGGTTAGAAAAATACTAGTATTAAGTATGATTATCTTATTATTTCAAAGGCAAGAAACAGCGTAATATTGTCAGATTATAATTTGACATCAGCCTACTTTTAGTATTTTACACTAATATAATTTTGCTCATAGCTTTTGATTGATCACTTAGGCAGATGTAATTTAATTTTTTTCCCAAAAAATGGTTGATTTTACGAATTTCTTTGAAGAGATGAAAAAGTTTCTAAATTAATCATAATGTTTAGTTATTTTTTTAACTTAAGAAAAGAGCAGGCACAAAGATATTTACAAAATTTCTAAAAGGGTAGTAAATTTCACCCCTTCGTGTACATGCTAGGTGGATGACATGATTTCGTTAGATACCCTTTGATGAGTAACAGAGATGTGCCAAATTTCTTTTTCCGATTACGTTATTTTGAGATATAAATTAAAAACCTTTTTCTTGGCACGCCCCTTTAAGGGAATGTAGCTGGACAGGAAAAGGTTGTTTTGAAAAATTTTATACGAAGAACCCGGTCTAAATTTTCGACAGGCAATCTACAGCTAAATTTTTTGCACGTAATTACGACACCCTGTATATTTAAAATATATATAATTTTAAACAGCAAAAATAAAAAATAAACCGTATTTATTCTAGCCTTTTACAATTTAAATACCTAAAATTCATCCCCTTCTTTCAGAAAGATACTTACACTTGATAAATATAAAATTTCATTTGTGCGTAAGAAGCACATGCGAGAAGTCCGAGTATTTTATGACCCTTGGCAATACAAACGTAGCAGGTAGCTATCCTATAGTATTTAAATATGGCAACATTGAAGTGGTTCAGGATGTAACATTCAGCTATATATTACTGTATAAAATGGTTCAGCTTTGTCATATTAACGTATTGGTTCAGGATGATATCATTAGTGTGTAGATATACACCTATGTTTAGTTATAAAAATATCAAAGTATATTTTACAGAATAGGTTATCCGACCCCCTATATACTCCAATATAAACAAATATTTTTTGTCTATCTCTTCTATAAATAGCTGGTTCAGGATTGTATGAATTGTCTAATGGTTCAGAATTGATAGAAAGATGTATATATATATATATATATATATATATATATATATATATATATACAGGGTTACTGGTAATTCGATACATTCCTTTGGAGATCTGATGGGGCATGATCTAAGAAGTAAATTTAGCCCTAACATATATTATGCAAAACTCAATAGTTTTTGTGATATTTAATTTTTTTTGTTTTTCTCAAAAAGTAGATCTTAATGTCCTAAAAGTTAATTTTCAAAAAATCTATTTGACATTTTTTATTTTTTTTTTACTGGATTGTCCAATATTATAGATATCCGTTTGGAATGAAAAATATCTGGAAACATTTCGATCATGTGAACATCTGAAATAAAAACTTTAAAAAAATTTTTTTTCAATCAGCTATAAAATTTACCTATTAGGTTTTTTCAAAAAAATATTAACGCAACACGCGTATAAATTATTATAAAAACTGCCTTATTTCGATAGCTATCTAGCAAGGTACAAATGTTCAATGTACCCTTAATAGTTCTAAGAAAATACTAGTAAAAATAACACAAGTACTACGAATTTTATTTTTAGATAAACAGTAAAAAACATTTTAAAAGTAGAGTTTAATTCTTCATTAATTTCAAGGTTGTACTTTATTTTTTATATGTCTTGCTCAAAATTGGAGCCCCTATTCCGTATACAGACACGGCAGAGTCTTCTTATTTCCGTCCTTGTTACTCTGGTTGTCAGATTATGCCTTATGTGTTGGGCAGCATCGACTATCCTTTGTCTAAGGTTTTCTATAGTATTGACTGGTGTGGCATAGACCATCTCCTTCATATGACCTCATACGTAATAATCAAGGGGTGTTAAGTCAGGGCTTCGCGCTGGCCAAGGTATTGGGCTCGCAACTGTCGTACTGTCAGCCGATAATGTGCTGGACAACCGTCGTTCTGAAACATCATTCGCTGTCTGACGGCGAGAGGAACATCTTCTAAAATCACCGCCAGATCATTTCTTAAAAAATTTTCATAGATTTTCCCGTTTAAATTTTGAGGAAGAAAGTGTGTGGCCCTATTAAATAGTGGCCAATGACTCCCATCCACACATTAATAGAAAACTTCATTTGGAAACTAGTTTCACGTGTTCACTTGGGATTTTCCTCTGCCCAATAGTGAAGGTTGTGGAGAATTTGTTATACCCTCGTGATTAAATTTCGACTCGTCCGTCCATAAAATACTTCTTAAAAAATTTGCACTTTCTGCATCTGAATTTAACATAAAGCGGCAGAATTCTACTCTCCTTCCAGGATCACCTTCCTCCAAGCCTTGGACAGGGGTATAGTGGTAAGGATGACATCCAACTCTACGTATCATAGACCAAACTTTCCATTGTGACGCTCCGGTTAGTCTTGCGACTTTATTAGTTGAAATAGTTGGGTCTTCCTCAAAATACCTCAATATTTCTTCCTCATCATGTGGTTCATAAATGGAAGGAGCACCAGCGTCACTTCTACATTTCACGGAGCCAGTTTCAGCGATATTTCGATATGCCGTACTGAATACACGTGCATTTGGTAAGCGGCGGTTAGGGTACCAAAGACTATATTCTCGGCGAGCTTCAGCAGCGTTGCCGCCACAGTATCCATAGACAAACAAGATATCAGCGTATTCTGCGTTGGCATACACGGCCATGGCACAGAAAATACAATAACAACAACTACGAGCAAAATCAAAATCTTCGATAACGAATTTAACAAGACCGACAAACTTAAGGGACACGGAGATAAGAATGTCAGTTAATGACATATACGCACAAACGTCAAAGTCAAGGACTGACTGACTTAAATGAAAATGAACGATTAGTCGTTTAATAAATTCCGCCACCAGCATTATCTTTACTAATTTTTTATTAGAACTATCAAGGGTACATTAAACATTTCTACCTAGTTAGATAGCTATTGAAATAAGGAAGTTTTTATAATAATTTGTACGCGTGTTACATTAATATTTTTTTGAAAAAACCTAATAGGTAAATTTCATCTGATTTAAAAAAAAAAAAATTTTACAAGTTTTTATTTTAAATGTTCACATGATCGAAATGTTTCCAGATATTTTTCATTCCAAACAGATATCTATAATATTGGGCAAGTAATCCAGTAAACATAATATTTTTAGTCGCAAACTCCTCTATAAATCCTTATTTTACTATAAGGAAAGTAACCAGACTGCAACCAAAGTTACAAATCTGGCGCGTTAAGTGTAATAATTGCATATTACCATCAAAACGCTAATGCTTCGATTGCAACAAACACCAGCCGAAAGACTGATCCTACTTAAAGGAGCTCCCTTGCAAGTCGTCACACACCACTTGCAGACTGCAGTTTCGAGCTGTTGGCTCTCGTCAGTGCAAGGTAGGTATGCGACGACCGACATGAGAATCCTTTGACTATAGTACATCCCGGTATTTTCACAATAGTGACATGTAAAACAGCCAGCAGGCGCCATCTAGCGGTCCAGTGTCTGTTTTATTACACTTAACTTTTGAGAAAATCAAAAAAATTGAAATATCCCAAAAACTATTGAGTTTTGCATAATGTATGTTAGGGCTAGATTTACTCCTTAGCTCATGCCCCATCACATCTCCAAAGGAATGTATCGAATTACCAGTACCCTGTATATATATATCTTATAAGAATTAGTATTTATTTCTCACTTTATCATAGGATATAATATGGATAATCAATACTATACAGAGTTAAAGTAAATAAAAAATAGTAGCTAGGTACATCATATATACACAAAAATATGTATGTATTTTTGTGTATATACACACATAAGTGCTACAAATAAAACGTTTTAGGAGGGAAAAACGTGAAGGTATGAACATACGATATACGCCAAAATGGTCATAAAATAAGTAGTATACAGATAAAGATATAAGAAACAATTTTAGGTACCTAATTATGATCCATAACTACCTATGTTACCGTATTATATTATATAATCGTTTTCTATTAAACAAAGGTGCTAATACCTGTGCATGTAAAAATAATCCATTATTTTGTTTTCAAAGTTGGTAAATTACCATTCTAAAGTTGTACTTATATATACTTTTAATGGGGAACATTATCTTTTATTTTATCCGCCAGAGTGCACCAGCTGTACTCGGTTATTTGTCCGTCAATGTCAATACAAAAAAATATGTCTTTGAATAAACAAAGTTAATAATTAAGATGTAAAATGAAAACTTGTCTAACACAGTAGAACATTTATTACCTAAAAATGACCGTTTCCAACAACTATGATAAATCTGATGTTTTAAAATTGTAATCTATATCTTCATCTTCAAGTGTACTAACTAGAATATCGTCATAATTGATTAATCTAAAATAAAAGACGATTTATAAACAAAAAATTCAACAAGTTCATAAATGCAATTATATACCTTTCACTCAAATCAGCTTTTTTCCATGAACACTAGTGCCTCTTTTTCTCAGCTCCGCTTTAATGACCAACTACCGTAGTTCTTTTTATCAATTTGGCTCATTTCTACGAATAAGAGATTGGGAAACTCTCGGAAATTGGAAAATTTAAACTATTTAAATGTTATATGATACAAGTTGAGAATGATATTAAACCGAGTATGCATGGCGTCATCTATTGGATATATTAGGAACTGGCTTGGATTGTTCCCCATTGGAATGGAAATATGTACTTATCACTAAAATCTGTGGTCATGTGTAGTTACTAAGATTTTATTATTTTTGCACAATTCAGCGAGCAACAAAATATAACTACTTTATTATCATATTTTATTATTTTTGTAAATGTAAGCTTACGCTTGAATTGTTAATACCGATAATTGAAATCGGTCAGTGTTAAAGGTGAAGGAGTAATACAAATTTCAAGGATGCAGATTACTTAATTATTGAATTATGAATTTATCGGGGGGAACCGTTACTTAATAATTATTATTTCTTTGTAGAATATTTTTTAAGATGCTAATATAATCTAGGCATGTGAAGAGGTGGACTAAGGAAAGTCCAACAGAATACATTTGTGAAGAACAGACCCCGGAGATGGGAATGTCCACAAAAGTTTGTATAAACCCACATTTTGTAGAAGTTGGTTTTTATTTTAGAAATGTTATTTGGCAGTTTGTTGTCATCAATACATTGTTACTTTGGAGTCTTGGAAAGATACATATAACTTCTTTTTTGCTTAAATTATCAGCTTATTTTGTTGTTTTCTAAAATATATTTCTCCATTAAAGAGCTTTGAAGTGTAAATTTATATACAGCTTATATGACTTTTGATGTATGATGTGTGAGTGTACCGACCGGGCAGATCAGTCTCATTTTTTATAGTTTTTGGGCCGCATTATCAAAAGAGGAATTGAAATGGAGAACTCCTCTTAGCAGATCTATTGTCAGAAATATTAAACTGTATAAGAAATGAGTCTTAAAATTTTGGCACAAACTGGAAAATAATCCATCAGTCATGTTTCTCTTAACGTCATCCTAAGCATATTGTTATTTTTAGCGCACCACAACAACAACATTATTACCAAAGGTAGAGCCTTGACAAATAGGAGAAAGAGTGAAACTAATCAGAAGCAGAATACGACAAGGCAAAGGCGGGATTCTGCCAAGGAAGTGGTACAAAGGCGACAGAAAAGGAAAGAGCGCAAGATCGTTAGGCGGAAAGTAATACATATTTTTGAAATTGTCTCATGTTCAGTATTTTTATTTTTATTTTCGTCTGTTTTAGACAAAGGCTCAGACCAAATCACATAGCGACGATGAAAACCAAGATACTTGGGCATCACATTTGCCACAGCTACGTCAGTGGATCGAGAAATATGAGGAGGCGGTGACTAATCATTACTCCCCAGAGTTAAGGGCACGTATATCTAGTATAAGAGTTAACGGAGTGCATTCGGACCTTAGCATGCAGTTTGACTGCACAGTCCACAAGTGTCGTGTCCACACCCAACCTTGCACGGAAATAAAATACCTTGTGAGTACAGTGCACCTCGTTCCCAACACCCCTGTGATAGAACTAAGAGGAAAATATATGCTTTCCACTCAGCATCGCAATTCTGGTGGTTCATTAACCACCCGACAGCACTCCCAGAGGCCGGGCCCCTTTTTATTTTTTTACCGACTGCACAAAGACAACACTGAAGTTTGTGTAGACACCAGAACATATGGTAACAGTGCCAGATTCATAAGGAGGTCGTGTAAGCCGAATGCGGAATTGCGGCATTGTATAGAGAAAGGTGTTTTGCATTTATACATTGTGTCCATTGCTACAGTTGAAAAAAATTGCGAATTGACGATCAAACATGAATCTCACGACTTGGCAGCCATAGGCACAACCCAGATCGCCTGCGCTTGTGCAAATGCCGAGGGTTGCACAGTGAATAAAACTACAGTGAAGAAGAACGGGGATGCAGCAGCGCCTGAAGTGTAAGTAATAGCCTGTCTTTCAGCTCACTGAAGTTTAAATTATCTAATTGCATTTTACAGACATAGAAAGAGGAGAGGCAGGAGGACTATTTCTACTAGTCTTCCAGAACCCCCCGAACCTCCAAAGGTTATAAAAGAAGAACCTCCTCAACCATTACCTGCCCCCCCTCCACCTGCCGCTGTTCCAGCTCCTCCAGTTTCTGTTCCTCTCTCTCCTATCAAACAAGAAAATCCATCAGAAGAAATTTCGAAGGATGAAATTACGAAAAAGGAGGAGGTGCCAGTAAAAGTGGAGATTAAAGAAGAAAAAGAAGCTGAAGAACCGATAGCAGATGTAAAGGTTAAAGAGGCTGTAAAAGAAGAGGAAACTAAAGAATCTATTAAAGTGGAGCCAATTGAAGAAAAACTACAAATAGAAATTAAAAAAGAAAATATAAAGGAGGAGGAGGGGGAGGAGGAGAAGAGCCCTCCACCTACTCCGATTTCCACCCGAAGATCCTCTTCACACTACAAATCCGACAAGGAGGAAGACAAATCATCTGACACGAAAGAGGAGAAGGCAAAATGCAAGAAACTGAGTAGGGAGGAGAGAAAGTTGGAGGCTATCTTACGGGCGATAGAACAGATGGAGAAAGCAGAATCAAGGAAGCAGGAACATCAGGCCAAGCAAGCCCACAGGAGGGAGTCAGAACCCGGGCCCACTCCCAAAGAAGAAGAGAGGCAAGAACCAAAGTTGAAGAGGCGAAGGAGGAAAGGCCGTGCTAGAACGACAAGTCAGAGCGCTCGTAGGAACAGATTGAATTCGACAGATTCTTATATGACTTCCGGTGATGAAAATATGCTCTCTCCCAATGACAGTAGCCACCTCCCAAACAGACCCACGTTAAAGGAGCTCAGTGGCGATCAGAGCGACAATAGAGCCGTCGGACTCCTACTCGCTCTGTCTAATGGAGATAGCACGAGCAAAGCCGATAAATCCCCTCCAAGGGAAATCGATTCAAATTCTAACTCTGCTCATTCGTCGCCAGAGACACCCTTGTCGTCAGCCTGTTTATTGGTGCAAGCGGCAGTAGAACCACTCGAACCTGGATTTAAGTTTCCGAAAACTAAGAAGGGCTTGATGAACGAATGGTTGAATAAAGTTCCAGAACCGGTACAGTCTGCCAGCTCGATTTCGCCATCCTCTTTGATGCCCCACTTAAGTGGCAATTCCGAGTTTGATTCTAGCAGTGGCTTTTACAATCCTGCCAAGAACTTGGCTACTTTGGCGCAGGCCGTCAACTACTGCGACAACAACATCCAACCTCGTGGTAGTGCCAAGAAGAGGTGGCTCAGACAGGCGATCAGCGAGGACCATTCCTGTGACAGCCCCGCGAGTCGTCCAGGTGAGATACCTTGTCTGTTACCACCAAATAACCATCTCTACGTCATCTCTTGTGTTATTTCAGAATCCCCTCCTTTGAGCGACATGGTGGCGCCGCCGAAAAAACGCAGGTTGCCCAGGGAGTCGTTGTCCAATGATACTACCCCACCTACGACCCCAACGAGCAGTGTACCCCCTGCAATTATCAATGTACGTATCGATTTCGTTGAACATTTCTCATAGGACTGTCAAAGATACGTATGAAATGAGGCATTCATTTTTTTTTTGTTATTGTTAAAACTATAGTGTGTATATGTTTTTTTTTTCCGTTCATCCACATTTAGCATAATTAGGATTTAATTTAATTTATAACAGAGTTGAAGATTTCGTTGCTATATATACATATATATTTTCATGAATTAAATAACAATTTCAAATTGCCTATAAACTTTTTTTTTATTGCTTATTTTGTTTTCCAATTAGAGTGTTTGTGTGTTATTGCATCCACAATGGGGTTATTTCATGATTTGTATTTACGTCAATGGACTGCGCACTAAATTTTAGACTTTGGTGAATTTCAGAACTGATCATTTTGACCCTTATTTTATTGCCCTAAATAGAGTAGAAAAAGTGAAATGGCCCCTTGAAAAGAAGTTCCCTTGCATTGTATATAAAAACGTTCATTTCATTCAAGATTTAAATGTATTTAGATGCAAGAAAGATCAAATGTGACAAATTTATCTAGCCGAGGGGGAGGGGGGTCTGTTAGAAAATGGTAATTAACTATTGGATTCACTTTTTTTGACGAAAACTTCATTTGACTATGTACTCGCTAAGTACAGAGATTCTATTCTATTTTCATCATCAGAGGCTTTTATGCCTGTAGAAGCAAAGTCGAACATGTGAAACCTCACGTTTGCTTGGGAGGTAATAATTCCATGTAATGGTAAGATAACGAAGTAAATGGTAAATAGTTATTGGATTTACCTTGCCAAAACATCGGAAGGTTGCAGAGGCATAAAGGTTATCTGTGCTAAAATCAAAACCATTTATCTCGAGTGGAACATAAATAAATGACCAAATAGGGGTGAGATTTGCATGATTGACTTCTATAGCCATAAAAGTCTCTTCTGAAATTCAAAATAATTCATTTGTTTGTTTGATTCACTTCTTAATGGAGATACGTTATTTTGAGGTGTTGATTTTAGCACGGAAAACCTCAATATACTTTGAGAGTCTCTATTCAAATAAACTTTTCTCTAAAACGAGGAGTCCAATAATTAATCTCGAGTAAGGTAAGCTTTTCAGCTTTGACCTTTTTCATCTGAAAACATTTGGCTTGAAATGATTTTTTTTTATATGGCCAACTAGACATTTTTAAAAACCACTTTTTTGGCATCGGGGATCTGAAATTCTCCAAAAACTGAGAATTGATTTGTGCACAATCACATTTTCCTATATACTATGTATATGGGAAGGTAAAAATGTGCCACATTCTCTACCTCATGGTGTTGTAGAAATGAGTTTATTTTCTGCCACTGCACAAAAAAATGTAGGAAACTTTGTCTAGTTTATTTTATTATGTGACTATTTTATCCATAAAGTGCGCTGGATAACACATATTCGCGAAGCTTCTGTTTTCACTATGGCGATTTTTCCGGAAAAAATACGAGATGGCATCTACAGTACGGTGACCGTTACTTGACGTATAGGGAAATTCATTCTATACACTTATGTATATGTGCAAATCTAAATTTCTAATACGAGTTCAAGAGCTGATATGAAATGTATGGTGGAGTGTAGGCATGACAGCTGGTCGATCCGCTGCAGTTGGTAATGTAAATGTATTTGAAGCGGTAGGTGTAGGTGACCAGTCGTCAAATAAGGAATTTACAAATTACCACGTATCATCCCCAAATATTAATTTATTGAAATTAATTATGGTGGTCAACAAATAACCAACATAAACGAAAGTATCTTTCTCTAAATAAGTGGGAGTGTGTCGATTTTTATATGCTACAATAATAGTATATTATACAATGAGCATATAATGATGGCTATTATTCACGAGGGTGAAGTTGAAGTATAAATCTAAGTGAATAGTAGCCATTATATGCGAGTAGAATACTGTAATTTGTCCACGACTATTAAATAATATCAATATTTAGTTTTTAGAATGATAGCATTCTTGAAAATTCTCCAATCCATAAAAGGTTTGTATATTGACATATACAACTTTTTTGATTTTTATGACAATAAATTCAGAGGTAATTTCTGGCGGTGTTCAAGACATTTTATTTTCACTATTAGTATTCACATTTTTAGTTTTTTTAATTGAAATAATGAACAAAAAGTACATAATGAATGTGATTTGATGTTTCAAATTGATGACAGATTGACATGGCTTACTAAAAAAAAAATCAGACAAAATAACAAGCACGTAGATAAACTTTAAAAATAATGGAATAATGAATAGCATTATGCTTGAGAAAACGCATACATGATGGATGCATTATATAATAGTCGTGGACAAATAAAATTATTGTATCGCGCAGTGAATGCCCACCATAACAAACACCACAGAAATTAAACAACCCCCAATTCCAGAAGCCAGAGGTTTGTGCGGTAAGGGGTTACATGCGTAAATGAGGACATGCAACCATTTCCTCAGACAGTGCCGGAACTGAGATTCGAACCCGGTGGCGCAATACCCGTGTGATTAATCACGATTGCCACCTCACACCTTAACCAACGCGGCTATCGGCCAGACAGTAATGCAGATAGTACAATTTAATTATTTGTACTTTCTCTAGTTTCTCTTCTATTAAATAAATATCCATTTTAATAGGTTAATGTTATTTTGAGTACAATAATACTTAAATTTAGTAAGGTTACCTGTGACCTAATCCCAACGGACAATAAAGAAATCCATAACATCGACAATCACGGCAGCGACAGCGAACAGCCCATTGGATGGCCCCAACCTAATCACATTCCATTCTCACCCGCATTGCACATATGTACATAGGTCTATATCCCTATACGCCTAGTAGCGATCCCCGTACTTTATAAGAACCACCAATATTCAAAAATCCTATAAAGCTTTCCACCTAAAACAACTTAATCCTTGGGCTACAGATCAATATTTAAAACCACTTTATTTTTTACATGAAACAAGCCGGTCTATAATTTTGTCCTTGAGATTTGAACAAAATAATCTGTGAGAGAAAATGAAGGTCTTCATGAATGTGGTTGCCCTGTGTACAGATCTATGAGATGTATATGCAAAGTGGGTTCGAGCTCTTCCTACTGCAACGTAATTTTCATTTATAATATATATTCGTGCATCTTCCCCATTTTCTTCATCTATCATTTAGCTGAAAAAGATAATAGAGCACCTGCAAAAACAGGTCCATTAAATCATCGATACGTACAATTTGTTTTATCACAAAAAATGATAGAGAAATTTATATTGACGCATACAAATAAGCTTAACTAAATCGTTAGTTATCTTCCTTACATGAGAAATAATACATAAAGATAAAATACATGCTTACAATAAATTATATTTTTTTTTTCATTCATACCTAATTTAACCTACGTCTCTTACAAGTAGAAGTACATGGTTGATATTCTTCGAAGACAGGCGGCACATGAATTTTGCCACTGATATTTTACAAAAAAAGATTTTCATCCCGTTCGGGGGTGTTTATTAGCCTTTAGCGAGGTTGAAGGGGGTAAAAGACAACATTCAGCATCACCACCATGTTATATATAAAAAAAAGATTTTCACTCCTGTCGGTGGTGGAAAAGATGTTATAAGCGTTTAACCCCTTTTGAGGGTGGTTTTTCGCCTTTTGGGGGGGGTTACGCAACTCCAAAGAGAAATTGTACCTGCACCAATGTGTTCAGCATCCTCGAAAACGAGTGAGGGAGGTACTCTTGTTGCATAGCAAAATATTTACAATTTCTGCTTTTTTTCTGACACACACTCCACTACTATGTAACATTTTATATATAAAAATACCAAAGTGTTAAAGATAATATTTCGCCTGACACTGAATATTTGTAACATCCCAAGCAACACCAAATGGTTTAATAAATGTTTTGATTTCGTTTATGCGACTGCTATATATTTGTCTTATCATTTATTAAATATAGACATTTTAAAAAAACGTGTATATATATATATATATATGGTACATCATATTCTAAATATATATGTCTTAAGAAAACGTTATATTGTTGTCACATCATATACGAGATATATGCTTTTATGTGGAACCTCTAATAAACGTATTCCATATACCTACGTCAATAATACGCATATGTTGTAAAGGTTTTTCTCACGGTTATGAAAAACCTTTTCTCCAGTTGCTGGTAATATATAATAAATCTTTATTATCCACTGTAATTCAAACATACATAAGGTATCCCTGTATGGAATATCTAATACAAACTTTTTTGTTTTAAATTTTTTGACAAAGTAATTTTTTATAGTGTTGCTTCAGCTTTTTTGGCAATGCCAAAATTTAGGTAATATATTCAGAGAATATAAATATCTGACTTTGCGTAAGGTGAACATATTCCAAATTAAAAATATAGAAGTTTCAAAGCCTCATAAAGCTGGTGAACTATATAGTTAAAAGGAAATTAGATGTAATTGTAAATTATAATTGTTTTTATTTACATTTTTTTTCTTTTGAAAATCTGAACTTGTTCTGAAGAATTTAGTTTTTCTCAAGAAATTTAGAATAAAAAGATAGAAAATATCGAGAGATTTTTTAAAGGGAATCCACCCTTATATCTTTGTTAATGAATATACGCTATAAGTTCTTTAGACCTTTTTTTATATTGTTCTATAAACTAAGAGCTTGTTTAATAAATGATTAATAGTTTCCATCACTTTATTTTTACCAAAATTACCTTAACTTTCAAAATTTAAATGGGAAATTCTGTTATACAGTATTATAGACTAATCGATTTCAAATAACTTTGCAAGTCAAATCATATCTTAAATCAGAAATCATTTGCTACTTATAATAAAATTGTTAATATATATTGCTCACCCACGCCTTCAACGCTAGCTATGCAGAGTTTTACACCTGTGATAAAAAAAATGCAGTTACTATGAAATCGCTCAGATAAACAATAATTCTTACCAATCACAAGTTGGTTCATTCTTGTAACTTTAACGCACTACAACGTGTCAAGGATAAGGGCGGCTCATCAACATAACACTTGTTGAATTTCAATCAAATAATATATACGCAAAAACAAACAAGTAAATATTCTTTGTTTCGATCACAAGGCCACACTACTAAGGTTGACTACCACCACACGAAACACGACACGACGATCCGCTTGTTGCTCACCAGCTATACTGTTGAGACAATGAGAGAGATGCATATATTTATGAGAAATGCTTATGTATTCTGCAACAAAGACAACAATACTAACCAGATTGCTGGCGACTGCGTAATCGATGCAGATTGATATACGTTTAAAAACCGTATATTATAAACTGCAATATTACTGAACAAATATTTTCATTCGGCATCTATCTATAACAAATTTTGATTAATGTAAATATTTTACTCATATTTGCAGGTATTGTTATAATCTTTGAACTTTTAGTTGCAATTGTTTATGACATGCCTATAAAAAAATGTAGCGCAAATACATATTTATCGTATACATTTAAAAATCGTATATTAAAAACTATAATATGGCTGAAAAAATGCAAGTAGTATCAATTTCACCAATTTACAATTTAAACATTTGACGGAAGTGTGGTCTCAACTCTCAATTAATTATTTCCCAAATATTCTGCGTTACTCCAAAAATGTTCATAGAAATACATTTATAATATACGTAGAAAAATCGTTAATCAAATAAGCTCTTTTCATAGACGTTGATTAATTATACGATAAGGAAATTTAAACCATAATTTCATATAATAAACGTTTATTAAACCATTATGTGTTGCTTGGATTATCCAACATGCATTTTATGCTGGTAATTTTCTATTAAATGTTAAGGAAGTAATCTATGTAATATTTTATATATAATTACTAGTGTTCAAAATAATAGTTTGCTTGACACTGAATATCTGTAACCTATCCAACATACATTTATGCTAGTAATCTATCACATTTAAATATAATAAATAAATAAACACCACAGAAATTAGACGCCAGAGGCTTGTGCGGAAGGGGGTTACACATTGAAAAAACGCGGACATCATTCAAAATATTTGATTTAGTCTTTTTTTGTAACTAACATTAAGAAGGAACAGTACTGTTGAATAATAATTAAAAAGTGGAAGGCTTTATAAATTGCCCAATCCTACTCACTAGGTTTACTTTTCTCGGCAATTTTTGTTACACACACTGCATGAGTTCATTGAATTATTGTTGAATTGCCTTTCCCATTTTTGCCCATTCTCTACACTCTCTTCTGTAATGATTTATACAGCTACCAGTTCAATAACCCTAACTGTTATTTTAATAATGATTCCTACGTTCTTCAATATGCCGATGATATAGCACTAACAGCTCACAAAAGCAATCTACAAGAACTTGTGCCTCTACTTGATATAAATAGTGGAAAGAACTTCAATCATAGAATGTTATTTTTCCACTACTAATGCTAAATATCTTGGAATTCAATTAGACCATAAACTCAGTTTAAATACTCGCATACCTCTAAGGAAAAAGAAATTATTAGAAAAGCTAACCATTTTCGTAGCTTGACCTCCAGAAAGGAAGGTAACAGTCAATCAACCGCAAGTAGAATATGTAGTGCAATATGCAGACCTGTTTTGGAATATGGATACATATTAAGTATAAATTGTAACAATTCAGCTAGAAAGAATAGACAAATTAAGAGACATTTCAGCACTAAGAAAAATCTCCAAAATTTGTTACCCAAGAAATCCTTTACTACATAACCGCCCCCCAATAATCTCCTTTGTGTGTTAACGATAACCAGTTACTATAAACTCCAAATTAAAACAACTCTTTCAAAAAGATTTGCCAATTTTTAATCAGCATTGTTGACTTGTATTCATTTCAAATTGTAAATTGTACTTAGTATATGAGCCGAAGGATTTCGGTCAAAGCCTTTTTGTTGTGTATTTATAAATAAAGTATTATTTGAATTGACTTTTGACCAGTTTAATTTATCACAGAATAACTTTATTATCAAGCTTTTACTGAGGCTCATTTTTTGTCGATAATCTCCCAAAGTTTGTAAAGTATATTCTAGTAACTATATGTTGACTTCAGGGCGTGCAACTGAAAATGGTGATTGGTAAATTTTTGCTAATGTGTGGTATTTGTAAAATTTCTACATGTGAATGCTATTATTAATTTGACATATTTTTATTTATTTAGCTGCAAGCTAACAACATATTACAACAGATGACACATATTATAACATATGACACATATTTAAAAATATCTAATATAAAGATATACAAAGGATAAACAAACAAACAAAAAATACAAAAACCAAAGATGACCATAAAAACATACAATTCACTAATTATACTTTCATTTAATAATCTGATTTATATTAAAATTGTATTTATTACAGTTCATGGTATTCAATACAAAATTTTCTACACGTTTTTAAATGCTGTTAAAGATTGGCAATTTTTTACTTCTGCTGGTATTCAATTAATCCTTTATAAAATAAATTGTTTTAGCTATATGAAGTTTTCATAGTTGTGACATAAAAATTTCCTCTTGATCTTGTTTCATAGTTGTGTATATCCTCAACAAAACATAACTCTTCAAGCAGGTGCTTTGGGAATAAGCTGTGCTTTATTTTATAAATAACGATCATAGAGTTCAGAAATATAGTTTGTCGGACACTTAATAATTGGGTTCTCTCTAGCATATATTTTATACTGGTGAATCTATTACATCTCAGAATGATCCTTAAAGCTTGATTTTGCCTTTTTTGCATGTTATTGATTTCTGCATTATTAAATAAAAACAAAATAGTTGCACAGTAATTAAGATGAGGAAATATTATCGTTTTATATATCAATAATTTTGACCAACTGCTGAGAAAATTTCCCATTCTACCTAGGTAGTTCACTTTTTTTGCTATCTTACTAGTTATGTAGCATGTTTAGAAAATGTTAAATCCTCGTCAATCATAATACTTATTGTATCTATCGAGTTGTACCTACTTTTTATTATCATGAATTTTGTTTTCTCCGTGTTTACACTTAAACTATTGCTATTTAGCCATTCTTGTATTACTATGAGTTCAATATTTATTCTGTTTATAATTTCATCCACATCTTCTCCAATAAAATACAATAAAATGTCATCGGCAAAAAGTTGGATTTTACATTTATGCACGTATTGCACTATATCATTAATATACAATATAAATAAAGTAGGTCCCAGAACCGTGCCCTGTGGGACTCCATATACACTATCTTTAGAAGATGACACACTATTATTATATTTTACTATTTGATATCGATCCTTAAGGTATTCTTTTAATAAATTTATAACTGAAGGTCCCATTCCATAATTTTTTAACTTTAGCAATAAGAGGCTTCTATCAGTGGTCTCAAATGCACAGCGAAAGTCCAGAAAAACTACACCCACTAATTGCTTCTTTTCTATGGCATTTTTCCAGCTACCCAATACTGTTTGCATCGCACTTTCACTAGAGTTCTGCTTCCTAAATCCTGCCTGGTATTTTGTTAATAACTTATTTGACTCAACATATTCCACAATTTGCTTATTTATCACCAATTCAAGCAATTTCTCATTTGTTGATACCATATTAACAGGTCTGTGCTCTTCACATTTTACAGTATTAGTTTTCTTTTCCAATGGAATTATAGTTTGAAGTCTTCCAATTTTGTGGAAAATGGCCACTCTCTATACTATTGTTTATTAATTGTAAGAACCGATTACCTATTACTTCAAATGAAAGCTTGAGTATTTTTGTTGTAATACCATCCACAGAACTTTTCATTTCTTTAATTATTTCCTTCAATTCAGCAAAATCTATTGTTGCGAATCTTTCCAATTTACACTCAGTGTTATCCATTTTACTCAAGACATTCTCAATTTGTTGTTTATTTGGTTGCGTTACTATCTCATTTATACTTTGCAAAAAATATGTATTAAATTTGTTAGCTATTTCATTGTCCTCTTTTATTATAACGTTGTTGAATATAATACCATCTTTGTTAGACATTATTCTGTCGCCTTTAACTATTTGTTTTAGGTTCTTCCACATTTCTACAGTATCCCCTTTTACCTCATCAATTTTCTCATTATAGTATGTCTCCTTCTGTTTCCTTATTATTGTAACTACTTTATTTCTTTGCTTTCTATAATTTGCCCAATCAGCTCCATCATTTGTTATAACAGCTCTCCGGTACAAATGGTCCCTCTGTTTTATATTTTCACCTATTATTGGTGCCCAATAAATTCTGTTTTATAAGAATCATAAATATCAGACATGTATTAATATCCTACGGTCCAATTTGCCCATATCTTCTAAAAAAAGACAAGTACGCATATAAAATTCACTTGGTTCAAGACACAACGTTTACCCTAATCACCAATTGGGATTTCACAAACTTATGGAAAATAGATGGCAAGTTGATCTGTTATTTATAAAAAAAAACTTTTTTCTGATGAAGTAACATTTGTCTTAAATGGAATCTTAACTGTAAATACTGGAGTATAGAAAATCCACATTAAATGATGGAGGCCAGTAGTCAATACCCTAACAAAGTGGATATTTTTGCTGGGATTATAAATAATCAAATTGATGAACCATATTTGGTACAATAACTGGCACATTTGCATTTCTTGGTTCCAGAGCTAAGAAGACTTCCCAGATGATGGCAACATTTATGAAACATTTGGTATCAGCAGGATAGAGCTACACCACATTTTGCATTGGAACTAACAGCTCGATCAAGTTTTTGCCAATAGGTGGAATCGGTAGACGCAGTGAAATTGAATGGCTAGACCGTTCTTCCGATTTGACCTCTCTTGGTTGTTTTATGGGGTTATTTAAAATTGAAGGTCTATTTCAACAACTCAAATAACTCCAATTATTTAGAAAACAAAAAGGCAAGAAATTAATCAATTCACACCTGAAACGATATAAATGTTTTGAAAGAATTATTTCTACTACCAATAAATGATCATACTGAAAAAATATTAATTAGTATATTTAAATTTGATGAAAGTTGTTGCAAAAAAAAAATTAGGAACAGAAAATCTGTACTACTCCCACCATGCTGCACACTTCTTGAAATATTATAGAGTCAAGCTTTAAATTGACTTAAACTCAAGCAAACATCCATAGTAATTGTATCTGAAGAACCTACCCTTAAGGTGGCGAATTGAGCAGGTATCCAACATAAAACTGTAAATCGCTCTAAAAAAATTTTTATGGTTTATAACTGAAAACGAAAACAATCAGCTTATTGTAAATAAAATGCAGATTTAATAGAAGAAAGTTACAAGTCAAACGTTTGTCCATTTTCCTTTTATTTACGAATTACAATCTTGGTGATTTTTACGAAAATTGTATTTTCTAAATAAGAAAATGGACGAACTTTTTTCTACTAAATCTGCATTTTATTTACAATAAACTTATTCTTTTCATTTTCAGTTATAAACCATACAAATTTTTTTACAACGATTTACAGTTTTATGTCGGATACCTGCTCAATTTGCCACCTTAAGAAAATGTTGAATGTTTCTTTTAAAAAGCACCTTAATAATTAAATGTTGAGATAATAAGTAGTGGTAATTATTATAACATTATGCTTCTGTTTCTTCATAATTGTTAAAACATCTAACAAGTATATTTTGGAGTTATATTTGTGATAAAATGCTCTGGAGTTTTGTTCGTTTTGACCAGTTTAACAAATATATTTCAGGTTTTTCAATATTAAATTTAACGGCTGAATTAAATAAAAAAATAAAAATTAACAATATATTGAGGCAAAAAATTATATAATCTACTTCTGATTAGCACAGAGGAAGGAGTCGTTCATGAGTTTGTAGAATTTTTAAATATAAAGGTACATAATAAACTTTACTCTATTTATATATATCTTGCATCTATCTGTCTTCTTATTCAGAACTTTTTGGCAGACGTTTTGTGAATCATGCATTATTCTGGTGATGTATGGCACCTCTGGCAGTATTACCCTTCTGTTGTAATTGCCTATTAAGCATACTACTCTACCAAATCTCTTGATAACATCAGCTCAACGTTATGGAGAAGTTCTCTTCAGTTACCTCAGGTTATGTTTGACTTATTAACCATCCTATTTTCTCTCCCATTGGTGTAGCCAAAAAATAATATACAGGAGAATACGCTGGTGGTGGTTCTCGAGATCTTACTTCCTGGCCAACGTTTGAGCTGTTTTTTTAGGCTGTCCGAGTAATTCATAACAGATATCTCATGATCCACATCTTGCAAACATCAATACACTGTCTGTTCGCTTCCCTAAGGGGCCTATCTAAGAGGCTTAGAAAAAAATGGAGATAATTATGATGTTAGCGAGCTTGCTCATTGTGATATTCCTATCATGTCAAATTTTGTTCAAGTGGTAAGTTGCTAATCTCTAGTCACTTTAAAATATACAGATTCTGAACTAAATTATTTACGAATAAAAAAACCCATTAATTACTTCATCTGCAAATGATCGGTCAGTTGGTTTAAGCAGATTAAGAAAGCAAGAAGTAGATAAGCTTAATATGTTATTGTGATCCTACAATTGCTATATAAAAATGCAAATTTGTCCCAAACAGTTACAACCGACAATTTAAAAGATCACCCAGTAGGTAATTATGTATCAAATGTACAAATACCATTTGTATTTTTTTTAAATTGATCCTTCAGCCGTGTGGTGTACTGCTGTGCGTTAAAGGTTTGATGCTTGAGAGGTATTTTGAGAATCTTATTAATTACTCCTGTCAACTATTCATATAAAGCTGTGTATGTCTCGATTCTACATATTAACTAATTTAGTTGATGTATCGGATGCAATATTGAGCAATAAAGTGATTCTATTCTAGTTTATGTAATTGGTTGAGGCACTTTCAGATGCAGTTTTTTTTTCCTCAATTCAGATTTTGTTTTGCACAATGGTATTTGCATGATTTCAAATCTCAGGGCACAAACTGCTAATAATCATAAATTTTTTAGCTTAATAATATAGCTAAGTTGTAAAATTTTTAAGGGGTACTCTTTTCATCACTAAGGTTTGCAAAATGTCTCATGGACGACTTAGATCAATTAATATTTAAGAATTTACATAGTTTGTCTAGCACAATGTTGGATTTTTCTGACTTTTTATCTTTAAACTAATCATATTGCCATAGAATTTAATAGAGTTGATAAAAGTTATTTTATTTACATCTAACTTCTGTGTACAAATATATAAAATGTGTTTTTTGGATCTAGAAAGCTGATAGACCAAATCAAGAGGGGTGCGTTGAAATAGTATACAGTGGAACAGACGGTGATAGTCCGACGCAGACATTGGAATCTGACGCAATTTTAAAAGAGCGTGCAGCTAAAATGAAACAAGAGTTCAGTAAATGTATTGTGCCATCAGCTCAAGAAGCTCCACGTAATGAAATGGGACCTTTAGGGTGCCTTATGGATCCAAGACTTTCCCGTGACGGCCACATATTCTCGAACAGCGATCTAGTTGGCACCGTCGAGAAAACTCTAAGTATACTCGGATTTGAAAATACTAAACCAGAGACAGCAATGCTGCCCAAGAGAAAGGTAAAGGTAAACTTTTTAAGCTGGTTTTTTTTACTCGTACTAACTCGTTAACGATCTTACAGCTCTCCATAACGGAGTACCGACAAAGAAAAAAATTAAACAACAATGACAAAAGTGAGGAACAGGAGCACGAACCAGAGCATACCAGTACAGAAGAAAATAATTCTTCAGAATCTTTTAAGGTAACTTCTAGACCTCGGTCTGGCAGCACAAGTAGTAGTACCTCCTTATCCAGTGACGATGAAATGCCTCCTTCTGAAATACCAGTGAAAGGTACAATATATTTACGGTGGTTTATTTTAGATGTTAACTTTTTTGTTGTAGTTCCAGCATTTAATTCAGAACCAACAGAGCTTGAGAGACAGAGGGAAATTTCCAGTATAAGGCTGAAAAAAGCGTTCGGATTGACGGTCGATGAGGAACCACGGCCAGGTAATGAACCCTTCTTTTATTTTATTTATCTATATTTAATTAATATTGTGCAATATATTCTTTGGTGAAATTTTAAATTGAATTTGGGGGTTTTTGAAACAACTATTGCCTAAATTTTGAAACTGTCGTAATAGTATGACAGAAACATTTGGTAAATTTCGACTTCAAGAAATACATTATTACAGTTGACCACGCTCGAAACTAAAGTAAGAAACAGATTCCAAATGAAATTTGAAACTGTAATGATTTATTTTTCTTACATCAGACAGAAGAGTTACAGTATCTGAATTTGCAGCTCTAAATGTAGAGGCCATATTGAATTTGGAGATCGAGCCCAAAGTAAAATCGATTCCCATACCAAGTCCAACGTTTCCAATTCCAGGAAGTTGTGAGCCACCACGAGAAGCGGTAACTCCAAAGCCCTGCCTATCGCCGGAAAAATCGACTTCTCCACCCATCTTGCCACCCTCAAAGAGCCCTTCTCCTTCGGTTGACATGAATATGGAAGAGGAACTTGCAACTGACGATAATTCTGATACTCCTCACAATGAGGAAGATAAAGACGAGGTTGTGCAACCGAATATGTTCTATACTCCAGACGAGGAAGAAGGAATTCACCCTGAAACTGTGTTTGAAGAATCGAATGATGTAAACTACGTGCCACCTTTTAACAACCCCGTTTACCCGAGTTGTTTTACAACCTCGACAATTGGTAGGTTTCAATAATTGTTGTAAATGAATATATTTTTAATAAGCTATGAAGAAGGCGAAACAAAATTGAAGACTGTACAAAGGGGACACTAACTGCTGACGTAGCTCAGATGTTAGTGTCCAATTTTATTTCATCCTCTTCGTTTTTAATTTGCAAAAGTACACAAATACACAACAGTCATTAAGAGTGATATATTTTGTGTATATAACAAAAATATCACAATATTTATAAAGCTTTTTTGGTTGGCTATTTATTATATTTTGGGAATATTACTAGTGCAGAAAGTGAAGACAATCGATGGCACCCAAAAATGTAAGATCATGTTACTTGATAAAAATTCTGCTTTAAGGTACACGATTGTCTATGCATTTAGTGTTGCTGAAGGGCAAAATGTCAGGCATGCTAAAAAAAAAAAAATTGAGTAAATTGTGTGAGTGCAGTTTTCCCATATCATTACATATGGAAGCCACCAACAAAAAACCACCCCGATTTAGCGCTTTTTGTGGTGATTCGTAATTATTAAAAATAAAATATTACTTGAGAGTATGTTAACCTTTCTAGCAATCAAGAGACAGCATAGGAGCGGAAGCTTCACGAAAAAACTGAATTTTTTTTTTAGCCTTGATATTGAATATTTATTCTCTATCTTTAGAGGGGTGATACTTTAGGCACATTAGTAAATATTATTCGTATGCATAAAGTCTTAACAGATGTTTTGTGACACACTCATTATTTTAATTTGTCTCCCTTTGTGACGACACATCTAACAGCATCATGCCTGCTAGGCGTTATGTTATCAGTAAAACTTTTTCCTGACAGTTTTCATATATGTATATATACATCATATTTTAAAGAGGTCTTCTTTGCTACTTTTTGTTCTGAACTATTAATTATGCAAAAATGATTAAACATATTTTTGTTTCACTTTGTTGAATGACTTGTGTCAATGGGTTGAAAATGAACTGTGTTGAATTCTTACCTTTTGCGTAACTACTTCAACACAGTAAATTTTATTATATTCTATTAGGGTGATGAGTATTGGTGATAGAAGAATTCTTTCTGCTGTTTGTATATTTCTTAGTGCCGTTCGTCTACAGTTTAACGATGTGTGGCCATAGTTTGTAACATAAATCTGCATATTATTTTTGATATATTTGTCGCTGTGGTTAGATAATTTCCTCCTTTTTATATGTTAAAGCCCTCAAATGTCTTGTTCTAGTTATTATTTCCTTTTTTAAGGTTTTTGTTGCCTATCAAAGTTTAATTGATCTAAATGTGCTTCTAGAAGGCAGAATATTAAAACATAATATTTTAGTCGCAAACTCCTCTATAAAATTCTTATTTTACTATAAGGAACGTAACCAGACTGCAACCAACAGCTACTCTCCGGGCTATGTGCCCCGCCAAGCCTGGCGCGTTAATTGTAATAATTGCATATTACCAACAGAACGCTAATAATGCTTTGATTGATTGGTAATATGTAATTATTACACTTATCACACCAGGTTTGTAACATACAGTTTGGGAGGGAATGAGCTGGACAAGCAGGTAAACCGGGTCCATTAGGGTTAAGCTCTAAATTCAATTAATTCGTCATATCACTTATCTATTTTCCTTTGTATCTATTTACAGATGATGACGCACGTTATGAAGGTCGGAATCCTTCTCCGCCTCCCAATCTAGGAACGCCGAGCATTAACAGCGAGTCATGAATATGCCAGAGGAGCTTTAATTAATTTAGGAGAGTGCAATTATCCCAGAAATATAACTTATTTAATTAAACAAAGTATTAATTATAGTAAGCACAGTGTACATAGTTGTTTTATTTTTGGAGATTTATTTTTAATGTATATTTGCGATGTTGTCGTATGCAACTAGTTGGCAGGTACTAAGTACAGGAACCAAGTTATTTTCATATACCCGGTGGTTTATAAAATTATATTAATAATTGTTGAGTTGATATTTTTCTTTTTTCTATTGAATTGTTGTTACTTTTATGATCCGACATTTACTCGGGGGAGTATGTACACTTTGTAAATAGATTTATGTTTATTTGTATCGATAAGCAGAAATTAGAAAATCGTTGATTTTTTGATAATTTTAGGTGCAACATTGATTTACGCGGACGCTCACGAAAATCTCATTGTACATAATATACATACATGCATACATTATATTATATATAAAATATATATATATATATATATATAGACATACTTTGGTTACAAACTATAAATACTCGCCAAGAGGAGTGTAAATCGGTGTTGCACACCAGCTTTGTAAAAGTACAAAATTATTTAAGAGGTGATCTCGTGTTTTAAGAGTAGAGTGTTTTTTATTATTACTATTATTTTTCGTAGACTAAGTAACACCTGTTGGGTTAATAGGCCGGCCGGCAAGTGGTAACTTAAAAGAGTTACTGCAGCGGCCGATCGTAATAAGTAAAGTTGTCCTAGGATTTTTATAATTTGTGTTTACATCTTTCGTTGTTGCTTTATGTTTTGGCGGCCTCTATCGGTACGATCCTTTTATTTTGTCGATGGACATAAGCATGTTGAATATAATTAGTTGTGTATAATAATTGATATAGTAGTAGAGTTGGTAGGTACATGCCCCACACATCACACCGTTTTCCTGTTTGTAGCGTACGGTAGAGGTGGCCGTTGTGTATATATATAATATATGAGAAACAAACATTTATGTGTACATAAGTACTATATTTATATATTTCTGTATTTGTAAATTTCGTACTGCAACCACCAGTGTTAGTTATGTTTATATCCCTTTTATTTATTTTCTTTTTGTCAATGGTTGGCCCGACTTGTTGCAATTAATTTTATAATTGCAATTAAATCTGTGTAAAAACTTTTCTTACGCGTTGCGAATTATTTATTTCGTGGTCAGATTTGTACAAAATTTCCTAGAAAAACTATTGAAAAGTAAAAAATAAAATTTTATTATCAGTATTAAATAATATATTATTATATACAGTAAACGAAATAAGTAATTACGCAAACGCCTCCAAATTGTCAATGAAATGTCAACGAGTTTGTTAATTGCATAAAACTATTTTAATATATAACATGGCTGTACATATAACATTAATTTGATGTTGGTACGAAAATCGTACAATTATTAAATAAAATCTTTAAAATTATTCTGGTTTTATTTACAAAAAACTCACTAACTACATACTATTATTCTAACAGGATTCTGATGTACAAATATGTTATTATGTAAATATTGTTGTCGGGCGTGCCGTGCCGCATTCATCGCCTGGTTTTTGACAAAGCCGTGGACTGTGTCTGCTTACTTCCTGACAGCACCACGTACGGACTCTGCGTTTCTTTCTGCTTTGCTTGCAGCATATTGAGTGTTCCTAGGGGAGTGTCCGTTGAACTCATTTTTTTCATAAGCTAAAACAAATATGTATATAAATTTTAAATAGTGCTACAAAACGCAGTATCTCGAGGATTTAACTTCGCTGTTCGAATTTTTTTCTCCAGCGGGTGAGTCACCACATTTCTAGCGACGGCCAAAAAAAGGAGTACTGTAGAAACGGGTGTATACACGAAAATCGAACAGATGAACCCTGTGAGGATTTATCTTAGAAACATACTAATAATTCATGCATGACGAAAACTTTAATTGGTAACAGTTGAGACTTGTGCATAATATTTTTGTCATTTTCACTTTCAAATATCAATGAATTTGTTGGTGTTAACGGTACATCATCACGAGTTCATTTGTTTGATTTTCATGCATAGCAACTGCGGAGTGAATAAAAACAAAATTGGTCAAAGTTTTTCCCACTTGAACTTCTCAGAATATACTTAATTTGGCAGTACAGTTGTTACATGTGCAAAAATTAGCTAAGAAGCAAAATTGTTTGCATAATTGTATTAAAATGTTTTAAGATTTTAAAAAAATCCGATATTAATAAATTTTATGTTCTGAATTTTTGAATATTCTTGTGATAAAAGAAAAAATTATCTGATTGATACAATAAATATTATATATTTTTAATATCTAGATTTCTTAATTTTCTTTTTGGGATTTTTTAAAAAACATCTATTGGTTCTATTCACTATCTAAAACTTGAGATAATAGTTAAACAGTTGCCAAATCAAATAGGTGTTTCTTTTAGTAACATGTTATAGGTGAATAGAAATAAGGAACCAATAAAATATGCAGGGTTGACAAAAAATGAATTCAATAAACTGCGTGAGAATATAGAATGTACTAAGCGGTGTCAGACTTTTTTTTTTTACGTCGGTCTATTTCCGCTACTGTGGCCTATCACAGACGCCTGTAGACGAGCTACCACCAGCCACGAATTTTGCCGAATATCTTAAAAAAAAAATTCACACACAACCCTCGCCTAAGGTGCATAGCTTCCGCGCATACTCTGATATACAAGCCACTCGAAGATATACGTGATAAGTGAAGATTTCTACAATCTAATTTTAAGCCATAAGACTCGTCAAAACAAATCGTTGATTTTTGTTAAAATAAATAATGCTTCTCCTAAAGAAATATTAATAAATAAAAACTTGAGTGATATAAGTATACAAAAAGGGGATGAAAACCTGGAAATTAGCAAAGACAGTAGCAATCCTACAACAGCTTCAAAAAACTTATAAAAGTATGTCATGTCAACATTAGATCCCTTGTTTCCAGTTTTGACATGTTCAGCGATTTAATGCTTGAAAATCATTACTATATAATTGCCCTTACTGAAACCTGGCTCACATCGGATTTTCCTTCTAACTTAGTACAGCTTAATGGTTATGAGTAGAAAATACTCTTGATACTATCAGATCAAATGCCAGTGGTGTAGACAACATCAATCTTAAAATGTTAAAATATGCAATCCCATATTGCAAGCAAGCTTTGGCACATATCATAAATATTTCCCTGGAAACTGGTGTTGTTCCAACAATATGGAAAAAAGCAATTGTACTACCATTACCAAAAGTTCCAAAAGCTACTGAACTCAAAGAACTTCATCCAATCAATATTCTCCCTACAATGTCAAAATTGCTCGAAAAAATTGTATCGCAAAAACTTATCTACCACCTAGAAGCAAACCATGTACTACCAGAAATTCAATCAGGATTTAGAAAACACCATAGTACTAGTTCTGCGTTAATGAAAATACCAAATGATTTAACTAAAGGTATTGATAACTCTCATGTAACATATTTCATTCTATTGGATTTCAGTAAAGCATTTGATACCATTAATCACCCTCTTCTCTTAGCTAAATTGAATTACTATTGCATTAGCTCCACCTTCCTAAACTGGTTTAGAAATTATCTTAGTAATAGAGACCAGACTGTTAAATTAAACGGTAACTTATCAGATGAAATAAAGGTTTCCTCTGGAGTACCACAAGGGAGCATACTGGGCCCCATACTCTTTATTATATTTACTGCAGATCTATCTCATATCATAGGACATGACTGGAACCTACACCTGTATGCAGATGACAGCCAATTATACAAATCATGTCCTCCTGAAAACGTTAATCACCTCATAAGTGAGCTGAATATAAATTTGCAGTTACTAAGTGAATGGATTAAAACTAAATGCATCCAAAACCGTTGAATGTTACAAAAAAGTTAAGTGTGTGCTACTTCAAGTTCAAATCTTTATGGAAGTATAAGTATGTCCTACCTGAGGAAACTAAATGGACTCTTGTGAATGCTGTAATATTAAGTTATTTGGATTATGGAAGCTCTGTGTACTACAATTATTTAAACGAAGCATATAAAAACAAAATTTAAAAACTCCTGTCTAAGGTACTCATATACGTACATCACCAAAAGAGAGCATATAACTCCTCTCTATAATGATATGAGTATACTCAAAATAAAAAATAGGTTTGAACTATATTATGCGTGTTTACTATATAAAATCATAGACTCTATCTCCTATTTACTTATACTCATTACTAGTTAAAAGATCCAGTGCCCATTCTATGAACGTACGAAATGCCGAGTTATACTCAATTCCTCAACGTGGAACAAGAAAATAGCGAGTGCTGTTTTGAATATCATGCATGTATATTAATTAACAAATTAATGGATGTGTTTAGCAAACCAAATTTTAATCAATTTCGTCTAAATTGTAAAAAACATTTTTTAAGTGAACAAAGACTAAGTTAAACCATATGAAAAAATACGTTAGTCAATATTTTAATGTGTTGTAGATTTAGCTTTAATTGTGTATACTCCTTTGTAAGTTAGTTACAACTTGCTATTTTGAAAATGTTTTGTTTGTTTTTTAGGAAGAGTGGAAGAACGGCATCGTCGAACTCTTGCCCTTTTGTGTAAATTCTATTGTACATTTTACGCAATAAATTTTATTCTATTCTATTCTAATGTTGCTTTACATTGCATATCGAAGTATGTACGTAGTAAAGACGCATCTACACTCGCCCTTGTCAGACTTTTGTTCATTTAAAGCTTCTTGATTTGGAGATATGCAATGGATATATGTTGGAAACCGTTTCTATCAACCCCATTCTGCAGTAACCGCTGGAAATTATAGAAAACCAAATTCTAAGAAAAAAGATTTTTTATAAAAGTCGATAGTTTCTAAGGTATAACAACGGCAGCGACCTGAGGAATTTTACCTACAGAAAATGGGTTCCCTCAACACTTTCCGGTGAACGAGTAATAGTCATCTTCAAATTCTATAAATGTGAGACATTTAATGGAGTATGTTATAATACTATAAGTTCAAATCACAAATGTTATCGTTCACGTCATCATCCTTTAATTTCTGAACCAAATCGACTGAAAGTCGCACAGATTGGCACACATAGACGTATCAATGTTTGAGAAGTATTTTGTAATCAAAATATATGGTCAATAATAGCATCCAGTACAATAAATGTTAACATCCAATGCCGCATTTAATTTTACAATTCACTTCATGGCCAAGCAGTCTAGCAAATGTAAAAGGGGACCTCCGTTACGTTTTCCCTAACTGAAGAATTAACTCCACCACCACCATGTCTTTGGCTATTGCAATCTCTTTTACTGGGCATTTTGAGGTTCGCTTCTTTGCAAACAGCATAACTAAAGCACTCACAAACTATTCATAACAATTTCCTTAATTATTGGAAATATTTGTATGACTGATGGTCGAGAGGTGAGCGCACTTGCCTCTCACCCAAAAGTTCCGGGTTCGATCCCCGGTCGTGGCAGTGGAAAATACTGTGAGGGATTTTTTCACTATACACGGATATTGGCTGTGTGTCCCTTGTCTCTAAATGTGTAGCCCCCTCCCACACAAGGCTCTTCTAGAGCCTTCCGGGATAAAGGGGGTCGTCATTACCTGTGGTGTATATTATTATTAAAAAAAACACTATAGTAAAAATACTAAAAACTTATTGAAACTTGTCATAATAATATATAACTGACATGAAAAGTCCCCTTTACAATACAATAAATTCTTTTTTTTTCGGCCGCTATTCACAAAAAATTAGTATAATAATTAGGTGATCTCTGATCATTCGGCAATGGAAATATCAATAAATCTGAATAGGAAAATTGAGGACCTAGAAGAAAAAAAAATTAACTACAACAAATGTAATATGGAAGAGGTAAACAATACTATGACAAAATACATCAAAGATATACAGCATATACCAATGAACAGAGACACAATCAAGCAATTCAACGAAAAACTGATGACAACAATCAGGGAAAATACACCCAAAGAACAAGTGAAATATTATACTTATAAACTGCCATCATATATCATCCGAATGATAAAAAATAAAAGAAGGATGTATAGAGATTACCTAAATCGTCCAAGTGAGGACTACAAGAGGCAAATCAATAATTACAACAAGGACATTCAGAAACTGATAAGGCAATACAAAGAAAACAACTGGATGAAAACATGTAGCGAAATAAACAAGCAACAAGGGAAAAACTACTGGCAACAAATCAAACGAATGACACAATATAAGCCACACCAGAAACTAACTACTCTGAAAAAAAACAATAATACATATAATTCTGATCAAGAAAAGGTAGAATTATTTGCAGAACATTTCAAAGAAACCTACAGGGAGAACAACAACCCTCAATTTGATGACTTACAGTATGAAGACGTTAACAACTGGTACCAGACATATTTTTCTGAAAACCCAGTGCCAGACACAAAAGAAATAGATGAAGAAATCTACTTCCAAATACTCTATAAGGGTAAAAATACAGCACCAGGATACGATAATATCACGAAAAACATAATAAGAAAACTTAACTACGAAATACACTTATACATTAAAAAAACATACGAATATTGCCTCAACCACTACTACTTTCCTCCAGAATGGAAACATGGAATTTTAATTACCATCCCCAAACCCAACACCGAGCATACAAATGTTAACAACTATCGTCCTATTACGTTACTATCTGTTGTAGGAAAAAACTTCGAAAAAATTATCAAAACTATATTGCACAGCGAAGTAGGACATGTTATTCCAAGTTATCAGTTCGGATTCCGAGAAAAGTGTTCCACTGTTCATCCTCTAACAATCATGACTTCTAATATACAGACAGCAAAACTTAGTGGTCAATGCAGTGCTGCCATCTTTCTAGACATACATAAAGCTTTTGACAGTGTTTGGCATCATGGCTTACTATATAAACTAATGGAGATCAACTGCCCCAAATATTTACTTTTCCTTCTCAAAGACTTCTTAAATGGAAGGACTGTCCAAGTTAAAATTAACAATATTTTTTCACAAAACGTTACAATTCAGCAAGGTGTCCCTCAAGGCTCTCCACTCTCACCCCTGCTCTACAATATATATTGTTATGATATATACAACTATAATTTGGATCCCGAATATTTAAACCTCGACTCATATATCCTACAATATGCCGATGATACCGCTCTCGTAAGCCACAATAAGAATATCCCTAAGACAGTGGGGGCACTACAGCAGCTGATGGACAGAACAATAACATGGTTCAACAAATGGCGAATGAAACCAAATCCTCTAAAATCACAATACATAGTGTTCAACCATAATGCATCCCCAAGCACCCCAACAATGACTATAGGCAATAACACAATATATTGCCAAACTGAAGTAAAATATCTTGGGATCACAATAGACAATAAGCTTAATTTTAACAAACATGTTAAAATAATTAAGAAAAAATGCATTACAAGAAGTAAACATTTCCGCAGCTTAACATATAAAAATCAAGGAATCAACAAAAAAACTGCTGCCCATATTTACAGTTCAATCTGCCGACCCATATTGGAATATAACCACCCTCTATACCTCAATACGAGAAGGCAAGTCAGAAAAAACTTAGAAATAACAGAAACAACAACATTGCGATCCATTACCAAGATGAGACATCCCAGAAATCCTCTTCATAATCCCCCCAACACCCTTCTCTATGAAATCACACAAATAACCCCTATCAACCAAAGATTACAATCCCTAACCACAAAATTCGCTAAAGAAGATTATAACACAGAAATCATCCAACCACTCTGCAAAATAAGAAATCAAGGAATACCCAGCAGAAGAAAATACCCAGAGCTAACTTTATGGGAACATATCAGTTCTATGAACAATTGGCAATGAAATATTTTTATATTTTCCATTCTAGTGTACTTGTTCTTTTGTTTTTTTTTTACATAACATGAATATAATGTAGTTTATAAAATGTTTATATATAAAAAAATCTTTATATAGTTGTAACAGGCTGAAGGACTTCGGTCGATGGCCTATTGGTGTTACCAATAAAATACTTTTATTATTATTATTATTAATTAGGTGATCACCTAATTATCTTTTTTAATAATACTTTAAGGTACTATAACTAAAGAAGGTCACAACTTACTTGCTCCTGCACACCCTTCTTTATTCTTTTTTCAACCTTATTTTTCCCTGGTCCTTTGCCATGAAATTTATGTGACAAGTACCTAAATGCTTCCTTGGAGTTAAGAATATGTCCTTCGTCATCTATATATTCAAGTTTCACGTTAGGCTTGAAATTATCTTTTTCTTTAAAGTCTGTAATAGGACCTGCATATCTTTCTCGTCTGTTCTGTCTATCGCCATCATCTCCGTAAGCCTTGTCCTCGATGGAGTAATGTTTGGCTTGCAAATGTGCAAGGCGGGAATTTGAAGGTCGATTATTTTGTTCTTTATCGAGGTATCCTTTGCTCATTGCAAGTTTTAAAGCTGCCCCTACTCCTGTACTAACATCCGGTTCCTCATCTAAAATTTGCACTTCATGAGGTACTATCTGGGTAGAGTCGATTCCTTGGTTCGTAGGATCTACAGAATTCCAACCGGTTGGTTCTATAATTTCACAATCGTCATCGCTATTCTCTTCTTGAACTGCTTCCTTCTCAAAGTCTATAAGTTCTTCAGTCTCTTCTCGGTTACCTGCCTTTCCATAAGTTGGAATGTCACCTAATAAAAACATCAATGGTTAGACATATTCTTTATTTCTTTTTTGACTCTTTACAGAGTGTATTGTAGTGTTGAGTGTACAGTAAAATATAACAGATGTATTTAAAATGTGGAACGAACATCTTTATGATTTTTCTATAACTATGTAATAAACTCTTAATTTTTGTTTGAAACTTTATGTTCATTGACCCAGGCAGAAGTTCTCAAACTAACTATTCACTTTATTAAAACTATTGAGGTTAGGTCAGTTTTTAAACAGGAAAAAGTTATATTTGATTTTGGTGTGTCTGGTCATTCCTATTGCCAGTTTTTTTAATGATAAACTAATTGCACCCTATATTATATGTACAGGGTATAACTAGAAAATGATTGAAAACTCTATTATTAAAATATTCGTCGGTAAAATTGTTTGTGATTTATTACAGCTTGACCTCATTTTTAAATTTTATTTTGTTTCAGCTATTTTCAATTTTGTTAGTTTAGTTTGCAGTTTAAAAACAAATTATAGTGTTAAAACATAATATTTCAGTCGCAAACTCCTCTATAAAATCCTTACTTGACTATAAGGAACGTAACCAGACTGCAACCAACAGCTGCTGTTCAGGCTATGTGCCCCGCCGAGCGTTTAATTACGAATTACTAGCCTGGTGCCTTAAGTGTAATAATTACAAATTCCCAAACAGATCGCAAATGCTTCGATTATAACAAATACCGGCCAAAAGGAGTTCTCGTGTCAGTCATTCCACACCACTTGCAAACTGCAGTTTCGAGCTGTTGGCTCTCATGAGTGCAAAGTAGGAATTAGTCTTTCGGCCAGTGTTTGTTGCAATAGAAGCAGTTGCTTTCTGTTTGGTAATTTGTAAGTGTTATGCTTAACGCACCAGACTTGTAACTCGTAATTCAGCGCTCGGCGGGGCACACAGCCCGGACAGTAGCTGTTGGTTGCAGTCTGGTTATGTTCCTTACAGTAAAATAAGGATTTTATAGAGGAGTTTGCGACTGAAACATTATGTTTGAATATTCTGCCCTCTAGAAGCACACTTGAACTCAAATTATAGTGTTATTCAAAGTGGAACCACACAAATCTATTGTAACAATATGCAGAAAAAGCTGGCCCATTGAATCAAAGTTTGATCGAGAAATTTCCTATTTACTTAAAGAAATCTCCATCTTTAAAATTTTAATTTGAAAAACAGACAACAAACGTACCTAAAGTTCTGCAAAATTCTGCAGTAGCATTCAAAATGATATTGCCACTGTCATTGTTTTCTTCTTCAGGCTCGGTTTTAACTTCCGTTTTTATGATGTCCGCAATTATATTTTCTTTCTGTTTAATTCGCCTCGCTTTATGTAGAGCTTTTTCTAATACATCATCTTTTTCATCATCTATTTTGATATCAGTTGGAATTTCAACAGCTGAAAAAATAAAATAAATAAGAGAAATTAAATATTGATCAATCAAATTTTAATTAATTACTCTTTTACTACAAGCGTAGTCAAAAACTTCACTAATGGATAATTACTTACAAGGCACATCATCGATATCAAAATCAGGATCATTTTTATATTTTGGCCTTCGTGAACCAATTGCTTCAATTCCAGTATTTTTGGGTTGTTCCTGCAATTCATCAGCTGTAAGCAACTTCCCCTTTGTCCTAATTTTTCTTATTTTCTTTTTCGGCTTTTTAAATTTAGCCAACTCTTCCTCATTATAATATTCCGAAGCAAGAGTTAGTTGTCTTTCTGGTATACTTTCGAGTTTCTTCTTAGCCAATTTTTCCTTTACTGACTGAGCCACAGCCTGTTTCCTTTCTATACTGTTATCATAACCGATTTTAAAACTGTCTCGTTTTTCACCATCTATTTCCTCATCATACTTTGATAATAAAGACTTTTCTTTTGCATTCCCAAATTCATCAAATTCGTTGTCCTCATATGCATTATACAGAATTTTTCGTTTCTTATTTTCAACACTCTGAAAATCAACGTTTATATTGAATCTGCCTTTCATTATTTATAAACTATACAGAGATTAGACACCCTACAAACCTTTCTATAGCGCTCATCATCAAGCATATTAACATTTACTAAAACATCCTCATCTTCTTCCAGTACCCCTTGATCCTTTAAAGTAAGTATAACTGTTCGTTCTTCAGCAAAAGTTTCTACATCGTGTTGCACTTTTAAACCTTTTAAATCTTTACCAGTATATTTATGACGCATTTTCTCACGTTTCTCCGATTCCACCACTTCACTAACGCCAAACTGTGCATCAAGTTCTTCCAACATTTTAGCCTGAAAATTGAAGTATTTAATAATTATATAGACACCTAGTAAATAGGTTAAATACAAACTTACCCTTTTGTCAGCTTCCTGCTTAGCTTTTTCAATTTTTCTATTTTTGTTAACCCACGACAAAATATCATCCTCAATATCAGCTTCACCGAGTGATTTAATTTTTGAATACTTGTTGTGAATTTGCCTTTTTCCTCTGATTTCTGCCAATTTAGCTCTAATTTTTTCCTGTTGGGCTTTTTGTTGTAAATTTTCTGCAGGCTTATGATAAAATTCTCCCAAATCATCTTTCTTCTTTCCATCATCTCTTCTTTTAAAATTAGAGTTATTACCACTAGCACTACTAGAAGATGTACCGACATCTAAAGGCTTTAAACCCAACTTAGCCCGCAATCTGTTCGTTTCTTCTATAGATAAACTTTCAGCACTTTGTGCAGAGGTATCAGGAGCCCTATCGCTTGGTCTTGGTGCTGTTGGTGGAGAATCATCTTGTATAATTTCCACAACATCAGATCCTACAAATATGTATAGATTATTTTCAGATCTCAATAATTAATATCATCCACTTACCGTCACTCTCATAATCATGTCTTTGAACTTTTTCTCTCCTCTTTTCTTTATGATGATGATGTTTTCTGTGTTTGTGTTTTTTCTCTCTAGGAACTTCATATTCATCATAGCTTCTGCTCCTGCTTCTGTGACGACGTTTACGGGATTCCTTATCTTTATACTTCTTACTACTGGAACCCATAACTTATTTAGACTATTAAGTTAATATCTAAAATGTTGTATAACCGAGCACTTACGGTATTTTTGAAAAAGCCTATAGAAACCACCAAATCTGGAATATTTATTTTCACAAATATATAACCACGATAGAAACGTTTCTCATACGATACGAAGACGAAACGAACACGAAGTGACACTGTGAAATTAGCAACGTGTTAAACGAGCTCTTAATAGCTGTGTTCTCGCGAGTTACTTTTAAACCGTAACCGTACCTAAGCCACACATCAGAAAGAACCAGATGTTTCACTGATGACGCATTTTGGTTAAAGTCTTAATCCACTCGTGGCCGGTCCGGGTTTTTAATGTGTTCTTCACATCTTATAAATGCCCAAATCCACCTCTGTCTGAAGTAACTCTGTAGCTGAAGGTGCTGAAGCCAACTCCGTGTTGCTTCTTCTGCGTAGAATCGTGGCCGGTCACGTGACGTATCAAAAAATGAAACTGTTACATAGGAGGTTTGTTTTGGTTTTGACTAGAACGGGTCTGGAACAATCCCCGTCATGCGCAATAAGGAAATAGTCATGGACAGTGTATTAAAATTGGTATTTTATTAAACTGCCCAAGACGGGTTCCGAACTGTAAATTTGAACCAAAACAATTGAAAACTGAAAAGTCTGGTTGAATCTAGTCTGTGCCTAAGCCAATCTGTAGTCATTTTGAAGAATTTGACATATAAGTGCACATGTTAGCTCACTGAGTTAATGCATGGTTAATTAAACACTAGTATGGTGACACTGGTGACGGATAGTTAGCAGAGATTTAGTCGATTTATCTGTAATTACTTTGGTACTGCCCTTGGTCTCATGCCGCTTTCCCGCTATTAGATTTTATATCCAATGATGTCATAAGAAGGGTGAGCGCTTGAAAAGCAGCGGTATGTACCTGTTTTAAATTTTGCTTTCCCAGTGTCAAACATCCTAACTGAAAATATAACAGTAATAAGCAATTTATATTCATCAAATATTTTTCCGTATGGCAAGCCATTTAAATTCTTACTTTACCATCAAGAGAGCCTTATTGATGACGTCTATAACGTATAATCGGGGTTTACAAAAATTGACTCAGGGCATTCAAATCAGTGTCTTTGTTATTCTTAGCTGCTTTCGTTCGTGCTGAACATGGTAATCATGATTACAGAATATGCCGATAGAAAATAAGTTTTTTAAAATACCCATTTTTCATTGGCCCTTTTGGTAGTCATGATTACCATGATCAGCACGAACGAAAGCAGCACTTATCGTTTTAGAAAATGATACTTTCAAATTGCTCTGAGTGAAATTTCATAAACCGACTAATCAAGGATCTTATGATGCGTATATTAATATAACATCCTTGCCCCTAATCATGGTGTAGTATTAGGTGGTCCGGCACACACGGCACTTGCCATGTTAATCGGCAGCTTCATAAGTGCTTGGTTTCTATTTAACTCAGTAAATGGCGCCCGGAATATACTCCTGCAATTACCTAGGCATAGATGACGGATTTCCTTTGATGCATGTAGTGTTGCATATATACACAAGTAAACGGCAAAACTAAGACAAAAGGAACGAACTAAAAGGCTCTTTAAATATAAATAAAACAAATCTACAGAGCATTAACTACATAGAACCTGTAAAACTGTATTTCTAATATTTCTATGCGTAAATAAGTAAAGACGAGACTTTATTTGTCCTATAATCTATTGCATTACACACAACTAAACATTTAAGAAGCCATTCGTACGGGTCTTGTCGCATCACCTAATATACTACACCATGCCGTCCGTACCCCTATAATATACTTAGGCCCAGTTGTATAAAAGTGGATCAACGAATATTCAGTGGAACTTGGTTCAAAATCCGTGGATACTATTGTTGTAGCAATTGTAACCCTGGATTTTCAACTGAATATTAGTTGATCCACTTTTGTACGACTTTAATGGTATAACGAGTAATAAATACAGGTGTTGCGTGAATGTTATGGTAAAAACTATTTACCGGAAGATCGCTTGAAATTGACTAATAGAAATGGCAACAGTGCTTGAATAAACTGAACTGAAGTTAACGTGAAGTCTATTTTGTGTTTGTCTATTCTGGTCTGAAGTAAACATAAATTAACGATTTGTTGATTTTTGCAAAATGAATCATATCCTCAAGCAATTACAGACGCTTTGCGAACAAGAACTTCATTCGAATGTCGCAAAAGTTGTACGTATTAACATTAGTTCCAAATATAATTTTTGTTTTGTTTCTTTAAATTTTTTAGTGTGATCTGGCTTTAACTGTAGGAGAACAAAAACCTGATGCATTTAATTTGCTGATAAAATTCCAAATAACTTTCCACTATGCAGAAGCTCTATATAATATACAACAATATTTCCAAGCGGAAAATCTATACCGACAAGCATTACAAATGAGAAAAAATATATACATTAAAAAAACTAATAATAACAAAATAGCCGAGAATCAAAATGAAATAGCAAGTGATGCAGAGATTAAATATAAGATACATTTATGTTGTTTAGCGCTGAAACAGAAAAAAGCTGCTGTGGAAATTTTACAAATGATTTCTGCTCGACTGCGTACCCCTAAAATAAATATGGCTCTAGGAAATCTTTATAAAGAGTTAGGAATGGAAAGGCCTGCAATAGCTTGTTTTAAAGAAGTACTAAGAGAATGCCCTTTGGCCCTTGAAGCAGTTGAAAATCTTCTTAAATTGGGAATAAAAGTAAGTTGGTAGGGCAAAGTTAGCTTTATGTGGCTCTGAAATAAATACTTATTAATGTAACTCACTTCCTTAATGTGTTTATAATTTCAGGGCGTGGAAGTAAATTCTTTAATGGTAGATGTATCTTCAGAAATAACTTGGTTGAATTCATGGATAAAAGCTCAGGCACAACTACATTCTCGTGACTTTGAAAATGCCATAAAAACCTACAAAAGCATGGATACACACGGTTTATTGAAAGACAACACATCTCTTCTAGTAAGCATGGGGTACTGTTACAATTATATGGGTGAGACGCATAGAGCGATATCGATATTGACAAAAGTAAGATATTCTCTATTCACGAATTAATTCAGCTCTTGATTGTTTTATTAGGTTTTTAAATTTTTAGGCACTCCGTATCGACCCTTTTCTGAGAATAGGTAGAGATTTACTATCAACTCTCTTAGCAGCGTCTGGCAATAAGGACCATATCCGCACTTTAGAGACTTTGACACCTACTATGGATATGTCCCATTGGTACAGCGAACATTGGGTGGTCTTAGGCAACTATATGTATGCTCTGAAGAAATTTGATAAAGCTGCTTATTTTGGACAGCAGGCGTGTTTACTTGACCGAAGAAACGTCGAGGCACTTCTCTTGAAAGCCAACACTTTACTACAAATTAAAAAATATCAAGATGCGGCTAGTCATTGCACTGAGGCATTGCAGATTTGTCCTTATAGGTAATCCGATGTAATTCAGCAGTAATTGAATTGCATAATTTTCTTTTGATAATAATAATAATAATTTATTAATTCTGTAGATTGTGGTTACACAATATAGAATAAGTCAGTACAGTACAAAAATAAATGTATACGTGTTTCTACGTACATCATTTAAGTCAGCGCGCGATAAAATGAAGAAAAATCGTAACACCTAACAACATAACAATTTTAGTTAATTATTACAGCTTTTATTTATTTTATTGTTTGCATAGTTGACCTGCGAAGCAAGTGAAAACAGAATTGACCGAAATTTAGGTAAATGACCTGCCAGATTCACAATTTTTGGTTAACTAATAGTTAGAGGATAAATATTGGTTTATTATAAAATTCTGTTTCAAAATGTCTGGTTAACTTGAAGGTCTTGGTTATCTTATGGTTAAGTAAACCAGAAGTGAGATCCTGGTTAACTAAGAGTCTGACAACGACTATCACATCAATTTTTGTTTTGTTCTTACAAAACTTTCTTAACTTTCACTTTCTTAAGTGATTAAATTTATTTCTATCAATGGATTTCGTGATTATAATGTGAATACTTACACTGACTGCTTGTAGTAATTCTGAAGAGATTAGGATACCTAAAATACTTAATAAAATATTTGTAATTTTCAGGATAGTGGGAATTTGATACACAAGCAAATCTCAAATAAACGTGATATTTATAAATAATATAATAATAATAATTTCAAGATAGTTTTGTATATAACCTAAATTTAATACCCGTAATTTTGTCATTGTAAATTAATATAAATATTTATGTATTTGATTCTTTTGTTCCTTGCATTTCGTTTTTGGCATGTTGTATTTTGTAAAATTGTCCTGTAAGTGGAGTATTCTCTTGGGCAATAAATTCTTTGTTATTGGCATTTCCGCTAAATTAAAAAAATATATAGTACATTCAGCAAATTATATTTTTCTGGGTTGCTTTTGTTGGCTTTTATCATTTATTAGAAATAAATAACACTAAATTCAATGGAATTCTACTCAATATATAGATACTATTTAAATTTTTTAAAAGTGCTTAGTGCTCGGAAAATTAAGCACTTTTTTTCAGTGCTTAGTGCTCGCGAGCAGTTTTTGTCAGTGCTCGGCACAGCTCTGATTTCAATGTTAGGGGTGGTGAATAAGCTGTTGTATGGTTAAATTTCATACGGCCTACCCGAATCCTACCCAAAGAACCGATCCGCGTGCCTGTGATGGAAAAAACGCGAAATAAGGGTGGGAACCTTAAAAATATCGTGTTCAGCACCCTCTAAAACAGGGGGTACCCACGTTTTATCCCTGTCACAGAACTTTTGTGTTTGAACCCTTTTTTTGCAACTTAGTATAATAATAAACGACTTTACAATATACGGTGAAGTTTAAATAATATTTATTTATTCTTACACTTAACCCTAATATTATAAAATATTGTTTTCATCTGACTATCACTTCAACCTGGTATATAAATATTTATAATAGTTAAGTTTTTAAATTTGCATAATATTATCCCACCCTGTCAACACGGTTTTATATCCACAAAGACTATTGAAACTGCTTCCTATATCTATTAGATCCTGTTTATAAAGACCTTGATAGAGGAATGTATGTAATGTTTGACCTCTTGCGCGTGTTTGATATACCTTTAATATTGAGTTTTTAGTCACCAAATTATATAACATTGGAATACAAGGAACCTTATTAGAGTGGATAAAATCCTTTATGTCCAACAGAAATTGGTTGGTGAAGTATAACAACACTCTGTCAGATACGAGGGATGTACAGTGTACACATGGGAGTTCCTCAGGGTTCTGTGTTAGGACCATCGCTATTTGCACTATACGTGGACGATTTTCCAAAGTATATCAGCAACGGTAGAGTCACAATGTACGCTGACGACACTACCATTATAGTTTCAGCACAGACCCCTGAGGAGCTAGCTGAAAAAGTAACTCTTGCTTGCAATGAACTTGATATCTGGTGTCAGCGTTATCAATTAATATTAAATGATAAAAAAACTCTCTGTGTAAATTTCCATTCTAGAAAAGAACTTACTCCGGTTTTTCTAATTGATAACAATATTAATGTGGTACAAAAGTTCAAATTTTTAGGAACTTGGCTCGATAATAAACTTTCTTGGAATGATCACATAGTCTTTGTTTGCAATAAAGTAAGCTCTGCGTATTTCACTTCACACGGTTAAAAAACGGCAAATTCTGAGCTACCTACTTTTAATTAAAAAATTTTTTTGGTAGATGTTCTGCTAACTTCCATGTGAAGTTAGCAGAACACCCAAAATTTTTTAAAAAATGACAACGGTAAAATTGTTACTTTCACGATTAATTAGCGGCTACTTAGCGGCAAATAATAGGCCTATGGGTTTTTATTTCTGCAAAGTTTTTGCTTATTCTAAAAAATGATTTTTTTGTTTTATCGCCTTAATTTTTATTTTTTTTTAAATTTCATTTTCACCATTCGCTTACGGTTAAAAAACGGCAAATTATGAGCTACCTATTTTTAATAAAAAAAAATTTTTGGTATATGTTCTGCTAACTTCCATGTGAAGCTAGCAGAACATCCAAAAAATTTTTAAAAAGTGACAACGGAAAAATTGTTACTTTCACGATTAATTAGTGGCTACTTAGCGGCAAATAATAGGCCTATGGGTTTTTATTTCTGCAAAGTTTTTACTTATTCTAAAAAAAGATTTTTTTGTTTTATCGCCTTAATTTTTTTTTTTTTTAAATTTCATTTTCACCATTCGCTTACGGTTAAAAAACGGCAAATTCTGAGCTACTTACTTTTAATTAAAAAAATTTTTTTGTAGATGTTCTGCTAACTTCCATGTGAAGTTAGCAGAACACCCGAAAATTTTTAAAAAATTAACAACGGTAAAATTGTTGCTTTCACGATTAATTAGCGGCTAATTAACGGCAAATAATAGGCCTATAGTTTTTTTAATTCTGCAAAGTTGTTCTGCTAAGTTCACACAAATGCCTTAGCCTACAGCCATTTGTCACTGAACATAATTACATGGGATGTAGGTAGAAATATACACAGAGTGTTAATTTCGCAAAAAAGAATTATTAAACTTATTTTCAATTTAAAATCATTAGATAGCTGCAGGGATGTTTTCAAGAAAAATAAAATTTTAACAGTTGCATGTTGCATTTTATTTTAAAATGTGCGTGTTATACACATAAAAACATTGCTAATCTTAATAGACTGGGAGATACACACTCTTATAATACTCAAAACAATAATTTATTAACAATCCCACCTCACTCTACTATTCTTTCTAAACACTCACCAAATTACAACACCATCAATTTATTTAATAAACTTCCAGTTAAACTAAAAACTATAACAGGCTACAACAAATTCAAGGTAGCTACAAAAAATTATTTAATAGAATTTTTTTTATAGTTTTTGACTCAATAACTTAACTGTTATTGCATTTAATGTGTAAATATATGTACCTATACATACATGTATATTATTCTCTTTTATTTTATTTAATGTATATGACTTATATTTACAATATATTATACCTATATTTTTTTATATTAAGTACTCTATTTTGACTTACCAAATATACATGTTATGTATCTCACAATTGTTAATAAAGATTATTATTATTATGGTAAAAAATATGAAATTATTTACAGGTATGAACTTCATAAATGTTTGGTCGAATGCTACATACAGACTAGTAGATTGAGAGAGGCAGAATCAATGGCTATGAATGCTTGTAAACAGATGAACTTCAGTGCTCTAGGATATTGTGTAAGTTACTCTCATATTACAATCATAGATTTATTACAAACAGAATCCCAAGATGCCATATATTATGGTTACTTAAAAACCTGCCTCCAAAGCTTCTGCATGCCTTTTTAAGTTTGTCATTTTACTATACAATGTAAACTGTATTTTCCGTGCCTCTTTTTGATACTCTTTGGAATGTGCTAACAGAAATTAACGAGAAAAAAAAACAGCTTTTTTTGAATTCCTCATACCCAGATGAGATCACATCTTTATTTATGGATGCAATAGTAAGATAGTGTAAGTTTGACAACTGATGTTTATGACTTCCTAAGCGAAATTTCTTATAAAGACTTACTTCTCCCCACAACTTTCTGTATTCTGCTCTTGCTTCACCCAAAACTTATTTTTAGGACGTTAGAATTTGAAAAATGTATAGAGGGCGTTGGTAATAGCTTAAAAATGAAAATCGCATCAGGTAAAGTGCCTTTTCTGTGCGAAATATTGAAAAATTTTCTCAGAATTAAAAAATATGACGTACCAAATTACAGAACTAAATACATTTTTTTTATTTATAAAATTTTAATGTTTTAAGAAGATAATGCCATGGAAACAAAATTAAAAGTAATCCGTCTTTGTGTCAGAATAATTATTGTTAAAATAGTAAAAATGCCAACTTTACAAGAAAAAGTTTGTTGAGTACTATGCTATGGCACTGGCGTATCTGGCAAGAAAAATGATTTCAAAGTTTAATGAAAAGTGAAAAGGGCCCTAGTGATACAGGGATAAGTAAATCGTTAATTTGTAAAATATTCAAAGGAAACAAAGTTTTTCCATTCAAACCAAGATTTTGACATAATCTGGAGTGCAGTGATGAAGTAAGTGCTGAGCTTATATGTTAATGGGGGAAAAATTTGCAGAAGACCGTTTTTTTCATCGACATATCATTTTCTCTGATGAAGCAACTTTTACCACCAATGGTGTTGTGTCTAGTCAGAATTGCCGCTACTGGAGCGATACAAACTCAAATTTTAGAATTGTTACCGATAGTCAATATTCTAAAAGAGTTAATGTTTGGTGTGCAATATGCTACAATGGTATAATCGGACCATACTGATAGAAAATTAAATCGGCATAAATATTTAAATCTACTGGAAACATTTTATCATGAATATTTATATACTTTGCCACCGGAAGAAGAGGACATTTGTATTTTCAGCAAGGTTGTTCAGTCCACAACACACAAATAGTAAGAAATTGGTTGAATAATAATTTTCCAGAAAATTGGATTGGACAATTTGGACCCTTTCCGTATCCACCCAGATTGCCTGATTTGACTATTTGCAATTTTTATTTATGGGGTGATCTGAAGCAAATTGTTTATTCCCACGATTTAAAACGGATGTAAATGCATTGAAAGAGAGAATAACAAATGCTATAAATTCCCTTCAACACATTCAAAATAACTACAAAGAATTTAAGAACAGAACATGGGTAGAATAAATAAATTTATCATTACATTTATAATATTAAAAAAATAATAAATTTTATAAATTAAAAAAAATGTATTTAGTTCTGTAATTTGATATGTCATATTTTTTAATTCTGAGCAAGTTTTTCTAATAAATTTTTTTAAAGTTCGCACAGAAAAGGCACATTACCTGATGCGATTTTTATTTTTAAGGTGTTATCAGCGCCCTCTATAAATTTTAAGTCTGGTGATCAGAATAATGATAAACTATTTTCAAAATTTATTTTAGTTGCACGCAACAGTGCTGCTAAAAGATCCAATGGCATCGAGTAAAACCGTTAGAAGAACACTAGAGAAAGCTGTATCCCAAGACAGAAATGGTTTGACAAATGCATTGTGTATGTTGGCAGAGTTTTTGGAACAAGAACAGCAATATGAACAGGCCTCGCAACTTCTATTAAAGCATATAGAAACGCAAAGACCGTCCTCGAGATTGCACCAGTTGTTGGGCGATTGCTTTGTTAATCTACAAAAAGATGACGAGGCCTTCCATCATTACACTATAGCTCTTAAACTTGATCCGACAAATCAAAGAGCAACAGAGGGGTTAAATAATATAGGCAGAAGTTTATCTTTGAGCAAACGAGACAGTTATTACACTTGTGTGGCTGGAGAGACATCTTACACATCTCAAGGTACAAATTCCTCTGATCATGAGGTTGATCCGGAAAGCGATACAGATCCATGGCCTGCCGGCAGTGACATTGGTGGGTTTGAGTGAGATCTTGTATTTTTGAAAACTTATTTATATCTAATTATTGTTTTATTTTATGGTAATTAATATTTTATGTAATAGAATTTTTCAATTAGAGTTGGCCAACCTGTATTGGTTGTTTACCTGTGATTATTTTAAATATAAATAAATAAAAAATATGGAGTTTTATTTATGTAATATTAATTGCAAAAGTATGCGTCATATATGAAAGTTGGAAATAAATTTGTTAAAGACAAAATTTCAGAAATTGTTCATTATTTTGATACTCATTATGAAATGTGTTATTATTCATCTTAATTCTTTCATTTTGGTTTATCTGCAATTTTCCAGTTTTTGAAGTATTTATAATATCAGTAGTAAGAATGTTTTATTTGTGCTTTGTAGATTTTTCTAAGGACTAGTGAATCTATTTGCTCTGTATCCCTAATATATCCAAGGGCCTACATAGATTTTTCTTGTAGGAGGGTAATAGGAAAAATAAAAAAAATAGATTTTTATGTTTTCAGCTTCAAGGATTTTTTCAATATCTATATTATTGGACCACCATGATATTCTAAAAACAGACATGAGTGTCTGTCGTGGCCCTGCAATAAACCTTGAGTAGACCACGCCAAAACAGACATTATTAGCAGACAGAACTGCTGGCCGCCACCCCCCCATCAGAATGGGGGTAATGCGATAATTGAGACCGCCGCCCCCCGAATGGGGCCCACTTAGGGCTCTGACCCCCATGTTTAGGGCTCCGCCCCTCGCTGTGAAAAGTGGCCCACGTGCCGTCAAAATATCTGTGGCTCCCGTAGCTATCTTCACCACCCTAAGTCTTTTCCCCCAGATCCCATAGTGATCCTAACCTCACAAAAACAAAATGGTATAACTCCAGAACGATTGGAAATGTAATATTAATAATAATCGTCCTTATTGATACATAAAAAATAACAACTTCCGGTTTCAACTGCCAGTCATCCAAAACATGCAATGTGGGGTATCAAATGAATTGTCTATGTCTAGAATAGAAATTTTACTATATTTTCGTTCTAAACGTAAAAATGGCACTTAGAGCTTAATAATTTGAATTTCAATTAAAAATCATGTCCTCGGGTTCGAAACATGTCGGAATCTGCTATAAAATAACATGAGTCTTTCCCCATAATGTAATATCAATGATCGAATCACAAGTTGCCTATCAAAATTTAGACGCAAGCCGAAAAAAAATATCTTCCTGCTGAATTCAATTATTATGGTGTCTGTTATGGCCCTGTGTTAAATATAGAAAAATATGCCCTACTAGTCGGCCACAGCAGACACACTAAAAACTTCCACATCTCGCTAATTGGTTTGCCCAAATATGGAGGGGTATTCTGACAGGCCAGAACAGACACAACATAGCACCGGTTAAAGGAAACGCGTGTCAGCTTGGCATACATTTTGACAGAATGTAAACAGAACCCAGTGCCTGCAGTGGCCTGGCAGGCAAAATCGTGAACAGACACCGGTGTCTGCTTTGGTGCTGAATGTGTTAATGTAAGAAATATATTCATATCGAATAAAAAAACAATTATTAACCGTTAAAACTAAAAAAAATTGTAAGTATCTGCAGATCATCCACTCTAACTCTCATCTGACTTTTTATGTTCTAGCGCTTCTGAGGGGGGATAAATACCACTTCTATCCCTCTCACCCCCTATCTACTCCCTTGAACATAAATAAATAAACATTTATTGTCCACAAGAATACATAGAGCATTTTATAAGACTAGTCAAAATAAAGGTAATAAATATAAATAAATAGTACAAAGACTTGTACAAGTAGCTGCTGGTACAGCCGGACATCAAAACATAACATTTAAGACATAAGTACATGAATATAAGAAACGTGACTGACTAAACGGAGTGGTCGACATAATTAAAGTTTTAGACCGTAGTTTGTGTGAATTCGCCTATGTTGCAAACATACAAGTTGAGTAGCAGATCTTTTACTTCCTTATTGAAGTGCTTTAAGTAAGATACGTTTTTAATATTATTTGGAAGCTTATTAAAGATATTTAATCTCAATATAACATGGGATCTATTTGTGAGACTAAGGGGTGTGTTGGAATGGTAAGTACATTTCTGTTACAAGTTTCATATGAATGGAAATTATTGTTTAAATTAAAATCATTTTTATTGATGAAAACATACTGAAGGAGATTAGTTTAGGTTAGTATGCCGAACTAGAAGAAAAGATCTCGACATGAATGCCTTTTATTGACACCCGCGCCATTCACCGAATAATCCTTTTCTGTGCTTTAAAAACATTTGGCGTTGATGCACAAGAGCCCCAGAAACATATTGCATAAATTAGTCTGGATTCCACTTGGGAATAGTAGAATGAAATGAGCATTTTCCCATTTATAACATTTTTGAGGTTCCTTATCTGAAAACCGACAGTATTCAGCTTAGACATGAAATTATTACAGCGAGGTTTCCAAGTTAAACACTCATCTATAGTAAGCCTAAGAAATTTAACAGATTCCATTCTTTTCAGAGAGATTTTATTGTAAGCTATATTTAAATCCATGTTATTTTTATTACGATTTGTATCAAAATGTAGATAACCAGTCTTTTCTGTGTTTAAGAATAATAAATGAATAACACCACAGATAATTACAACCCCCTTTATCCTGGAAGGCTCTAGAAGAGCCTTGTGTGGGAGGGGGCTACACATTTAGTGACAAGGGACACACGCCCAATATCCGTGTATAGTGAAAAAACCTCTCTCACAGTATTTTCCACTGCCACAACCTGGGATCGAACCCAGAACTTTTGGGTGAGAGGCAAGTGCGCTCACCTCTCAACCACCAGTCTTATAATATAATAGTCTATTATGATTAAAAAAACTTCGATAACTTGTTTTAAGAGGTTACTTTTGATTTCATTTTCGTTGATATCGCTACCGGTGACAAAGAGTGATGCATCATCAGCATACAATGAAGTAGTCTTTTACAAAATCGGAAAGGTCATTGATAAAGAGTAGAAATAATACAGGGCCTAAAATAGAACCCTGGGGTACTTCCACTCCCATGCTAGTTGTACCCGAGTTAAACTTTTCATAAACGCAATGTATTTTATGGCCGATTTCAACAAACTACAATCTGTTTGACAAATAAGAGTCAAACCAGTTTAGGGGTTTAGTATGCCATATCTCTCCATTTCAAACAGGAGGCCGCTGTAATCAACACAGCCTGCTTAGGTCGCAAAACATTCCAGCAGGGGCTCTCACCTGCATCCAAGGCAGCAATCACCTGTCTAAGAAAGGAGTCCACAGCAGTCATGGTAGAATGGGATGATCTAAAGCCATGTTGAGCGGTAGAGAGGATTTTATATTTATTCAAAAATTTCCATAGCCTATCAATCACACATCTCTGTAGACATGGACCAGCCTCGTAAAGGGCTGCTCTACTGCCACTGTTTCAGTTGCAAGTGTGAGTTTGTAGCGTATCAATTATTTGTGCTGATTTAAATAACTTCTCGGAGGTAACCAAAAAATCTTTGGATTCAACAAATTTATTATCTTCATTTGGTTATAACAATGTTTTTCAGAACTTTCTCGTGTGCAGGATAACTGTAAAACCTTAGTTAACAATTTTTAGTGACAAATTTTGTTCTCTTAAGAACACGGACTATAAATAACAGTATTTTTGATCACATATATTTTGATGTTAACCCGATAGATTTAAATCCAAAAACTGCTACGTATTTCGCACGCAAGAACCATATTCATGGAGGTTCTTTAATTTTTATTAAATCTAACTTAGTCTTTAGAGAACTTAGCACATTCAGGGAATTATCTGTTGAGTGTCATAGAAATGTGTGGTATATCTTTAAATCTAGATCAAAATGTCAAAGTAGTAATTATTATTAGCCGTTACTCGAGTCCGAGTATAAAAATGTTACAGTCGATAGATTGTGTACAATAAAAACAAGTAAAAGGTGTAGTCTATTGTAATTCCCATTCATCTACGGTGCACACGACTATGGCTATAAAGGCCAATTCGGGAGAGCACATGTCGACCGCAGTCAGGACAAACATAGACCTGGTTAGGTCTTGGATTCGGCCTTCTTGCAGCAACATTTCCTTGATAGCTGGCCACAACCCCTCGCCATTCGGTTCTGTCCGCTGCAAGTTGTTCCCATTGCTCGTCTGGAATACCGCAGGATTTTAGATTTTCATGGAGAACGTCTTTGAACCTCTTTCGTTGACCGCCACGCCTTCTTCTACCGCTTAGCAATTCACCATAAAGTGTACATTTAGGAAGGCGGTTATCATGCATACGATGAACGTGACCTACCCATCTTAGGCGTGCTCTTGAAATAAGCACCTCAATTGGAAGGCTGTTTGCTCTCCTGAGTACTTCCACGTTTGATATGTGATGGAACCAACGGATTTTCATCATACTTCTGAGGTGTCTTTGCTGAAAACGTTCTAATTCTTTCACATGACGACGGTAAGTGACCCAGCTTTCACATCCATATAGCAGTGTTGGAATGACAACTGCTCTGTAGACAGCCATTTTCGTTGACAAAGCAAGGTCGTGGTTGTCGAATACTCGCTCTCTAAGTCCCCAGAGTGCTCTAGATGCAGCGTTAATTCTATTGCAAATCTCGTTGTCCATGTTTGTTTTGTCATTAACAACGTTACCTAAGTAATTGAACTGATCCACCACTTCAAGAGAATTTCCGTTAAGTGTAATGTCTATTTGGTTCACTTGATGAGGAGTTGACATAATCTTAGTCTTTCCAATGTTGATTTTAAGTCCCAAGGAATCATAGCTCTGGGCATACACATCTAAAAGTTCTTGAAGCTCTTCCGGCGTAGAGGCTAAAAGTGCACAGTCATCCGCATACTGGAGATCACAAATGAATCGTGTGCGTGTCTTCGTGAAAGCTCTAAAGCACCCTATGTTAAAGAGACCGCCATCAAAACGGTATCTGAGACCTATTCCTCTGACTGTCAGTTTGTTGTCAACAATAATTGTTAGAGCAGTGGTAAACAAATTAAAGAGTAGGGGTGCCAGGACACATCCCTGCCTAACTCCAGTGAGGGTTTGGAAAGGTTCGGTTGCCTCATTATTATACATAACCTGGGCGTTGTTGTTTGTATGTAGACTGCGACATACTTCCACAAATTTCCTAGGGATACCTAAGCGGAACATAATTTTCCAGAGCACTTCCCTATCCACCGAGTCAAACGCCTTGGTTAAATCAATGAAGGCCATGTGAATTTCTCCTTGATGTTCGAGTGCTTTTTCTTGAAGCTGTTTAAGTGTGAAGATTAAATCCGATGTGCCTCGGTTTGGTCTAAAGCCACTCTGTGTTTCAGGAAGTAACTTTTCCATAACAGGTGTTAGCCTGTTTGCCATCGCTTTAGTGAGTATCTTCCCTCCAACAGCCAGGAGAGCTATACCCCTGTAATTTCCACAGTCCGCAGCGCTCCCTTTGTTTTTGAAGAGGTTGATTAAAAGTGTATCACGAAACTCCTGCGGAGCTTGACCACTATCCCACACGACATCAAACAGTTTTTTGAGGTAGGGTATGAGCTCTGACGACACAGCTTTAAATATTTCAGCCGGGAATGAGTCGGCGCCGGGAGATTTGTTATTTTTTAGCTGCCCAATGGCGGTTAAGATCTCTTCCGTTGTTAGTGGTTTATCTAAGTCTTCGAAGGTGTCATATTGAGGGATAAAATTTATAATATCGTGATCGGCTTGACTTTGCTGGTTAAGAATGTTAGAGTAGTGTTCTTTCCATCGGGCTCTTATTTCCTGGTCTTCTTTGAGGAGATTTCCATTTAAATCTTTAATAGGGCACATATTTTTCCGACTGGGGCCGTACACTGCTTTTACTCCTTGAAAGAAATTCCTGTAGTCGTGTGAATCGGCGTACCTTTGAATTTCTCTGGCCTTGCTTGCCCACCATTCGTTCTTTATTCTTCTGATTTCGCGTTGCGTTTCATACTTAGATTGGGTAAAAGCTTCTGCTTTTGATGAGTCGTTGGGGTGGTTGATAGCGTTTTGGAAGGCAATATGTTTGCGGTCAAGAAGTTCTTGTATAAAAGCTTCATTATCATTGAACCAGTCCTCCTGTTTTTTACTTGCTGCAGTGCCAAGAATTTCCTCACTCGCACTTTTTAAACTGTCTTTAATTTGTGTCCAGGTAGCAGCGACATCTACAGAATTGGTTTCTTCTAGTGCACTCAAATTCTCTTGAACTTTTTGCTTTAGCTGTTCGACGGTTTGTTGGTCACGCAATTTACTAATACAGAGACGGAGTCTACGTTTTACTTCAGTTCTTCGGTGTTTGGGTCTCATAACAAGTAGTAATATGCTGTGTATATAGACCGCCTAATGGGGATGTCAATATATTTTTTAGTAAATTGTCATCTGCTTTAAATTATGCTATGAAAAACGGTGATAAGTATGACTTTATTATTTTGTGTGGTGACTTCAATATTGATTTGCTGGACAAAGTACTGCCCACTAGGGTGCTCTGTGACATTTTTGAGTCCTATCAGCTAATTATCACCACAAATGAACCAACACGAATATTTCAAAATATTAATGCTCATAGAAGTTCTTCAGCAATTGATTATGTAGTAACTAATATACCTTTCTCAAATTATAAGGTACAACTGTTTAATGCATTGTTAGCAGACCACCTGGCACATGTATTCTCTTTCTCTATTGATGTTGTAAGTAATAAAAATAATTGTAATAACAGTGTTACATTAAAGAGATTTATTACTGAAGAAAATCATCATGAATTAAATGTGCGATTATCAAGTAATAATTGGGAATATATTTTAATTTTAGAGCCTAATGATGCTTTTGATGCCTTTTTACGTGATATTCAATGGTGTTTTGATACAGCATGCCCTGTCAAATTCATAAATTATAAAAGATATAGTAAAAAGGATAATAATTGGTTAACTGAAGATATAATTCAAGAAGGGCGATTACTTAGAAATCTGTTTAATAATTTAAAGTGTAACCCTATTGAAAATAATTTCTTAATTTATAAGAATAGAAAAAGGCAGCATAGGGTACATATTAGACAGGCTAAGCAATATTTCTATAATAACAAAATAAATAATGCAGTCAATAGGTCCAGAGAAACATGGAGCATTGTAAATCAAAAACTTGGTAGAAAAAATATGTGGCAGAAACCTATTGAATTAAAAAATCAACGATGAATTGATATGTGATGAAAATAAAGTTGCAAACTGTTTTGCTGCCCAATTTGCTACGATTGCCTCTGAAAATGTTACTAAACATTTTGGTTATAATTTATCGCTACCATACACAGTATGTGAAATTAAAAATAATTCTATGCTCTTTCAGGAGGTTATTGAATTGGAACTCGCTGAAGCTATTAGTGAACTGAAAAATAAAAAACCGTCTGGATTAGATGGATTAACGGCGCAAATATTGAAAAGTATATCATCTAATATATTGGTTCCTTTATTGTACCTTATTAATGTTTCTATATTAAATGGACACTTTCCTGAAGCACTTAAGATTGCTTCTGTTATTCCGATTTTTAAAAAAGGGTGTGAAAGTGATATGGACAATTACCGGCAGATATCTTTATTAAATGTTATTGCTAAAATTATAGAAATTATTATAAGTAAGAGAATAGTATCATTTTTAGATAAATATAATATATTAAGTAATTGTCAGCATGGTTTCAGAAAGGGTAGGTCCATTGAAAGTGCATCTGCAAATCTGTTTGAATGAGTTAGATAATGGAAAATATACTGTAGCAATTCTCTTTGATCTCTCTAAAGCTTTTGATTCTGTTGATAAAGATATTTTAGCTGGTAAATTAGAAACGATTGGCATCAGAGGTAATCTGCTAAAGTGTCTGATTTCTTATATGCAAAACAGAAGGCTCAGTGTTAGGTGCAATAAAGCGCAGTCCGACATATATGATGTTATTTTGGGAGTCCCACAAGGTTCTGTATTAGGTCCACTACTGTTTTTAATATATCATATATTATACGATCTCCCAAAATTCATTAAAAATGGAGTTACTGTAATGTATGCGGACGATACTACCATTACTGTATCTGCAACTAATCCTGAAGAACTTTATACCAAAGTTAAACTTGTCTTAGATGAAATGAATATATGGTGTGATCGAAACAGATTAATATTAAATGAAAATAAGACAGTTTTCATAAATTTTAATCTAAGACGTCAAATTGTCATACCAGGTATTTCAATGTGCGATTCCACGAAGTTTCTGGGCACTGTGGTGGATAGTTCTTTGTCATGGGAACCTCATATTGATTTTGTTTGCAGTAAGCTAAATCAAGCCTACTTTGCTCTATTACAACTTAGATATACACTAAGTGAAGTAGGACTTATTAGTGTTTATTACGCTTTAGCCTATTCGCATCTGTCCTTAAATATATGTATTTGGGGCCACTCATCCAATTCAAGAAGGGCATTTATCTTACAGAAAAGAATAGTGCGTTTATTATTTGGCTTAGATAGCAGGGAAAGCTGTAGGAATACTTTCATTAACAAAAAAATTCTTACAGCGCCATGTATTTATATATGTTTGATTTATGTCAAATGTAGTATAAAAAATTTTGAAACTCTCTCAGAACATCACGTATATAATACAAGGCATAAAAATAAGCTATGAATTCCTTTGCATAGGACATCTAAATTTAAAGAGTCGGTCCAATATAACTGTATATTATTTTACAATAAATTGCCAATAAATATACAGAACATGACCTTCTCAAAATATAGTCACTATAAAAAACATATTTCTTCAAAATGGTTACTATACTATTTCGGAATTCCTAAATCATGATTTATAAGACATGTTTAAGTTTCTTTTTTACCATTTGTCTGTTATTAGCTTTATTTGTTTTATTTATTTATTTCTTTTATCGACTCATATTTTACATTTCTTGTTGTTTGTTGTTAAATAGCCGTTCTTATACTTATTCTATGTTAAATCGTTCTTATTGACTGTTAATTTACTTCTAATTTAATAAAATTGTTATTTATTTATATTATTGTTATATGTCTAACACTGACTTACCATATATACACAATGTATCTACAAGTGGTGAATAAAATTATTATTATATTATTATAACAATGATAGTGCAATAATCCCTTTAATCTCAAACTGATGTATTAAAGTTGTTTTGCAAATTCATGCAGATTTAACTGAGGTTTGGGTCATTTAGAAATAATAAAATGGATCATTTTAAATAGAAAATTAAAAAAATAATTATACTTATAAAAATAACAGAAGCAACAATGCAAGTAAGCTTAAAATGAATTTTTAATAATATAATAAGTTAAGCATTAATAACTAATCAAATATATATGTTACACATAATCATAGCAATTGAATAAATATTACCAAAATTATTTGATTAAAGATTGCAGTATGTTTTGCAAATTTTCAAAGTCTAATTCTAAGTTGACGATCCTTGGCTTTTCGGTTGGAGGTAAGTATTCACTTGAAATCTTAACAAACCCAATATTTGTGGATTTAGTTGCATTCATAGCCTAAAAAAAGAGAAGCAAGTTAAGATCGACATATTCTGCGATTCGGAAAGGATGTACACACCTTAACCATATCTCTTGTTGGAAAAATGGTGAAATCAGTTTCAATTTTTCCACCATACTTCCTCTTTACTCTTTCGGCGGCTACTTTAGACTGGAAAGCTTCCGACCGCCTCTTCAAATCCAACATTTTTTCTCTTTCTTCCACAAAATGTCTCCGCCATGCTGCCTGTCCATTCCCTGGTTTAACCTTATAAACTGCTGGGAATGTTGGAGTAGCTAAAGCCATCAATATTTCCTAGGGATGTTAAAAGTTATTTTGTCAATATATCAAAACAAAAAATCAGTGTCACGAAGATAATTTGATATAGTTATACTGTATGTCTATTTTACGAGGGCCACACCAAACGTCTCGCTTAATATCTACTGTAGAAGAATAAAGTTTTAGAAACGGTTATCCCATTTTTGTGAGCTATATTTCAGTAAAAAGACATTTGAAATCCATAGCCTACTTTGTGAGATATATTACAAAAACCTGAAAAATGGGAAAACTACAAACAATTATAACTTCCTTATTTGAGGAGATATGAAAAAACTTGAAGGGATGAAAGTTGACGGCAAAGATAATAAGGATAATAATGTGTATCAAAAAATTCGAAAAACGCACTTGACTTTGACATACGCTCTTGTGCAAAAATGAAAAGAGCAAATCTCACAGTAGGCCATGACACAATGGATTCCGTTTATTTTTTCTCTTTCCAACGATATAAAAGTCACAAAAATTTTAACTGTTGGTGTCAATATTTAATATTTTACGAAAACCATAATTCATATCATTGAATCGTAAAAATCAGCTATGCCATAATAGTAAAAATTAACTTTATAATAATTTTAATTCAGTAATTATTTATTACAATTTAATACAAACAACCAAATATCTCATAAATAAAAATACAAGTACAAAATGGACATCCAAAAAAATGAAAAATAAATAAATAAATAAACACCACAGAAATTAGACAACCCCCAATTCCAGAAGCCAGGGCTTGTGCGGAAGGGGGTTACACATTGAAAAAACGCGGACATACAGCCATTTCCTCCGTCAGTGCCAGTGCCGGAGCCAGGATTCGAACCCGGTGGTGCGATATCCGTGTGATTAATCGCGATTGCCACCTCGCGCCTTAACCCACTCGGCTATCGACCAGACAAACTATGTGTAGCAGTGCTACCTACTACAATACTGAAAAGAAAATGTGTGTATTTATTTTTCTAACTACAAATGATCAAGTTGTGCACGCATTCTAATACACAAACGTGCTCTACGATATACCTCATGCCTTAAATTTTGGAGCATGTCAGGAGTAATTGCCTCACGTGTTTCTAATTCTGGTTTTGATATTCTCAATATTTTCAGGGGCAGTTTGAAATACCATGTAATATAAGTATAGACAAATTATGGTTAATATGTCTTAAGGTGAGAGATAATATTATATCGATACCCCAGCTCAAGTGTAGCAGAATTTCTAACACAATTGAAAAATATCATGGAGGACATTTTATTAATACCAAACCAATATTTATATTATGGGAGACTTCAATATTGATATTAACAGCGATACATACTACACAAATAAACTATTGAAACAAATTAAACAGATTGGACTATGGCACATAGTACAAGATTTCACACGTATAACACAGAACTGAAGAACAATCATTGATTTGATATTCACTAATGATAAGGATGCACAAGTGATAGTTATGAGAACACCAAAAATATCCGATCACGATATTTTATTAATGACAAAAAAAGCAGAAAACAAATGTAAACATAAAAAAGGTTATGAAATCAAAACAAGAAATAAAAAACAAATAAAAGAAGCACAGTTGGAAGATCGTTTAAATGATAGAGCATGGAAGGTAGGAGATGTAGAGGAACTGGTTGAAATATTCTATGAAAATATCATAACAGTGTTAAACACAGTAGCACCAATAGAGACTGTTAATTTTAAAAGTGCAAAACATAAATGACATGATCAGGAAATTTCAGATGAAATAAGAAAGAGAGATAATGCATATAAAACAGCAGAACTAATTGATACAGATGTTAAATGGAATGAATACAAAATCCAAAGAAATATAACGACCAGACCAGAAATAAAAGAAAGTAGTACCAAAACATAATTGATAGAAATAAAGGAAAAAGTAAACAAATGTGGAAGGGGATTAAAGAAGTTATGGGTTGTAAAAAGAAAAAAGAAAGAAATTGAGAATATCTATTTTGGGGATGAAAATAGTTCAGAAAAAAAAAACAGAGCACAAAATTTTTGTACATATTTTATTAGAAGCATACAAAACATTATAGAAGATTATTCACTATTTCATAAAGGTCTGATATTATACAATGATTTGCCTACACATATTAAATTGATTAATAATATTAAACAATTCAGAAAATCCGCATGTGAATATGTAGTCAAATTTTAGTTAATAACCTGAATCCTACACAAGTTATTAGTTAAGAGTGCATGTATATATGTGTATATATTTAGTTATAATTATTATGTGAATTATAATGACACATTATGTTATTTTTGTATTTACTCGAGCAGAAAGTTGCTAATAAAGGATTATTATTATATTTAATGTAAACCCAGACGAAAAAATCCAAGGGTGTAATATCTGATGATCGAGCTGGCCATAGAATGGGTCCATAGGTGACTGTCCAGCTATATCTGGCACGACTTAATTTAAATAATTTGTACATATTACAGCAGTCTGAGGTGGAGCCCCATCATTTAATCTTTCTGCCACTGTTAATTCATAAAGAAAATCTTGAAATTCGTTTTGCAGGAAATTAAGGTATGTACGAGCGGTTTTGCCATCATAAAAATAACGTCCAATTACTTTAGACCCACCCAAGCATTCGTAGAAAATCTTTCTTGGAAAGCAGTCTCTCTGAACCAATGTGTATTTTCTCGTATCCATTTATAATGCATATTTCCATTGAAAAATCCATTATTAGAAAAATTTGATTTGTCTGACCAAAGAATTTTGCTACACATCAGCGGGTCATTCCTCTTTTTTATTTAAAAACCATCTACAAAATCTTACTCTCCTCGGCTCACCTCCCTCATTTAAATGTTGAACTTACCTCATTTTGCAACATCGAAATCCGTTTTTTTAAATTTTTTTATGCAATAATTTCTCTGAATTTGTCTCAAAGAAATTTCTTCATTTTAGTTAACATAATTCAGTACCCTATTCACTTTTCTTACATTATGCCCTCGCCATACTACTTTTTTTTTAAATGAACCGTGCATTTTTAGATTTTCAACTAACTTCCTAAACATGCTTCGATTTGGCTGCAGAGCATCTGGAAATCTATCACCGTAAACCGTGACTGCCATCTCAGCGTTAAAATTATACTGACAATAACTCCTAATCATATTGAATTTATTTTATTTTATTTAACTTACACCATTCAACAGTAAAACGCCAATTACTGAATGGGTACAATACAGAGTTATGATATAATAATAATAATAATAATCTTTATTTCCATCAGACTTTTACAAGTATTGGAATTGTCAATTGTCATGTATATAACATAGATAACACACAGAATATATAATACATAAAAAGAAAACGGTACATACAAAATATATATACATAAATATTTAAAAGGAATAAAAAAACATACATATATATATATAAAAAAAAACTCCGCAGAGACAAATTGATCATTATTTCATATAAGGACTATTAAGGAAATATTCTGGCATTCAGTAAAAACTCATCAAAACTGTAGGGACATGTTTCAAGAAGGTAACACTTTAATTTCTTTTTAAATAAAAAAATATTAGAGATAGATTTTATCTCCAGTGGAACTGCATTAAATGCCCGCACTGCTCTGTAGTATACTCCCTTTTCGAATGATGATGTTTGATGATGAGGAACTCTCAGTGCATTTGAATTTCGAGTTACCATCATCATACCATTGTACATATCCTCATTTGTTCTAAATTTACCAATATTTTTTTTTACAAATAAAATCAACAGGTATATATATAAGGTGGGTAATGTCATTAACTCCAACATTTTGAATAATGGCTTACTAGGCTCTCGATTGTTTTTCCTAAGCATGCATCGTATAATATTCTTTTGAGCGATAAACACATTTCTGGCATGGACACTAGACCCCCAGAATATTAAACCATAACTAAGTATGGACTGCACATGGGCAAAGTAATAGACCCTTAACACATTAAGATCGACAGAAGATCGTATGTTTCGTACTGAGTAACATACTTTGTTAAGCTTAGATATTGTTGAGTTAACATGGTATTCGAAAGATAGTTTTGAATCGACCACGACCCCCAGGAATTTTGTGTTATTTGCAACGGGAATGGATTTTTCTCTAAACTTCAAGTAGATGCTTGAATCTGGGGTTTTATTACTAAATTGGATAAGTACAGTTTTAGCTTCATTTAGGATAAGTGAGTTGTCACGACACCATTTATCCATTTTATTTACCACAGTTGTACCTTTGTGTGATGTAGCAGTAGTATCTCTGGTAGATATTACACAGGAGGTATCATCAGCATACTGATATATGGAATGTAATGCCAAGCTCTCAGGTAATTCATTGACATACAATAAAAACAATAAAGGCCCCAATACTGAACCTTGGGGTATTTATAACAATACTAACTAATTAATTTATTATTAGGTGTATACCATAATTACCAATATAAAATTTGTCTTAGAAATCGACAACACAAGATACAACAGTGAAAATCTGTCAAATTTGTTAATAACTGTACACATTGTTTTTCACTAATCATGGCATAGCGGATTTTTACGATTCAATGATACGAATTGTGGTTTTCGTAAAATATCAAATATTGACACCATCAGCTAAAATTTTTGTGACATACTTTGAGATTTGTTCTTTTCATTTTTGCACAAGAGCATATGTCAAAGCCAAATGCGTTTTTAGAATTTTTTTATACACTATTATTCTTATTGTCTTTGCCGTCAACTTTCACCCCTTTAACTTTTTTCGTATCTCCTCAAATAAGGAAGCTATGATCGTTTGTCGTTTACCTATTTTTCAGGTTTTTGTAATATATCTCACAAAAATGGGATAACCGCTTCTAAAACTTTATTATTCTTTTACAAAAGATATTAAGCGAGATATTTGGTGTGGCCCTCGTAAAATAGACAGATGGTATGTACTATAAGTTTTAATAAATAATGATCATTACCTGTTTCAAAGCTGCGCCTTCCTTAAATAATGTTTCGATAACCTCGTCATGGGTATTCTTAAATGGCGGTAGAGGAGCCAAACTGTCCAGCTGCTCTTTGATTTTCTCATTTTGAAGCTTGATTCTTTCATTACGCTCCTGATGGAACAATTTACGCAAGTTATCAATTTCTTGTAATAATAAAGGAGAGTCTTTAACAACGGCTGGCAAACTAGGACCAATGGATTGTAGAGATGATAACTGAGATCCTGTAAAATATTTGTTGGTATTATAGCCGAGATTGAAAAATTATAACTTTTGCTTGAGACAACAAAACAAACAACTTGCAAAAAATTTAATGAGAATTCATTCGTTATGATAAAAATATTCAAAGAAAATCTAAATTGATCCTACTATGTTATGACTAATTATCTGGTAGAAACAATGCGATTGTCGTCATTTTTCTCACCTGAAATACTTTTAGACAATGTCACCTCCAATTGAGCCTTCTTAGATAAAAGTTTTAATTTTTCCTTCATTTCCCCCTTTTCATTTTCAAGAGAATCGATATCGGTCTGCAAATGATCCAATGTTTCCTCAAACTCCTTCTCTTTCTTTTTGTAATTATTGTGAGCTTCTTCTAATTTCCTTTGTAATTTTTCAATGGTCAATTCGTAATCTTTATTGACATTGCCCAGTTTCTTTTCGGCCAATTCCTTTCTAATCGTCATTTCAGACAGTTGTTCCTGCTTTTCTTTCAATAACTTCCTTAATTCTTTTATGTCGGATTCCTTGTTCTCTAATTTGCTTGTTAGCGTTTTGGTTTGCTCCAATTCTTTCTTCACAGAATCAGCCCTTATTTGGATGGGAGCAACAGACTATAAAAATAAGAATTAAGTTAAGTTTGCGCAGATAAAAACCATACATAATTTCATATCTTTTATGTATGTTACCTTTTCTTCATTTTTGTTTGCAGTGCTGATTTCATATTCATTATCTTGTAGGAATTGTGCGACTTGAGTTACTTGAGTTAAAATAAAACTCAAAGAATTCTTAATACTTTGTACAGGACCAAGATCGTCTTGTTCGTACACTTTGTCGCTAGCGTTTATCGCTATATCTTTTATTTTATCCTGGCTCAAACCCTTTTCCATTTCTACAATGAAAACTATAAATACCACATCGACACCATGTACCAATAATTTTCTAAAGAGTTCTAAATAGCATCGATCTATCATTATCAAAAATCTGCAGAATTATAAGAGTTAAACGAAAATCGACAAAGTCGAGAAAGCAGTGACAGTGCTTTATGCATATTTGCAGGTACATGCCACCCACCTACACTAGCATTAAAATGTCCTGCAGTGTTTTACTGCTGGAACATTTTAACATTCAACCTACCTCCGCTTGTAGTGAGCGTCTGTACAGTAGTCTTCACAATGTCATGTAACGTCTTCAGTATTTTTCCAGAGTGCTGGTAGCACTGATACAAATTTTCGGCTACTTCTTTATTTAGTCCTAATGTGGATACACTAGTATCTAGTGGCAGGCGTCGTTTTACTAACTTAAGCTGTTGTTGTAGCTGCTCTGACGTTGAAATAATATGCTGCGCTAACAGTCCTACATCGCCTACATTAGCGGTCTAAAAAAATAAGTTACAGGCACAAGCAAAAAAAAATCGACAAGGAATTAATATATCGTTGATAGTTACATTGCACTGGGCTTGGAAGCAACAAATACAAATTATTCCACGTGATCACCAATGTATATGTATCAGTGGTGGCTCATAAAATTTTGATAAGCTATAATTTATTATAGTATTCAAGATGAAGGGTGATAAGGATGTGCTAGTTAAAAGCAGTGTAATTATTGTAATAAACCAGTGTCCAAAAAGTTTATTAAATGTAAAATATGTGGCAAACTGTATCATAATGTCGAGGCAAGAATTCAAGCGATGCACGTCACAGATAGATTCTTTAAATAAGACGATACTGCCAAGAATCATGAAGCCCCATTAAACTGTACCTATTTTTGAAAAAAGCTTAATTAGTGGGTGTCAAGAATTACTCTTTTTAACATAATTAATGATTAAAAATTATGTTAGTATTAAAATTTCTTTAATGAGATCACTTGTGACGTGCATCGCTTGAATTCTTGCCTCGACTTTACTTTTTGAGTGTTGTGACATGAAAATATCAGTTCAAACACCTCAACTAATAAATAATATAGATAATCCAAGTATTGAAGGGTTAGAAAATGAAGAACATCAATCATCATCATTCTCTAATTTAAAAGATAAATTAATAATAGTAAATAATGAACTCAAGATGGAAAATACCGAATTCAAACAGCATATATAGTAAGACTCGAAGAAAAAAATCAAAAAGATACTTACAGAAAAAAAATTAAATAAATCCCAATATGGCTAGGACTCTACTGAAAAATAGAATGAAATAAACTATTCTCATAACCCACTAGGTCGAAAAAAGATTTTCTACTGTTTTTGAGGACCTAAATTTAATTAAAAACAAAATAAACAAATTAGAAAGCATAAACAAAATAGCACAAAGTCAATCTATAGAAAATGAAGCCACAAAAAAAGCAAATATTTCTTATCAAATAAAATCCCATTTTTAAACTTTTTTTTTTCAGAACAAAGAAAAAATATATGGATAGGTTTTTAATTTTATCAAAAAATTTGTATTTTTTTGTAAAGTATATAAAGTGTAAAGATGCAACTTTATAAAAATCAAGATTATTTAATAAAATTGAAAACCTATCCTTACATTTTTTTTTGTTCTGAAAAAATATATTGCAAATATTTTACAAGTTCTTTCCTACATCCTAAGGAGGGCAAATTCCAATAATTTTTTTTTTTTACAAAACGGTTTCGTTTGGTCTTTGTAGCTAAAGTTTGATGTGGGTCCAATGCTCCCTTACTAAGTTATAGTTTATTAAACTTTCATGAGCTGCCACTATGGATACAATTTAATTACAGACAATTATTATTGTTAAAACTTATTTTTTAAAAATTAACGAAGGCAATATTATTTTTATTTATGGTTTTGGGGGAAAAAAAACTTGAAATCATAACAGTGAAAAACAATTTTTTTTAAATGGAGAACTACTGGTATTTGAATTCGTGCAGGGGCTCCGGTGGCACGAGGCAACCACATAACTTTTTTAAATCGTTAGGCGCCACTTTAACACAAACAAATCATACAATCTTTTCAAAATTATTTTTAACGGAATGGGTAGCATTTATACAATTAGTCATGGTAGGGCCCTCCCGAACAAATATATGTACTTACTTCTATTAAACACCTTATAACTGTGGCATCAACGGTGAAACCATCAGCAACCGCCAATAAGCATTTCACATTATCGCTAAGCAACTGTGAGTGATTAATTTTGATGTCTGGTCCTAACAACACAGGGAATAATGTATTAAAATAGCCTACGCTCTTCTCTAATGCTTCGGTAGGCACATTTTCATCAAGCTGATCACGCTTCACTAATTCCACAAATCCATCGATAACTTTTTCTTGTGCAGCCATTTCAGGGTACGTTGCTCCTACTTTTAGTAGAGCATCTGGTTTGCACGTATTTAGGGCATAATAATATTGATGTAAAATGGTCTGAAAAGAACAAAGAACTTTACATGTTTACTTTCTACCAATGAAATTGAATTGTTCTGTTCATATCACACTTTTAGCTTTCCTCCTGTAATTTGTGGTCCCGTTTTTTAATCATTCCTTAAATTTATTATGCGCCTTATCCTTGAGTTTATCATTTTAATTAAATTGCTGTTTACAATACCTCAACCTATGAAGAAATCAATTGTTACTTATTTAAGAGCCAGTCTCTTGATTGAACTGGCAGTTTTTCAAACAGATATTCGATGCCTTCTTTCAGTACCACATACCTTGAGTGAAGGTCTTTACTTTTATTTTTGACTTTTCTATAACTAAGTGATAAACTTTTAATATGCATTTGTATTAAAGTGGATGAGTCAAGATTCGGTTCAAAATCCAAGGATACCATAATTGAAGCAATTGTAATCTTGGATTTTAAACAAAGTTCAACTTAAGTTCGATTGATCCAGGTTTACACAGGTGGTCCTAAATGTTTCTTCTCTATATTGACCCAGGAAGAGGTTCTCAAAATAAACTAATCACATTTATTAAAATTATTGAGGCCATTACCGCAAGAGAAAAATTACCATTAGTAGTAGTCTATAGGTTTTTGTTTTTCTAGTTGTTCCAATTACTATATTTTTTTTAATAATGGGAAATGAATTTCGCCCTGTATATTGGGAGAGCAATTAAAGAATTTTTGTAAGGGTCATCATATAAGAACTTACTTGAAGAGCAAATATGTAATAAGATATCCTGCATTTAAACGCAAACTGTTCCACAGAATGGCCCTTTGATATTGCAGCTCTGTCTACTTTGTCCACATTCGGGAACTTGTCTTTTATTTGGCTTAATAAAATTTCCGTCTTATGAATCAAACGAGGTATAAGCAATAATACCAGGACAGCATCATGGTCTCCTGAAATTAAAATTATATCAATGCGCTATAGTATCCTCACGATGAAACATTATTTAATATTGATAAAAAAAGGCTCGAACAATGGAAAAAAAATTAGATTGTTTTATTTTCATGATTACCTCCCCTATTCATAAATGAATCTGGCATGTAAGATGTTAAATATTTTATATGCTGCTGCAGCTGCTGTATGTCGACCCTTCTTAATTCCAAATCTATAGCTTTAGTGTGTGCCTTAGTTTCGGTGAACATTTTTTTAAAGTCCATGATTTCTGGAAGGGCAGACACAGGTTTGCTCGTTTCTTTCTCTAAACGGTGTTGTAGATCTAACGATTGCTCCTGAAGTTGTTGCACCAATTGCCTAAATTTGCTTATGGTTTGCTCTCTATCTGCAATTGTCTCCAAAGCAGCATCTCTATCACGCATAGCCTAACACACAAAAAAGATACTTGATATTGAATTGTTTGTGAACCGATGGTTGATGATATTCACCACCACTTATCGATCCGGGAGAGGACTGATGGATCATTGAATGGATTAAACTTACCTCCCTAGTAGCAGCTTGTGCCATATCCAGTTCTTCTCTCAAATCTGCTTCTAGTTCGGCATTACTTTCGACCAACTGATCATTCATGTCTTGTAATGCCTCCAATTCCGTAACTTCCTCTTGTAATTGGGCAACTTTTTCCTCGAGAGTTAATTTTTGCTCTCCAAGAATAACCACCATTTCTTCCGCCCCTAATGCTGCATCAACCTACAGAAATCATACCAGAGCATAAAAATATCTTGTAGGGGTTAGCATTGCTTAGATTTTCTTTTTTTCTAAAATTATTGAGGTTTATTTATTTTCAGTCACGGTAATTCTTAAACTGTATAAAACCTACTGTTGCCTTAGCCACATCAAGAAGTATATTGTTCAAGTTTAGAAATAGAGAATTTGTTAAATTGTTGTTGTTTTATGTGCTTAGCTATATTTCTATAATATTACGGCTTACCTGCTCTTGTAAATCAGATATCTGTTGTTCCATATCTTCTACTCTTGCACTTAGTTTTTCCTTTGTTTTGCCCAACTCGGTAATTTCAGATTTCTTTTGATCAATATCTTTCAATAATTTCTGATATTCGTGCTTTTCATGTGCCGATAAATCTCTCAGTCTCACTAAAGTTTCCCTTAATCGTGCATTCTGTTGCTGTAACTGTTTTATTTCGTATGCAGACAGTTGATCTTCATTTATGGAAGAAGCTAATCCTCCCGCTAAAATTATTTCAGTAATACAACAAATTTTGTTACATTAATTTACAAAGTGAGCTAACAAGACCGTTGTCATTAATATTCATTTATTGATTTTCCTTTTAAGAATATTTGCAAACAAATCATTTCGTTAATACGATAAACCAAATTGTAAATTACAAAAATTTAAGATACTGGAATTTAGGGAGTTAAGAAAACTTATAAATGAAATGCAAAATAAAAGTAGCGTACAAGAATATTAAAATTAACTTTTAAGTCTACTGGAGACAGATTTCTTCAAATTATAAATAATTCTTTACAATCGGGAAAATTTCCTAGGACATGGAAAACATCAACAGTGGTTCTAGTAGAAAAAAAAATCAACACCCATGATTATAAAGAATATGGACTAGTTAATATGAAAAAGTTTTAAAACTTACTGCAAACGAGCAAATTGTGGATTATACAGAAAGTAATAACATTTTAACACAACATCAAGCTGGTTTTTGCAAACAACACTCCTGTGAAAGTGCTTTATAATCAATATTAGCCCAATCAAAAAATGAATTTCATAATAAATTAATAATGGGGGTATTATTCTTAGACTTTTGGAGAGCATTTGAAACAATACATAGAGAACTACTGTTGTTGAAACTAGAAAATATGGGATTCTCAAATGATGTATTAAAGTGGATAACTGATTATCTCGAAAATCGAATTCAAATAACGAAATATAATGACATCACTTCAAATACAGAAAATACTCAATATGGTGTACCTCAAGGGACTGTTTTAGGTCAAAGTTTATTTATATTATAATTATAAATGATATAGTTAAATATGTGAAAGACTGTAATATCAACTTTTTGCTGATGATACCCTACTATACGTAAATGGGACTAGTGTTGGTAATATATTAAGAACTCTAAACAGTGCGGTAGAAAGTCTATGTAAATGGCTTAGTGAAAATAATTTTGATAAAACTAAATTTATGATCATAAAAAGTAGTTACAATGTGACAGATACGAGTAATAATATAGAAATAACAATTGATAGCAGAAAAATTGAACAAGTTAGCTTGGCGGGGCACATAGTCCGAAGAGTGGCTGTTGGTTGCAGTCTGGTTACGTTCCTTATAGTAAAATAAGGATTTTAAAGAGGAGTTTGCGATTAAAAATATTATGTTTTAATATTCTGCCCTCTAAAAGCACATTTGAACTTGTGTATTTGAGTTTACTATTGTATAGTGCATGCTAATAAAGAGTGTTGTTATTATTATTATAGTAATAAGCGACTTAGTACATTGTCCGCATATAAAAAGAAAAACTTACTTTTCTCCTGCATTTCAGCTTTCAATATTTCTAAGTCCAAAGTGACTTCCTCCAACCGTTCTTTGCAAACTTCCAGTTCTAACTGCAATGTTTCAGCCTTCTCCTCGGCCATTTCCTTATCCAAAGTAGCCATTTCCACAGCTTCGGCTAGGTCAGCCACTTCCTCTGCGTGAGTCTCCCGTGCTTCTATGGCCTCTTTGGCTTCCTGTTTGGCTCTTTGAAGCTCCCTTTGCAAACTTGCTTGTGCCTCCATAATTTTAGATTTGAATTCAATAAGCTGCTCTAACTAAAAAATTTAATAAGAATTAATACATTCAATTTCTGTTAAATCGTTAGAATGTTTCTATGTAATGAAGTAACATGCGACATATTTAATTCGCCTTTCAATTTTTGTGACAAACCAGATTTACTTTTCAGAATGCAATAAACTATGAGTATACATCACATCATCGAAAGCTTCATGATAATATATAATATGAAGATACATAGACATAAGATAATGCCTTGCCTTTACGATAAATTGTCGTAAATTCAGTATTAATTCTTTACTGCAACATTCCTTGCTTACCTCACCTAAATAAGTGTTACCTGTATTTTAAGTTTATCATAATCCTTAAGCTTCTCCTTATCCTCCTGTCTTTTTAATTTCAAAGTTTCCAGTTTTTCACCAAGATCTCGTATCTGTTGGCCCCTATTTTCCAATTCCTGCTGCATCTGAAGGTTGGTAATTTTCTCTTCGACAGATGTAATCGGTGTGGGAGTCGTTGTCATCGCTTGTCCTGGTGTAAACTGTGGCTTAAGAGTTTCTACGAATCCAGTCTACATCAGATAATAAAAGAATACATCACTTTACAGTAAGTATACGAAATACATCTGGATATTAAATAATGTCGTCTTACCTCAACAAATGATGCTCTTTTTGGGATCTGGCTGGTATGTTCAGCCCCTTCCACTGGTTTTTCAGTTGAAGGTGAAGCAAGGTGACTGCGACTTCCACTAAGAGACTGTCTGCTTCCTGCCAGAGACTGTCGGCTTCCTGCTAAAGACTGACGGCTACTAGCAAGCGACATTCTTGAACTGTTTCGTAAATTAAATATCCATGTTGGATTACAAGGAAATATTAAACAAATACACAACATATCACAGTGTTCTTATTAAGACTGTTTTTATTAAGCGGCTAACTGAAATAATTTGAATACCTGTCGTTAAGGTTAGATACAAACTGAAGATAATTTCTGGTAAAATGTTATAAAAAAAAACAAAGTATCAATACAATACCTACTATTTCACTTATACTGAAAGAGGCAGTAAAAAACTATCTTTTACATGTTTTTATCATCCTTTACATTTACAATGTTTTATTGAGCCAGCAAGTTTTGACTACATAATTTCTCTATCCCTATAATATAATTCTATAAAAATAACATATTTTTAACATTCTTGATGTTTTTACTGCCTTGAACATCGATAATTTTAATGAAATCTGTTTGTAGAATTGTCAAAAATTAATGTAAGTATGTTAATTAAAATAGGGTACTGTTTTTTAATATATTAAATAAATTAAATACCTACTACTAAAGTCCAGTATTCCACTGTTTTCTATGAAAGGAAATCAAGGTGCACGATGTGCGTTTCCAAATCAACTGAAAATAATGTCCTATAACTTGCGACATATTACGTATTCATAATAATAATAATCTTTATTTCCATCAGACTTTTACAAGTATTGGAATTGTCAATTGTCATGTATATAACATAGATAACGCACAGAATATATAATACATAAAAAGAAAACGGTACATACAAAATATATATACATAAATATTTAAAAGGAATAAAAAAACATACATACATATATATAAAAAAAAAACTCCGCAGAGACAAATTGATCATTATTTCATATAAGGACTATTAAGGAAATATTCTGGCATTCAGTAAAAACTCATCAAAACTGTAGGGACATGTTTCAAGAAGGTAACACTTTAATTTCTTTTTAAATAAAAAAAATATTAGAGATAGATTTTATCTCCAGTGGAACTGCATTAAATGCCCGCACTGCTCTGTAGTATACTCCCTTTTCGAATGATGATGTTTGATGATGAGGAACTCTCAGTGCATTTGAATTTCGAGTTACCATCATCATACCATTGTACATATCCTCGTTTGTTCTAAATTTACCAATATTTTTTTTTACAAATAAAATCAACAGGTATATATATAAGGTAGGTAATGTCATTAACATTTTGAATATTTCCTAAGCATGCATCGTATAATATTCTTTTGAGCGATAAACACATTTCTGGCATGGACACTAGACCCCCAGAATATTAAACCATAACTAAGTATGGACTGCGCATGGGCAAAGTAATAGACCCTTAACACATTAAGATCAACAGAAGATCGTATGTTTCGTACTGAGTAACATACTTTGTTAAGCTTAGATATTGTTGAGTTAACATGGTATTCGAAAGATAGTTTTGAATCGACCACGACCCCCAGGAATTTTGTGTTATTTGCAACGGGAATGGATTTTTCTCTAAACTTCAAGTAGATGCTTGAATCTGGGGTTTTATTACTAAATTGGATAAGTACAGTTTTAGCTTCATTTAGGATAAGTGAGTTGTCACGATACCATTTATCCATTTTATTTACCACAGTTGTACCTTTGTGTGATGTAGCAGTAGTATCTCTGGTAGATATTACACAGGAGGTATCATCAGCATACTGATATATGTTATGTAATGCCAAGTTCTCAGGTAATTCATTGACATACAATAAAAACAATAAAGGCCCCAATACTGAACCTTGGGGTACCCCTGTAGTTATCTGTCTTGGTTTAGAATAGATGGTAGTCATGTTATTACTCTCTTTCGGACTAATACAAACTCTCAGGGTTCTGTTAGAAAGATAAGACCTAAAGAAGTTTAAAGCTATACCTCTAATTCCATAGCACTCCAATTTGTAAAGCAGCAGTTCGTGGTTAATCGGAAATCAATCGGAAAACGCCAAATAAAATCAGATTGCAATAAGCACTAGTGATGCACGATATATATCGATATGTCGAAAATATCAATGTTGGGCTAGACGATACACGATCTTTTTACATTGGTAAATAATGTATTGAAAAATTGATGAAATATCGAAATAATTGCAAAAATATTGAAGAATATCGAGCAGTATATTAAAATAAAGAACCAATCTGAATCAGTTTTTGGATTTTGATACATAATATTTTATGATTCGCCATCTATTGACTATTTACTGTACAACTACTACTGAGAGCTGCAATACGCTATTAAAATACAGGTATCTATATGCTCAATAGAAAGAAGTAAATTAGTGGAACCTATACTTTGTTTTCCCAAGAAAGATCTTTATTTAGGCACGTAACCTACTACAAATAGATAAATAGTTACAAAACTTTACACAATTTACATCGAATCTATTATACAACAGTAAACAAAACACAAATATAAGTTAAATAAATACATTAAAATAAATTGCACAAATATAACTATTAATACAACTGGTTTACCTATTTAAAAATGTTGAGGCAACAACTATTAAAGGGAATGACTAGAGGAGAAAAAAACCTTTACAATATTTTTATATGACTGATTACACTGCTCTTAAAATTTGCTAAATTTGCTGCATCCTTTATTTTTTGAGGCAATGAATTATATTCATTTAGCCCTTTAAAAAACATAAAATTCATAGCCTTTTTTGAGTTAGTCCGTTCAATATGTATATTATTTCGATACCTTGTATTATACTCGTGAATTTCCCGGTTAAAAGTGACAAATGATTTCAAATAAGGAGGCAATAGGCCCTTTAATATTTTATATATAAATATCATGGTGAAGTAGTACAACCAATGATGTACTGATTGCCAGTTTAATACCTCAAACATCAAGTTTATCGGAGTATACCTATTACACTGTAGTATTATTCTCATACCCCGGTTCTGAAGCTTTTGTAGTGCTGATTGGCTGTTTTTTTCTAATAAATATAAGGTTGAATTATTGTGTTATACACTAATAATCTACTTCCCATTGATAAATTAACAGATACCCTATAAAAGAAAAATAGTTTCCTTCTTATCTTTTTTTAAATATACTGGAAGTGACTCTTAAATGACAGAGTATTGTCCAAAATAAATCCCAGGTATTTAAACTCTGACACAATTTCGATTGAACTATTATTTATTTGTAAGTTGATATTATTAATATCAATATTTGCATGTTTGTATGATGTTGTTATTATCATCGCCTTGGTTTTGTTTGTATTAAGGACTAATTTGTTAGCATTAAAGTATTTTTGAATATTTATTAGTTCAACATTCATTCTCTGAATGGCTAATTCTATATTTTCATCTGATATGATAACGAGGGTATCATCAGCAGCAGTTTTCATTTACAATTTATAAATAAAATATTTTTTCCCTCGATTTCTGCTAGCTTAAATCTGCCACAGATATTTTTAAATCAAATTTACCGAAATATCGGGCGAATAAAATGCTAATTATTCATCCGAAATTCTAGTAAATTTGATTTAAAAATATTCGTGGCGGGAGAGACTTTATAACTTTATTTTTGTATCTTAAAAACAAAACAATTACAAAATGAGTTTTGAGATTATACTTGCTATTTTGACAGATTCTCAGATTTATTACACCCTACAAAAATATACAATCAGCTGGCGCCAAACTTGTCAAAGAAAGACATTGGTCGCGTTCAAGGTCAGCGATCAGGTAGCACTCACCGATCATTTTACATGAACGGCATTTGCTCGACTGATCACATGCTTAAACTACACTTCTTGTGATTGAATGACATAATGATACGTGATCCCTTAGTTAGCAGTTAGCACTGCCACGTGATGAACGCGACCATTAATCACTTGAGAAAAAAACCAGCGCCGAGTACGGTAAAAAAAAGTCGAGTACATAAAACGCCTAATTAAATTCTCTCATCCCCCCCACTACTTATCGAATATCAATAATTGAAAGCATCGATGATTTTTATCCGATAAATATCATGTATCGATATCTTTGTTCGATGTTACCATCGATATGACATATCGATGATTTTGTTTCGATATCGGATCACTAATAAGCCCCCAAGCAGGTGGATTAATCCTAAAGAAAAGACTACAGTGCAGGGCCACTGTGCATTGCCAGCCATAGACTAGTTTTGAGCTTGTTAGCTCTCAATGCTCTCATCAGTATGACATAGAGCGGATGCACAACAACGCTTCACTGTTCCTCTAGTCATCAACTTACAGACAAGAGGTATCTGCAACCTGTAGATATCTCCATCTGGTGGCAACTTAGCGACTTGCAATTAGATTTTATTTTGCATTTTCCGATTGAAGACGTAGTATGTCGCAAGTTATAGGACATTATTTTCAATTGATTTGGAAACGCACATTGTGCACCTTGATTTCCTTTCATAGGAAACAGTGGAATACTGGACTTTAGTAGTAGGTATTTTTACTTTGCTACACATTCATTATTTTTGTGAAAAATAACTATTATGGAAAATGAAGGCGGTTTCAAATTTCAATATTATAACAAGTTAGATTTCACTTGAAATTCTTTTCAAATACTGCTGCACATTAACAAATTTTTGATAATTAAAATCTTCGACAAATTGAAATTATTTAGTGACATTTATTTGTAGTTTTATTATTGATTAATAAATTATAACTAACATCTAATTAAAAGGAACGTTAAGGTGTAAAGCTGTGAAAATTGGAATTTTTTTTTAAATTATGGAACTAATTAATTCCAAAATAGAAATTACTACAAACTAAGTGGTATGTACACAAAAGTACTTACATAAGCAAAAAAAAAAAGCATGATACGTTTAGAAATAAGAACATTCACATTATACCTTGAAGCAGATAATGAAGGGGGCCTTTTTTGTGGTGAGGTTTTTCGACGTACACTAGCCAAGCAGCATAAAAATTATTCAAAGATTTATGATGGAATTTTTTACAATGAAACTCAATAAATATTTAGAAAATCATGTGCTCTACTGAAATTTGCAGATTACTGTTAAGTGTAAGAGTAATGATGAGCATATTTTACTTACGTAGTAGGTTTTGGTTTTGATCCAGGCCTATTACGGATGAAATTAGTAAATTACAACTATAATTTCTCTCTGCAGAATCACCAAATTAACAGGCAGCCTATGTATAGGTTTTTTAGGGATCCTACCGAGCTACTGCAATAATTTAGACATTCTGTATATCTTCTAGTAGGACTGATAATGCATGAACTAAACTAGGGGGTATATTTTCTAAGATTTCACATTGTATGAATATATTTATACTTTGTTTTAAATCTTTAAAAAGTACCAACAGATAAAGAAAAAACTCAATACTCATCTTTTGTCGCACCTATATATTTTATTTCGGACGCAAAAAAGTTCTGGAAACTTTCTGTCAAATCATCAATATGTTTAAGATTTTATGTTCAATATACGTTTTTATTATTTGGTGATTTTGCAGATGGGCTAGACATTTCATATATTGCTGGTAATACCAGAATAATAAACATAACAATTAACTTACGTGCTTTGACGACTTCGAGCAATCTTGGATGGAGGAAGTTCATCGTTTGCTATTTCCAAGGGTTTTCCTTTTTCATCAAGAGGTACAACTTGACTTTCTCGTACAAATACTCCATAGTTGTCTTCGCACTATATGTAAAAATCTGTAACTGCAAAATATTTTCTTCTACTTTATATTTAGGTACCTTAAAATATTGTTGTCCTCGAAGAGAGCCATTATTTTTTCCTTTCGGTTCGTCTAGCACAACCCCTATCCAAGTCCCTGCAGCAAAATTGGTTTTACCCACAAAAGCAATTACACCTTGAACCCCTTTTGCTGTCACATCTACTCTTCTTCCAATTTTTAGCAAATCAGACATGATTTCTTTTAGTGCTGTTTAAGTACGTATGATACTCAGTTGCCTAAATATAACATTAAAATTATATTGCAACAGCAATGTACATAATTTATACTAAAAATGTTGACCAAAAGAAAATTAACTTATATTTGACATTAGACTACCGGACATCACAATTGACACTTTGATGTTTGACACAACAGTGACAGTGGTCGCGTTCGCGATCGTAGCGCTCTGAGAGTTGAAATAGAATAGAGTAATAAAGTGGGCGTGACGACTGGCCCCGTTTAGCCGTTTACCCACTTGAAACAACCGTATCGATAGTATGCGACAAGAAGTGGGAAAATAGTTCCGCCGTCGCCCCGCAGCTTCATATATTCAATTTATGTAGTATACCAAACAATTCAAGTAATATACGGATTATATCTCTAGTCTATTCCAACTCTCTGGTAGCGCTCACTAACCACGTGCTTAAATTACGCTTCTTGCACTGTCCTCATTGGCTTCTTGTGATCAAATGACGTAAGGGTCGTAATGATACGTGATCGCTCTCGAAGGATCACTCCTCGCTCAGTTAGCGCTACCGCGTGATGAAAGCGACCAATTGACTTACGTTACAATTCCCCTTTTACGGCACGTTCACATCATCGTTCGAGGCTGTCGTGATGATCTCACTGTCGTGGCCGCGATCGAGGATCATGATGTTTGAATAGGATGTTTTTCGTCCTCGTAACTACGGCGATTACTGTGTATTCGTAACTAAATGAACTGTTCACTTTCATTACTTTAAAGCGATGTCGGAACAATCTCTCTGTTAAAGATTTACCATATATCGATGATTGCACTTTACGCAGAAAATGCATAACTGGATTCAACTCAGGTATTATGTACCTACTTATTCTTATTACGTATTATATAAGTTTGGTATCAAAATAAATATAGCCGTGTATCTGTCAGTGTTGAAGCCGACTCCAGACTACGCGTCAAATGCCTACCAACGCTTGTTCCAATGTTTGTTGCAATAGTCGTTGATCCCAAAATTAGTAAACATGATGTTTACTAATCTTGTGTTGATCCAAATATTTTTGGCTGGGACGTTTGCCAAACTGTGCCTCTGGACAATACCTTCAACATTGCAACCAGTGTTTGGTTCAACTGTTTGTCAATGAAAACTTCTTTTACCTCTCCTAGCGGCTGCAAACCACTTTTGCTGTCGTTTGGCGGCTATAGGAACATTTTAAGAGGGGCTTTAGTTGACGTATTAGTACATTGGGGTACAAAACACCACTTTATTGTTGGCATTTTGTTTACTAATCCACTTGAATGTAAAGAGTAATAACGTCCATAGATAAAATAGACTATAACGTCTGCCGCATACGTGTATAGTACTAGCTAACGGTGCGCTCACGGTGAGCGATTAGGTAGCGCTCACTGATCACATGCTTAAACTACGCTTCTTGCACTGTCCTCATTGGCTTCTTGTGACCAAATGACGTAATGATACGTATCGGTTAGTTAGCGCTACCGCGTGATGAACGCGGCCAATGCTAGTCACGCCTCGCGGTGGCGGGAAGATTTTTTATATATCAATAAAACCGTTATTTTTGGATATTTAATTTTTAAATTTTATAGGGTTGTCTTTCTTCATGGATTCTATCGATATAAGCAAAAATTGAAAATTATCGAACCCGCCTATTCTAGGCCTATCATAATATGGGTCGATTACAGAGCCTAAAATGACACCAAGCGAAGCCGCGACAAGTGCAATAAGGGAGTATCACTTCATAACACTTGCAATTCTTCGATTTATTTAACTGTAGTTACAGAAAAGATTAAATAACATAATAACATTATTTAATAAATAATATTTGTATATTTAATCTTTGTTTACAGTTTATATTTATACAATACGTATATAGGTACCTATAACTACTTAGGTAGATTAATACGGTGAATGTTTTTGTTTTAATGTCTATTTGGATTTTAGTGTACCTACAATTAATAATACAATGATAATCTATTATTGAAGTATTTGGATTGTTCAGATCATTAACAAGGCCATCAACGGCATCAACTAAAGCTTGATTCTTTGGCACTCTGCGAGTCTGAGATCGAGAATCGGTTGGATGACCGCGCTAGGCGCTCGATTCAAGCAGTATTTCTTTGGAAGAATTTAATTAATTAATTAAAGTTCATAATTTGAGAGAAAAATACCCATATATAACAAATTGCCACAATACATATGATTTTTTATTGAACTGAAAGAAAAGGAAGAAGAGGATATGTACACTTTCTGAAATAACGTGTGATTGTTATGTCCTTCATTCTTTATCAAATGAAAAAAAGGATCCAAGGAAAAGAAATGCAGGAAGGGTCGAAGGCAGGAAGGCAAAATAAACACATGCAACAAACTGACAAATGACATTAGATAGATGTGATGAAGTGGATGGAGGGGGTAAGTAAACTACTGAATGGTTTTATCATGGCGTCCTGTGTTTTGGTATCTTGTTAATGTTTATATTGTTGTGTAGAATTTTAGATAAACAACTTAGTGAAAAATGAGTATCTGGAAAAGTGTGAGCGATGATTGTAGTTATGGCATAGGTAAGTAACTAAAAAAATACTCAGATTACCTTATGACTTATAACCAATCAACTTGATATGTATATACTTGTTGATTTATTTTAATCTCCTGCTAAGATTTTGTGTTTTTGATGAAAATGTCGGTATGTAAAACATTTTCGTATTTCCATTAAATTTACATAATAACAAAATTTAATTAATAAAAAAATTTCGTAGTGCCCCTCCCACTTTTTATCTACAAATTGTTTACCACTTCCTTTCAGAAAATAAAATGTGATTCATGAATAATAATAATATGTCATGGTTTAAATTAATACGTGAATTTAATACTGATTACTGACTCACTGGCCAGAAATTCAATTTGTAGTGCATCGATTAAATTGCCCTTTGTTAAATTGTATTAATTGAAATTATATAAATTTTTATAAGACAATTATGTGTATGATGTAACTCAATCACCAATAAGTGGGCAGTTAAGATGATATAATGATGTATTGTTTACTATTACACGTTTTAAATACTCCTTATAGATATTCCTGTGATCCAACTGTGGGAAAATATATAATTGTTTTTTTGTATACATTTGTGTATTATTTAATATATGCAGAACAGTGGCTTCTTATGCTTGGTTAAAAATTCTCGTTTTGTTTATTTTTGTTAGGAGAAAGTATGGTGTTTCAGATCCTGAGACTGGTTTGATCGACCTAATTTGTTCTAAAATAATTAAGAATGTTTACCATACCATTGACATCCTTATTAAGCATTTGCAATAGGGGATATATAGTTAGTATTTTAGATTATCTTTTGTTCCATAATATATATACCTATTTATACAGGGTGTTCTGAAAAATCATAAATATTTGACAGATATCCCGTTTGACCAAAATTGATTAGGGTTTTCTTGAAAGTAACCATCTTTAAGGAATAACAACTATCAAAAGGAGTCGTCAAATTAATTTTTGTTTTAATTCATGCAGATAATCTGATTCATTTGCAAATTTTTTTGCCTTTTTATAGGCTCAAATATGTTTGGTTAAATGCACTGAAAAATGCTGCAAATAATAATTATAATTACCCTTATTGCTTATAAGGTTTCTCTTAATTTCATTTATTGGATCAGAAATGTCACGTTTATTTGTTATCAAAATTATTTATTTACTAACTTACCATTGTGGTTATCAAGTACAATTTGATAATGAAATGTTTAACAACGATGTTTCCTAAATGAAAATATACAAATATTGCAAAAGTGTTTTATTTTTTGTGAGTGACGGGGCGGGGCAATGGGTGCAAAGGTATTCCAATCGACATATTGGAAGAGCAACTAATACACCATGTAGTTTTTTTTTTTTTAATTAGGAGAAAACAAACCATTTGTTTGACATTTTATTAACATCTAGTATAGTGTTTTATGAGGAACTGTACATACTTCCAGGGGCGGTAGAAGACCGCTTTCGTATTCAGGAATGGCCATTGAAATTTTCCTGCCGCTCTTAATTTTTGGGTGATAAACTGATTTTGCTCTAAATTCATTTTGGCCAGAACGTCCTTACTATTGATCAGATGTTATTTAAATTTTAGACACTTTATACACTTATGACAGTTGATAGATTCCTATTATATATATTTTTTTAATTCCAGGGCCGGACTTTTTTAATTTGTTTTTTCCGATTCCTGTAAAAAAGATCACCCTGTATATATATTTTTTAACATTCAGTTGTCAATTATAAAAGCCCATACATGACTAAATAAAACCATGTAATTAGATTTTTTCTCGCACCTTTATTGATTTTTTACAAACGATTGAACATATTTGAAGAAAAACACCTTCATTTGCTTACATTAATTGTCCAAATAAATAAAAATGGTCAAATAAATATTTACAAAAGTATATTTAAAAATATTACAAATACTTAGATGAAACTTTCAAAATGAGAAGTCCAGCTTCCATACATTTTTGTTGGCGTTTATTTAAATTGCCAATAGATTGTGCAGGATTGTTTCTAATTTAGTCACTAGAGCGGATAATTCGCTGAAGTAACTGTTCTCCACTATTTGTTGGGACACTGTAGACTTCAGTTTTGAAATATCTCCATAGAAAATAATCGACGGGCCAGATTGATTACTTATAAGCAGATCTTTATAGTTAAAATAGGCGGATAATTGATTATAAATGGCTAGTTCCAATATTTTTTCAAGAGGTGGTAGAGTATTAATGGGTCTAAAATCACATGCTTTATTTGAACTTTAAATTTTTGGAACAGGAACAACTGTGCTAATTTTTAGCGCTTCAGGAAATTGACCTTTAGACAAACTTGTATTAACAAAGTATAAAATTACATGTGCTATACCTTGAAGAATACATTTTAAAGTTTTTGAATTTAATATCAAGTTCGCACTAGACTTATTGTCTAAAGATATTACAATTGATCTAAGTTCGCTTAAATTCAGTAGAGGAAATTCATTACATTTAAATTTAATAGCTTCATATTTGCTTGATGACCATTGATTAGCATTAGGGATGGAATCAGTTATTTCAGCAATACTAGCTACAAAAAAGTTATGAAAACCTTCAGCGATTTCTTTATTTGTATGTAGAACAGTAACTGAATTGTTCATTTCAAAAAATATATAATGTGCACCAAGTTGATAGTTTTTTGGTTTAAGTAAGGATTTTAAAGTTTTCCGCATTAATTTGGGATTATAGCTAGGGAGGTGGTGGCAATGTGGGTATACGGTTTTATTGTAGCTGGCAATAATATGGGATGAATTTATTGATATAACTGACCAATTAGAGCTACCGAGCTTGGTTGCTGCCGAGTTTCTTATAAAAATATCAAAAACAAACTCAATGCTAATGTCACTACTGCAGTTGCAAAAAAGTTTGCTGTAAATAGGGATTTTTATGTCAGTTATGTCAAATAAATTGAATTGACAAGAAATCATTGGTGGGTATCACAATGACATTGACACTAATAAAAATAATAAAATATATTATGAGTGATGCATCACTGGTGAGAACATGTTTACAATGGGAAAATCGGTCTATTACCTATTTTCGACTGCAATAAGTACGTGGCATTTGAAAGGTCAAAAATCTGTCTGATATATTTACTCCAATATTTAACAGCCTGTTAAAATTAAATATAGATACACCTTTCAATATATTATCTCTGCTCTGCCTAAATAAAACAGAGATTCTACATTGCTTAATATCATTCCTATCTAAAAGTGGCATAAAAATTTAGGTTTAGAGTTGTTAATCCCTTGTTTAACCTCATGTAATCGATCCGTGGCCTTACCTGTGATGTTTTTTTTAAAATGCCTTGACAGGCCCCTAGGCGAGAAGTGTGGGTCCCTGTTATTCCTTATCATTTTCATCTAGTTATTATTCATTCACGTTAGAATTAGGGTTAGATCTTTAGCCGCTTCTAAATTTAACTGTGTATCTGGCTGTGTGGACTATGTCCTAATGCCAATAAAAAAAAAAAAAACAATATTTTGAAATTTATTTGCTACAGGAATTATATAAAATAAAAGAAAAAAATTGAAAAAGAACATTAGAATATATAAAACAAGTGGCTGACACAATAAAATTGTATAGGATCATGTTTTATATTACATTTTTAATTAACTATTAATTAGACACTCAGCAGCTCCATATTGACTGAACTTGTTTTTCTGGCTTTTTATTATGACATCTTTTCACTTTCTCTACCACAATAAAATCATATATAAATTTCTGCCACCAGCTCCCAAACCACTATTATAAGTATGCATTTTTAGTTCATAGTATCTTTTTTAATTTTAACATATTAACCATTTAATTTCTTTTTTGTTTAAAAATTTCCCACATCCTATGTTTTTCATTATTATTACAGTTTTTAAATTTTTTAACTGCCACGTCCCTTTCTTTGGATTTATTTTTTAATTCTACATCATACAATGGCAGGTTATTATAATTATTTTCAATGGTTTGAATTGGTGCTATAATATTTACCACATTCTCATAGCTAAGTACTTGACAATTCATTATAAGTATCATTGACATCGATAGAGTTTAAAGACCACTCTCTCTGCATAGTTCTTAACAAATGTTATTCATGTCATTTGTCTGTTCCACGACCTATGGTATACTGATGCGAACTAATAAATTCGAAACCGGTCTATGCCTGGTTGGGGAATTGATCAATGATATTGGCTACCATTCACGATTTGTAAGGTATAATTCCATGCAGATCGGGGTATTTGCCCACTGAGTAGTTGTTTCCTGCAAATCATATGTAATAATAGTATAGGTTAAGTCCACCAAGGGCTGAAGGTCGCCGTTCTCGGTACTTGTAAAATAGCAAGTCGCTATACACCATGGAGACATCCATGATGTCTGGTGTATAGTAGCATTTGACCACATGAGAGGATTCACTTGCCTCTCACCGGTACACCATTTAAATGTTATTCATATTATTATCATTAAGATTTCTAAATATATATATTTTTTATGTTATTATCACTAAAGAGATAGAAAAATAAATCATTATTTTGCGTTTTTTTGTCAGCTATTTGTCTCATATACCTATCACCTACCTACCAAGTTTGGCTTTTTTTCGACAAGGGCCAAACATGTAGAGTAGAATAGAATCGAAGCAGTCAATTTCAAAGAAAGTATCAGTTGAGCTACGACAGACTGATGGCATTCACATTAGTGACCAATACTCTACCTACTATGTAAATTTCAATTGTGCATTCGTTCAATAAAATTCATGTCAAAGCCACCAACTCTATCAAGAGCTGGTTTCCTAATGGTCTCCAGCTTTGTTCTGGCTTTGCTTTGGATGGATTGTTTCATTTTCGATTGTAAATGGTTTTGTTGAGTTTGATTTCAGCCTCTGGAGATTAAACTATTTTTGTGTTTTGTTTGTTAAATTTTGAAGGTTTTCCATTAATTTTCGTATGTTGTTATTATGTGCAATTAAAGCTGTGTCATCTGAAAATTATAGTATTATAAGATTCTTTATTAAATCCATGGACTTTGTAATTTATAATTGTAAATGTCATGATAGTAGATACTGTATAACATAGGAGAAACTCCTTGCTCAGGTTTGAACTTATGTGCTAGGCGGTTATTAATTTTTACTTGTAAACTATGTTGGCTTAAAAAGTTTCTTGTGCCATGCATTACAGATTAAGGACAATTCGACTTTTTTTAACTTGAGCATTTGTAGTTAGAAAAATAAATACACATATTTTTAATTTTCATTTGTACTTGTATTTTTAGTTATGAGATATTTGTTTGTTTATATTAAATTGTAATAAATAATTACTGAATTATAATTATTATAATGTGAATTTTTACTATTATGGCATAGCTGATTTTTACGATTCAATGATATGAATTGTGGTTTTCGTAAAATAGTAGATATTGACACTTATCATTTAAAATTTTTGACATGTTTTATATCGTTGGAAAGAGAAAAAACAAACAGAATTAATGGTGTCATGGCCTGCTTTGAGATTTGTTCTTTTCATTTTTGCACAAGAGCGTATGTCAAAGCTAACTGCGTTTTTCGAATGTTTTGATACACACATTATTATTCTTATTGTCTTTACCATCAATTTTCATCCATTTAACTTTTTTCGTATCTTGTCAAATAAGGAAGCTATAACCGTTTGTGGTTATTAAGCGAGTTGGTGTGGTCCTCATAAAATAGACAGACGGTATTTTGTGTTCTATACGGTAGATTTTTATATAGTTAATGTTCTTAATTTATTTAAGTATGAATGGTGGTAATACATGATTATAATGTTTTGTAACTACTGTTGGTGTATTTTGTATACCTAATGGAGTCTGATAGTTGAATATATTCTTTTGTGATTTGTAATTCCTTGTCCTCTTTCCAATTCAATTTATTTGTATGTGAAGATTACAAAATAAAATGTTTAAATCTGTCTCTTTATTCTACATTACTTATATCATACCTGCTCCCCAGAAGTGCCAAGAACTAAGAATGTTTATATACATTATTGAAGTAAAAAGAAGACTAAATTTTTAGATATTACTGTTTATCTGCATAACTAATACTTTTAATTAACTTGTATGAATTATATTGCAAATAAGGATGTCCTATTATATGAAGTAATAATTATCATTATTGTCAACACATGTGTATGGATGTTTTTTGAAGGTTTAATGTAACTGATATCGTGATAAGTGTATTTGTTCATTTATTACTAGAATAACTTTAATTAAAAGTAACATGCAACAGTTCATTATTACAACAGCTAATTTCAGAGCAATTTTATTTCAACTGTTATAATTGTGCTAATACAATTATTTAAGAGCGTGTCAAAGGAGAATCTATTACCAACAAAAACAAAACAGTACAAATACACAGAAAAAAATAAATAAATCGACAGCTCCGTAATCTTGAATAAAACAAACAGAAAAAAGAAGAAAATAATGCTAATGGTATTGTAATGATATAATAAAATTAATAATAATATACTTTATTCACCCAATAGGATAACCCCAATTGCGACAAAAATTATAAAAATAATCGTTCGTAGAAATTGTAAAATATTATGACACAACCTTATATAAATGTCAGTATTATCATTGCAGCAATTTACAACTTTAATTTCCCTGAAGAATACAAATTAAAATTAACGGTAGGAGATGCCGTTCACATTTTGGAAGAAGAAGCGCATTGGTACTATGGCTATGTTATCAATAACAGACACATTAAGGGTGTATTTCCCAAAAACTACATACACATTAAATCATGTGAAAGGGTCGATGCCACCGGACCCGTTCTGAAGGAGCCTCCCATAACCCAAGAAATTACATCTGTGCTTAGAGAGTGGGGGACGCACTGGAAAAATTTATATGTGGTAATAGATTTAGCTTTTTGCCTTTTAGTTAGAAATTATTTACACTTTGCTGGAATATTACATATTTTTTCTCACAAATTAATTAGTACGTCCAAAGGGCCTCACCGAGTTTCCATATGAAATCTGCACTAGCGTCTTTGTTGACATTAGAGCCTTTATTATGTTGCTAATTGTTGGAAATAATTTTGGGCCAATTATCAAACCCCTAACTTTACTCGTTTGGGGTCATTCAAATATTACGTCACACTTTTAGGGGGGAAGGGGTCTTTGAGTATGTGACATGTGATCTAAGGGAGAGGGGAGGGTTGCATCAACTGTTACGTAACAATGTTCCACTGATGGCAATATAATAACGTTCTCGACACATCAACAGCAGGACTTATCAATGTTTTATTGAACACGAACCAAATATGAACAACTACAAGGGCATAAAGAGATACACCCATGGTTGTGCTAGTGGAAATAGACTATAGGTTGTTGCTCACATGTAGCATCAATAATTTATTATTTGTCATATGGCCGTTATCAATCAAAAATCATTAAGCTCGCTGAAATATTAACATATAATATTTGATGTTGCAAATGTTACTACAACTATAGAGGACAATAGTGATGAAGATTGAATTATTTAAATATTTTTACACGGAAAATAAAAGTTATCAGTATTTTATGATAAATGCTGTTTTTATTTTAATTTTATTGGATTGGCCAGAATACACTTTATGTGCCGACCTGCATAGAATTTTTATTGTTTCAAATATGTTCCACCCATCACACATTTATGTAATTGCTACGCATTATAATTGCATTTTTACTGATTATGCCTAATTTTTTTGATTGATGTATCTCGAGAAATAGCTACGAAAAACCACCTCTAATTTTTTCAATTTTTTTTTACTGTCGGGTTGGAAAATTATGAAAAAAATTATGTAATGTAATTCTAATTAGTAGCTTCCATGTCGCTTTGGTTTCATTCAAAAATCTATTATAGTTTAGTAGAAAAATGATTTTGAAGTTACGGGTTGCAACGCTAAGTTTCCAAAAAATAAAGCTAGGGGTTGGATAGTTGGCCCAAAATTATTTCCAAGGACTAGCAACATCATAAAGGCCCCAATGTCAACAAAGACGCTTGTACAGATTTCATATGGAAACCCGGTGAGACCCTTTGCTTTGCTTGTTAAATAATTTTTGCCCAAACCTGTTTTTTGTCATAACTTTGACAGGGAATGAAATAACGGATTCATATTTGGTACGGCTAATGTACTAACGAGCCCCAAGAGGTACAGGTATAAAAAAAAATATATCCAGGTCCGGACTCACTATAATTTATGTTTCTTCTTTGCATCAATAAAACATCACCCTGTATATATTTTTTTGAAATTTCGATACGATATTCGAAAAGAGCAAGAAAAAACAAACAAAGTGGCCTATTTCATTTTTTTGTTACACCTTCGTGGTTATTTAAATACGTTGTTAAATGTGCAAGAAAATGGATTACAGAACCCTATTAAATGAGAGGCACGTGAAATAAATAGTTTTATAACTAAAATTTGCAAAAATTCTATTGAGCCTAGGTGGTCTGGGTGAATCCTAATTCCGGCACGTTTTAAAGGTCCATTTTGGTAAAAAACTGTGGTCCTAATAAGTAATCGGGTATGAAATAACAAAATTTTTAATCAATCACAGTAGGCTTGTTCAAAGAATAAAAGTGACAGATAATTTAAACCATTTAGGCCTAAGCAACCAGTTACTTTGATCAAGAAAATCATCAACATTTTATACTTAATAAAAATTGGAAAAGAGAACAAACTAAAATCTAAATAAATAAAATATTTTCCATTCAATTAACAATAAATAACAAAACAATAACTAAATGTGTTTAAAAATAAAACGTAATTTTCAAAATGTCCTCCCCCACATTCTGTGCATTTTCTTGCGCGTGTAGAAAGGTCACCAATTGCTCGACGTATCATTTCTGGATTATTCCGTATTTCGTCGCAGGTTGTAACGATGCGCTGGATTAAATGTTGTCTACTTTCAATTTCAATGCTATAAACCTCGTTTTTTAAGTGGCCCCATAAAAAGTAATCACAAGGGTTACAATCAGGAGATCTTGGTGGCCATTCATGTGGACCCCCGCGTCCAATCCATCTATTAGGATACACATTGTTTAAGTGTTCTCTTACTTGAAAGTTAAAATGTGGTGGGGCCCCATCATGCTGAAACAACATGCCTCTTATACCGATATTTTCTAACATATTCGGTAAAATGTTTTGAAGAAAATCAAAGTAAATTTCACCATTCAATCTTTCTTCAAAAAAATGTGGCCCTATCAAATGTCTATTCACAAGTCCGACCCAAACATTTACAGAAAACCTGTGTTGCGAACGGCGTTGGCGTACCGCATGTGGGTTTTCCTGTGCCCATTTATGATTATTTCGTGAATTGTTTACTCCATCCCTTGTAAATTGTGCCTCATCCGTAAATAAGGTTCTGTAAATGTCTGGGCAATGGTTAGACAACCAATGACAAAATGCCAGGCGGGGGATATCGTCGCCTTGTTGAAGACGCTGTACCTGCTGGATATGATATGGATGGTAACGTTCTCTTTTTAGGGTTCTCCATACTCGCCAATGAGGAATACCAGTTGCCAAACTGATTCGTCTAGTGCTCATATTTGGGTTTTCTTGAACTACGTTTATAATATTGTTTTGTTCCTGCACACCTTGTTGTAAAACACGCTCCACAACTGCAGAAGTAGGAAACTTTCCGTGTTGTCTTGCATACTGGAACACCGTACTAAAGGTTTTATGATTAGGGCATCGACGACCAGGAAAACGCAGCCGATATTCTCTTTCCGCCGACCTACCATTTCCATTACAGAAACCATAGATGAATATTATGTCAGCATATTCCATGTTTGTAAATTTTACTGGCATAGTTAAAATATTTTCACAAGTTTTCACTAACTAAATGCGGATTATTGACACATTAAATTACTAACAAACAATTATTCAACTGTTTAGGAGATTTCTTTTTATTATCTGTCACTTTGAACAAGCCTACTGTGATTGATTAAAAATTTTGTTATTTCATACCCGATTACTTATTAGGACCACAGTTTTTTACCAAAATGGACCTTTAAAACGTGCCGGAATTAGGATTCACCCAGACCACCTAGGCTCAATAGAATTTTTGCAAATTTTAGTTATAAAACTATTTATTTCACGTGCCTCTCATTTAATAGGGTTCTGTAATCCATTTTCTTGCACATTTAACAACGTATTTAAATAACCACGAAGGTGTAACAAAAAAATGAAATAGGCCATTTTGTTTGTTTTTTCTTGCTCTTTTCGAATATCGTATCGAAATTTCAAAAAAATATATACAGGGTGATGTTTTATTGATGCAAAGAAGAAACATAAATTATAGTGAGTTCGGACCTGGATATATTTCTTTTATACATGTACCTCTTGGGGCTCGTTAGTACATTAGCCGTACCAAATATGAATCCGTTATTTCATTCCCTGTCAAAGTTATGACAAAAAACAGGTTTGGCCAAAAATTATTTAACACCCTGTAACTTCGTAATGAAGGCCCAATGAGACATTTCTATGGGAGGTTCCGGTTACCACTGATGTTCTCTACCTCCTATTAAGCTATGTCCCTCTCATGATGCAACACCCTGTATATTAAATTTTAAAAAACGTGCTATTGTCCTAAGAAACTGATATTTTGTAGACCCATAACAAACACTTTGAAAAAGTAAAAAGTCAAATTTACGACTTAATCACCCATCGATGTAAGATTCTAAGTGGCACATTGCCAATTGATGAACTAAAGAGGGTCACAAAGCAATCTGCTGAAGAAATCGATATGGGCAATAAAATATTGGGGTTAGATCTGGTAGTTAGAGACAAGAATGGTAACTTAATTAATCCGGATGAAACGAGCACTATCCAGCTTTTTTATCATCACAAAAATGCTACGGAACGTATGAACAATAGGACAAAGGTAATAAACCTATTTATATGGCAAACACTGACTTTTGATTGATAAATTTTCAGCCTGAAATAAAAGAGATACAACCAAAAACAGCTATACAACAATATTCTAATATATTTCTAGTATCTGTTAGAAACTTCACGTGTAAAATGTCAGAAGATGCAGAATTACTCATGACTTTATATGATGGTAAAGATTTTAAGGCTATCACAGAAAACTATGTGGTACGGTGGACCAAAGAAGGATTGATGAGTGATCTAGACCAAATGTACAATTTAAGAGTTATGTTTACGGTAAGTAAGTAAAAAGTTACCCAAATTGGTATGATCTTCGGGAAAGCTTATTTTATATCAATCTTGATATCATGACTATGTTTTCTAATTGTTCTTTAGAAGATCGTAGGTAAAGAATCTTTATGATATGCAACATTACCATCAGATATTTTTTAGGACCTCGGTAAAAAAGATTTGGAAAGGGAGAAAATATTCCTTGTATGCCATGTTGTTAGAATCGGTGCAATGGATACCAAAGAATTAGACCACAGAAGAAGTTCTGTAAGTGTGGCTATTAAAAAAAACTCAAATGAAAATATGCGTAGGCCGTGTGGAGTTGCAGCGTTCGATATAACAAACTATATGAATGGAAAATTAGACACTGATCTCGAACAGGAATTCGCCGTACCCTTTGTAAAGTAATTTTGAATAATTTTTTTATTATGACAGTTTTGTAATTATTGTTTTTTTTTTTTTAGTTGTGATAAGGATAATTTGGAACAAACCCTAAAAAAAATTATAACAAAAGAAAGATTTGAAAATAAAAATCAAGCTTTGTTCGTTAGCATGAAGTTGCTAAGAGGCGACCTGAAGCAGGTAAAGTTCATTTATAGTTTAAATTTAAATCTTAAGTGGAATTAAAAAAAAACAATTTAGGTGCGAGAGGAAAATCCCCATTTAGTGTTGGGTAATGTGTCAATAGCAAGAAAAATGGGCTTCCCAGAAGTAATTTTGCCGGGTGATGTTAGAAATGATCTATATTTAACACTAATAGGAGGAGAATTTACTAAAGGAAATAAAACGAGCGATAAAAATGTCGAAGTCTCTGTTAGAGTGTGTAATGATAAGGGCCAAGCTATTCCTGTAAGTATGATTCTATTCATTTTAAAATAGGACGAGCGTCATATTAGCTTGGAGTGGTATCGTTAAAGTGAATTCTATAAATTTTATTATATCACATCAATCCATATCATGTTGAACTTGAAAAAATCGGTTTTGGGTGGATGTACCTCGACAGTAATTTCTCACGATCTCATTCTAAATATATTTTTAACTTTCTTAAACAATTTGATTGAACTTAAAATAAACGCAAGCTTTCTGAGCAATGTTTAATCTGAGCTGAAATTTGCATAGGGTGCTTTCGATACAATGCTCCGCATTATTGAGTATTTTTTAAATTTTGTAAGTAAGTTGGGGAGGGAATTCGACAAAAAAACGTTTTGGGGCCCCACCTCTGGTGTTCTGGCAAATAATCTGAAGAAACACCTCTGATGAAATTTTCCATCATAAGCAAACAATGTTAACTTGAAAGAGTTTCTGATTCGACAAAAAGTGTTTAGACTTTTCACGAAACACCTCCGACAGAAATAAATATTCAAGTTCAAACTGTCTCGATTTTAATGAAATTGGATTTACGGCAAGTAATCAAGGTTGATGAATGAAATGCGCAAACAAATTAAGTGAGCTACTCTATTCAATTTTTTCCGCTCTTTTTAAATATCGAAACAGATCTGTTGATTTTGACATACAACATATTGCCAGTTTTTTATTAAGTCGGACCTGGATTTCTATTTTGGTTTACTATGAAGTTCTATCAAGTTCAATATACTCTAAGTATAAACCGATTATACAGGGTCGCTCAATAGTTATGACCAAAGAAAGATTTGTCCAAAATCAATAAAACATCCTGTATCTCAGTAAGGAAGGAGGTGAATGCATTAATGCTGGGTAATTTGGAACCACCAAAGTGCTCTCTATCCACAAGTAACGTATGTAACACTCTGTATATAAAAATGTTATTATTGAAAATATTTTTTAGTCTGACGATAAATTGGTTTGAGCCCTTTCTGGAACTGCCCTTGATATTCCGACGAAAAATTTGCAAAACACTCAATACAATTTCTCACTCTAAATGATTTTAATTGAAAATTGTTTTGATTTGATACAAACTTATTTTAGGCCCTCCCTGGAGCTATCCCTGGTGCTCTGAGGGATTTGTAGATAGACAATTTTCCATTCTGAACAATTTTAATCTTAAAAATACGTTGATTAAAGTATAACTGGTTTTGACTAATCAAAAAAGTTTAAATGTGTGGAATTTGAAAATCTAATATAGATAATTTATTTTTCGCAAATAATTTTAGGGTGTTATTAGTTTGGGAGGAGGTATCCAACCCATAGATGAATATAGATCTGTTATTTATTACCATGAAGATAAACCCCAGTGGTATGAAACATTTAAAGTTGCAATACCGATAGAAGAGTTTAAAACTAGTCATTTAAAGTATATTTTCAAACATAGATCTTCCAATGAAGCGAAGGATAAGAGCGAAAAACCTTTTGCTATGTCTTATGTTAAGCTGATGCAAGAAAACGGCACCACCCTGCCAGATGCTAGACATAATCTTGTGGTTTATAAAATAGACCATAAAAAATACGATGAAAGTAGTTTAGATTATTTCAAATTGCCTTCCACTGTTAATGAAGTTAAAGAAAATATTAAAGAGAAACCCCAAGTACCTGGATTGAGCATGTCTACAAAAGATTCCTTTAGCATCTCTAGTAATATTTGTTCGACAAAGTTGACACAAAATGGTATGTAGTTTTTCTGATTTATTCTTAGAATTTTTATTTACATCTTATTGCTTGAAATAGACTAAAACCTTAAGCAAGAATTTAATTCCTTTTTTTTTTAAACGATTTACGGAAAAATAGTATGCACACCTCGTCGAAAAAGTCTCGTCTTAGGAATGTTAGGCTTTTCCTATTAGGTATACAATATACTATTATTTGAACGGCTGTTTACCACAAATTTCTTATACAGGTGACTTGAATTTCATAGAACAGGTGTAGCAATGTCTCGTAAAAAATTTCAGACATATTACTAACATCTATACATTAGGTCATGAACTTTTCAGACTAGGTACATTCATATAAACATAATTTTATTGCAGTGGACCTTTTGGGTCTGTTAAACTGGGCTTCCCACAAAGAGACTTTGACTGATTCTTTAAAGGCCTTAATGAAAGTGGATGGAGAAGAGGTAGTGAAATTTTTACAGGATATCCTCGATGCCTTATTTAATATCCTTATGGATAACCCAAAGACTGATACTTACGATACTCTAGTTTTCGAATGTTTACTACATATCATAAGCCTAGTTAGTAACGACTGGAAGTACCAACATTTTGAACCAGTTTTAGATTTGTATATAAAAGAGAGCTTCAGTGCAACATTAGCATACGAGTAAGTTACAAATCCTCATTTCTTTTAACAATATAATTGTTCAAATTTAAATTGCTAACTTTTGTTTTCTATCAAACTTCAATTTCTCGCCTTTGAGCTATTTAAATTGCTCTGCACACCTAGGGGGCCAGCAGTTAGTAGCACTCCTCAAGTATATTCTGATGTTTAAATTATTCTATCACTTCTCTTAACCATATTCTATCATGATACCATAATTTATAGTTTGTATTACTGTTTTTAGAAAATTAATATCGGTATTAAAGGCGGTAGTTAGTCGAGCTGGGGATATAAATTGCCATGGTAAAGAAAACTTGGTGTTCAAAACAATGAAATGTTTACAGTATGTCATGAGATTCGTCTCTAGATCTAGAATACTGTATATGGCATTGTATCCAGAAGTCGATCCTGAGGATGAGTTTGATGAGAGTTTACGAGACTTATTGCAGAGCATAATATTTATGATGTCTTCCAACAAAGATGGTCTTCTAAGGGAACAAGGGGCGTGCCTTAAATATTTACCTAGTACTATACCTGACATTCTGTTAGTTTTTGATCACAGAGAATTAAGGTAAGTCATTTCATCTTCACTAAATCCACGAAACTTTTTACTGATTAGAAGACCACAGGTGATAGTCAACAGAGAAACGTTTTTTTATCTACAGTTTATGATATTTTTAGTACAATATTGTGTGACATGTTGAATAATATTCCTATGGGCCGGTTGACCAAACAGAAGATGATGACTATCAATGAGATAGTGCATAGCAAGTTGTTTTTATATCCTGAATGTAGAAAAATTCTTTTGCCGATAATAACCCAGCAGGTGAAAATGTTGTTCGAGGCCAAAGAGGAGGTAAGTAAGAGGCTTTTAGATTTGCTTTGTTGCTTTTTTACATGTGCTCTATTTTTATTCTCGTTTGACAAAACTGTTACAAATATTTTTTATTTGTTTTTATTTGTATATAATGTCACTATTTTTGTTATGTAATTTTCATTGACACTTTTCACATTTCAATATCATTGCATTTAATTATACTGCACAATTTTAAGAATATTTTCGTTTCGTGTAAATAATAAGCCACTTTCATTCACAAGCATATTTTGTAAATAATAACTGAATGTGCTGCATTGTTTTGTTTGATTCATTTTCTGTTTTCAAATTTGCGTTAATTTTTCAATTTCTGGTTTTTATTACTTAGGCAAGGCAGAAATATAATGAGGGAGCCCTACCGCTGTTATGCCTCATATTTAACAGTTTTATATACAGGGTGATTCAGCTAAAACTTCCCAGAAAGGTTACTGAAAAATTAAAAGCGACATTCAACTTCGGTAAACACTGCTTAGAAGTTCAAATGACGTTTTTGACGATTATGGTATAAGCGTTGCGGCGACTAGAAAAAATTTTAGATGGGAGGAATTTTAAGATTTAACATACTACTCGAAAAACTTCTGTTACCCAAGAATTTGTTCTAGGCATCGCAATGCTCATTCCGTAATGTCAATAACGTAGTTTGAATTTCAAAATGTACTTTTTAGAAATACCTATTCACGGGAGGTTAGAGTAATCGGTCTGGTGAGTTTTATCTGAATCATCCTATGTCAGGCTTTTAATAATGATTTCTATAGTCTATTAATTCCCATTAATAAATAGGGCATAATCCCTATATTTTTACTGAATTATCAGTGGTTACTGTATAAAATGCAAAATGACAATCCATAGATTGTTACTAGCTGTAACTTGTCAAAATTACTATGGGTGTTGGCAGGAGATTTGCTTAGGACGACCAGTAGAATTGTATCATTTTGAATATCTGCCAATTGTCCAAATTCTGCTTTATTACTTATTAATAATCAAAATGATTTATTAGTACATTGTTTTTAACAAACTTAAGTCAGCCTTGTCTAAGTATGTCCAGTAGTATTGTACTTGTACTTATTTCATGTACACGTTTTTTTGTGATTAATATATGCATGCCAGTTGTATGTTTATTTGTATAAAAAGTATAAGGGTGTATTTTAACTTGTAAATATTATTAATATAGTTGAGACTGTTGTGAAGTTTGAAAACAGAAAATCAAAGTTTACTCTTCTGCACCAGAGACACCTTGGCCACCGAATGGTTCAGCAATCAAATCTTAAGTACTCCTTTTCTTGTATAAGACCTTCTTTCTGTAGTTGTTTCCTTTTTACATACTTTTAAAATCCTGAAAGCAAAGTATCAAATGACTAATTGTTAGATATGTATCGCCGTGCTATAAAAAAGAAGCTCCATTTATGGAAATATTAAATTTTTTTTACAAAAGTTTTTGAGACTTGCTTTAGTATTTTCAAGAGAACTGTGCGTTCATAATAGAATAAACATTTTCATATAAAATTTGTTGTACGTACATAATGTTTTATATGTATAATTCGATAGATAATCCCCTATGCATTTAACGAAGCATTGCATGGAAAGGTCCCCACATTTATTTATTTATTTTTTTAATTCTGAGGAATCTGTTGACCCAGAAGCTAAATTTCCTATTTATTATTCAACTATCATACAAATTGCTTTATTTAAAAGAGATTCGGTCTATTTTAGGATATTTCTTACCTTGCTTGTCTAAAAAATGGAGCGCTTTATTATGTTAGCTTTTGTTAGCGTCTTGAACAGGATTTCTATACTATTCAATTCTCAGAAATCATTAAATAAAATTCAATTGCGAAGATATTTTGTTTTAGGATTTTTTTTTTTTTTTAACATTCTTGTTTTGTATTGCTTGGCATGTGAAAAATGATTGCATGCAAATTGTACGTCCAAATTAATTAAATAATACTTATAAAAACATGAGATTCTTGACGACAATGAAATTAGTCAGGTATTAAATTGAGCACAATAATCTGATTTTCATTTATAATCAATTTTTTACAGGTTAAAATTTACTATTCAGCATTGTTTAATTCTACAAAAATGAAATTAATAAGCAATTTGCTTTACCCTTTATTAATGTATTTGTTTAAAATATATCTGTCATTTTCTTAGGATGTAAAAAGACATTTACCAAACAAATATTATACATATAGGATGTAATTAGTTTTCTGTAATCTGGAACGGCTGAACAGAAGCCTATATAACATTTTCCTCTAGGGCACTTTGAAAAACTGTTTAATAAATGTGAATAATTTGTTTGAGAACCTCTGCCTGGGTCTGTCTACCTAAAATTCAAAAGAAACATATTTTGAGAATTTATCACCTATAGTCGGGACAAGAATTCAGGCGATGCACGTCACAGATCGATAAAATTACTATAATTATATGAAGATTATTGAAGTCAATCGAAGCGACTGCACCTGAAATAGCTGCAATCCCCAATTCAGGTCACATGCAAATTGTATTGCCACAACTGAAAATGTATCATTAAAATGATGAATTGTGACACAGCATAAAGCTTTATGCTGTGCCTGTGATAACTGCAACGTCTGCAGCCCACAATACATATAACAAAAATCTATCAAAATTCGATTAATTGGAATAAAAATAGATTATAAATAATTTCTCAAATGAACTTTATTTAATAATTGGACAATTTATTTAATAATTGGACAATGAGTTTTATAATATATATTATAGTACAATCATAATTATAATTAAATTCTGCTAATTAAATAAAATTACTACGATATTAAACAATTATACATTTTTTAGTTATTTATTATTCTTGATAAGAGAAAAAACATTTATATATTTAAGCAAATTGAAACCATTCACATATTTTCTTCTTCGTCTGAACTGTCGTCTGTATGGGATCCATTTAAATTAATAATAATGGGATGCATAATATCTTCTCTGTCAAAAGCCACTTCCCTGTCCCAATATTTTTGTATTTCCTTATTTGTGTTTTTAATAGTGTTTGACCAAATTTCTGGGGTAATAGTATCTAATGCTTCCGTCCACATATTTATCACTTTTTCCACACCATTACCATCTCTCCCAATATATTTATTATAATATGTTTTTGCTATGCCCCAAACTTTTTCAATTGGCTGGAACATACAATGATATGGTGGAAGTCTGAGGACCTCATGACCGTATTGTTGTGCCAGCTTATCAGCTTCATATTCCTTGGGCGGTTTGTTTCTATAAAAATAAGGTTTGTTAATACATAAATATAAATTCATATGGGTATTAGAAGAGTATAGGAAGACAATATTATTACTACAAATTACAATTTCTGTCCCTGGACTCTTGATATTAATAAATGAAAATAACCAGAAGTATCTGATAAAATTAGTTATGATATCGAGTCGAGTGTACATACGTACCCACAAGAGTTAAAAGGCAGTGCACTTTTTATGTACTCGCACTAAATCTCTAAATATATAATAAATAACTTACTATGCCACCAAGTCAAGTAATTGTACTTTAAGCATTCCTTCTTCATTATCAATATTATTTCTGTTTCGTAGCCAGGATATAATATCGACTTTTGTCCAACTCGAATTTGGAATTTTATCCACCAAACTACTGTGATAACTAGCATTATCCATGATTATTAAAGACGGTTCTTCTAAATGTTTTAATAACTGGTGTTCAAACCATTTCAAAAAATTTGTTTTGTTCATCTCACCATGATAATCAGGATTTTTTGTTGATGACGAAAATAATAATGATGCTCCAGGAATAAAACCATTTTCATTTCCAGCATGAAGTATAATAAACCTAAAAATATATTTCTACATTAATAATAAATAAATTTATATTTAATAAATTTTTTATATACAAGGGTCCTATCATTTCAGAAACGAATTTTAGCTACATTGTATATTTTTTCTGTGATTGTACGTGTAAAGTACAAAAAAATGCATTTTTTTAAATCTCCTGTATGTAAAACTCGTTTATGAAAAAAAAAACCCAGACATTTACACACCTTTTCCCTTCAGTTTTGGTTTTTTTCACACTATCTTTATTTCCATCTTGCCATGATCTTTGTACAGAACCATACTCAAAGATCCACGTCTCATCTAAATACACAAATTGTCGAGGATACCCCAATGAAATATTTTTTACATATTTCTGCAAAAAAGTGACGCGGCTGAAAACAATATTTGGCAGTTCCATTAATCCTCTACGTGGATTATCTTTTAGAAATTTGAAACCTATTTTTTTCAATATTTTTCCCAAGCTACTCAAACTTCCTTTGTAAATGTCCCGTTCAATCAACAGCTCTAAAAGCAATTGTCTGGTAATATGTTGATCTAAAACAATAATAAATACTTTAATAAATATTTCCATACGTTATTTTAATAAATACTCACTGTTTCTGTACATTTCATAAATAACATTTCGAATTGCTGCTTGGTCAAAGTTATCAATGTCGCATACAGGCTTTGTTGTTGGTCCAGTTCTTTTAGGGCTACCTAAAGCTTCCCCAGTCTGCATTTTTTTGGAAACGTTGCTAACAGCACTCAAACTTATGTTGAAAGCATTAGCAACTCTCTGAAATTTACTGGTTATGTTATGATATATATTTAACTTCTGGAATTATACTTGCCTCTCTTACAGCAGTTAATGGTAACAGTGGTCCACCGGCATCACGTTCTCTCTCAAAATAATTTATTAAAGAACAAATTAATTCCTGGATATCTTTACTAAATGCCTTCGGCATTTTGACAGGTAACCTAAAAATATAATGCATTAATTTGTTTTTACGCAAATAAATCTTGCTCCACTTACTAGAATAACACTAATAATACAATTATATTAGTTCTGAAAAGAACTGATGGTAAATAAAACAAGGAAACAACAATTAATTAAAAGCACGAGAGAGTGAAATCAACAATAAAACAATTCGAATCAATAAAATCGACAGTAAATCGACTTAAAATATCAGTGTTTTTGTAAATTTAGTAAATTTATACTACCAACCTTTCACGACGAAATACGATTTAATTAACTTCTATTTCTAAAAATAAGACAATAATGCTAAGTATTATGAAGCCACATTGAACTGTCCTTATTTCTGAAAAAAGCTTAATAATTTGGTGTCAAGAATTACTCTTTTTAATGTAATTAAAACTTTAAAATTATGTTGGCATTGAAATGTTTTCAATTACGTCACTCGTGACGTGCATCGCCTGAATTCTTGCCCCGAGTTTAATTGTCTAGATCTCACTATACAGTAACCTTCATGAATGTTGCATACATTAAAGCCTAGCCCAATGTTGCAGAAGTTCTCAAACGTTTTTATTATATTTTATTATTATTTTTTAAGTTTTCTTTTTAGAATACTATGGGCTCTAGACCCCATGTTATATAAGGTTCTCTTTTGTCCTGTTGTCCCCTATTACCAGTTTTTTAAATGACATTAAACTAATTGAACCCTGTAATTACAGAATCGGAGTTGCAAAAACCTAAGTGCCAAAAACATAGAAAAATGTAAAATGCCAATATCAATAAATGAAAATAATTAAGAGGAGTATAACTTACTGTTAACCTGTTTATTATTATTATTGACATAGGTGCCCCAAGTGTATGCTAAAGTTGTTACGATTAATGCATATATAATGACTTGTAATTGATCCGAGGTGGAGATAGATTTATTGATAAATTAATAACTATATTACCTAGCTGTGAAATAGTTGTCAACATTTAAAGATGATTAGAACAGTTTTATCATCTCAAGATGGTATGAAATTGAATGGAAATATTGGGAGTGATGGAAATGATAGAGCTGTATAAATTCTAAGTTACCACTATTTTTATTGTCTACTGAAAATAAATTCATTATGAATATTTTTCTTATTTAAATTTAATAGATCTTTATAGTATAGTGAATTTCATGTTTCCTGCTTCCATCAATATAAAATTAAGTTATTGAGCAGAACAGAGATAAAAAGAATATTTTTCACTGATAACCTGTTACGTTCATTTTAGTATGTTGAAGTCTGTATGACATTATAATAATTGACTTTCGTTGTAAAACAATTTATCAACAATCAAGTATTCACACAAATTTCAATCGCTTTTTGTTTTAGATGTTTATTGTTTGTATGGTATTCTTTATCTACAAGAAGTTGAATGGCACACCGTAGTGTTTAAACGGTTGGCTTAACGTCCGATCATTATTGGTTGCAAATCGCTTTTACACAAAAATGTTTTAAATCTGCACCCACTCACTGTCATAGTACAATTTTTAACTAAATAAATTTACTTGTATGATATATTATAACGTCTAATTTCGATTTTAAATGTTTGATACAAGTGTACGGTTATCCAACAAGGTAGTTGAAATTAGTAGCTCGTGTATTTGTCATTTGTTGATTGATTTAGATCAAATTTGGTATACTTCTTAGGTTTCAGATTGTGATTAAAAAGTTATTTGACATTTTTTTTTTTTTCGAAATTAAATACGCCTACTACGATCAAAAGAAATTGGCAAAAATTAGGAATTTATATTAGCGATTTTTTTTTGTTTTTACAGAATCTTGTTCGGCATGACCACAACCCCTGTATATCAAATTTTGGTAAAAGACATTCATATCTAAGATTTCAATAATAGTCACCTTACTATTGGAGTTATTTATTGTCGAATATTTACATAACTTGGTAGTCATGTAATAATGACGCTAATTAAGCAGGACACATTTTTTTCTTTAAAGAAAATATCAAATAACTACACTTTTATTTTTGTAAAGTCATTGTAACTTAAACAACACTTCAAATTATTACTTAAACAATAATATAATTTTAAAAAGTAAATATTAAATACAATCTTTATCCACTAGTCCTCCGTCAATTCTGATCCATTTTTCAATTCTCTTCTTATTATTTTTAACAACTTTCTTAATTCTTCAACTGTTACTTCATTACATGCTCCTGTAATTCTGTCACATAATTTCGTTCTATTTCGTGGCCTATTTTTATAGACTTTATTTTTTATGGTACTCCAAAAATAAAAATCCATAGGGGTGTTGTCTGGTGATCTAGGTGGCCATGCAATTACAGGACTATTTCTTCCAATACAACGCATAGGGAAGTTGTTATTCAGCCAATTTGTAACTATTACTGCATTATGAATGGAAGCCCCGTCTAGTTAGAAATAGCGGTTTTGTTGTAGTGCTAAAGGTAAATTTTGAACGGCATTTCGAAATTCATGTGGAAAAATGTAGGAATCACACTATTTGGAGCATCATCAAAGAAAAATGGTCCAATCAAGGTCTTATTTACTTTATTTACTTTTTCGGAATATTGCCGTTTATAACCCAGCGTGGGTTTACCGTTGACCAATACATTGAGTTTTTCGATGATACCACGCCATTTGTTGTAAAAGTAGCCTCATCACTGAAAATAATTTTTTTTTTAAATTTGTGTCATTTAAAGACAAACTCTGCGCTCAGAAGCAGTATTCCAATCTCTTCTCTGCGTCTCCATCTTCCATAATGTGTAAAAACTTGGGCTTATATCATTTTAAATTATGACGTTTAAGGCACCTCCAAATTTTATTTCTGTCTACATTATAATTTAAAGATAAATCTCTGACACTAACACGTGGTTCAGCATTAACAGCATCTAATATTACTTGATCCAATGGACGATAGGCAACTTTGTATTTTTTGGCTCAAAGTTTGAATACAACCCCAGTTCTATTAAATATGGTATTAATTGAACCAACCGTGGTGTAGTAAATCTGTGGGCGTTCTGAATGTTTCAAATTGAAGATACTGGCTGCATCTCGATAATAGTGCACACTGTCATCAACAATTCTTATTATTTCAATTTTATCAGCAATACTCAATTGTTGTGCAGCCAAGTTTAAGTTTAATTTGACATTCGATACAATCGCCAAATCCATTTCAAAGCACTCCATGTTAACAAAAATATTCGTATGCTGAGTTCTAAGTATTTTAAAATATAGGTACCAATTTTCAAATATTCATTTTATAATAGTGTATTGGATAAAAAATGTGTCCTAATGCTTAATTAGCGTCATTATTTCATGACTATCAAGTTATGTAAATATCCAACGATAAATAACTCAAATAGTAGGGTGATTATTATTGAACTTAGATATAGTTTTCTTTGTAAAGGAATGAGTATTTTTTAACGAAATTTGGTATACAGGGGTATTAGGTCATGCCGAATAAGATTCTGTGAAAACAAAAACCTTATCTCAATCGCTAATATAAATTCATAATTTTTGCCAATTTCTTTTGATCATAGTAGGTGTATTTAATTTCGAAAAAAATAAAATAAATAACCTTTTAATCACAATCTGAAACAGGAAATATACCAAATTTGATCTGAATTGATCAACAAATGATCGAGATATTGAGGTGTAGTAGTGAAAAGTGAGACACACTGTATAACTGGTCTACTGACAGTTGAAACAAATAACATTACAAACTTAAGTTGATATATTCTTTACAAAAAATAATTTATGATTATTCGACTGTCAGCAGACTAGTAAGTATAGATGTCTTCAACAACTTCTGTATTCCATTTTTCTTGTATCAAGAACAGAAAAAACAGTTACCGTAGATAAATCGTTTTGGTACGTTTGGTCGGCACCTTTCGAAGAAAGTGGAAACTTGAGATCACTTACTTATATTCATGTGAATATTTAGAAACAAGCTAGAAAATTCTAATATCTGTTTATTTTTTTTTGGCCTGGTTTTTTTGCCTTGCCATCTAGACATATACATCTTGAAATCAATTTAAGTATATTTTGTGGCATGATTCTTGTAACGTGGTAGCTTTACTTGACTTATTAATATTTTTTTCTTTGACTAATTTCTGCACACCGTTATTTTTAATATAATAATATATTGGTTTATGCATGGTAGAGTTTTATTTTTACTTTTTTTTTTGTTGATTTGTTAAATAAATAACACTTAACCTATACAGAGCTTGTTTCTTGGAATTTTAATGGTTATTTAAATTACATTACTGGGAGGCCTTCTGTTCTAATAATTTATTATTTAAATTTTATTAACACATTATATGTATTATGTACCAATAACATTATTTTATTTTACCATTACTTTGGGTAGTTGTTTTGAGTACTTTTGGTAGTTTAGTGGTGCAATGGGTATTATAGGGTCTTCTATTGAGACAAGATGGCAGGAGACAGAATAGATCGGTGGCCAAGGTTGCTCAGCTTCTTGGAACGACACAACATTGCGTCAATCAACATGTGGGATATCCGGAAGAGGTGAACACATTATACACAATATACATACACTGAAATTTTTATTTCGTAGCTTATTCATCATATATGCACGCCATAGAAGAACTGGTTGAACTGGTTTCATTACTCTAATCATAAAGAAATATCTGACATTAAAAAATCACTCGAAAATATAAATAGAAAATGATAAACGTATACTTTCCATTTTACAGTTTTTGCAAGTGAACAGTAAACATTTGTAAATCGTTAATTGTTGTTTTTATTTCTAATGCATGCAGAATTAAAAAAATAAAATGATATATTATTCTAATTTCACTAATAGTTTTAGTGTTAAATACTCAAAATAGTTATGACACAACATAATAACAGCTCACTATTCTTTTCTTAGACCATTCAATTTGTCGCTACGCTCCAATGGACTGTCATTACATTAACGAAAACTATTCTTACGTTAAACGATAGAAAATCCCAACAATCTATTTTTAGGCGGAAATAGTATGTTGTAATAAACTTTGGTCAAGTCCTAACCACGATGGGCATTCATATTTTAATGAAATTAATCTACAGCTTTATCTGTAGTTTTTTTACAGATTTGTAGATTGAAAATAGAATTTCGACAATCATTTTAATAATACTTAAGTGACATGTTTAAAAAAAAAACGAAATTCCATCGCTCTTTGCATCAATGTTATTCTAACCACAATTTACGGTCGTCATGAATGAAGTCAAGAAGTCGTCATATGATATTTTCAACATGTTAGTGTTTGGTGTATTTCATATAATAATAAAATAATTTATATTTATTTTTTATGGTATATTTTAACAAAATTAGAGTGAGGGTTCATTGTGTGCACTGCTGTCTTTTAAATTGAACACAAAATCAGTATGGAATTTCCCGAAGAAAAGAACAACCAATATCGTGTGCTTCGTCTATATGTTGTAATATTTTCAGCACATTGGAAGGTATATGAAAGAGCAGTCCATTAGAGTGTAAGTCTTGCATTGAATGGTCTAGGGTTATTTTGCATCATATCATGTACACAAACAATATTGAGGAATTTTGCAATATACCATATTGCAAAGGATTTCTAGAGAAAACATTGACAAAAAGATGCAACTAATGCAAAGAAGTAGGAAGTGAAAAATAAAAATATGACATCAGATGTAGGCGATCTATTCAGTGTTAGAATAAATTTTATTGGGATATTGTTAAGACATTGGTAAATATTTGTAAGGTAGTCAGTCATTGCTATCCTAAACAGTTTTTTGAAATTATCTTGATACACATTATTATTCTTATTATCTTTGCCGTCAACTTTCATCCCTTTAACTTTTTTCGCATCTTCTCAAATAAGGAAGCTATGACCGTTTGTGGTTTTCCTATTTTTCAGTTTTTTGTAATATATCTCACAAGGTAGGCTAGGATTTCAAATTTCTTTTGACTGAAATATAGCTCACAAAAAATGGGATAATTAATTCTAAAACTTTATTCTTCTACAATAAATATTAAGCGAGACATTTGGTGATTATCTGGTGTGGCCCTCGTAAAGTAGACAGACGGTATATGGTATGTCAGCATCTAAATTAAAAACTGTATTGCATAGCGTCATAAGACGTTGATACATAATTAAAATAATAAAATAGTGGACAGAAAAAAAACCTAGATGTATACTTGGTATACTTACAAGCTAATACATACAACAAATTAAGAACTAGAGACTATGTATCTGTAAATCTATCTAAGAATTCATTCACACTGTAGTAAGCCCTATACAGTAGTAAGTCCTTAATTTTTTCTTAGATCTTAATAAGTTTAGACCCTCTAATACTTTCAGGAAGGCTATTATATATCCCATTACAATAAAGAGACTCTTTAAAAGTCGAAGTTCTAAGCTGAGGAATAGATAATAAGTTCCCGTATATTATATCTCTGATTTTCAGACAGCACATGAAAATCATGCAGATTGCATTTTATGTGAATGAGACACTTGTATATATATAAACACAAGCGACAGTTAATGTTTTCCTGGAGACAAAAGTGTTTCTACAGCTTTCTCTATACTTAAAGTCTTATGTTTATAATATCAATCTTAATAATCGTTTTTGAAACACAAATACTCTGGATAAAAAAACATAATCGATATAGTGTTCCCATGACAGTTTGCTGTCGATACATGTACCTAACAATTTTGTGCTTTCACTTAAGGGGATACCACAAAATGGTATATTTTTCTAAGTTTAAAATCTATGAATACTGTTTTATCACTATTTATATTAATTTATTTCGATCACACCATGCACTCATCTCATCTACAGTTGTTTTAATGTCAGAACTACGCTCATCAGTGGTAGATGGAGAGATAACACACAGTAGTATCATCTGCATACATAATTGTGAGTCTCTTGCTAATATTTCAATGCATTTTAATGTTTCAGAAAATGCCGTTAGAGCCTTTTATTAACACAAAATATTCATTTTTTTCAATATAAATTAGTATTATTTTAAAAGTATTGTTTTTAAGAAACCACAACCAGTTTTTCCATGCAAATTCACCTTGTTAAATAGCTTAAATGTTCATTCACATCAATAACGTACAACATACTTATCCTCCTTGAATGCAACACCTTTCAACTTTTTATATAATCTAGGTTGAGTTATGTATAAAAATAATGAGTGATATAATGGAGCTGTTATTCCGTAAAAATATTGGCCCTACGTTTAATGATATGACAGAGATTATACACACCGATCTTCGAACTATCGTTCAGAGCCACATTAAAATGGAAAGGGATAACCCTCATGCTGTAAGTGTTTATTTTGTAATTGCATGTTATATAGATACGTATCATTTTAGAAATTGGTGTATTTCATTTAGTGCATTTTAATTTTTAGAGTAATTTGGTAGCAGTTATGATAGATATATTTCGACAAATGACAAATGATCACTACCACCACTACGTAAATGAATTCAAAACAAATTTCGATATATTGGATTTCCTTATGGAAATTTTAGTGGTTTTTAAGGAATTGGTGAGCAACTCTGTGTTCCCGAAGGACTGGTGTGATATGATCATGTTACAGAATAGCATAATCCTAAAATCTCTGAGGTATTTCTCTCACACCATCAGAGACTGTTTCTTTCAAAAGTTTGAACACGATGCTTGGAATAATTTTTTTCACTGCGCAATCGCATTTATGACGCAGGATGCCTTGCAATTGGAAAATTTTTCTTTCAACAAAAGAATGCGGATTATCAATCAGTACAAAGACATGAGGAGAGAAATGGGATTTGAAATAATGTCTATGTGGTTTAATTTGGGTAAGCAATAAAATATGCCATTGTTTATTTAGTAACTGTCCACTCTCAGTTAAGGTCAGAAGTCAATTAAATACCACTTTTTAATATATGAGGTGATTATACAGTGTGTCTCACTTTTCATCACTACACCCTCAATATCTCGGCCATTTGTTGATCGATTTAGATCAAATTGGGTATACTTCTTTTGTTTCAGATTGTGATTAAATAGTTATTTAAATTTTTTTTTTCCGAAATTAAATACGCCTACTATGATCAAAAGAAATTGGCAAAAATTTGGAATTTATCTTAACGATTGAGATAGGGCTTTTGTTTTTACAGAATCTTGTTTGGCATGACCTAAAAGTCTCGTATATCAAATTTCATTAAAAAATATTCATTCCTTTACAAACAAAATCATATCTAAGGTTTCAATAATATTCTCTCTACTATTCGAGCTATTTATTGTCAGATATTTACATAACTTGATAGTCGTGTATTAATGACGCTAATTAAGCATTAGGACACATTTTTTTCTTTAAAGAAAATATCAAATAACTAAACTTTTATTTTTGTAAAGTCTTGTATCTTAAACAACACTTAAAATTATTACTTAAACAAAACTATAATTTTAAAAAGTGAATATTAAATATTATTTTTAACAACTTTTCTTAATTCTTCAACTGTTACTTCATTACGTGCTTCTCTAATTCTGCTCTATTTCGTGGCCTATTTTTATAGACTTTATTTTTTATGGTGCCCCAAAATAAAAATCCATAGGGGTGACGTATGGTGATCTAGGTGGCCACGCAATTAAAAGACTATATCTTCCAATCCAACGCATAGGGAAGTTGTTATTCAGCCAATTTTTAAATCTTACTGCATTATGAATGGAAGCCCCGTCTAGTTGGAAATAGAGGTTATGTTGTATGGCTAAAGGTAAATTTTAAACGGCATCTTGAAATTCATGTGTTAAAAATGTAGGAATCTCACACTAGTATTTAGTAGTAGTATTGCCATTTACAATTCATAACCCAGTGTTAGTTTACCATTGACCAATATCTTGAGTTTTGCGCTGAGACCACGCCATTTGTTGTAAAAGTAGCATCATCACTGAAAATGATTTTTTCCAAAAAATTTGTGCCATTTAAATTTAAAAACTCTGTGCCCAGAAGTAATTTTCCAATCTCCTCTCTGCGTCTTCTTTTTCCATAGTGTATAAAAACTTGGGCTTATTTGGTTTTAAATTATAATGTTTAAGGCACCTCCAAATTTTATTTCTGTTTACATTCAAGCTTAGAGATAAATCTCTGATGTTAACACGTGGTTCAGCACGGCATTTAATATTACTTGATCCAATGGACAATCGGCAACGTTGTATTTTTTTGGGTGTAAGTTTGGATACATTTCCAGTTCTATTAAATATTCTATTAATTGAAGCAACCGTGGTGTAGTAAATCTGTGGGCGTTCTGAATGTTTCAAATTGAAGATACTGGCTGTATCTCGATCTCGAGTGCACACTGTCACCAACAATTCTTATTATTTCAATTTTATGAGCAATACTTAATTGTTGTGCAGCCATGTTTCAGTTTAATTTAAAATTCGATACAATAGTCAAATCCAATCCAAAGCACTCCATGTTAACAGGGAATTGGTATGCCGAGTTCTAAGTATTTTAAAATATAACTACCAATTTTCAAATATTCATATCATAATTAATAGTGTTTTGGATAAAAATTAGCTTAATTAGCATCATTATTACAGGACTACCAAATTATGTAAATATCAGATAATAAATAACCTGAATAGTGGGGTGATTATTATTGAAATCTTAGATATGATTTTTTTTTTTTTGTAAATGAATGAATATTTTTTAACGAAATTTGATTTTTAGTTTTAGGTCATGCCGAACAAGATTCTGTAAAAAGAAAAACCCTGTCTCAATAACTAATATAAATTTCTAATTTTTGCCAATTTCTTTTAATCTTAGAAGGTGTATTTAATTTCGAAAAAAAGCATTTTTAAATAACTTTTTAATCACAAACTAAAACACAAGAAGTATACCAAATTGATCAACAAATGGCCGAGTTATTGGGGTGTAGTGGTGAAAAGTGAGGCACACTGTATGTATATGATCTTAACTATGTTTTTTGTGAGAATCTATTTGTTTGAATCTTATTTTTCAAACACCAATTAGGAAATATTATGATAATTTTCATTTGATTGATGTAAATTTTCTTCTCGGTGTAACCTTTGTTACCTATTTCTAGGACAAAATAAAGTGCAATTCGTACCCTCACTTGTGGGCTTAATCCTAGAAATGACCCTGATACCTGAATCCGAATTACGAAAAGCGACAATTCCAATATTTTTTGATATGATGCAGTGTGAATTTTACTCGTCAAGATTTGAAAGTGAGAGTTTTGGAGATACGAAACGAGACTCTTCTCATATTAAAGCTAACTTTTCGGAGTTCGAAAATGAGATGATCGTAAAGCTGGATGCGTTATTTGAAGGAGGCAAAGGGGATGTCGAGTACAAGACGTTATTTCATGACATCATGATCGAACGTTGTGCTCAGCATACCACTATGCACGAAGATGGAATTAAGTTTGTTAAAATTGTATCTCGTCTAATGGAGAGCTTGCTGGAATACAGGCATATTATTACTGATGAAAATAAGGAAAATACAATGAGCTGCACCGTTAACTTGTTGGTATGAGCTTTTCTTTGCTCCATTAACATCTAATCAATTTACTAATCTGTAACCACAGTAATACCATATACTTAAAGAGATAGACTTCGTATTCTTATGGAACGATTGAAGATGAAGCTGAGGGGACATAGTTATTGCAAGTCTCCTCCCTTTGTCACATCAATGTGAGAGTAAGGTTACCTTAATCTTTTTCTAATCAGTGAATTGGTCAACAGAAGCGTGTCGTCACATAAGAATATACGGGAGAAAGGTGGTAAAAATTCGAAAATGAGATATGGCTCCCGTATATTCTTATGTGACACATTTCTGTTGACCAATTCACTGATTAGAAAAAGATCGCGCCAACCTTACAGCTTTCTCTGTCTTTCTTTTTCCGATCCTTAGATCTTCATACGGGACTGTGCTGTCTGTCACTTTAAGTTTATGGCTCAGGTATTTCCAATATTAATATTATTATTATTTTTTTGACATGGTCAAGAGGTAAGCGCACTTGCCTCTCACCCAGAAGTTCCGGGTTCGATTCCCGGCCGTGGCAGTGGAAAATACTGTGAGAGGGATTTTTCCACAATACACGGATATTGGGTGTGTGACACTTGTCTGTAAATGTTTAGCCCCCTACCACGCAAGGCTCTTCTAGAGCTTCCAGGGTAAGGGGGTCGTAATTACCTGTGGTGTTATTACAGTTACTATTATGACCACAAAAAAAATGCTTACTTTTTTATATCATAAAGTATATTGTAGGATTTCTACTCTGAGATCAATAAAAAGGAAATGTACATCAGGTATCTAAATAAATTGTTTGAATTGCACTTGGAGTGCGACAATTTTACGGAAGCCGCTTATACCCTGGAGTTGCATACAAAACTGTTGAACTGGTCCGATGAGAATTTGTCATCATTACTTAAGGGAGAAAAATATTCAATGGCAAAAACACATAGACAACTTAAAGAAGCATTGTATTATAATATAATCGATAATTACAGCAAAGGCAAGGTAAGTATTAAGCTGCTAGCTAACTAATATTTGTAATCTTTGTCAAATGTATTTTTTGAATAAAAAATACGGGGTGTAATTAATTTCTTACTGATAATGTGGAAAGACCAGACGAACAAAAAAGTTATGTAACTTTGAAAAATTGTCTGACCTTAATGTACTTACACTTTGAGAGTTTAATTAAGTTAAATAATAAATACGTAGGTATTTAGAACACCAGGGAATGTACAGACTTTATTCATATTTGTGTGTAACACTTAAATGTTTATAGTTATTTAATAAAGAGAAAATTAGTGAGCCATGTAGAAACTTTTCTGTACACCCTTAATAAGAATCTGTACCACAATGGAAAATAAAAAAATTACTTTTGAGCATTTCCCATCTCAAAAACAATGTTTTAGTATATTGACAATGTCATTTCTTAACAGTAATATGAGCAAATAATTAAATCAAGTGTTAAACGATATTTCAAACACTAGAAATTACAAATTATGAGCCTGACCCTACTTTGTGGCACTCAACGCAATGTCATCACTATGCTGTTGCCATCTAGTAACAAAACGCCCAACTATTTTAGACGAAATTTAACAAATTCGTATTCGACATTAAACTTTAATAGGAACAAATATTATGCAGCCTTTTCACTTTTTTTCATATTATTTTATTTTATACCACACCGTATTATATTTTATTTCAATATTTAAGTCCCTTTGTAGAATATAAAATGATTTATGGTGAATTTTAAACGAATGGGTGGCACGTGCGCGTTTTATAATCAAGGAGGAAAATATTTCGGAAACTCAATTTTACCTAGGATTACAATATAAAATATAATAGATCCTTGTCTTAAATTTGCTAGTTTACATAATGAAATCAATTCTGAATTCTGTTAGCTCGTTTTTAAGAATGGTGTAAAATAAGAATGACGATATTTTACACACTATTTGACCTTGGTATTGCACCCTTAAGCATGAAAATGAATAAAATAAATAAATAATTTTTAGATGTGGGAATGTGCAATAAAAAAATGTCAAGAACTTGCCGAGCAATATGAACAAGAGACTTTTGATTATGACCGCTTAAGTGACCTGCACAATCGTATGGCAATATTTTATGATGATATCATGAAGAAAGCAAGAGCAGAACCCGAATATTTTCGGGTTGGTTATTATGGTAAAGGTTTCCCGCAGTTTCTGCAAAATAAAGTGTTCGTATATCGAGGTAAGGAGTACGAACGAATCGCAGATTTTAATGCTAGGATACTCAATGAATTCCCAAAGGCTGAGCTCTTAAACAAACTCACTCCACCTGGAGTAGATATCACCGAATCTGTTAAACAATGTATCCTTTTATTCTCCTTGTTATAATATTTTAGAATAGACTCTAAATTGTTTTTCCTTAATGATGATTAGATATACAAATCAACAAAGTGGACCCGGTAATGGACGAAAAGAAGCAAAGATTTTCTGGAAAACCAATAGCTGATCAAATCGTAAAATTTTATAAAGTCAATAACATACAGAAATTTACCTTTTCAAGGCCTTTTACGAGGAAGGACCCCTTCATGGAGACAGACAATGAATTTGCACATCTATGGTTGGAAAGAACTGAATTAACTACAACTTATCCTTTACCAGGAATTTTGCGTTGGTTTCCTGTACAATTTATAACAATTCATGAAATTTCACCATTAAGGAATGCCATAGAAACGATGGAGAAAACTAATAAAACCTTAACAAACTACATCACTATTTTTAACAAAGACAAGAGTATGCAGATAAATCCACTCAGTTTGACACTAACTGGTAAATTTCAGTTTACAACTGTTTTTTTTTTTATAAAAAGGGCCATTAATGTCTTTGTTAATTTTAGGTATTTTGGATGCAGCTGTGATGGGCGGAATTAAAAATTACGAGGAGGTCTTCTTTACCTCAGAATACGAAAGTCATCATCCTGATGATAAGATATTACTACAAAAGTTAAAGGATTTAATTGCCGATCAGATACCACTGCTCGATCTTTGTGTACAAATTCATAAGCAAAAGGCTCCTGACAATTTGCAACCATTACAAAAGAGGTTGGAGGAATGTTTTGCTGTTATGAGAGCTGATGTAGAGGAAAAATATGGGAGAAAAGTAAGTAAGAAGTTTAGCTTGTAATTACTAAAATGAAGAATTTATAATATACAAATTAGTTTGATTCTTTTTTAATGTTCAATATAAAAAAACATAGTTAAATAGAATAAAATGGTCTATACCTATTTTGCAGAATAGATCTCACACACCTAAGGTCTCTAAAACAACTTTTGGTGTGGTAATAACTGTTACATTTGTCCACTGCGAGCTCTCTCTGCCTTGTTTAAATAGAGTTGTCTAGTATTTTGATTAATCATCCTTACCAAATATTATTTAATTTTTTTCAGAAACACAGAACAATATAAATTGTAATTTATTGTTTAGTTATGTAAATGTCTAGACTCGAATTTTTTAATTGAGTAATTCAAAATTCTAGTAGATTTCCATTTTAGGCGAGTAGTTCAAATGTCCCGTAGTTCTCCAATTTTTATATTAATTTTTTCACAAAAACTGACTCTCCTGTTTAACCATATTCATTTGGTGGCTCAAATGTCTATTTCTCATTCTTCTGATACTCTTAAACAATGGTAAAATAGCGATTTACCTTTTACTTATTGTTTTTGCATGTTAAGGAACAGAATATATACAGGATGGGGAAGTGAGTTCTATGAAAGCTAGAAATTTAAAAAAATATACAAGTAAACTACTTACTATTGCCCGACTCTGTGTAAATGAGTAGTTCATGTTGAAATATTTCCAAATAATATAAAAACAATGAAACAGTGAAGTTGAGCTAAAATTTATTTTTAGGGGTAGATCAAACCTCCACAAATTGTAATAAACTTCTAAAAAACAAATATCAGTAGTTGCTAGACTGCATTATCAAACAACTACGAAACTGCATTCGCAAAAAAAATTGATGTTCAACAAAGAAATTTTGTGTTTGTTATTTGTTATAATGGAATATTACAAAGTATCAGACAAATCCAGTGATTTCTTAAAACACCTTGAGTTTGAAACTATAAGCTTCCCTTTGTAATACCATGTATTATACTTATATTTAGGTGTATAGTGGAAAGGTTTTTTGCCATTGGCTTTTGTATCCTGTTGGTTTTTATTACTTGTATCCGGTTTGTTTCTATTACTATGTTCTGCTATCTTAATATTTCTGACTGCACTGTTGTACATCAAAATGGAGTATTCCGTAAATATAAATAAATAAATATAGTTTCCCTACAAATCTTATGATTAATTTTCACGTTTATGTTTTGCAGGACTGTGATATTAAACTAGAAAACGAGGTACAAATGAGAAGGCACTATAGTATTACAAGTGATAGACTGTCAGATGTTACGATCACACCTGAGTAAGTTGCTTTGTGAACTAAGTTGCAATTTTGTTCATGTTTTTGTTTTGTTTTGTGTAGTTAGCAGTCGTCTTCTTATTATTAAGATATTTTGGTAGATAAATGTAATTTTGGGACCCTTAATAATAGGACGACACTTTTAAAAATATATGTGCTCTTCTTAATATGCTTTTTTAAAACCCAGTTTATCTAATCGAATTAGAGTGACATTAAGTAAACTGGGATTTTTATTTTGTCGTTTTGATGTAGTAATGTTGGTGGTCGTAGCCGAGTGTCAAGTTTAACAAGAAGCCAAGTGGCATCGTTGAAAAACTTTACATCGAATTTTAATTTTACTGCCTCTTCGCCTATGGTTAACAGGTTTGTATTTGCACTTTAATGCTTTATTATAGCGCTTAGTGACTAACTGAATGGGCAGTTCAGCAAATAATTTTCTACTTTGTAATCTGTATAAAAAGGGATGTATTGTAAATATTATGTGTTTTTTTTTTTCTATAAAGTGGAAGAGTATTTATCAAACTAACAAGTCTTTCTTAATTTTCAGAATAGGACAAACTTCCGCAAATAGCCGAAATACTTCTTTCACCTAATCAAAATCCCCAATCCACTTCTATAATTTTTCAAAGTAATTTTTAGTATTTTCTTTTAATATACATGGTGGGGTAATAGTGCGTTGGACTTCAATATCTCGAGTTCTATGACAGCTAGAAATTGAAAAAAAAAAAACAAGTAAATTAGATAAAAAGTCTATAACCAGACAGACATTATTTTCAAACATATAGTGCGAGCCAAGACAAAATTACAGGATCAAGTGCCTTTTTTTTGTTCATTACAATATTATTACAATCTCCCATCCACTTGGATGTAATGAATTTTTTTGTTGAAATAATGTTATCTGCAGATGCATGTTGAAAAAAATCACCAAAGTCACAATTATGATTTTTAATAAAAACTTATATGATCATTAGTTATGAGTATCTAATTAATGTTTTTTAAACATTTTTACTTCCTAAAAATATACACAGTGGGCAAGCATTATTTTTCAATTATGAATTTTTTAAATTGAATTTTCTCAATTTTTTCAAATGGAACACCCTGTATATTTTTCGACGATCTGATGTTAAAATGAAAAACGAACATTTTTCGTAAGTCCTTTTTATGACTATTTGTAACCATTTTTGATTTATTGAACAATACGTACAAAATTCAACAATGAACTTTAAAAATTAGAGGTGTTTTCAAATAATCAAATTTCAAATAATTGAACAGAACTTTTTATCTAGTGTACTTGTTTTTTTTTTAATTTCTAGCTATCGTAGAACTCGAGATATTGAAGTCTGACATACTATTGCCCCACCCTGTGTATTCTAACAATTTTCTTCATGGATTATATTGGACGTTTACTAATATGGTAATTACTTTAACATTTCTAACGTGGGAGCTTTGCATGAGATTTTTTCGTTACACTACTGCACGTTTAAGGGTGCTGTGCAAAATGCTAATTTCAGTAGTTATAGTTTGTTACCATATAAATTATGGTAATATAAAAATGCCATGGTAAATTTAAATTATATACTTTTGGTAATAACTGCAATTAAAAAAGGTATACCGTCTGTCTATGTTACAAGGGCCACACCAAATATCTACTGTAGAAGAATAATGTTTTAGAAACAGTTATCCCATTTTTTGTGAGCTACATTTCAATAAAAAGAAATTTGCATCCATAGTCTACTTTGTGAGATATATTACAAAACCCTGAAAAATAGGAAAACCACAAACGGTTATAGCTTTCTTATTTGAGGGGATACAAAAAAGTTAAAGGGGATGAAAGTTGACGGCAAAGACAATAAGAATAATAATGTGTGTCAAAAAATTAAAAAAACGCAGTTTACCTTAACATACGCTCTTGTGCAGAAATGCAAAGAACAATCTCAAAGTAAACCATGACACCATTAATTCCGTTTATTTTTTCTCTTTCCAACGGCATGAAAATTTTAACTGATAATGTCAATATTTAATATTTTATGAAAACCACAATTATTCATATTATTAAATCGTAAAAATCAGCTATGCCATAATAGTAAAAATTCGCTTTATAATTATAATTCAGTAACTATTTATTACAATTTAATACAAACAAACAAATATCTCATAAATAAAAATACAAGTACAAAATGAGCATCCAAAAAAACGAAAAACTATGTATAACAGTACTACCTACTACCATACTGAAAAGAAAATGTGTGTATTTATTTTTCTAACTACAAATGCTCAAATTGTTCACCATGCATTCTAATACACAAACGTACTCTACGAGACACTCACGCTTTACATTTTGGAGCATTTTAGGAGTGATTGCCTCACATGCTTTTCTAATTCTGGTTTTGATGTCCTCGATATTTTCAGGGACAGTTTGAAATACCTTGTTTTTAATGTAACCCCAGACGAAAAAATCCAAGCGAGTAATATCTGGTGATCGAGCTGGCCATAGAATGGGTCCATAAGTGCCTATCCAGCTATCTGGTGTAACGTGATTTAAATAATTTGTACATATTACAGCAGTTTGAGGTGGAGCTCCATCTTGTTGAAAATATGAATAATTTAATCTTTCTGCCACTGTTAATTCATAAAGAGAATCTTGAAATTCCTTTTTCAGTAAATTAAGGTATCTACGAGCGGTTAATTTGCCATCATAAAAATAAAGCCCAATTGCTTTAGTCCCTAAAAGACCCACCCAAACATTCGTAAAAAATCTTTCTTGGAAAGCAGTCTCTTTGCACAAATGTGTATTTTCTCGTGTCCACTTATAATGCATATTTTTATTGAAAAATTTTTAGAAGAAAAAAATTTTTATTAGAAAAATTTGATTCGACCGACCAAAGAATTTTGCTACATATCAGCAGGTCATTCCTTTTTTTATTTAACAACCATCTATAAAATCTTATTCTCCTTCCTCGGCTTATCTCCCTCATTTAAATGTTGTACTTTCCTAATTTTGTAGCATTAAAATCCGTTTTTTTAAATATTTTTCTTGCACTATCTTTTTTTATGCGACAGTTTCTCTGAATTTGTCTCAAAGAGAATTATGTTAGCCAAAATGAACACTCTTGGTGTTCATTCTGTTCACTTTTCTTTTACATTATCCGCAACATGCCCTCGCCTTACTACTTTTTTTGAAAATGAACCGTGCGTTTTTAGATTTTGAACTAACTTTCTAAACATAGTTTGATTTAGCTGCGGGGCCTCTGGAAATCTATCCCTGTAAACCATGACAACAGTGACGCCCGCCCAAGAGCGTATGTCAAAGCCAAGCATGTTTCGAGTTTTTTGATACACATTATATTATTCTTATTGTCTTTGCTGTCAACTTTCATCCCTTTAACTTTTTGCATATCTCCTCAAATAAGGAAGCTATAACTGTTTGTGGTTGTCATATTTTTCAAGTTTATGTAATATATCTCACAAAATATATAAAACTTTACTCTTCTACAATAGATATTAAGCGAAATATTTGGTGTGGCCCTTATAAAATAGACTTTCATTTAAACATCAATTAAATAACATTGTCATTTTAAAGCTAGTATTTTAATTTTTGTATTAATGTATAAGTTTGTTTGTACGTGGAGGTAATCTCTGCACCTATTGGAGCGATTTGAATGAAACTGTCGATATGCAGTTATTTGAGGTTTCCAGAATCTTATAGGTTATATATTGTTGCGCTATGTCAAGTATGGGTTGAATACTGATTTAAAAATCTAACACAGATGTTAACGGAAGTTAGCGTAAACAGTTGTAGAACATACACAGAAGGTACAGAAAAAATGTACCTACACTTTCCATATTTAACAACTCTGAAATTGGGACAATAGTTGTCGAGTCGGGCCTCATTCGAATTTTAGTGGGGGTATAAAAGTACAATGTCATCTAGCTGTAGCACCATAATACCTTCTATTTTTTCAATTTCCAGGGTACATTGAAAACGATTGCATGATAAACGACATAGTTTAATAAGAGCAAAAGAGCGCTCAACATTATTTACTTAATGACGTCATGTTAAGAATTGTTAATGAAGAAGTACAAAATACACGCAATGTTTCATATGCAATTTAATAATAACAAGTTTCAGTTGTGTCAGGTAAATTTTTATTCACTTGAAAATTCTGTTGTTTTAATAATATAATGAGTGTAAACTGGATACAGGAGCTCTGGTCACAAGTGGTAACTATTGGTGCCGCTGTAGAATAATTCAAATACGAAAAAAATTAGCACAATACATTATTTATTTATACTAATAACATGACAAGCTGAACAGTGGTTTAAAAATTGAACGGCTGTTCTCTGAGAAAAACTTCTTTTATATGTGGTGGTCGAAAACCTCATAGGTGCTAGAATTCTTTAATTTTGCACAAGTATTTCTTTGGTAATATGTTCTACATCACATTAATTGTCATATTCTGTAAAAATTTACATCAAATGGTGGGGTATTTCTTTTAACTAATATTCATAATATACTTTTTATATATAAAAAAAATTCATTGCACAACAGCTTACGGTGTTACCGTTGGTTTGGAGGCAGAAACTGTAAACAGATTTATTTCAATATTTTGACAACAATTGAGATAAATTTGGTATTTGCATTTAGTCTCCCAGATTATTGAAATGTTTGTGCACTTATTTTTGTGAACGGTGCATTTTTTTCGCTTATGTGGTTATATTATAATCTTAGACCATTCAATGTACTGCCTACGCTCTAATGGGCACTCTTCCATGTACCTTCTAATATGCTAAAAATATTACATGGACGAAGTACGCGATATTGGTTGCTCCTTTCTGTGGGAAATTCCGTACTGACCCCAATTTAAAGTACACAGCACACAATGGACCCTCATACCAATTTTGCTAAAATACACCATAGAAAGTAAATATAAATTAATTTACTATTATATGTAGTACACCAACGTTGAAAATATAATATGACCACTTCTCGACTTCATTCATGTCATACCGTAAATTAAGGTTACAATAATATTGATGCCAAGAACCATACCATTTCGTTTCTTTTAAGGACATTTTAAAATACGTCATTTGGATATTAAAATGATTATCGAAACTCAGTCATCTCAATTTTATTTTATTTTCAAACTATAAATTTGTAAAAAAGTACCGCTGAAGCTGCAGATTATTTATCCAAATTTCATTAAAATATGAATGTCCATCGTCAGTTGAGGAATATGCGTAAATTCGGCAACGTGGTTACGACTGACCAAAGTTTATGACAACATACTATACATACCTAAAAAGAGATAGTTGGCATTTCCTATATCTTAACATATGAATAGTTTTTGTTAACGTAGCGTTAGCGTAGCGGAAAATTGAATGGTCTAGGATAATAATACATTTCACTCTTGGAAAAAAGGAGATCATAATTATTATTAGCCACCAGCAGATGCAATCTGTTTGTAAGAACGAAAATTTTTAAATTCCATATCAAAATATTTATTATAAAATATTTTTGAGGGTTTTGTTTTTTTTTAATATTCCGTGCATATGTACAGCGTAGAAGTTACTTGTGGAATAAATTAGGTACATTGACTTCTCAGTTGTGCTGCTCTTGATGGTGCCCACCCACTCAATTTTCGAACTTTGACTTCATCTGTAGATTTTATTAAATTGAATGGGTAACTTTTCTTTCTAGCATTTGCAATGTCCCTTTCAGCAAATCCATATGGAATACCCTTATTTTTAATAAATTTTGAGACACTCATGATTTTATAATGTTTAACCAACACTTTTAATAATGACATAACAAACAAGTTGAAGCCACGAGTAGAAGAGAAATTTAAAAAAATCAGTTTACTTTGTCAAATCTTTAATTTTTAAGTTTACTACACTTTGTTCAATAACTTCCACACTGTTCGTAGTTGTGTAACTGTGGAAACACTAATAAATATTTTGAATGCAATTAAAATGATAATCCTTATTAAAAACGATTTTTCTATGGAAATTATTTTTATTTCAATCATAGTTTATTTACATACATATTTATGCATGTTGGCATTGATGTTGGAATTAGTGAAATCTGCTTTTAAAAAAGAATGGGCTGTTACTCTGCGGCAGTTCTTGTAGAAATAAATAAAATACAGTATGCATTCACAGAAATGAGTGTAGTTTGACTTACAAAGTCATCGCAAATTGTCAAAAAGAGTGAACAGAAACGAGTAATTTACAAAATACACAAGATGTACAGGATGTAGTTGTTCAATGAATGTCCTACTCATAATCTGAGTAGGATATTGGGTTCTGGCCGACCAAGAAAAACAATTTCAGTAAACGACAATAACCTTGTAGAATATATTCATTTCATGTACATATGCATGTATTTATAAAGTAAATATTCAAAATTGTTTCCTCCTTCATGGATACACATATTAAACTGTTTAATTATTTCTTCCCCAGTTACTTTCAATAAGGTATTTTCTATCTATTATAGCAACACTCACATGTCTTTTGTTGTACAGGTCGTTGGGTTACAAGTAAGTAAATCTAAGTATAAAAAAATGTATTAAAAAGAACAAATATTTGGCAGAACTGCCACTTTGTAACCTTCTAGGCATGGAACTAATTTAATTTTACATGTAATTTTCATCACAATTGTTCCATTTATTTTGAATTGCACGATTAACTCTTCTCTATTTCTTGTCAATGACTTTGTAAGCCGAAATTGCAGTGACAGATTTTTGTGAGTTCATAATATGAAAAAATATAGAACTGTGAGTTATTATTTCTACACAATCTGCTAGTCTCATCAACTCATTGATTAATAAGGTAATAAATTTTTGCCTAGGTGCTGCTAACTGCACTTTGATGAATACTAAAAATAAATGTCTGTGGATTATAAATGAGATCCTTTTGCAATAATAACCCTAAAGTGAATCATTTCTAACACTTTTTAAATTGGGTTGATATTTATTTAGTAATGTGAGATGTATTAATGTATATCCGTCTACATGTAAATCTTTCTGAATGATATGCATTAATTAATGTTTTTTTTCTGACTCAATAAGGTGATAATTTAATCGAAATTTCAGCCGATCAGCTCACCATAGTCATTCCAAAAGCCTTATACAGTCTCCATCAAAAAGTCTTACTGGAACTCCCGCTCTTAGCCACAAAAAATCGCACAAAACTCCCAAAGAAAAGAGGAGATCCAGCAAAACTGAAATTGCTAGTTCGCCCATCAATAATAGCGCTACACAGTGGTATACTTCAGATAGTGATACTAGCAATGCTAACATTGTTATTAATGGTGGATCCACACCTATCTTTGAATTAACACAAGAGGTAAGAGATAACTAAATTCTAACATTCATTCTGTGTAAGTTTCAGTAATCAAATGATTTTTCATGAATTCAGCGTAGGTTCTGTTAATATCTTATTTATGAATTTTTTATTTCTAATGGAACTTTATTTTAACATATGGAACATTTTCCCATGAGAGGTTGATTCTGTTCTATGCATATATTTTGCACGATATTTACAGGTCTAAAAATCGGATAAGCTTTTAAATGTAAAAACTTAGCTTATTACCCATGGAAAGCCCATTTTCTTAGTTGTGCTGTGCTTGAATAGGCGGCCTGAGTGTTTTGGGTTTAATCAAACTGATTGTAACTTGATGTCTCTAGCTTTAGAATTATTAACTAACATGTTCATTGAATCTGTTGCATTAAAAATGTTATTATGCAATCTAATTGTGATTTTTTTCAGCTACACCCGAAGAGGCCACTCCGTTCCGAAGTTGAAAGGGAAAAACGATTGAGTCGTCCTTCTAGTGGGCAATTTTCAAGACCTAATAGTATATCAGTTACGATTAGAGGAACAGGAAGTTCAGGTGCTAGTAGCAACCGGGATTCAGTAGGTAATTAAATCTTTTTAATTATTTAAATGCATCGAGTTATGTATAGCCGAGGTCCTTTGGTGACAAAAAAATTTTAGATTTTTCTTTCTTTTTAAAGAGTGTTAAAGTGCCACCCTAAAATTTATAAATGTTAGGCAACCGCCTGGAATTCAAATGTTTCGTATTTCTCTCTACTGTTTTTGCTGTTAGTAATTTGAACGAATTTCTCCTCTTAAAAGTCAACTTATTCTGCATAAGTATATTAATTTAGTGGTTCGAGTCTTTAATTTCAATTCTTTCGCTACTATTAAACAATAACAACAATGTCGATTTCCCTTTTACTATCATCTGTACATTTAAGCAATATGCCTATCTAAGAAACTCAGTTTTCATTAACAAAAAGTGTATTTTTCTTCTTAAATTAGCAAAGAAGTCAGTCTGTCTATTTTACGAGGGCCACACCAAATATTTCACTTAATATCTATTGTAAAAGAATAGAGTTTTAGAAACAGTTATCCCATTTTTTGTGAGCTATATTTCAGTAAAAAGAAATTTGAAATCCATAGCGTACTTTGTGAGATATCACAAAAACCTGACAAATAAAAAACCACAAACGGTTATAGCTTCCTCATTTGACGAGATACAAAAAAGTTAAAGGGATGAAAGTTGATGGCAAAGACAATAAGAAGCAGTCTCTCTGCACCAATGTATACTTTCTCATGTCCACTTATAATGCATATTTCTATTGAAAAATCCATTATTAGAAAAATTTGTGTGTCCAACCAAAGAACTTTGCTGCATATCAGCGGGCTATTCCTTTTTTTATTTAACAAAAAGATATTTGGTGTGGCCCTCGTAAAATAGACAGACGGTATAGATTGTAATTTAGTTGAGTAATTCTCCAGTTATTGTGAAGTAGTTCTCAATTTTTTTTATAAGTGCTTTTAACGAATTTTCCCACCAAAAACTGATTCAGTCTGTCTATAGGCACATTAGTTTGGTGATTTAATGTCTCTTATTTTTTCATTACTGTTAAACATTAATATAAGTCTCGATATGTTTTTTAGCTTATCATTTGTATAGATTGGAATTTAGTTGAGTATAGCTCAAATGTCCAGTATTTCTCAATTTTTTTACTGTTAGTTATTTTAATAGACCAAGAGCCACTGAAGTTAAAAAATGATTTCCTTCAACTTGCATGGCTCTCTTTCCTGTATAAGGAAGCAACCCTGCATGGAATCCAGATTCCAATCAATGTGTTTTAGGCCCGCCGCATATTGGACCCAGCACAGCGCAGCCCACGCATGGGTGAATTCTCTAATACATAGGAAGACAAGCCTCACACCCGAGGTGGACGTTGCCGTGAGCTGAGTTTAATATGCGCCATTTTTTGTCTTACTATGTATCACAGAATCATCCACGTTTGGGTGTGGGCTGCGCTTTTACAGCATACTTCATTTATCTATGTATTTTCAGGAACAACCGACTCGAGTATAAGTGAAGAGGACGCAGTGCCACCACCACTTCCTGCAAAACATCGTGACACGGATTACAGCAATTTACCACCTGCCTCGAATGAAAATTACAGTTTTTTGTACTCCCATCGCAGTAGTTCAGTTTTAAGGAACTCTTTGCAGATTAAAATGACCACAACAGAGACGCTAGAAATCGATTTCGACGATAGTGACCTACCCCCCACTCCTCCCCCAAAACCGCCCAAAAATAAAAACCAAACCAGCATATCGTAGTCAATGCATAATATTTATTAGTCGGCTCGTACTCTCCTATGCCCTTAACTTTAGTCCTTAGGAAGTTTGTAATATATTGTATGTAACTTATAAAAATTTTACCTGAATGTTTTTTATAGATGCTTTTTGAATCGTACATACCTCAGATGGTGCTTTTAAATAAATATCATTAGTGTCGTTACCATAAGTGCCAAGTGCCATTTATTGTAGGAAAAAAATACATACGCTAATACCACATAGTGCCGAGGTTCGCAGTTGGCTTTTTCTCGTTAAGATATGGAATAATGCCATTTCGACTACTTTGCTTTAAACATAAATTATTTCTGGATGAAAAATCTATTTTAAGAGTGAACCTATGATTTATAGTCGGATATTTTTAGACCAGTATATGACAACTTTTTTTAAGTGGAATTATTAGGGCGTGTACTTTTTTTATGCAAGTAACCATTAGGGTAGATTTAATGCAAGAGTTTGCACATTCTGTTTTTGTATAATATTTGTATAAATTATTTAAATGTTTTAACCAAAGAAAGTATTTTTTATTGCATAAATTATAAATGTTATAATACATTTTCTATATAAAGAGTTTTGTTTTATTGTTATGCGTACACTCTCTTTCAGACAGGTCCCTCTTAGTAGATTGAAGCTTGTCTAATTAACTACCCAATAGAATGGTAGTTCGCCAATTGTTCCAGAGATGGCGCTACTGGTTATACCAAAGGTGAAAAATGAAATGAAAATTAGGCGATTTTGACAAAATGTTTCTAAGTATAAGCCGAATTCAGGATGTTCAGAATGATGGTAGGAATGTAGGGTTTCTTAGGCTTCAATTTTTTTGGATGGCAACATTTTTATTGAACAATTAAGGTGTGAGAAAATGGTTTTTTCGAGTTACTATTGTTACGTGTTTACATCCTCCTGGTAAACACCCTGTAGGTTAAACACTTAAATTACAGTAATTAATGCTAAGAAATAACACAACTAATAATAACTTTAATCTAACATAAATTCACAACTTGTTACTGTTCTTTATTTAATCTGATCACTTGTCATCTCATATCTAACTCTCCTCTATATCAGAAATGAACTGAATATAAGTGATTTGTGAACTGAACTGTGTTGAGTGCTGGATTCACCTCTTTATATACTTACACACACTTGGCCCACTCTACCGGCCGGAAACTAATTATAACTCTCTTCGTTAGAGGATAGCACATAACACTAATGATTTTAGAAAAAAAGTGTTTCTTAAAAGTTGTGCGACTTGAAAAAACGTACAAAATGAGACCTATTTCATCAAAATCAATTAATTTGTTTATGAGTCATTGCAAAAAACATGCCAAAATGGCTGTTTTATCAATTGTCAATAAACGAAAAACATGTTTCATATAACAAAAGTAGTGATAATGGATTAACAACAGTTAATTTATTATATAAGCACTGCAAGTCTGTTTACAAACCTTCTGAAGTGGCAAATAACAACACAGAATTTATCTTTGAAAAAATTGTAGATATTAATAGCTGTGATGTGAGTCTCGAAACTCCGTATAGTACATTAATGTCTCTGGATCCTAATAAAAGCCCTGGGTCTGATGGCATTTCACCCATCCTTTTGAAAAATTTTACATGTTTCCTCGCAGTCTCTACTTATCCTCTTTACACTTTCACTTAATTCCGGAGTATTCCCTAAACTCTGGAAAAACAGTTTTGATACCTCAATTTATAAGAATAGTGAAAAAGCAAACATTATGAACTATAGACCGATATGTATACTTAAAATTCCAAAAATATTTGAGAACATCATAACCGATCAGATTAAGGAGAGATTAACGATGGCTATAACGGATAAGCAGCATGGTTTTTGTAAGGGAAGATCAACTTCCAGAAATATGTTATTGTTCACTCAGTTTGTTTTGAATGCCTTAGAGAGTCGAAGCCAAGTTGATGTAGTTTTATACAGATTTCACAAAGGTATTTGACACAGTGAAAAGTTTTAACTTTTAGTTTTGGGGGCACTCTATTAAACTGAATCACCAGTTATTTGTATGATTGTATGATAGAACTCAATCAGTCAGAGTAAAAGACTTTTTTCTGAGGAAATAACGGTGATGTCGAGTGTACCACAGGCATCTTGAGCCTTTTCTATTTAACATTGTTATAAATGATATTAAACCTGAATTCAAAAACAGTTATTTTCTCCTATTTGCGGATAATATTCAAGCAGACCTGGATGCTCTCTCTCGATGGTGCACTCTTAACTTCTTAGACCTTAATATAAAGAAATGTCAGTCGATGTTTTTTACCGATCTCATAACAGGTTAGATAATGTTAATACGATTAGAGATTTGGTATTATTATAGACTCTAAGCTAGATTCTCGCAGTCATGATAATCATGTGACTAATAAGGCTTTAAAAATGTTAGGGTTTATTTGTCAAGTATCTAGACTTTTATTCTAATATTTCATCACTAGTTTGCTGATATAATTAACTTGTGCAGTCTAATCTTGAGTATATTGGCAACTATCTGGCCCCCCACATATGTGTTACATGTTTATAGTTTAGAAAAAGTCCAAAATAAATTTTTGCACTTTATTCTTAATTTGCCACCTGAAAACTTATCACGTAATTAGATCTATAACTGGATTACCGGAACTTCAAACTCGGTGAAATAATGTAGATATAGTTATATTATATAAAATTTTGAACTTTCATATTGACTGTCCGAGCTTACTTTTACAAATTAGTATCCATGTTCCTCCTAGAAAATCTCTAAATTTACAAACCTTTGCCTTAGATTATCATAAATTTAACTATGGTATGCATTCACCTATTTCTAGAATTGTCCATACAGGTAACAATACTGATCTCCCTGTATAGCCTTAAACACAGCTTGAAACAGTTAAGCTCGATTAGTTGATTGCCATTTTAAGTTAGTCTATTTTATTATTGTTGGTATTGTCAGTTCTAATTATTTTATTATTTAGCTTTATGTTTCTCTTTTTTGTAAAATGCTCATTTTGTAATTAAGAATATTAATGGTATTACCCGTAAATAAATGAATAAAATTTTTTTTTGTCAAAATGCTAATTCGACTGGAGTAAGATGCACTAGACCATGGACGAGATTAATGTAGAAAGCATGTTCCTGAAAGTTTCTTAAGAAGTATAGAAGGAGCGGAGAAGTGCACTAAAGTTCAGTATGGAACAGGAAAGTGAACAGATCAGAAAAGGGACAAGTGAAAAATACAGTATTAAGTGGTGAATTAAAGTGGTCGAAAGTAGTTATTTAGTGTTGTAGTTATGATTAATTCATTGTTAGTTATTAAATAAATCGGTGGTTATTGTTAACGTTTATTTGGTTTTAAAAAGACCTACAGGTAAAAGGTGAATCAATATAAACGTACATTGCTAATGTTTATTAATTTTTTTGGTCAAACAGAAAACCATAAATTCCATTTTGCTATTGCTACCAAATGAAAAAATATAACACAACAAAAAGAGACAGCTGAGAAACCGATTGCACCATTGAATTGTCTCACAAAAATTAGGTAAGTGATTTTTTTATCAGTTTTATTATTGCTGCGTATATGTAGAAGTTTATCTAAATTGCTCCACTCTATATATATCAACTACTGCTGCCTCAGAGCCACTTATTAGTTCAAATGGTACTTTATTATAAGCAAAAAATTTCAATTTACTTTGTGAATTGTTTTCTATCTTTTATGAATTATTTTTATAAAAAGATACTGATCCTGTTACTTCGAAGTAAATCTGGTTTAACTTTTTCTGTTTTTCAAGTTTCAGTTATTTCGATCACGTCCTTATAGAGTTTTCTATCAATATTCTTTTTCAATAAACAATATTTACATTTACTTTGTCTCGTTCGATACTAACCAACAGTACACTCAATGTATATAAAGCTGCGTATCTCATAAATAGTGTAGAACCAGGCAACTAACCATACAATTTGTCGTATATAATATGGCCTGTAAATATTACGGTAGATGACCAGCAATACAGTGAATATATGTAGTAACCTATCTTAAATATATATAAAAGTTTCCCTTAATGTTTCTACTTAGTGATGAGCAAAATTAAAATAGTTTAAAAATAATAGATAATAGAGCGCGTACCACTTCGCAATTGTTGGCAGCAAATGTTACTTTACACTACACCATATGTGTAACAATAAAGTCTACCGCCGCTCACTGATATATTATTTAATTCGCTGTACTTTCCTCGAGCATTCCTCAATATTTTAACTTTAATTTCGCGTTAAATTTTATATTATATATTTTATTCTCAATTGTATGGTTTTCTGAGTTGTGTAATTTTTTTTTGGTAGCACCAATATTATTGTTAACCTCATGATACCCATGTTCCATTAGACAATTGAACCAATGGAGTCTGCGTTAACTTAGATTGCTAACCTAAAGATGCCATTAGGTTAGCTCCACTACTACAAATATCAACACGTGCCCAAGTGTGATTGATGTCTTGAATATTGGTCGATCTGCCATAAGCTCACGTGTTTGTTTATATCAACATCATATGAATCTAAAATGTGAATGTTTTCATCAATTTATTCCCGGGTTTCTGGAGAACCTAAAATAAGCAGCTTACATTCGAGGAGCACTTTGGGCAATTTAAAAAGTTGCACAGCATTTTCTTTGTGAATAGAACTTAAAGCCTTAATGGTCAATTCTATACTTTCGTCAGATTTACCTTGAAATAGGAAAGACAAATATGTCGAACAGGCAAAAAATACAAATGTGCAGAATTAAAGTAATCGATTTTTTATCAAATACTATGTTTTTCAAACAAAAAGTATGTTGGATGTTGTTACGCTTTTCCTCCGTTCTGACCAAAAGAATGCTCAAAACAGAACAAAAGCACAACACTTCGGCGAACGGCTAGCTGGTATAGTACGGGAGCTTAAATGGGCCGTGATCAGGGAAAAATCAATTTTTTATTTTTATGGAAAATATTCTGTGTTAATCAGTCTAAATTTTGTCAATAAAAAGAGAGCAATTTAAGGTAAATCATTAGTGATATTTAGAGGGCGCCATCTATAGTATATTCAAGGCTGCTCTTTAAATTTTCAAAAACAAATTTCTATAGACAAATTTGAGTTATCTGAAATGTCCAATTAAAACGAGAATAGTTAAAAATAAATGTATATTAAAAGAGAAAATTGATGATTGCTATAAAAAGTATGTACAAGAAAAAATATATTTTAATATAATAAGTTCAAGTCGTTGAAATTAATTTAACAATGAAATAGGTATTACCAAGTCGCAAATCGGGAGTTGGTTGATTCTGGCGAGGAGTTCCCTAGCATTCCAGCTTCCAGCAGTCTTGGTCCTTAGTTCTATATCTAGCGGTGATGGGATCGGTTCATATATAACCAGTAGTTCTTAGCAAAGCATAAATATTTTGCGGTACTTTATTTGAATAAAATTTGAACAATTCCACTGGGGAATTTAGGTAATTACGTACTCCAGCAATACGTGCTCCAAAAATACATATATCATAAGCTCAATTATATAAGACAAGATGAATCACGAAGGTAAATTCTGATTTTCAATTCAGATTAAATCTCAAATTTAAAATAAATTCTAAATTAAATTTTCATTTATTTAAATTAATTTTTATGTTTAAATAAATTAATCTGGATATTATTTAATTTAATCCTGATGTTATTTAATCTTGATATTATTTAAATTAATCTGGATATTTAAATTAGTCTTGATATTAATTAATCTGGATATTTTAAATAAATTGGATATTTTAAAATTGGCATGAACTGAAGCCATAAGGGAGAGAAAAAAATAGATTAGCTACAGTCATTGATAAATGTGAAACTATATATAAAAAAAATTACAGATATAATACTTTAAAAAAACGATACAAATATATGTTGAAATAATAGTTACTAAAATTTTAATTAATAAAAGATTTACCTCTTTCTGATGTAAGCACACTATTAAATTTACGACCCAAAGATGTAATCTTGAAGAATTACTATATTTCGTAAACGAGTTCAAAAGTGGCCTGCCAATCTCAAAAGTCGAATTGAAAATGGTTGTTCTAAGCCACTACTTGAATAAAGAAAACTAATTTCGTACCAGAAAAGAACTTCATGTTGAAATAGCAGCATTTTGGTAAATTTGCAAAAGTAAAGAAACCTAATTTTAATAGCTAGTGTTTATACCAATCGTGACCAGAAATGCATTCTGTAATAGGTAGCGCCACCTGGTATCGAATTATGCAAGTACCACCGCTATACTAATAAACGACTCTGTAAACACTAAACTATTAATATCTATACCAATAGAGGTCAGTGCTTTACAATAAGTTGTTAATAAAGTCTGCTATAATGTTTGACAAACTGATTAATTGTCATTGGATAACCTTTAAATCATAGAGGTAAGTAATTATTTAACATTAAAACCTAAATATTATGAATAATAGAAAGTATGAATTGACATATTATAAACCTGTATAGTTTCACATTAATCATTAAGTGTTAACTGTAGTTAAATAAAGTTATGTTTTAGGATGAAGCTGCCTGGAAGACTGGAAACTGTACAAAAAATGATAAAATGAAATAAAATATAACTAAACTATGATTAATATACAAGACTTATTAAAGTATGGTATTAACAATAACAGTACAAAATTGTTATACACCATATTTAACAAATAGTTGCAATCTTCAGTGAATTTCAGCTACAAAAATCCATCCATGTGTTATACAGGGCGTGTTAAGCATAAGGAAATATGGGGAAATTTGAATAAATGGTAAATTTGATTATTCAAATGTTACAATGTAGGGATTTTTACGTTAGTTACGTCATTTGGAGTATTTTGACAAAAAATCATTGGTTAGTATCACAAACATTGACACTATAATAACAGTAATAAAATATATTATGATTGATGCGTCACTGATGAGAACCACATTTACAATGGAAAATCAGTCCATTACTTTTTTTCGGCCACAATAGTATCTATACTTTGTAATTCAATTTGAAAATGTTTTAAAATACATTAGTTACTTTAAACCTGTAGAATGTGATAACGAGTATAATTTCTCAGTTTTTGACAATTTTATCATATTTAAATACACATTTTTGATGTGAGAATGAAAGTTTCCATATTGTTGATGTACAGTAAAGTAAATTTTAAAATAAGATCCAACGAACTTACCTTACGTTAAAGCAATCACCAATTATGGAGAAGCTGCCTGATGCAGATACTCCCAATTCTTTCTGAAGCTATACGTTACTCAAGATGATTGGTGTAATAATCATCTACATCAGTGATATGCATTCAGTGTGCATGCATTTGGAAAAAAACGTCGATCCATTACCGCTCACGATGCTGCAATTGGTGATATGTTTAGGAGAGGTATGGCTAATCATCTTTCTCGACTGTTTTAGCAACAGAGACTTCTACAGTAAAGGCGTGGATAGTTTTCTTTTATAGACTTTGAAAATTGTAGCCACTTAATGTGAAGTTAAGGAGCTATATCGAATTCAAGATGAAGGAAACGTGCAATATTTATGTGCAGATGAAAATTTGCTACCGCTAATATGTTTTCAAATATTATGGTTAGTAACTGTACCAAGCTTGTTTAAACAAGATTTTTCAATAGGGCATTTGCACATGACGGCTCATCTTTCAAGATTGCTCTTTGAAAGGGAAAAACAACACAACTTCCAGGTTTGCAGAACTTTTCTTAGGGTAAAAAATGACAAATCTTTTTTTCAAATTCTTTAAAAATAGGTTTTGCAGTATCAAAATGACTTCAGAGAAGTTCACAGTATATATTGGATAGTGGACACAATTATTTGAGAAATATAATAAATATATGTTTCTTCTTCTTCGTTCTTGTTTTCCATTTTATTAAAAACTTGAAATAAATATAGCTAATGTCAATTTTCCTTCACATTTTATGGTTAATTTCTCACCTGGTATATTTTGCAAGATGCGATATTCTAGAAAATGAGGTACAAATGAGGCACCATAGTATAAAGAACTGATAGACTGTTGGATGTTACTTTGTACCTTATGTGCCTGTCAATATCTCAGGCCTGAACACAGTGCCTTTTGAAATAAGCTGTAATTTTTAAGTTATTTCTGTTTTGTGTAGTTAGCTGTTGTTTTATTACTATTCATAAATAAATGTTACTTTGCATATGAATAGAAAGATCTTAGAAGATAGATAGATAGAAAGACACACCCCGTATAAGTTTACCAGCCTTGACAATTGTTCTTTTAACTTTTCGTTTACAGAATTACTTCATCTGTTTGTGTATTTTTCGGGACCACCAACTAGGGTATAAATGAGGAAGATGGGAGTGCTGCCGCCACTTCCTGCAAAATATCGTGAGCATACAGGTTTTGTGTTCCAATCATAATAGTTCAAGTGAAACCAATTACATATTAAAAGGCTACAATGGAGACCATAGAAACTGATTTTGATGACAGTGATCTATCCCCCAACTTCTCTCAATCTGTTCAAAACCAAACCAGCATGTCATAATTAATGCTGCATATTAATTATCAATTAGCCCACTTTCCCATATCTTGCTTAGCATGGGCCCTCAGGAAGTTTGTAATTTATTGCATAGTTCTCCAGATCGATATAGTGGATTCAAAAATCATGTAAAAAATCTTCAGATGCCGCACTTCGCTTAGTCGAACTCTACCTCTCGCTCTGAATTAACCGAGCGAAATCACATGTATATGTAATTTCAAACAAGAAAAGTGTATTACAGAATGGCTATTATTGTTTAAAAAATAATAATTACATTACACACAAGTTGTTTCTACGGAATGAAATACGAGATGAATTCTTTGTTATATTTCTACCGCACGTAATTTTGATAACCTCACCAGCGTATTAAACACAAATGCAGTGCTAATGATTATTTTTTACCACGGCCAAATATGTAGAATAGAATAGCGTACTTAACACATGTTAGCCAGTACAGAATTAGCTTTATACTGGCACAGCATCTTTGAAGATTTCTTGAGCCTACTATATCGACATAGAAAACTGATTGTATTCGATATACCCCTTTTGAATAATACATACCTCATATGGTGCTTTTAAATAAGTGTCAAATGTCCTTACCATACGTGCCAAGTGCCATTTGTTGTAAAAACAATACATACGTTAACTTCACATGATGCCAAAGTTCACAATTGATTTTCTTACCACTGGACAAAGTAATTCTATCTAGATATCTTTTGCCTTAAGAGGTAAACTATTTGTGGATCAAAAATCAATTTTATTGGCCAACCATGGTTTATAACCAGGCATTTTAAAATAATATAGAATAACGTACTTTGTTGGTGTACAACTTGCCATTTTTTTTTTGGAAAATGTACATTAATCTTCAGTGAAACCATTAGGGTATGGTACTATTTACAACAGTAACCATTAGGGTAGGTTTAACGCAACAGTTTGCACGTCTTGCTTTTGCACATTTATAAGAATTATTTAAATATATTTTAACCAAAGAAAGTATTTTTTATTGCATAAATTATAAATGTTATAATACATTTTCTATATAAGAATTTTCTGTTTTATTTTGTACTACATGTTATGCAATACTATTTTAAAATTAAATGGGAAACTGGGTAATGTATACAGGGTGTTCCACAGAGAATTTTCATAAACTGCTTTGATTTTAATGAATGTTATCCCGAGTTTTTGTAAGAATCCTGGATACACTTTATTTTCTTATATACATGTTAGGCCAAACATTCATTTGGTTTAAAGGAGCCTAGCGAGGGCCATACACATGGTCAAGTTTAAGCAAGCATTGCTGTTTATACAACAATTCTTCTAAACAAATAGAAAAATGCGAATTTAGTTTCCTGTCGCTACAATATGAATTTTTTTTTCGACAATCCTGTTTAAAATGTTTGCTAGTCACCTATCTATCGATCCTAACCCAAAATTCCCGTATACTTGATGCATATTCCCAGTAGGTTTCTGTGAAAGTTCGTATATTTTTCAACAAAATATCAAACAAGGAAAAAAAAAAAAAGAGCACTGTGTCAGCATTCGCTTGGTCCTTCGCGGCATTCGTCAAAAAGTTATAACAAAAAACAATTGGAAATATGTTTTAGAAATAGCAAAAAAACCACTTGCATCTGCATTAATTCCTTTTTGGTCTTCTAGATGGAGATATGGATTTACATTTTATATTTTGTCTCAATTTTCAAGGTTGTAGCTCAAATTTTCCAAAAATTTCGTTTCATTTCTGGTTTTGCAGAATTTCTAGCTAGCTACCCTGCATAATATAAAAACAAAAGAAGAGAGTTGAACATTTTACTGCACCATTGAATTTGTCTAGCAGAAATTACGTAACTGATTTATTATACAAAATTTTATCAAATTGCCTCACCCTGTATGCAATGTGTCCACGGCAAAGCAGTATTATAGGTGTAGACAACTTTTTTGGATTACAAACACATTTTTTTGTATTCTGCTCTTACTCCACCCAAAAACTTGTTGTTTTTAGTACAGAAGATGCTGGTAACAGCTTAAAAAAAAAAATCGTATAAGGCAAGGCAAGGCCTTTTCTGTGCGAAAGATTGAAAAATTTCATTAGAAAAACTTGCCCAGAATTAAAAAATAGGACGTACCAAATTATAGAACTAAATCCTTTTTTTTAATTTATGATTTCGACATAATCTTGAGTACGGTGATGAAGATAAGCACTTATACTTTGGTATGTTAATGGGGGAAAAATTTGCAGAAGACCGGTTTTTTCCTTCGACATTATTTTATCTGATGAAGGAACTTTTACCACCAATGGTGTTGTGTCTTAGTCAGAATTGCCTCTACTGGAGCGATACAAACCCAAATTTTAGAATAAAAGAGTTAATGTTTGGTGTGCAATATCCTACAATGGTATAATCGGACCATACTTCATTGATGGAAAATTAAATCAGCATAAATATTTAAATCTACTGGAAACGTTTTTTCATGAATATACCTTGCCACTGGAGTGGAGCGCATTTGTATTTTCAGCAAGATGGTTGTTCAGCCCACAGCACATAAATAGTAAGGAATTGGCTGAATAATAATTTTCCAGAAAAGTGGATTGGTCATCTGAAGGAAATTGTTTATTCCCATGATTTAACAACGGATGTGAATGCATTGAGAGAATTACAAATGCTATAAATTCAATTAAACTTCAAGCCATTCAAAATAGCTACAAAGAATTTAAGAAGAGAGTTGCGATATGTGCTGAAAATGGAGGAACATGGGTAGAATAAATAAATTTAAATTAGTGTTGCAATGGTTACGGTTGGGGAACGGTTTAGTTCGCGGTTTTTGCTATTATACGGTTAACCGTAACCGTCTATTTTTCACGGTTCTTGCAGGTCTGAATGTGCAACTCGCAACAGTGAACGCGGCGGCACCGATACGGATAAGAGCCTGTTAGTTGACGGTGCAGTTTCTCAAAGTGCGTCCGTCGGACTCTGTGTTGTGTTTTTGTTTTCGCGGTAAAAATGTCGCATACACGTAAAAGAGAAATTAGCAATGTATGGAAATATTTTACAAAGGCATCCGACGCGGCCACCAGCGCTGTTTGTAAATTCTGTGATGCAAAAATATCACGAGGGGGCAAAAATGCATCAGTTAAGGGTTTCTCAACTTCAAATTTATGGAATCACCTTAAACGATGGCACAGTGAAGATATAGAAACAGAAACGGATAATTCTCAATCTAGCTGTTCTCCACTGCAGGGCTTGTGCAAACGCCCAAGAGGAATAGGTTGAATCCGCAGAATTTGCAAATGTTTGTTTCCTAAATAAAAATTTGCCTGCTGTAAATTTTGAATACTAATTTTTGTTCTTTTTTGTATTTTAAATTTTCAGTTTAAATATTTTAGCTACATTTTTAAATAGGTCGATACAGATGCCTACCTATATTTAAAAATTTAAATAAATGTTTGTTTTCTTTTTTAATCTCTATCAGCTTTTATTGTTTACAATGTTTCCTGTTTATTTATATTTAGAACGTTTAATTTTACACTGTTTTTTTGTAATACCACTACAAAAATGTAGTTGTTTTTTTTTTACGTTTTTGTTTTGTTTTAAATATGTCCTTTCAAAGTGTTGTGTTTTATTTTGAAGAATAAAGTTTATTATTTTATCATTATGCGATTCATTTTAAAAACCGCAACCGTAGGAATAACCTTAACCGCAAAACTCAAAACCGTTGCATCACTAATCTAAATTATTACATTTAAAAAAATTAAAATTTTATAAATAAAAAAAAATGCATTTAGTTCCGTAATTTGGTACGTCATATTTTTTTATTCTGAGCAAGTTTTTCTAACAAAATTTTTCAATATTTCACCCAGGAAAGGCATTTTACCCGATGCGATTTTTATTTTTAACCCGTTACCAGCGCCCTCTATAAATTTTTTAAGGTCCAACATACTAAAAATAGTTTTTGGGCGAAGCAAGAGCAGAATATAAAAAATTGTGTTTGTGACCCAAAAAAAGTTACACCTACTATACCGCTTTGCGATGGACACATTGCATGTTAACCACTACTACAGATCCACTAGTTCAAACGTTATCTTATTACTAAACAACTATTTTAAATGTTCATAGGATGTACATCAAGTATCGGATAGAAAATGGTGATATCGCTAAAAAATTAGGCGAGTTGTTTCTCTTAAGAAAATAGAGTGTTCCCTGTTTCTTTAACGTTCGTGAAAAATGCGCGTGGAACATGAAACATCCTGCATCCAATATACAAAATACCTCTAAATAAATTTTTAAGATATTTATTTCAAAATTTTGTGGAAGTCCAATAGCCCTACAATTTTTTTCACATGCTGTTCTATTGTGTTTTTAGTGTCGTTGCATATTTTCGTTTGGTGTGGCAAAGGGAAGCGGGTAAGTTTTGTCATGAAATGCAGTCGGTGAACCATTTTCTACGTTTTACGAATTGTTCAAAAATTGTTTTTATAAAAATATACTGAGCAAATAGCACACCTCAACTGTTTTTTTTTTGTCGCTGCCAAAATGGTTGTGGGTACTAGAGAAATGTTTGGAATGTTTTATTCGTTTACAGGTGGCAAACGAAAACATGCAACGATCCGAAGCAATTTGTAAATTAAATCACCGAAATTAGTCACAAGTATCACTATTTTATTCTACAATACGAAATTAAACAATACCGCACTTCACCTCTGAATTGTTTTAAGTTCACTTCATCCCTCACTGGTGGCTTTAAACGAAAGTCTCTTCAGTATGTATATATATTTATATTTTTATATATATATAATTGTAGTAGTTTATTTTCCTAAAGATTTTTAACATAAAATGTTTGGGCTATTATTCATTCATACAACAATGCAGCATTTCCTAAATAAACAATTTTACATGGATCATTTCGGTGAGAATAGTAAAATATAATATAAAACTCCCTTTTGTTCACGGCGGGTGGCTTTGTTTATATAAAAAATACCGCGGTGTGTTCTCCTTTCAAAATAATAATGCACTTAATATTTTTAAAATTTCTAATTATAACTAAAGGAAAAATTTTACAGGATATAAACTATTTTACGTTGAATAGTTTCAATTTTGTTTAAACCTATTACACTAAAAAATCTCGCCCGACACATGGCGACAATCTCGGCCCGGAGTCGAATTAAAAAAGATTTACAATTGCTCTTTGCTTCCGGGCGAGACTGTGCGGAGGGGAGAAAAAAAGCATATCAAGAATATACCATTTTTACAAAGTAAAAAATGAAAAAAATTAAGTATATTCCTTTTTACAATACGGTGACTCATCTAGGAACCCAGGCCCACTACGAATCACATTTTCTTGTAAACAAATACTTTCGTTATAATTAAGTTAAAACCAGAAATGCTTATATACATAAATAGTTTGATTTTCGTTAAAAAATACATACAAATAAAACACTAAACTAACTAAACGTCCGAGGATTGCGAAATGAGTCACAAAACAAGGCAAAAAAATCAAGTGTTGTGATGTAAAATGTAAATATTCCAATTTTTACGATATGTATACCTTAAAGAGTTGAAAAAAAAAACATGAACATATATCATAATGTGATCCAACATGCACTTCACACATTCGCAACAGTTTCCAGCCCAATAGGATATACGTCGCGCGTATTAGGCGTCGTTAGTGCACCTCCGAAGGCTCTGGCTTTGGGGCGTGGTGGTTCGCCGGGTCTGGTGTACTTATCGGCTAAGGAAGAAAACAAACAATGAATAAACACAGCATTTTTCCAACAGGTTTGAAATGAAGCAAGCACCAACAGAAGCAATTAAACAATTTCAAAACTACTCTACAACTACTTGTCTATTTTGATTTTCATAATTTATTTTTATAGACAAAAATTGTCATACATTTATCACAGAAAGCATTATGCAAGAAAATCATTGGTACCACAAAAAGTCTGTAGGTACAGTATAACAAAATAAAGGTGAATTTTTCACCCGCTGTTTTAAATTTCTGGGTGGGTGCCGTCACATTCACAAATTTACAATTTGCGCAACCACAAAAAATATAGTTAATGTGTGAAACCTGTAAAATTAGCTATTAATTTGGATGGCAAAATATAGAAGAATAACGCAATAGAAAATAAATCTCTTAATATTCTTCATAAATCTAGAAAACTATACTTAATTCAAATTTTAGTAACATGCGTCGCCAATGGTTAAATATGTTTTTATTATTATTATTAAACTGCTGCCCTGTCAACAACAAACAAAAGAAAGAAGAAGAAGAGACACTCGTTTAACAGTATCAAACAAATATGCAATTTACTTATATTAATGATAAACTTGTAATATATATTTTTTTCTGGACTTCTACAGCAGGCTACGGGCAAGGATATGATGCTATAGGATACGCCAAAATAGCGAGTGAAAAAAAAATTATGTATTGTTAAAGGACGCATTATTTTGGAGCATAAAATACACAACCAGGCTTAGTATTACAGCAGAATAAGATAAGACAATGATACCATTTTAACCTAACCAAAACTGCAGTTTACATTTAAAAATACTTATATATAACATGGTTCTTGCATGAAAGGACTAAATCGGATCGGATTAATCAGTGGTGATAATATGAGATCGTCAAGAGAAAAGCTGCCTGAGAATTTAATAGAAGAAATCCAAATCACCGGCCGCCACTTAACGGCAGCACCGTTCGAAAAATAATAAAATGTTTTAATGATACCGATAATGTTTCAGAAACAAATTCTAAAGGATCTGGCCACCAGAGGCAGCTTAATGATCTCGTTATTTTGGCATATTTTGATGAAAACCCTTGTTCAAGCTTGAGAAATGCTGCTATTAATTTAAACAAGTTTCGAAATACCATTTGGAGGTGCCTTAAAAATCATAGCCGAAAACCATACAAACCTAAATTTTTTGCATACTAAACAAGTAGGTAATGAAGAAAGAAGGTTTGAGTATTGCTTGTGAGCTCAAAGAGAGTATTTGAATGATCCAGATAAAAAAAAAAATCATCTATAGCGATGAGACTATATTCACCACAAACGGTGTGATTTCCTCACAGAATTGTAAATTTTGGGCAGAGGAAAATCCCAATTGGGTAATCAGTTGCAGAAGTCAATATTCAGAAAAATAAATGTCTGATGTGATATTCTGAAAGAGCCCTTAATTGGTCCCTATTTTTTAAATGAAAATTTAAACAGCTTAGATTTTCTGGAGTTGTTAAGAAATCAATTTCAAAGATTGAAAACCTGCATCAGGGAAGAGATACCAGTTATATTTCCAACTAGATGGATGTACCCCACACCATGCAATAATTTTCAGGACATGGCTCAACCAAAACTTTCCCGGTAGGTGGATTGGACGTAGTAGTCCATTGATAGCCTGGCCGCCAAGGTCGCCGGATTTAGCACCCCTTTATTTTTAAAGCAAAGTTTATAAATCTAAATAAGACAGGACAGGAACTATATGTCGTTCGTAATAATTGTGAGTGTAGATAAATGTATGGAAGTTGAAGGTGGCTTAATAGAGAACCTACATTTAATTGTTCTATTTATTTATTTAGTAAGATTTTTAGGTAAACTTTTCGTGTTACTTCTTTTGAATTATTTGTTTGTTAGTCATTATAGTGTGCAAGGATAAAAATCGTTTGATAATTAAAAAATTCTAAATTGTGCATTACTGTTTCTTTTAACAATGAATCATTCAGTTGACAGTTATTTCAGTCAAGGCACTCTTTTCATAAATACACAATCCCATGTAACAGTTAAATTTCTTTGTCAATTTCTGAATTTTTATTTCTCTCAGGAAAACTCCAAAAATACGACTTTTTCTACGAAATTTGGTACAAACACATTTGGGGGGTTGCTGAATCTAGTGGTACACTCAGATTTGAAATTTAAAAAATCGTTAATAGGCCAAGCTATCATGTTTTGTAAAATTTAATAGAACACAAAGATGCACTTTTCAAAGATCTTATTTAAAATATATATATATATATATATCTGAATTGGACATTAAATAAACTTTTTATAGGGGTGGTTCCAAGCAAAATGGGACACGCTGTAAATTACCATTTAATTTTTATTTACATAAACACATCATATTAAGAGTTATACAGGGTGGGGTAATAGTACGCCCGACTAGCTCTAGTCTAAGATAACTAGAAATTATTTTCGAATATACTGGGTGAACCAAGATGATTGTTACAGGACCAAGTGCTACTTTTTTAAATGGAATGCTATAAATGTAAGTACACTTTTAGAAGCCTCTTTCTCGACTCCTTTCTCCTATATTATCTATCTCACAACCATTTGGATGCAGTGATTTTTTTGTTGAAATAATACCGTCTGCAGATGCATTTTAAAAAAATCACTGCAATGTATCTCACTTTGTTCTATATTTGACTTGATATTTAAGTAAAATTTGGTTCAAATCGGAAAAAAAGAAAGAAGTTGTATTACACTCTTAAGTGCAATTCACTGATAATAACCAACTCTCAGTAAAATATCGTGGGAGTTACAATACACAATATGTTTAATTTTAACAAGCATATACACTTATTTAACAAATCATTACTAGAGGCAAACATTTCCACAGTCTAACATAAAAAAAAAGAAATCGACAAACAAACTGCTGCCCATCTTACTGTACAATCTACCCACTAATATTAGAATCCACCCGTTGTAGCTCAATACAAGAGAATCTGTCATCAAAAATTTAGAAATAGCAGAAACATCAACATTGCAAACCATTACAAAAACCAGACACCCCAGAAATCCCCTCTTTAGAGCAACCCCGACAATCTTCTCTATTAATAAATCAAAGACCGCAATCACTATCCAAGAAATTTGCTAGAATAAGATGCAAAATTAAAGGAGGAACACTCAACAAAAGAAAATATCCAGAGCTAACTTTTTGAGAACACATCACTGCATTGAATAATCTGTTTTTTTTTCTTCACATAGTACAAATAATACTCGGTAATGACTTAAAAACAGTTGTAACAGGCTGAAGGACTTCATTTGATGGACTTTTGATGGTATTAATAAAGTGCTTTCATTTTTATTATTATTATTGCAGTACAAATGAGTGATTTTCGGTTTTTGCAATTTTTTCATAAAAAAGTTCAGAGAGATGCAAATGTTTCAACATTCAACAAAGCCGATTTGAAGCATCTATCATATTCCATCAGATAAATGAAACATGTGGTAGAGCTTTGGGACTCTGTGAACCAGAAGCATACCTACTGCTATATCAATGATATAGGACGGACCCGCCAGTTAAGGAGGCCCGCTGGTTCCGGTTTTTTTTATTGCAGAGACCAAAGGAGGACCGGCCATAAGGGAGTTTGGACAAATGACCGATGGGCCAGTGCTAAGAGCGGTCCCATGCCGGTTCGACCGGCATGTTCATTTTACGCTGCAAAGTGCATTGTCCTTTTCTAAAAAATTCATCAATTTCTCCCATGAAAGTGGGACGGGTGCCACGAAGATGCCCGAGCATCTGGACCCACCCAGTCCGTTACTGGCAAGGACCACCTGAAAATGTTTAATACAGGGCCCCTTCAGTCTCAGTTTTACCGCTGCTGTCAACTGTATAAGGGCAAGTCGAGCTGAATCGATTTAATTTGCATTATTAAATGATTCACTTCATTCCACCTGCTCATTTATTGTTATCATCTACTGTATCTAATTTTTAATATTAATTAAAAAAAAAGCGCCTACCATGCAAGAATACAAGCTAAAAGAAAATAAAGTTACTGACACCTTTACTTTATGATGGTAGTGGTACTCACTAGAGCATGGGGTGGTACAGGGACTGGTCCAACAGGTGGAGCGGGCTGTGATGTCGGGGGCGCAGCTGCACTGGGCGCGACCGTGTGTGGGGCTTCGTGTGTTGTGGTGGAGTGTGCCTGTTGGACGGGGAGGGCACCGCCTTGGTAGTAGCCACCGTTTACGCCGGCGGGAGAGACTACATAAAAAAAAATACTTGAGTATATTTAAAAATCTAAAAAATACATATCTAAGGCTATCTACAAAATACAATTTTACGACCTTAAAATGGATGTAAAATTTTTCTATCATAGTTAAGGATTAGAATCTATGGTGCGGTAAAAGCAAACAGAACTGGGTTATCTTTTATGCTAAGCAAAACTAGAAACTATCGCCAGGTACTACACAACCGTTTACCCTTAGGACATTTAGGGGTTATATTTCAACTGAACCGATCGAAATAAGGATACAGTGATTCCTCCGAGATCATTTTTATAAAGATTCAGTTGCCGTAACCTGTCGTAGGCCTAAGTGGATACGCATTATCAATCAGGAATGCAGAATTAAGTTCTCAATTCCATGGGTAATCATCTATATTACTGCTAATATATTCAGCATAGCTTTCACCCTTCATTATAAATTCACAAACTCCATAAAGCCCCGAAAAAAAAAAAAAAAAAAAAAAGATGCTCCACACAATAATATAACCTCTTCCAAAAGGCAACACATCTCGAATTCACACATCATCGCTTTTAATTTTGGTGGTTTCTACCGTAACGTGCACGTCTATCGCTCTGAGGACAGAAACGACTCACATTTGAAAATATGATGGTGTTTTTTATTCAACACTACCAGCGTGACTGATCACACTGAATAAAAAGTAAATCAAAAATTTGTCAAAACAGGGCAACGGTAAAACAGGAATGTGTAAAGATAAAGTGCATATAGTGTCTTCTATTTCAACTTCTTTACAAGTTAATTTTTTCTTGAGAAATCACATATTCTTAGTCTTTATTTAGATTTACACATATTCAGTTCAATATGATTCTGATGGGTGGGTAGTTAACAAGGATAACGTCTCGTACTGATAATAAAGTCTCAGAACTATCAGATTAAAGAGTCGAGCTCAGTTTAAGAACAATACAAAAATCAAGCCTAATATACAGGGTGTTTCAGTTAACATGCCCACAGCCTATATCTCGGAAACTAAAATATATGTTTTTATTCTGTAAACGGTAATAATTTCTTGGTTAATTCCTTATTCGGAAGCACAATTTACTATTATAACATTATCACCAGAGATGGCGCTGCAGCTTAAAAATCTTTTTTTATCAAGGAAGGTTTGAAACATATGGCATTCGATTAAGAATGAAATTTTAACCAAAATTGTTCTTATTCAAAAAAGTCAAATCTGCAGTAGTTTTTAAGATATGTTAATTGTATTGTCCAACTTTGAAGTGTTGCCATTTTTTTAAAATTGCTGTAACTTTTTTAATCTTGGTTTTCAGATGTAGATTCTTGGTAACTTTTTTGCCTGCTATAAGAGAATTACTTACTGGTGGGAATCTTTTTTAGTAGCACTTCCGATTTTACCAGAAATTACTTTAAATCGAGAAATTTAAATTAAAATAATTGAAAAATTCTTGCCTGCCACTTTCTATCCCTTGGATGTATTATTTGTTACATTTATAATCTCACTTACCATATTACTTGCAACATAATAAACTGAAAAAAGTTGAGCCCCATCGAGATTCGATCTCTGAACTCTCGTACAGAAAACGGGATTGCTAATCACATAAGTTAAGTTCTGACTTTTAACTCTCGTTAGCAATGGAAAAATTGTAATTGTTTATTTATTAACTGTCAGAAGTCTAATGTATCAATTACAATTTCCAAACAGACCACAAACCGATCGCAAGACTTTTTCCAATTTGTGTAACAATTTATTACAATATGGTAGTTTTATAAAGTTAAAACATGAAAGAATACGAACAGCAAGAACCCAGGAAAATACAGCTCTAGTTTTACAAACCATTATCAATGATCCCCACTCATCATTGCGACAAATAAGAGCCTCCACCGATATATCACAATCGTTGTGCCAAAGAATCTTAACAGAAAATAAGTCCTTTCCATATAAACCACAATTATTACATCATTTACTGCCTATGGATTATGATTGTCGCTTAACCTTCCTTGCTATGAAGGAAATTGTAGTAGTAGTAGTAGTAGTAAAAGTGCTTTATTGGTTACGTTACAACAACAACCAAATGGCCATCGACCGAGGTCCTTCAGCCAGTGTGAATTACACATTTCTATAGTTTATTATAATATTTACAATGTGTCTTGTTCCTATAATACATTACATATGTAAAAAAAAAAAAAAAAAAAAAAAATTGACATGACATATGCGGTAATTGAACATTTCTAATGTATTTTATTCAGTGAAATAGTTCCTTATCTTCTTTGCATCAGTGCTTTTAGGATTTCTTGAATAGTTCTTACAGGATGTTTGCATCTTGGCCTAACTTCTGACCTAGGTATTAATAGTGGTTCCAGTTTTTCCATGTTGTGTGTTTGCTTGGCAAATTTGGTGGTTAGAATTAGCAGTCTTTGGGTGATCGGATGAGTTTTGGTTTTATTGTAGAGTAATCTGTTGGATGGGTGATGCAGTGGATTTGCTGGATGTCGAATTTTTGTGATAGCTCTAAGAGCTGATGTTTCTGCTACTTGTATATTCTTTAAAGCCGGGTTTCTGCAGTTCAGGTAAATCGTGTGTCCATATTCTAGGATTGGTCTGCAAATTGATTTATATATTTTAGAAGCAGCAGCTATATTAATCCCTTTATTTTTGTATGTCAAAGCCCTAAAATGTTTTGCTCTGGAAACTACTTTTCTTTTCATAATTTTTGTATGTAGGTTCATGTTTAGTTTGTTGTCTAAGTTAATTCCGAGGTATTTAGCATTTGCTACCGGATGAATTGTGATGTTGGAAATATTTACTGTTGGAGAGGTGATCGATGGTGTGTGGTTAAATATCATCAGCTGTGATTTAGATGGATTTATCTGGAGCCGCCATTCATTAAACCATATCAAAGTTTCATCACAAAGCCTTTGTAGTTTCTCTATCGCTTTGCTCGATGTTTTATCATGTGCCACCAAAGCCGTATCATCTGCATATTGCAACATGTATCCTGTCTTGTTAAAGTGTTCTGTGTAGGTGAATATGTCATAACAGTAAATATTAAATAATAGAGGGGAGAGTGGAGATCCTTGGGGCACTCCTTGTTCGGCAACAAATTCTTCTGACAATGCATTGTTTATTTTAACCCTTAATTTCCTGGCATCTAAGAAGTTTTTGACTAGATAAATGAGATAATCCGGTGTACCTAGTTTCTTTAATTTATATAGCAATCCTTTGTGCCATATGCTATCGAATGCTTTTTTGACGTCGAGGAATAAAGCTGCTGTTTTGAGATTATTTAGTTTGGCCGATTGGGTATTGGAGACCAAAGCCGTGAGGGGAAGTATTGTAGAGCTTTTTGCTTTAAAGCCAAATTGGTGTTGTGGGATCTTTTCCTCTACTGACTGCAAAATATTGTGCTTAATGATCTTTTCCAGTAGTTTACCGAGGACGGGTAATAGTGTAATTGGTCTATAATTACTAGTTTTGGTGTGATCGCTGTTAGGTTTTGGAATTACTATGATATGCCCTTCTTTCCAATCATCAGGAAAATATGCATGTGATAAACAGAATTGGAACATTTTGATGATGTGTAAATGAATAGTGTATTCTAATTTTTTTACTATTTTCCATGGTATCTTATCATTACCGGGTGCTGAGTTTTTTTGGGCTGATAGAATTTTAAAGTATAGTTCTTCGTCAACGTTGATTTCCTCAGGTGTGAGTTGATCTTGATCTCGAAAGTAATCGTTGTACCAATCATTAACTCGGTTAAAATGTTCCTGATCGTAATTGCGATGTGGAGTATCTGAAAAATGTGTTGCGAATCTCTCCGCAAACACTTTTGCTTTTTCTTGATCTGTGTGATGTTCCTTGTTATTTTCCTGGATAGTGGGTACATTCTGTTTATTATTGTATTTCGTCAATTTATTGATTTGTTGGTAGAAATTTTTTCCCCGTGCTTTGTTTATTTCTTCACATGCATCTAACCATTTGTTTGTTCTATACTGCAGTATCATGTTATGTATGTTTTTACTTAGTTCATTTATTCTCGTTTTACCTCCTGGAAAGGGATAGGAAATTGTAATTTCCTTAAAAATGTACTTTGGAGTGATGTAAGTAAATTTCAAAGTAACGGCACAATTACAAAACATAACTGTAGATATTGGTTGGAAAACAACCCAAGATGGATGATTCGAACAACAAACCAAACTGTGTTAAGTGTAAATGTATGGTGTGGTTTTTTAAATGATTATATTGTAGGTCCATTTCTATACCATGAAAATTTATCCGGTGTGTGCAGAATCATAGAGAAGTCGACGGCAACCTTCTGGCAGTTGCGCCAAGTGGTAGGCAGGAACTGGGAATTTAGCCCACGGATCCTGCATTGGGTCTATACGGCGGTAATCAGACCTAGACTCCAATACGGGTCAGTGGTCTGGTGGCCGAGTGTGAACCGTCACCACGTCTCGAAGACTGGCAAAAGTTCAAAGACTTGCCTGTATTGGGATAACAGGCGCAATGAGGACGACACCTACAGCTGCCTTGGAAGTAATGCTAGGGCTGCCAACACTTCCAGCCTGGATCAAGAAGGAAGCCATGGCAGTCCATCTAAGAATGCGAGACTTAGGTAGCTGGCGATGTAGTGGAAGGACAGAGAGTCATGCAGCCATAGCCAGATTGGCGGTGGAGGAAATTCCAATCTCCGCCATTAAGGTGAGGGAAGCAACTGACCGCTTGAGATTAGAAAGAAAGTACACTCTAACCCTACCTAGCAGAGAAGAGTGGGCAGAAGGAAAGATTAATTTTCCCCCAAACTCCCTGGTGTGCTACACAGATGGTTCCCTTCTAATAGATGGACAGAGGCAGTTTTCGGGGGCAGGAATATTCCTGGAAGGCAGGGAAGTACAGGAGAGCTTTGCTCTAGGATCGTATACTACAGTCTTTCAGGCAGAGGTATATGCCATCCTAAAAGTGGCATATAAGGAAGAAACGAGGAACGGTACGGAACAAAATATTTGTATCCGTTCTGCCAGCCAGGCAGCACTTCGGGTGGTCTGCTCTCCCAGGACGAGGTCCCACCTTGTCCAGGAGTGCGGAGATGCCCTAGAGGAACAAGGAAGTGAGCCTGATATGGGTTTCGGGACATACCGGGATCCCAGGAAATGGACTCTCTCGAATGGAAACATGTCCTGACCTTCATTGGAAGATCAGGAAGGTTTCAAGAGTAGGAGTGAACGGTTGAGGGGACGTCAGGGGGTAGGTAAAAAGGGCCCATTTGTGGCCTACTTGCCAGGCACCAGGCCTCCCCCAATAATTACTACTACTAACCAGTGTGCGTTATTTAAGATTTTTAGAAAATGAGACCAAGATTTTTACAAAAAGTTCCCCACAACAGAGCTGGAATTTGGTTTCAGCAAGAAACCACAACTGTAATGTTGTTATAGATTATTTGAATAACACGTTTCCTTCAAGGTGCTGGATTGGCACCTCAGGACAGGTTAGATGGCCCGCACGTTCTCCGGACTTGACCCCTCTGGACTTCTCTTGTGGGGATATTTAAAAAGTCAGGTATATCAAGAGCCAATAGAAGATATGCCAGATTTGTACAATAAAATCTACGCTTGCACTGGTGCAATTAACAGATACACATTATTAAGGACATGTAATGAGGTTGCATTACTTTGATATGTGTATTCAAGCAAGTGGAAGAAGTCATTTCGAAAATCTATTGCACATATTGTTGTCAAGATGTATTGCTTAAAAATAAAATTACTTTATTTGTTGTTTTTCCACTTCCGGTAAAATCAAGTGCTATTAAAAAAAAATCCCACCAATAAATAATTCTCTTATAGTAGGCAAAAAAGTTACCAAGAACCTACATCCGAAAACCAAGATTAAAAAAGTTACAGCAATTAAAAAAAATTACACTTCAAAGTTAAGAGAATAAAATTAAAATATCTCAAAAACACTGCAGATCTGCTTTTTGGAATAAGAACAATTTTGCTTAAAATTCAATTCTTAATTGAATGGCATATGTTTCAAACCTTCCTCGATAGAAAAATATTTTTAAACTGCAGCGCTATCTCTGGTGATACTGTTATAATAATATATTGTATTTCCTGAAGGAGGCATTAACCATAGAAATCTATTACCATTTACAGAATAAAAATATATTTTTTAGTTTCCGAGATATCAGCCGTGAGAATGTTAACTGAAACACCCTGTATAATAAAGTACATCGTATATCGGAGTGATATAAATAAAGGCAACAATACCCCGCAGCACTAGTCTATCCTCTAAAGTCTTACTACATATCAATGCTCGAAGAGATGTCAGTCAATGGCCCAGGGCAGAGATGTTGGGCAAAATTTTATGTAACGGAAATATTACAAAATGCACAAAGATCACACTTGCTATACCTTAAGTATATTTATTGATGCTTTTCAAATCTGAGTCTGGAAAGATTTATTGACAATTCCTTAGATGGCTCATCACACCAGCAGTAAACTTCCTGTCCAGCAATTTTTGGTAAAGTGAGCGGATCCATGAGAAAACGTATCCAAGGTGTATTGAGACAGATGGACGTCATTTGGGCATCTCTTTTTAAACGTAAGCTTTAATAGCAAATGTGTATGACAAAATTTTCTTAAATTTGGACGAGGATAAGCTCCTTCATTTATGGCATGCCATTATGATACGTAATGGTCAGAAGATGGAAGCAAGTTGCTAGGAGTTTAGGGACAAATCTTGCAGGTCAAGATCCACAAAGGATTGTCGAGCCAAAGATGATGATGATGATGATAATTATTATGTCACACTCTATATAACAACAAATGGTTCAGGAAAAACTAGATAGTCGATTTTTCGTTTTTAGATGAAAACTATTGGGCACATTCAACTGTCCCCAATCAGCGTACAAACTACCCTCTTAAAAATATTAAACGATAATAGGGGTTGATAAATATTATATTTTGAAGGTATTTTAACGGTCTAATCAGTTTTGATGAGTCTTTATCTGGGCAATACATTTTTTGTTTAATATTGAAGTTTCACAACAGAAAATGATTATTGTTATTACACAATAATACGATCTAAGATATTTATTTGCCCTGCACCGAGATTCAATACGAGGTATCGCAGCCTGGAAACATACTTAGAGAAGGATGTACCAGCCACCACAAATCACAAGAAGGCCATTAATTAGGTAGCGTAAAGTGTGTTAGTAGTACTTATATTACCTGTACCTTCGGGATATGAGCCCGGTCCCATGAAGTACTCCTTGTTGACACAATTCCTCAGACATTCAGGTATTCTGCCCATTATCGCTCTCCTGATTTCTGAGGCTGCCATCTCTCTCAGCTCTGTTGCTGAAGCGTCACTATAAAAGGCTGCGTGAGGTGTGCACAGAAGATTTGGAGCATCTTTAAGAGGTCCGGTGAACACGTTGTATGGTTCATTCTCATGTACATCTAATGCGGCTGCTCGGATACGACCTTGTTTTAAAGCTTGCGCCAGAGCATCGTCGTCCACAAGACCACCTCGAGCTGTACAAAAACACACAATTATTAAGGTACAAACAGAGATACTTTTTAGTTTTCTTAAATCCCAATGGAATTCTCATGTCTGTTATATTCGAATATTTAATTTAATTTTCTGGAAAATACTAATTTTGCAAAGGCATTGACACCCTCCTTTTTTCTTATGCCAAATAATGATTCGATCCATGCTCAGTAAACAAAAAAACAATCTTTAGAAACTTTAAGAAAAGTAATCGAACACCTGACATTGGTTTCAATTATTATTTATTAATTAAACTCAACTTTGTCCAAAAATGGTGCCTAGCACAGAAGAACTTTTGATTAAATATATCTACTTAAATTAATGCAAAAATAAAGTTAATGAAGATATGCTGTGATATATAGGTAGATAGTTTATTGTTGCTTTAAATAACAAGATTTTTGCACAAGTCAATATACAGAAGTAAAGTAGTAAAATGGTAATATAGTAAAATCGAGAGTAAAATAGAAAACTAGCCCACATGATATGAAAAGAAAACACTTAATCATAAAAACATATAACTTATTTTATATAACACAAATAATATAGTCTAGTATACTTTAACTTGGCGTGTGTATGTATGAGTTAATATTTCCGTACGATTTCATTTTCTCCCATATTATACACAAACTTAAAGCAATAGCCCAGAAACATTGTCTACGTGGACAATACTTCTGGATCTTTGTGTACAAGAGAAAATGAAATCGTACGGAAATATTAACTCATATATACACACGCCAAGTTAAAGTATACTAGACTATACTGGTAAGACTAATACAACATACAGTGTGTCTCACTTAAAAGTGTAACAACTTAATACTTCATTTGTTTTCGTCCGATTTAAATCAAACTAATTTCACAAGATAGAGGTCACCAAGGTCTATTTAAGACCACAAAATCAAACTCCATCTTTAAATGTGACGTTAAATTATATGAAAAAAATCAGAAAATCATAGTAGGCATTTTTTAATCAAAAACTTGTTCGGAATCATTTAGAAACCCTGCTGAATTCTAATTCTATCTTTTGAGATCAGATTGATTTAAATCGGACAAAAAACAAAATAATTATTATGCTGTTACACTCTTAAGTGAGACACACTGTATACATACTACAATACAAGTATATAATACAAGTTAAGGTCAGAGATTTCAACCACTGCATTTAAAAATTTCTCAGGAGTGTAAAATGCTTCGTTAATCAAGTATGTTTGCGTGTTATCAAATATAGTTGGAAACACCAAGATTTATACAGAACAAATTTCTAGTTTTCTCTCAAATCAGAGAAATTATTCGGAAAATTCTCCCAGGTCTTGTAACATATTCTTCACGTATTACATCCTAATATATTTATTACACAGAGATTACCTATATATATATATATATTTTTTTTTTAATGCAACATCATTTGCTCAAATAAATGTTCTTTTCTTAGGTATAATAATAATGAGTACAGCAGAGACACACCAAACGTGGTTCATTTTTCTTCCGATTAGTTTTTCAAGTAGGTATGTGCAACGTAGTTGGGGCGTCTTTCGTTTAATAAAACCAGATATCTAAATATTTAAATATATTTGCAAACGAATACCGCAGTAAATAAAAAAAATGATAGAAAGCACCGGCATTGCTATTCGCAATACGTATGTAAATATAGTAAAGTTAAAAATAGACCGCAAATGAAATGAAGCTATTTTATATTCCAAAAGCACCATTTATCGCTAATTTGTTTATTTCACGTTTAATACTGGCAATTGCTTCTTACGATAATTAACCACAAATTTTTATTGACCACCTTTTTATTTACTTTATTTGAAATTTGTTTCCTGTTTATTAGCTTCAACTTATCTATACCAGAAATTGAGCTAAGATTAGAAATAGCTTATTTATTTTTATTTTTAACTTCAACATATTATTAAGCAGTAAGTAGAGACAAAAAAAGAAACCGACAGCTGTACATGATAATTTCCACTGGGTGTGCCAACATTTATGTCATCGTTAAAAATCGCAATGTAAAGGTTGAACAAAAATAATATTGGTGTAGTCAGGGTTTACGTGTTTCGCATCGCATATATTAATAATTAAATAGCTACATACATGTTAGTTCATGGGATTCAAATTTGAACTCATTTTTTCCTACTACTGTCGAGACCAATGCAGCTAGTTGGGTAACTACATCTGAAGGCTATTGATATCAATTAACACATAATGATTTTGTGCAGTCATATTTACTAAAGGTAAGATACGATTTGTAAGTAGTAAAATATTTCACCTTGATTATTCTGTATATTAAATAGGAATGGGTAGAAAGAAAGGTGCTTACTTCAGGATTATTTAACACCTATTATATCTCAGGGTATTACAATACACTTGTTAGGAATTTTTCTAGAATATCGCTACAGGGGAAACATTTCTTATAATTGTGTTAGTTATTACAGCTTACAAAAAGTCCGTTCATCGGTCTGTTTGTCTTATAAACATGATAACGGAAGAAATAAATGTTCGTTTGTTTAAAATTAAGGCGCGGATTTCGAAGCATCGACCTAGCGCGAACGTGTCTTATGGTCGCAAGATATACAGGGTGTTCCATTTGAAAAAAAAATGAGAAAATTCAATTCAAAAGGTTCTAAATTAGAGAATCATTTTTGGTTACCCTGTACACAGTGTATCTCACTTAAGAGTGTAACAGCTTAATAATTGTTTTGTTTTCTGTCCGGTTTAAATCAAACTGATCTCAAAAGATAGAGGTTACCAAGGTCTATTTAAGACCACAAAATCACTTTCCATCTTTAAATGCAAGGCCATCGTGACACTAAATTATATGAAAAAAAATCAAAAAATCATAGTAGGCATTTTTTAATCCAAAAAGTTCAATTTCGTGATTTATCTTTAACAAAAATGGAAATCTAACCTTAAAAGTGGACCATATTGGATCCGCCATTTTGAATTTTTAAATTTGGACTTCAGATTTGTGTTCAGCGACCTCTAAAACCCCCAAGTATAGATTTTTGTTTAATTTTGAGGTTTATCTTTAACAAAAATGTCAATCTAACTTTAAGGTCTGCCATATTGGATCCGCCATTTTGAATTTTAAAATTTGGACCTCGGATTCGTGTTCAGTGACCTCGAAAACCGCCGAGTATACATTTTGGATCCATTTCGTGAGATATTTTCCGAGATTTTTAATATGTTAATTAATGGAGCATTAATTGTTCATTAAGATTAGCCATTTGTTTAATAAATAAATGGATTAAAATATTTGCACACCCTCGGAGCATATAACACTTGATCAATAAATGTTTCTGAACACTTTCCAAAAAAAATTAGGCCATTTGGTTCTACTTCAAAAAAGTAGGTAACCTTTTGCTAATTTGACACGATTAAGAATACAATTTGGCGATGCTTCCGTCGAAATAAATTACGTCTTTCTTTTGAGGGAAATTTGAATGTGGAACGTTTTCTAATTTTTCTTGCAAACTGATTTTTCAATAGAAATTGAAAACTTGCCCCTTATTGCATACAACAACGTGATATTACAACTTGTTGGAGCCCCCAATCTACAATGCAATGTTAGTACAGAGTTGGCTAAACAACAACTTTCCCCGGAGGTGAATTGGCAGAAATAACCCTTTTATTAATTGGTCTCCGAGGTCGCCTGACCTCACGCCCCTGGACTCTTTTTTATGGGGTTTCTAAAGAATGAAGTCTACAAAACGCAGCCACTAAATAGACCACAAATCGAAAACCGGATTAGGCAGCTTGCGCTGAAATTATTCCCTCTGGAAAATTATGAACAAGAACATAAAGCGAATTGAGGCATGCATTAGGGCTGATGGACGTTTGATGAAACATAATATTTAATTCTTTTGGTTGTATTTATTATTCGTTTTTGTAAATTGTTTAAAAAAAATAATTTTAGAAATAATTTTTATTAAAATACCTAAAATGACTGTTTTCATCAATTCCTCATTTTTTAAAGGAATTTAACTAAACTTCTAATTCAGGGTTCTTGAATGATTTCGAACAAGTTTTGTTAATAAAATTTTTTGATTAAAAAATGTCTACTATAATTTTTTGATACTTTTCATATAATTTAGTATCGTAGATAGATGGCCTTGCATTTAAAGATGGAAAGTGATTTTGTGGTCTTAAATAGACCTTGGCGACCTCTATCTTTTTAGATCAGTTTGATTTAAATCGGACAAAAACAAAAGAATTATTATGCTGTTCTCACTCATGCACTCTAAGTGAAACACGCTGTATAAAGAGTATAATAAAAATAGGGTACTTAACAAGTTGAAACGAGTCATTCTAAATTAAAATCAGCAATCGACTGTACTCTGCGATTTGAGGCACTCACCCAGGCAATACATTTTTCCGTGTAATTAAATTTAGCTGTTTCACGAGTGCGGTTTACGAAACAACACATAAAATAAATCATAAGCTCCTTTCGCATCAGCATAATTTGACAAAAACGACCGTTAAGAATCGGAATAATGAGTGTCAAGTTTTGTGAAAACTATTTTGAGATAACATAAAATAAATTAAACAATGAAGATAAAAATAAATGTGGGAAATGTCTATCATCGAATAAACGTTCGATACCAGACCTTCGTTCGGGATGCCTACCTGTATTTACTAAAAACGCTCCCGGCCTCATCTGCTTTATGGTAAACTCGTTAATGAGGTGGTGGTTGTGCTCGTTGAGGGTGCAGTGCAACGATACGCAATCCGACTGGAAGAGTAGGTCCTGAAGTGTGTAGACCCGCGTCAAACCCAGGCTCTTCTCGATGCCGTCGGGCAGGTAGGGGTCGTAGAAGATCACGTTGAATCCGAACGCTTTCGCCCTCAGAGCCACCGCCGAGCCGATCCTTCCGAGGCCGACTATTCCGAGCGTATCGCCTCGTATCCTGGCGCATCCTTGCGCCGCTTCTCGTACCTAGAAGAACCAGAACAGTTATGAGTGTGTCACAAACACCATTACGGCAATTAAAAACTACAAAATAAACAAAAATCAGCTACAAATATTTTTAAAATAGAGCAAAAACCACTTTTTTATACAGGTCCTCAGTCTACTGCATCATACGATATATTATAACAAAAATAGGAAGGGAAAGAAGCAGATCCCATAATCTTATACTTATTTATCTTACTTGTAATGCAGATATAAACCCCTACACTTAAAAATAAAGTGTTAAATCAAACAAATCTGTGTCATATCCACAAATAAATGTTTTGTTCATATAAAACAAATGCTTTTGAGCCGAAATAAATGTATTAATTACAAACTTATAGGTATAGTCGAGTTCATCTGTTTTCGGCACTCAAAAAACACAACAAAAGCTTTACGACATAATTATTATCGCCTTTGGGCCAAGCGGCTTGCTCTCATTAAACAAGCCGATGCACATTAAAATCCTATAAAGGTAAGCGAGTCAATTTACGAACGAGATAGTACAGAGAGTACCGGTATTTTACTAAGGTTGTAAAGTTTTTGTTGCATGTATCTCCACGCTACAATATTTGTTTTATATAAACAAAATATTTATTTACGGATATATGACACAGATTTATTTGATTCGACGGGCCCTCGTCGCATAGCAGAATACTTACTGTTTGTAAGTGTTTGGCATTTATTTTTCACAGCAACGCGACGCGTGTACCGACTGATTGATTGATTTATTAAACACCTATTTAAATGTTTTGAATAAAACGAAATAACAGAGACGAAAATCCGTTTCCCAATCAATATTTTGTTTCTTTTTTTTTAGTAGTATCGATTTTTACTAAAAAAAGATATGCACATGTATAACTTACTGATACCTTTTAATCGTATTGTTTTGTATTTTTATTATTATTATTACACATGATTTTTGCTTGAAAATTATGTAAACTCTGCAATATTTGGCCATTGAAATTATACTCATTTTTTCTTTGGCGAATTTTTCTATACATATCCAATATTAATGTGAAGTTACCCACAAATACTGACGTGGGGTAAATCAAAAACGCTCTGTACAGTACGATGAACGCACAATGTTTGCTTTGATAATTCTCATTGTGCATGCGCCTTTGTGTGTGTGTTTTAAAATTCTTGTCGTAAAAAATGTAATTTTCAAAAACATATTAGACACCGATACAAAAAAAACGCAACAAAAACTTTACGACATAATTATTATCGCCGCGGGCCATGGCGCTAGTTGAAGTAAATATGTCCCAGTAAATAAAAAACGTAACAAAAACTTTACGACATAATTATATCGCCGCGGGCCATGGCGCCAAACCTGACATTTGCGAACAGCACTACAAAGAGTACAGGTATTTTAATGAGGTCGTAAAGTTTTTGTAGGGTTTTTTATGTCTCGGGACATTCCTTCTTGAACTATCCCCAGCTTCTTCGCCAATTGTGATCATTGTGATACCTCTGAAAGGTTTTCGTCTGTTTTTAGTCTATTATAGAGGTTGAAAATATTAGAACCAATGCGGTCGCTACATAAACGGTGGTGAACAATTATCCCTCGATATTTCTGTGGCTAACGCACTTAAGAGCCGTATTAAGCCTTATACATGGTAGACCATTAATAATAGGCCATAGTTCAGGGGTAGATTCTTTGGGCCAAAATATGAGGATATAACCAAATATGCTTTAGTAAAATGTTGCTGTGGAAAAAGATACAGGGTGTCAAATTTCAAATTATTTTTTCGTTTTTCTGCAATAACTCAACAGCCTCTCGACTGATCTTCGCCAAATTTGCTATAGAGGAACTTTTTTTATTGTAAGAAACAATAATTTATGTATTAGGTACATCACGTTAGAAAAAAATATATTCTTGTTTGACTCCAAGGTCAAGAAAAACTCTCCTCCATACAGATACAAAGCCACCGCGATACCAAAATAAACTGAAAACATACTAGGCATTTTTTATCGGAAAATTTTTGGATGACTGGTGGCCGAGAGGTGAGCGCACTTGCCTCTCACCCAAAAGTTCCGGGTTCAATCCCCGGTCGTGGCAGTGGAAAATACTGTGAGAGGGATTTTTCCACTATACACGGATATTGGGTGTGTGTCCCTTGTCTCTAAATGTGTAGCCCCCTCCCACACAAAGCTCTTCTAGAGCCTTCCGGGATAAAGGGGGTCGTAATTACCTGTGGTGTTATTTATATTATTTATTATTAATGAAACCTTTCATCGATATTAAATGATATCATTTTTTTCAATAAATGTCAATGTACGTAATACAGGATGTCTCACCGGGAACTGAATCGATCGATATAGAGAAAACTACGCATCAGAAAATTTTTAAAATTTAGATAGTTACTAATGTCGGTGTGGCCAATCCAACTAAAATAATTACAAGCAGATGGCACTTCCGCTTATACCGGAAGTCGATACCAGCTTGCTTATTTCAAATGGAACACCCTATATATTATAAAATAACACTAACACTGTAACATGCGTATTAATCGAATTGAAGATATGGCATGAACTAAAATAGCAGATATAAGATCAATTTAAAATATGATTTCATTTTAATTTAATAAAATAAAATTGTAATGCCACCACTCTATCGTTTCTTATGGCACAATAAACATTGAACTGCCAACTTTCCTGAAAGTTTCGCTATCTGAACATATGAGGATCACTCCAATAATGCGAATTGTGTCTATTAAAGAGTCCATTTTTAGTAAATTTTGCTTCATCTGTCCATATAATATTTCCCAAATAAGAATCGTGACCCTCAGACCTTATTAGAATAAACTCATAAAAATTCTGTCTTCTTAGGAAATCTGTTTCTTTTAATCATTGAACCATACGGAATGAAAACGGGTGAAACTTATGTTTTAATAAGATTCTGTGAATTAAATCCTTGCATAGTCCCGATTCCAGAGCAGCTTGTCTTAATGACATCCTTGGAAATGCATGAAAATATCCCAGAATGACTATTTCAATGTTTTCGTCATCAACAATAGGCTTTCTTCTTTGCATTTTTGCCTTGACAGAGCCATAATTTTAAAAAATTTCCAGTATGCGTTTTACAGTGTTTGGTGACGGTTTCCGTTTTTCTGGATATCGAGTAGCAAATGTGCTGCAAGTTCTTGATATTACCTTATCACATTCTCCATAAATAATAAACAAATTTAAAAAGTTTTCGTTGGTATAATTTAAACGTGCTGACATTTTTTGACATAAGATAATGACTGATTGTTTCTAATCATGGCTATTTTGATGAAATGATTACAACAATTCAATCAATTCTAATAAAATCGCAAATATTTCAAAAAGTTGTAATTTTAACCCCCACAATGCTGATATCAGAAAAAAGGGAATTCAATTTTAGACAACTTGACGTAAAAAAATACAGGGTTTTCCATTTAACCCAAACAAGTTTTCGCGGTTTGAAGTTGACAAAATGTAACGCGAAAAACGGAACACTTGGTATGATGTTATTGAATTTATTTCAGTAGTTCTCCTTGTGTTCTTTTTGCGTGGCAAGAAGCAAATGAAGATCTTTTACACGAAGAAAATTATAACGGTTCTTGCAAACCGTTGCACCTGTCAAATTTTCTATAAAATGTCAAATATCTCTGAAACGGCTAGGTTTAGGTATAGGATATGCTACATATTTTCGACTCCGAATTTTATGCTCTTTTCGAAAACTCTAAAATATATAGGGTGTTACATTTGAAATAAGCAAGTTGGTATCGACTTCCGGTATAAGCGGAAGTGCCAGCTGCTTGTAATTATTTTAGTTGGATTGGCCACACCGACATTAGTAATTATCTAAATTTCCAAAATTTTCTGATGCGTACTTTTCTCTATATCGATCGATTCAATGCCCGGTGAGACACCCTGTATAAGCATTACCTCGAGCATTAACATGAAATACTGCAAAAAATATTTTAAAAATCCAGTCCCTTTCTTATGTTCAAATTGCTCATATTTATACTTAACTTATGGCCCCGATCGTTACATAATTTGTACGCATTGTTTAAATAGTAGGATCTCACTTTATACAATCTTTGTTAGATTTTAATCTAAAATTACTCATCCACTAAATTTAAAAATAAAAAGATTATGCGCGATCTAAACAGCGATATACATCATTAAATAGAAACTGAGAGGAAGATGAATTTTTAATCATTGATATTATCTGTAAACACACAACTTCATATTTATTTAAAAATATTAGGTACTTAGATAACTAATTACAGGATATATATTGCCTCTAAATAATCTTAATTTTGGCCATATTGCTTTTCAAAAACTTTGTCTCGTATACAGAAAGCTTATAGTTATTTATGATACAAGTGTAAGAAGCCATTCTTTATTGCACGAATGGCTAGAAAAGCCATGAGTGCAATACAGAGGCTTTTTACAAGTGTGTCTTACAACGTTTTATCTTCGATCGTTCCAATTATTGTAAGAAATGGGCAATTTTTCATGAATATTTGTAAAACTGTATCAACTTTTTGTGAATGTCACTTTGATGGTTAGTATTATTCGAGTTGTAGTTGAAGTCTCCATTCTGATTATGTTACTTCATGGTCGTGACTGAAAATCTGTGATGATAGTAACTAAGGAAACGATATTATAAATAAACTGGCGTCGTTTTTTAATTTTTTAGAAATCGTGCAATAAAAAGTTACTTTTTACACGATCGTAGATAAATAGTTATTAAACTTATTCCAAATGAAATTGGGTTTGTTATGGGTCCCTTGTTATTTATTTAAGGCATCATAATTACTTATTTATATAGCCACGCCACACTATATATTTGAGAATAAAAAAAGAGCCATATACTGTAAAAATATTAATTTATTTCGATTAAAAATAATACTAACATGATGATTTAAAATTGGTTATGGATTATACGCTATATCCGAGAATATTTAATGGCTTTAAAAACTTAAAAATATATTGAGAACTAAGCTCGTATCTAATTGTTGAGGCTAATTTTAGATGTACCACCTTGTCTATACCACATCGTGTTCAAATAAACTGATCCTTATAAAATAAATATAGACGGAGATAAATTTAATTACAGTAATTTTCCTAAACCAACGACAGTTATTTAATACTCTTTTATTAAGAATAGCCTTAACCTTTACTAAATATCAATACATCTACCTGCTATTTCTTTTTACTAATTTAATGTTTTTTTATTGTTTTTGAAGTCAGTTTTTTACTATTTCAATACATTTTTTGAGTATTTTTATTTCGATACCCACCCTATACATTGTTACGTAAGGTGTATTTGGGGAGAAAACTATAACACAGCTTTAGTAAGTTATATATTGATACAAATTATTTTTCCAAATTCTAAATTGATATACTTTGCAATAATAATAAACAAATATTACGAACGAGACCTGACATTGAATTATTAAAAACAAACAATAAATACGAACTTGTACTCAATAGGTAATCTGCTAAATAAGCATGTAGTAAAATTATAAATAGTAATTTTATTAACGCGGGCGACAGTCGTATTCTTAAGCCCCCTCTACACAATGGTCCATTATCGGCCATCACTATCGTCAGCCACTATTCGAACCATTGCTACCATCCACATGCCGGCCCATTTTCGAGGTAGCGTGCATCATGATAGTCAAGAATAGACTTAAAAGTTTATATTGAAAACTTCACAGATGTACGACCAACATTAATCAGATACACAAAAAACTAATAAACGTATAGTCCAAGTAAGGACTTCCTGAGACAAAAAAAAACTAAGCAAAAACTTTACGGCATAATTATTATCGCCGCGGGCCATGGCGCTAAGTTGAAGTCAGTGGATCCCAGTAAATAAAAAATGCAAACAAAAACTTTACAACATAATTATATCGCTGCGGGCCATGGCGCCAAGCCTGACATTCACGACGCACATTAAAAATCTATAAAGGTAAGCGAGTCAATTTGCAAACAGCACAAAAAAGGGTACCGGTATTTTAATGAGGTAGTAAAGTTTTTGTTTGGTTTTTTATGTCTCACTTTATTCTTACTTAAACATTACCTAATCTTTGACGATGGATACATAAATAATTATGAAAAATGTCGTAGTAACAAATACGAAACATACACGTCAAAAGAGTTACTACCCGAAATCTTAAAAAAAAAAACGCGTCGTATATTATCCGCCACGTTCAAAAAACCGACACATCAGTGATATTGGTAAGAGCCCCCCCCCCCCCCTTGTTACTATTGTTATTGTGCCTGGTGACACTGTTTGTTGTTATTTTGTTAATAAATTATATTTGTTTTAAACAAATTTTCTGCTTTGACTACTCAATCTCCCTCTCTCACAAGCGAAGTGGCCGTCCATTCCGGCTTCTCGAAAGGGGGCCGTGACAATATCACCCTGAATAAAACATACTCGTTAGAATAGAGTAAAAAATATGCATACATTTTCAACGAGTTGAATTTATAAATAAAAAAAATAATGCTTAACAAAAGAAAACGCCATGTACGTACTTGATCAGTTAAAACCAGAATGGTAGTTTCATTTTTAAGAATTCGAACCTTTAATCATCAAGTTCATAAAGATTATAATAGAATAAGAATTATCAATTAAATGAGTAAAAAAATGTTAATAGTCCAATAATTAATGATATGACATTAATGTAAGCAAAATAAAGAAATTTTATTGCATTTAAAATGATAAAACAAGTTAATTGCCCATTGACCACTGTAGATAATAAATTTTTTATTTAAATAATTTTCTAATGAAAAATTCTATTGTGATGGTCAATCATGACGATATATTAAAACACTTTACTTTGTTTCTATCACTGATGTATTGTAACCCGAACGTTACTGCAGTTTCGGTACTTAATGTACCATTATCAAACTAATGATCCAAATGATTCAATTTCATTTGAATCATTCGTTTGATAATGGTACCGAACTTCAGCAACGTTTAAGACTGCGTTTGCACGCACCAGTCAATCGCAAGTAAATTTGTACGTAATTGAATTATTGTAGAGGAAAACGATAAATGAAAACGGTCACAGACGTAGTGGGGAATAGAGAGGGTAGTGGCGATACATAACGCATAGCTGTTTGTATCACATCATGTTTTACGTCTTTTATGTCGCGTGCATTAGAATGAGAGAGAAGGTCAGGCTTGTGTTGTTTGCCAACTAGCACGAACGACATGTGAGATATGGTACTTCAGATGCGGACTTAGTTTACGTTCATATACGGCGGAGTGTACGGGTGTAAGTGCAATTAATACATTAATACATTAGTTTATATTTGTCTTTTTGCCGGTATGTAACTTATTTATTACAAAAATGAGTCGATCGAGTGATTGTGAGTGTGAAAGTGACAGTTATAGTGATTTCAGTGATAAAAAAAATAAAATTCCAAATGAGTTTCAAGGGAGAAAAAAACGGCATTTAAGCAGTGACGGGAAACAAATTTGTTTAAATGTGTATAATACTCTTTTACAGCGACAAACTAATGACTTTAACTTGCGTGATTTAGATATATTAAGGGAAACAGAATCTTTAACCCACGTTCCCTATTCCACATTGTACAAACTAGTGAAAACAGGTGTTACCGAAAGAAAGCAACGTTGCGACGCTGGTATATCAAAAATTTTAGATCCATCAATAGCAAAACTTTTAAAAAATGTAATTTATGATGCATATCAGAAAAATGAAATCCCGACTGTTGACGTGGTAGATAGAAAACTAAAGGAAATGGATTGTCCTTTGAAATATACAAGAACTTTAAGGAACTGGCTGAAAAAAATTGGATTTAAATTTAAAACAATTAATAAACGCGTGGCGATTATGGAAAGCAGACGAATAGTGGATTGGCGACATTCATATCTAGAGGAGATTAAAAAGTTCAGAAGGGAAAATAGAACAATTTATTACCTAGATGAAACTTGGTATGACACTCACGATACCGTAAAAAAAGGATGGACTGATGGAACTAAAAAATGTCTACCACAGTCATTGCCTCCAAATAAGGGGACTCGATTGGTTATATTACACTGTGGATCAGGTGATGGATGGGTAGATAATGCATTGAAACTATGCGGGAAAAACATGGAAGATTGTAACGTGGATTATCACAAGAATATGGAGGGAGTAATTTTTGAAAAATGGTTTGAAAATACTCTAATTCCAAAATTAAAGCCAAATAGTGTTATTGTTCTTGACAATGCGAAGTACCATTCAAGAGAATTATATAAAATTCCTAATAAGAGTTCGACTAAATTGGAGTTGCAAATTTTTTTAACGGATCACGACCTATATTATATGGACAGTTATACTAAAGCAGAATTGTTCGAAGTCCTTCATACGAAAACATTTGAGAAGAATTATGTTATAGACAGTATAGCTGAAAGATTTGGCCACAAATATTAAGTGAACTAGGATACTGTAACTACTGTATAGTTAGTAGTGTAAATTGTTGCCAGCTAAACTGAGCCCACACAACAAAAGCCAACGCAATTTTCTTATGGAAAAGTGACTTCCGTTAAATTGGTTGAATTTTTGATATGTTGTGTATCCTATCTCTGTATCAAATGCATCAATGTCTCAGATTTGTTTAATAACACCTAAACAGTATAATTGATTGTCTTATCATATCATATGACGTCATAGCAGGTCATGTCGTGTCACAGAACCTCATAGTGGTCACTTTGAATTTTATTGTGATCTGAGCACCTAGAAGTAAGAGAAAAGAATGTTATTTAAATCATGATGTTCTATGACACGATATTACATGCTATGACGTCATATGACGTGACGACGTTTGAGATTATATGATGTAATATTTCAATAAATAAACCATGACAGTTATGAGGTGTTTTCAAACCACTGTGAGACCCTAGAAGCAAAAAAAAGAGTACTGATTTAACCCAGACCCATACACCTCAAATAAACGATAATTCTTACTTTAGCAAGCTTTATCTCAAAACTGTGAAAGTTTGTCAATTTGTGCCAATTGAGACATTTGATCAGAGAGATGGGATACACAACATATCAAAATTTCAACCAATTTAACGCAAGTCACTTTTCCATAAGAAAATTGCGTGGTCCTTTAAAAGCCTAAACAGGCATACGTACACAATATAGTTAAGTCCGGGCCTGCCTTCTTAGCGTCTCACCTCGCACCCCCCCTTCAATTTCGTCTTTCCCGCACTATACATCGTCCTGTCGATAACACAGAAGCCACAGTAGTTTAGGCGGCGCGGCGTACAGGACCGTAAGAACTGTAATCGCGACGCGATCTTATGTTAATATGTACCAGTTACAAGAAATTTTTGCAAAAACTCGTTGGCACACAGGACATCTTGAACTATTATGGGTTGCGCGTATTTAGTTGGCTTAAAAGACGAAATATTAGTAAAACACCGAACTTAGCTATAAGGAACACATAAGTGCTGCGAAATAATTTGATATAAGTATAGCTTGAATAATAAATACGTAGGTATTTAGAACACCAGGAAATGTACAGACTTTATTCATGTTTGTGTGTAATACTTAAATGTTTATATTTATTTAATAAAGAGGAAATTAGTGAATCATGAAGAAACTTTTATGTAAGTAAGTAGTAAATTAATAAGGATCTGTACCACAATGGAAAATAAAAAAAATCACTTTTGAGCATTTCCCATCTCAAAAACAATGTTTTAGTATTATGTGATCTAAGAGTGCTTGCTATTTTAATTGTCATTTTCGAGGACTAAAGTGTAGAAAGTGGCTCCTGTCCCTCGAGGAGTAAGAGGTATGTACTTTACTCCTTGAAAATGATTATTACAATAGTAATAGCACACTGTTAGACTGTAGAGTGCAAAAAATTAAATAGTTTGTACCAATATACCACAAAGCGAAAGTGCTATTTAATTCCTCCTGTATTTGATCCTTCACACTCGATGATAAAAAATGCACTTAGTCCCTTGGTATAATTATACTGCACCATGTACAGTAATGATAAAAATGTGTTGTTTTAAGTGTTGTTAAATCTTTTATGTTAGATGTAAGTAATTTTAATACCTCTTTAATCTGTTTGTCTCAGAAGGAGTTTAGATTTAAGTTTTTAATTGTTTTTTAACCGAACCAGACCCGTTCCGCCCGACCCTGCAATCCGCCATTGTGTAACGCGGTGGTTGCACGGTCCGTCCCGGGATGGGTTCTGGGGAGATACTCGTTATATTACAATGTTAATAAAGTTATGTTGAATTGAATTGTAAAGTTGCCGTTTTTCCATTCATTAACTATGCGTCAATAAAGAAATCATATATAAATTATTTAAATTTTTTGCGAAACTTCTCCAAATTACCTTGATTAATAAAACTCGGGAAATTAGGCATTCTAAAATTAAACCACAGATCAAACCTAAAATTACACAGACGTGTATTTTCAACAACTCGTTGAGTACTGAATGAGATGAATCAACAAGTAAAAAAAAAGTTAATATCGACCGTTATATTTAATTTAGCTCCGCCGGCATTAAACCCTAGTCGAGACCAATTATCTTGTAATCGTCAGCTCGTTGCCATGTATATGGACAATTATAATTATTATTGTAAACAGCGTTATATAATCTCATCACAGAACGATTAGAATTTGCTACAAGCATAATGGGGGTCGGCAATTATAATGTTTTACGACAGTTGAAACTGTAAAAATAAATCATGGTCCTCGTGAATAAACGATATAGAATAGTCAATCAAAAAATAACAACGACTACAACTATTTCCTATAAAAAATATTGACAAAAGAACCCAACTCTATGCATGATTGCGAATATGAACCTGCAATGTTAAAACTAAGATCAGAATTAGTAGGCAGTCATACAAAACCTGGCAAATAAGTTGGGACCTGGCAGCATCACGACATAGGCAGTATTACGACCTATAGTCGGGATAAGTATACGAGGTCCCAGATCTTACTAATCCTTGTAGTGAGAGCGACAAAATAAAAGAACAAGTAAAAACAAATACAATTTATTATAAAAAGAATCAGTAACAGTACACAAAATTTAAACAATAAAATATTACGATAAAATAATACAGGCAAGTCTAGGGTTTAAGGTTAACGCTATGGAAAAAAAATGATTAATAAATTGAAACAATTGACAATAAGAATGAGATATAATGGTTACTTAACTTTTACATACAAAATTGGAGAGTTTCCTGGCGCTCCAGACGTGAGGGTTGGTCGAGGAGAAGTCTTCACAACACAATTTGATAGGTTTCATAAAATCTTCACAATGGTTAGATGTTTCTCTTAATCGAAATGTATGAATTAAAATGCAGGGCCAAATCGGTTACCAAAATTCGTGTACCAAAGAATAGCAATGATAACCGAACAGTAGGCAAGTTCTGTGGTAAAAAATCTGGCCTATCCCAAATCGTCTAGAATATTACTTCTAGACGATAACTTGCTTAATTATCCGAATAATTCGAAAATTCAATTTAACAAACCAAAATATAAATTGAAATATTAGGTTAAATTTAGTTATTAATCCGGTATTAAACCGATTAGCAATCACGTGCCTTTTAACTAAATAAATCCTTAGCGAAGTTTTCAGTTCAAATTCTTGATTTAAAAGAGGAAGTTTTAGGCAATTTTTGAGATTTATAACCTTTGATCACTCACAAAAACAAAAGGAAATGACAACAGCTGACAGTTCGACAGTCAGGGTACCAACTTGTGAAATGTAAAATACTGAATCGATTTTTATGGACTTTTGATCATTAACCATCTTTACTCTATTACTTTCTAAACAATTTTTTTACGCTAATTATTGCAATAATCTATATTGTAAATTCTCCTAAAATATTCACAATAATACACCATTATGTAATAAATTTATATATTCTCTACGGAGAGCCATCTGTTGGAGAAAAGCTTAAGTGGTAATTTGCACTCAATATTTAGCGTGGTGACATTTATCGCTAAAGGTAATTTCTACTATAGGTAAACTTGATGAATTTATGTACTTATGATCTTGCGGACACCGGCGGAAGATGGCACGTTACAGCAGTTAAATTAGTTGAACGTCCGTTTATTGCTAAGAGTTCAAAGTTTACCTTTATAGCATTTGTTATTCCTAAATGTAATGTTAACGTAAAACGTAATCGGAACGAATGATGCTGAGGATTTTTAAACATTAATTGCGCAAAAACGCGCAAAGACTACATGGTACCACTTTGAAAAAATCGATCCGCGACAATTCGGACAAACTTACCCATTTGGGAGTATACCTACCGAATTAATATATTGTAGAGAAAAACGATAAATGAAAACAATCACAGACGTAGTGAGAATAGTGGTGGGTAGTGCCGATGCATCATCACGTCTTACGTCTTTTATGTCGCGTGCATTAAAATGAGAGAGAAGGTTTGGGAATTTGTCTTCTTAGCATCTCACCTCGCACCCCCTTCCCAATTATAGGTTTCACGCATTATACCTTGGTCCCGGCATCGAATCATTTCATCGTCAAATCTTTAATTCTTCTCAGCCAATCTTGTTGAAATTTAAAAAAATTTGTTTGAACTCCTTGTCCCTCGCGACCTCCCTGCCTGCATTTCTTAGGTGCAACTCGTCATGTTACCTTATGATACTACTACTACTACAATATTCATGTGTTAAATTTGATTAAAATTGTTAGATCCGTTTGAGAAAAAAAAATTATGAAATTATTTAAAACTTACCCCCTCCCCCAGCTTTCTTTCCGGTATTTTCTAAGACTGGTCATGTCATTTCATATCGGTACTAGGGGAGCATCCTAGTACCAAATTTAACCAAAATCGTTAGAGCCGTTTCAGAGAAAAAAATTATTTTTTATTTTTCTTTCCTGTTTTTAGGGGTTCACTCCCCCACATTTGAGCTAGGATCGATTTTGCGAGTTCGCCTCGAGGTGTGGCCGTCTTGAATACACATGTAAAATTTTAACAAAACCGATGCAGTAGCTCTAGGTGCGACCACAGACAGACATTTCTTTAAAACCATTTTTTGGGTTCTGGGGACTTGAAAACCTGTAAACCCATCAAAAACTCAAAATCGAATTGTTGCACGATCATCATGCTTTCCTTATATACTACGTATATGGGAAAGTAAAAAGGATGGATGGCGTTTTATGAGCAACGTGGATTGCACACACAAAGTCGAAAATTAAGGACGGCACGACTCGCACGACGTATTGTACTTTTTTGACGTCTCCGAAATCGCGCTTCTATTATAAGCAGACGTTAAGCTTAAGTCCAAATAACTCTTTAATCGTTTATTAACAAATTGCAGAAATGCTTAACTATAAACATCTTCGTTTGTAATTATTGTTGTGAATTCTAATTTATTGCCTAAGCTCCCGTACTACACATATTGCTCTCAACTGCATGTTTTCCGAGATGTTTCCATGAGTCAAGGCATCCGCACTTTGTATAATTGTACGCATGATGCGCACGCCTTGCTTTTCTTGCAATTATTTTTTAACAAAATAATTTTTGTTTGCAATAAGTCTCCACCAGATGGCGATATTCGCAAGTTGCGGATGCCTCGTCTGTAAGTTGATGATTAGAGGAACAGTGAAGTATTGCCACAGTAGAGAATAGACCAGTACTCTCACTCCTCGGCGGTCCCTTTGATATTTGTTGTACTCGATGTTATTTTTTTTATTCCACTGCGCATTTGCATGTATAATGCACGGGATACAGTAAACATCAACCCTACTTTACATCACTGCTGTCCACTGCGCATCAAATAATGCAAGACCAGGAGCATGCTTGCGCACTGAAAATCTTATCCAACTGTTTCGAACGAGTAGGAGTACTGCTCATTCTCTACTGTGGTATTGTTGTGCATTCGCCTATGTCGTACTGATGAGAGCTAACAAGCTCGAAATTACTCTACGGCTGGCGATGCACAACAGCCCTGCACCGTAGCCCTTTCTGGGGGGCTTATTGCAGTCAGACTTTATTTTGCGTTTTCCGATTGAAGACGTATTATGTCGCAAATTGTAGGACATTATTTTCAATTGATTTGGAAACGTCCATTGTGCACCTTGATTGGTGGCAATGAATCGATTTCCTTTCGGAGGAAACAGTCGAATACTGGGATTTCGTAGTAGGTATTTTCACTTTACTACACATATATTATTTTCTATTTTAGGGACTCATTTCATTTGAGTCCGTAAAATGACGCATGGTAATTAAAATTCGAAGAAATATTTTTCCCGATCAAAAATTTTAATGTTTTAGGGACCTTTAACAAAAAAATGTTGTTTCTAACACGTACCTACGTACGTCATTGCTTCGCCTCGTCCAAAAACAGTTACAATTCGTCCCAAAAAACATGATGAGTATTTTTTAGTTTTTAGTGCGAGTTTAAGAAAAGCAAGTTTTTAAAAAAACTTTAATTATTTATAATGTACAGAACCAATTTACATAAATTTATTCATTGGAACTGAGTTCCGAAGTATAAACCTAACGGCATTCCATTATGTTACCGGAACTAATGTCATACCATTTGTACGGGAACAACGGACGTAGAAGTCTCCGATCAGGCGAAAAAAAAAAAACATATTACGCAGAAAAAGGGTACTACCACTCCCGTAAATCATCAAGGGGCGATTTTTTGTACTGATTCTTTTTTAGGAAATTGTCATAGGGGGGCTACAAATTTGTCGTGTCAGAAAACAGTTTGTAGCGAATTTCCATTACGCAGAGATAGAAGAATTAATACATTTTTCTCTGTACTGAGGACTATCACTCTGGTAAATCATCAAGGGGTGGTTTTTCGCATATTATTTGCTCACGACAAATTATTTTGATACTCAGACCTCTTTTTCTACCATTTTAGCTCGTTTCGGAATGTGGTAATGCTAACTTGACTATCAAGTCGGCACTAAAATGGTTTGTTTTTTAAATAAGGCTGACAATTTTTTTTCTTTTCACGACAAAATTATGACAAAAAAGCGACAATTAATCCATATATTGACATTGCAAAATTTCGATATGGTAATGCTTGATGGATGTGTATGTTTAAGTGGGGCATATCCAAGACAGAGAGATCCGATAAGCAAATATTTATTATTTTTGGCCATAATTTTTTTTTAAATACATATATTGGTAAAAAAAAGTTTAAGACTACCTAAGTAGAACTATGACAGGTGTAGTGATATGAGTTTTCACTCAATAATTTCAGTTGTTTGGCAAAATTAGTTAATTTAAAACTACAAGATATGAAGTGGCACTATTTTTTAAGAGCAGTGTAAAGAGTTGTATATAATATAGTGTAGTCGAGTGTAGTAGTGAATAAAGTTAAGATAAAAGGAAATATTGCGTATTAATTATCAACGAAGTGTTTGTTCATCGTCAAATACAGTCCTCGTCGTTCACCCCGAACAATAATTATCATAATGTATTTCTTTTTTGAAACGATTGTCTTTTAACGTACATACGTTTTCACAACAGAATATTTTTTGTTGTAAATGATTATTTCTTGTTGAAAACCGAAATGAAAATCCTCTACAAAAAAAAAAAAAAAAAAAAATAAAAATAAAACCTGTCAAAAAATAGTTTAGAGAAATTTTTTTGTTTGTTAAAATCACTGGAAAGTTTTCTCGAAAATTTGCAATTTTGGAAGAAATGGCATGAATCTACGAGGTGTTTAAATTTTAAATATATTGTAATAAGTTTTTTGAGTTAAAATTTCGTGTGGTATTTCTAGCTCACTAGCAATACCTACATATCCACTAAATTTAAGCAAAATATCTTGATTGTCCTCGGAGATACGTTAATTTGTTTGAAGCAATTCAAATGATATTACGTGATATTCTCAGTGATATTATTTAAAAAATTGTGATTTAGATGGCGAATATTCCAAATTTATTGACAACATAATACACTACACGGATTTTGGACTTGCAGGCCTTGAAATTTTGCATCACAGTTGAGTTATTAAAGCTCTATCATTAAAAAAAATCGTTTGGGGAAGTGTATGTATAAATGACAATCTTTAAACTTTAAGCACAATTTTCTGTATTTTGGATAGCACGTCTAGCTTTCTCTCTGAATATACCTAGCGAAGTGGATTTGAGCCCCACCTACCGCGAAGTAGTTTTCAAATATAAATTATACCCAAGAAGTGGTTCGGATCACACTATAAATTGCAGAACCCCATCTCCTTTATTCCGACAAATCTAGATCTTCTAAATTTAAGAGGGTCATTCAGATGACCTGGACGGCGGTTAAAAAACATTTATCCAAAACATTATAATATATTCAGATGCAATTTTTTTAAGAGGTTTATTACTTATGAAATTTTAATATTTTAACAAAAATATACCACGGAAACTAAAATAATACTAATCTGTTTTTGGCACGATGTCAATGTAAGGGAGAAGAAGAGAAATGGACAAACAATATGCTGAAAAAAAAATATATAAACTACCTACACCGTTGACATTTTTCTCTGTAGCAGGCTAAACTCTAACATGCTTGCTGAGCTGTTGGCATCAATGTTAATATATCGTTCTCTTTCCCATGCATTACTTTGCTATTTATATTTCACTCTATTTTATTATAGAGATCAACCCAATATTTCTAGGTGCCACTACTGTATACGGTCATATCAAAAGCTTTTGATCAGGTAGATCACTCTATCTTAATTCATGTTACGTGGTTACAGTGTCCGGATTATCTAATATGTTTTTAACCCCTATTTAAAAGATGCAATAGGCTTCATAGGATAAAGGTCGTTAAATAGTGTAAGTATCTTGGGCGTATCATTATTTTTGTTCCTCATGAACCATCTTATTTATGGTCATTCAATCACCTAAATTACTATACCGGATGACACAGGAGACATCTGCAACTTTGCTGTTTAAGAATTTATAATGTTGGATTTTGGGAGAGTTGTACATTACATAATTGTCCTTATTTTGGGCCTATCAAACATTTTCTTCAACTTCCGGTTTAAGCGGAAGTGACCCAAACTTTGTTATTTTAAATGGTACCCTGTAGGTCTGATCTGATTCGTCTTTAAATTCTCTTTTCAACCATGTATCGCAACATAGCATTTGTTTTTAAAATAACAGTTAATAGAAATTTTATTGTATTAAGTAAGTCTATAGGTAGCCATGATATGAACCTTGGCAAATATTGAAGCTTAGTGTGCCATAATATCGAAAGATCTTTGGTACGCAACTTTGTCTCATATTTTTTGGGCATAATTAGTATCTGAACAGACTGGGTATAGTTCAAGTAATAAGTTCCCGATACAGAAAAAACGCAATAAAAACTTTACGACATAATTATTATTGCCACGGGCCATGGCGCTAGTTGAAGTAAATAGATCCCAGTAAATAAAAAACGCAACAAAACCTTTACGACATAATGATATCGCCGCGGGCCATGGCGCCAAGTCTAACATTAAACATTCCCACATTCCGCACATTAAAAACCTATAAAAGTAAGCGGGTCAATTTGCGAACAGCACAAAAAAGAGTACCGGTATTTTATTGAGGTCGTAAAGTTTTAGTTGTTACCTATAACTAGATTTTTCTTATTTAAAAAAGAAACTCTAAACAATCCACAATATCATAAAAACCAAGATAGGAAACCCATTTTTTCCATTTGACCTCCTACTTAAGAAATACTCATTTATCTTTCATTTTTGTTCAGTACAATTGCTGTACCTATCCTATTTTGCTTTCTTCATTAAAATTATCGAAAATTATTGCATAGTAATAATATTCATAAAATGAAAAATACATATTTGTTTCAATCAGAATTGGTATCTCACCTGTTCAGGTCCCGTAAATTTTTTTCCGTCCCTAACCATATTGGCAAGCCAAAAGGTCCGCCTGTACAGGTTGAGGATCAAACACAACGTGGTATCGGCTACCTCCTCCACACCGTATCCCGGCACATTGCACACTGCTATACCTAGCTCACCGGCCGCTTTGACATCGATATTATCGACGCCGCTGCCGATACGCACTATAATACGAAGAGTCTTGAATTTTTCCAAGTCCTCCTTGGTTAAAATTATGGTGTGCCACATGAGCGCCCCAACGGCCTCGTTCAACACTTTCTCGTGTATTTCACTGGTGCTCTGCGCGTCGCAGAAAGCCACCGTCGCAACGTCTTTCAAAATTGGCATTTCTATGGAACAATCGCGGCCATCCAGCAGCGCCACCAAAGGTCGCGTCTGCATAGGTCCGTTTGCGATGGGACCGCGCGTTTCAAACCTAGGCCTTTTTGGCATCATTTTCCGCTTGTCCATTGAGGAACGCTCACCAAGCACAAAAAACCACTAGCCGCACATGCACTCGCACTGCACTGCACTACCACCAGCACCACCACCACTGTCGGCTGCCTGGGCCGGATGCCGGCTCTTGTGTTCTATACCCCAACCACCTTCTACCGCGACGTCTACCCTTAGGTTACGCTTCGCGGCTGAAAATATGGTCCATTGTCGCTCATGAAGACGACCTGAAACAAAGATAAAAAAACCATTAGTACCTATATATATATCACTCTTAAACGAACATAATGTTATTTTACTCGAAAATATTCGCTACATTTGAAGAATAGAAAGAATACGGAAAGACCGGTGACTACTTTTCGTCGGATAGCAACGGTAACAAGAAAATGCAATAAAATTTACTATAATGAATTTGTGCATAAAATACAGTTGCGATAATAGCCCAGTAAAATGGTAAATTTTATGGGATTTATTTTACCTATTTTCTCCCTATCCTCCCCTCCGCCGGCGTCTAAGGGTGAGGACTTTTGATATGTTAAAAAGTACCACAAAATAAGCCTGTTCCCAAAATTTTAGCTCGCTCTGTATTATTTCATCCAAATCGACAAATTTCGTCCGATTTTATTGGGCTATAATATTAGTTAGTATTCTTGAACGATTATCTTTAGCTGTGGCTAATAATAAATAAATAATAATAATAATAATGTTATGTCACTACGATATAAAAGAACACAATAATAGTGCACTAATTAATTACTAGATGATTCTTACAAAATCTTTTTTATGACGAATGATGCAGTAAGTACGAGATTGGCCAAGTCAGGTGATTCCAAAATAGTGGCATCAGAAAAAAATACACAAACTAGTCATCAGTCCAAAAGTTCACACTACTAGGCAGCACAATTTAAAAGCTAAGCAGCACTGGTAATAAATAAGGTATACACGCCAAAAAATACATATCAAAGGTACAGCTAGTACCGATACTATATAGTTGTCATACCTTTTATAACAAACCCACAATGAATAATAATAAAAAATGTAAAACATAGAGTATATATTAATGCAAACAAAAAAATCTTTAGAGGTTCTACATGACAATTTAATTTATAACATGTTTATAGATAATTTATCCAGCAAATATCCATAAAAGTTATAAAATTTGTTGGAAATGGTGTGTAAAAGAAAAAAAAATAAATACTTAGCTTAAAGTAATGCCAAGTCTGATGTACATAATCCAAAAAGGAAAAAAACAGCAACGAGGTCAGTCTTCACTTTGTTGTCGAGTCAAACTTTCTTGACAGCAACATTCCTTTACGCTGGTCGGTAAAACAGGGAGTTCGCTATATTCGGTAGAAAGTGAAAGATAAAATATATTTGTCGGTAGGATCCTAGAGGGCGCTACGAAGCAGTTTGTTCCACAAAATTCAGAAACTATTTACAGGGCGGGCCAAAAATGTACTGATATTTATTGCATTCCATTTAAAAAAATGGTACTTGGTCCTATACAATTCTCCCCGTATATTCGAAAATAATTTCCAGTCATAGATTTTCTTACACAGTTTACCTGTATTTTTTTTAACTTCTAGCTATCGTAGAACTGGAACTATCAAAGTCGGACGCACTGTTGCCCCACCCTGTATATAATTTCTGTATTTCATGGATCAAACTGGTTAGTAGCGTCCTTTAGGATCCTACCGGCAAATATACTTCATCTTTCACTTTCTAACGAAGGCGGACTTCACGTTTACCTACCGCCGTAACGTAAATTTCTAGCCATCATCGAACTCCACCTATAGCAGTCGGACGCACTATTGGCCTACCCTGTATATCTTCTTAGAAAAACTCAGCATCCAAAATTGATCAAGAACCACATAACTGGTTTAGATTTGAAGCCTTATAATCCAAGAAAACCCATATAATTTACATCATTTCTAATGTCAATTAACATACTTTATCATTTGATATATAAATAATTGCCATAAAGTTTATTATTTCCCATATATTTCCCAAAACTTTAATCCCAAATTACCATAAAAATTTTCAATCAGGTATGTCTAAAATAACATCGATAAAATTAATATCTTAATCACAAAAATATTTAAAACCAAATATATTACCTCACAGGCAGGATAATGTACACAAGAAATTGAAATGTATAGTGCGGGAAAGAGGAAATTGAGAGGGGGGTGCGAGGTGAGACGCTAAGAAGGCAGGCCCGGACTTAACTATATTGTGTACGTATGTCTGTTTACGCTTTTACAGGACCACGCAATTTTCTTATGGAAAAGTGACTTGCGTTAAATTGGTTGAAATTTTGATATGTTGTGTATCCCATCTCTCTGATCAAATGTCTCAATTGGCACAAATTGACAAACTTTCACAGTCTTGAGATAAAGCTTGCTAAAGTAAGAATTATCGTTTATTTGAGGTGTATGGGTCTGGGTTAAATCAGTACTCTTTTTTTTGCTTCTAGGGTCTCACAGTGGTTTGAAAACACCTCATAACTGTCATGGTTTATTTATTGAAATATTACATCATATAATCTCAAACTTCGTCACGTCATATGACGTCATAGCATGTAATATCGTGTCATAGAACATCATGATTTAAATAACATTCTTTTCTCTTACTTCTAGGTGCTCAGATCACAATAAAATTCAAAGTGACCACTATGAGGTTCTGTGACACGACATGACCTGCTATGACGTCATATGATATGATAAGACAATCAATTATACTGTTTAGGTGTTATTAAACAAATCTGAGACATTGATGCATTTGATACAGAGATAGGATACACAACATATCAAAAATTCAACCAATTTAACGGAAGTCACTTTTCCATAAGAAAATTGCGTTGGCTTTTGTTGTGTGGGCTCAGTTTAGCTGGCAACAATTTACACTACTGACTACAGTAGTTACAGTATCCTAGTTCACTTAATATTTGAGTAAATTGTTACTACCTAGCAAGAACCACGGGGAGGTATGAGCATATCTTGCCATGATAGGATGGGTAAAGAATATTAGTACAGGATAAAGAAAATTATACAAAAAAATAAAACTAAACCTCTAAAAACAAAAAAAAATTAAAATAGTAACAGTAAAAAAATATATAGGTATCCTCAAAATAAATAAAAAAAATAACAATAAACATCTAAAAACAAAAAAAAAACTTAAAATAGTAACAGTAAAAAAATATATAGGTATTCTCAAAATAAATTAAAAAATAACAATAAACCTCTAAAAACAGAAACAAAACTCGAAATAGTAAATTTTCGTAAATAAAATATGTATTCTCCAAATAAATAAAAATAGATTAAAATACTTACGAAGACACAAAATGACATAAATAATAAGCTTGATATCACGATCACTATCATTGAACACAAAAACAGACACAAATAATAAACTTATATATATCACTACCACTTCTTCAATTACAAGTCATCACAATCACTTCTTCCTCAGAATCCTGTGCGTTCTCCCCCTCTTCTTCATTTTCAGATGATGAACTATCCTCTTCTAAATTTATAATGAATTTATTTTCCCCATTTTTATTAAATTCACAAAGTTTCAAATAATCATCCTCAATTCTAATCACTTTGGCAATTCTCTTTTCCCAATCTTCCTTGGTAATTTTGGACACTTCGTTTTTAATTAACTCTATCACTTTTTTGTCGAATTTTGGAAAAGTATTTCCTTTTCTGATATTTTTTTTTCAATTTTCCCCAAATCAATTCTATTGGGTTGAAAATACAATAATATGGTGGTAATCTTAAAACTTTGTGGCCAAATCTTTCAGCTATACTGTCTATAACATAATTCTTCTCAAATGTTTTCGTATGAAGGACTTCCAACAATTCTGCTTTAGTATAACTGTCCATATAATATAGGTCGTGATCCGTTAAAAAAATTTGCAACTCCAATTTAGTCGAATTCTTATTAGGAATTTTATATAATCTCTTGAATGGTACTTCGCATTGTCAAGAACAATAACACTATTTGGCTTTAATTTTGGAATTAGAGTATTTTCAAACCATTTTTCAAAAATTACTCCCGCCATATTCTTGTGATAATCCACGTTACACTCTTCCATGTTTTTCCCGCATAGTTTCAATGCATTATCTACCCATCCATCACCTGATCCACAGTGTAATATAACCAATCGAGTCCCCTTATTTGGAGGCAATGACTGTGGTAGACATTTTTTAGTTCCATCAGTCCATCCTTTTTTTACGGTATCGTGAGTGTCATACCAAGTTTCATCTAGGTAATAAATTGTTCTATTTTCCCTTCTGAACTTTTTAATCTCCTCTAGATATGAATGTCGCCAATCCACTATTCGTCTGCTTTCCATAATCGCCACGCGTTTATTAATTGTTTTAAATTTAAATCCAATTTTTTTCAGCCAGTTCCTTAAAGTTCTTGTCGTATATTTCAAAGGACAATCAATTTCCTTTAGTTTTCTGTCTACCACGTCAACAGTCGGGATTTCATTTTTCTGATATGCATCATAAATTACATTTTTTAAAAGTTTTGCTATTGATGGATCTAAAATTTTTGATATACCAGAGTCGCAACGTTGCTTTCTTTCGGTAACACCTGTTTTCACTAGTTTGTACAATGTGGAATAGGGAACGTGGGTTAAAGATTCTGTTTCCCTTAATATATCTAAATCACGCAAGTTAAAGTCATTAGTTTGTCGCTGTAAAAGAGTATTATACACATTTAAACAAATTTGTTTCCCGTCACTGCTTAAATGCCGTTTTTTTCTCCCTTGAAACTCATTTGGAATTTTATTTTCTTTATCACTGAAATCACTATAACTGTCACTTTCACACTCACAATCACTCGATCGACTCATTTTTGTAATAAATAAGTTACATACCGGCAAAAAGACAAATATAAACTAATGTATTAATTGCACTTATACCCGTACACTCCGCCGTATATGAAAGTAAACTAAGTCCGCCTCTGAAGTACCATATCTCACATGTCGTTCGTGCTAGTTGGCAAACAACACAAGCCTGACCTTCTCTCTCATTCTAATGCACGCGACATAAAAGACGTAAAACATGATGTGATACAAACAGCTATGCGTTATGCATAGCCACTACCCTCTCTATTCCCCACTACGTCTGTGACCGTTTTCATTTATCGTTTTCCTCTACAATAACAACACGTGTTCAAAAATTTGCCATGCGACACAGACTGGACCACTTTTACAACAGGTAAAAACCAAAAAGGGCGTTATGAGTTATCTCTTATCATGCGTACCTACGTTTTGAATTTGCGTCTGCGCAGTTGACATCTATTTAGAGGTAATGAAGCAAATCGTTCATAATTATCTGCTCCCACTACCCTATGGAAGTAGACTATTGTCACGTTGTTTTCAAGCAGGTAAGTTGATTGTACCGATAAAGTACTAGTTGTTATTGACGACGGGAGGTAAGCGAATTAGTTACTTACCTCCCTTGGGAAACAAGTGATTTCGAATCATGAAAATCAAAAGATGCTGAATTTGAATAGTGGCCACCCAGTTCTTGTCTTTTTAGGATAAGATTTTTATAACACTTTTTATATCCTATCCTTTCCTTACATTATTTTGTAAATATTATTAAGTCTGATAAACCGATTTCCCTAATGTTACTGCCCATCATATATTTATTTTGAAAGTAGGTTAAAAATGGGTTAGTGTTGTTGCATTGGAATTCCTATGACCAGAAATGCATAAATATGCCAAGTCTCCTTTATAAGACATCGATTCAACTAATTTCGATTTGGAACGAACTGTATTATAGGTCAGTACCACGTTGCTTTTTTATTTACTTTATCAACAGCACTCACAGCGATTGTTATTTCTCGTTACGTTATAACATAGTCGACCATCGTCCCTTCTGGGTAAACTTCATAACAGTTGGCACGTGCGGTGTGCACAGTAATATTTTCAACTTTAATCCCGGCATACAAAACGGGAATTAAAATATCAAAACTTTTCTTTTAAAACTGGAAAACAAAGAGATCTCTTTATTATTTTAGTCGAAACGTTAAAACTAATTCGTGTTTAATAAAAGTTAACAAAGTTGCAAACCGTGTAATTACGAATAAAACTCTTCCAACAAAACAAAACCGACAGGAATAAAAGTGCCGGGCAAAGTTTCGAGAGGGTGAATGCATAATTACAAGAATTACGGGCGGCATAAAGCACGCCGCCATTTTGTGTAATACGATAACGTACTAACATGTTACTTAAAAGTTAGTTATAATCAGTGGCCGGCACACATAAACTCCGTCCAACTCGGGCGGGCGGCGGGCTCGCCATCACGGGAACAAAACAAAGATAAATGTCGTTATGGCAGTAACAAAGTTTCGGGGGCGGTAAACATGCACTAGCAATTGGAGTTAGTTTCCTCGGACACAACTCCCACAGTTAAACTAATTCAAACTCGACGACGACTAAAACATCCAAAGTTGCCAACTATTATTGCACGATGTTTGGTTTCGACAAAGTTACTAAATGTGCTTCGAAATATGGTAAACTCGCCGGGATATATGCCGCCGTTCGCTTGTTCACGCCCCGGGCAAACTTTAGATATATGTATTAATAAATCATGCTAAATTACCGCTATTCGCATATTTTAACGTAATTTTTTATGAGTTTAAAAATATAAATATACCAGCAATTTTAACGTCGCCTTGCAGAAAAAAGAAAAACGTACATTAATTGCAATAAATTTACACGTTGAACACACGTGAAAATAAAGACACTTTAGACTTTCACGTTCTTTTAACAAAAATTAGACTTAGGGCTCGATATTTCTCTTTTCTAACAGGTATTTGTGTATCAAGGCCGTAAAGTTGATCTTTCTCGGCCGAATCCGAAGTTTGCAGCCGAGGCCAAGCGCAAATTTCGGATAAGGCCGAGATAGATCATTTGGCCGAGGTGCACAGAACATATTTTAGGCAACTGTCTCAAAGAGTAAAATAATAGTTATTTGTGTATCAAGGCTGTAAAGTTGATCTTTCTCGGCCGAATTCGAAGTTTATGCTGTGCCTCGGCCAAGCAAACTTCGGATTAGACCGAGAAAAATCTTTTGGCTGAGTTGCTGTTATAGTACATTCCATTCCCTATAAGTACCTAAATACAAACTGCAAAATCTGAAAAAATTCACGAAACCGATAATTCCAAAATAACCCAAAACAATCGAAAAATACGTTACAATATTCCATTAATCAATTCTACAACATTCATATCCATAAATTTTTTACAACTCATTTTCTATTCAATTTTAACCTTTTCTCGAATTGCTCCCGAACTATTTTATCTATTTCGTATCAGTCCACATTAATGTCACGACTTATTCTCGTTCCAACGCACTAACACAGTTTGAACTTCATATTTACCCCCTTCAAATACGATCACGCGTGACAGGTGACAGCTCAATACATTCAACTTCTTTTCGTACTATATCTCCTAAACCAAAACAGATTCAAATTTCATTTAATTATCAATCAACTTCCCTTTCTATTGCCCAACCAATCGTATAATTTTCATTTACAAATTTCTACTTTTTACAAAGATGATGCAATATCAACCCTCGCCCGCACGGAATGTCGGGATCCAACTTTCTAGAACATAATGGGCGTAGTAAAAACGTTCGTTCGTGCACGACAAACGAAACGATAGCAACCAGTATAAAAGACTGAGCTCAACACGCTTTCGGCAAGTCAGTGTCGGTATCCGAAGTTAGTAATTCTGCATCTCGCCATTGTAACTCGTGTTCGTGCTCTTTCCTAGGCCGGAACCTAGTAAAAAAGACTTTTTTAAAGTTAATTCTTTGACATTTTTTCAATAAAACTCCACCGAATCAAATCTTCCAAGCCGGAATTTATTCGTTGTCAAAAACTGTGAAAAGAATGAGACTTTAATTTTATTTAAACCTGTGTTCGTTTTAAATAATAAATTATAATTCGTTCTAAAACCGAGTGTTTTAATCTACAACGACTACATACAGGGTGCTCCAAAATATTTAGACAATATATTCTTTTCAATTTAACAAAAGTGATTCTGTTCAAATCTTACATACAGAAGTATCCTATACTGGGAAGTATATACAGGGTGTTGACAAATCACCTGCCATAAAGAATCAAATTCAGTATAAAGTAAATTTAACTTGAGAAATAAACAGAATACACTGAAAATAATCAGCAGGGTGAGTCATTTATCCTGTTCCAACCTTTTTAAGTGCAATCCATTTGAAAGTTAATGTTTGGTGAAGTATCTAGCCGATCGCAATCGCGATTAATTATACGGGTATCGCGCTACCGAGTTCGAGCCCCGGCTCCGGCACTGTCGCGTTTTTCAATGTGTAACCCCCTTCCGCACAAGCCTCTGGCTTTTGGAATAGAGGGTTGTCTAATTCTGTGTGTGTATTTATTTATTTACTATTAATTCTCATAGACTTTATTAGGTCATATCTTTCCAAAATAACTTAAATTCTGAAACGTATTCCAATTTTTTGAGAAACACTACTAATGTAATAATTATCTCGATGTCTGAAAAAAAAAAAGAAAGTTGTGGTTTCAGCAGGATGGGGCAAGTAGATAACTATTTTCGAGGTCAATGGATTGATAAGTGTTCAAATTTGCACTGGCCAGCTAGGTCGCCAGACCTTATTCATATGGATATGAAAGTGATATTACACAAATTTATTTATATTTTGTCACCGTTTCATCTCCTACTTCTATTTAGTAAGTTTCATAAAAGCACCGCAACACCACAACTATTAAAGATACACCGGATCGCCTAAATTTTAAAAACACCGCAGCTAATCAACTTTTGTTCTTTGACTTCAACCTTTAACAGGCATCGATGTACCCACGAAACGATGCAATATTAGTTTTAGTTGGTCCCGCCAACTCAATATTGAACACACAAGTTCTTGTTAATGTACTCCTACCAAATTGTGGAGATTAACTTTAGCCGATTTGCCTCGTACACAACTCGAATGCAACTACAAACTTTCCGGGGTCTGAAACTTATGAATCGATTATTCTAACCTAACTCCGTTCATCACTCTCTGTATAAACCTTTCTTGTTAGTTAAGTACAATGTTGCTACTGACAGGGAAGTTTCACACGTTGTTACCGAATTTGATTTACATTCTGGGGCAATTATAACGTAAAGTAGATTTTATACGTATTGGAAATAATAAATTACGTATATCGATGTGCTATTATTATATCGTTTCGTGTGATCTCTCATGCATGCTGGACTGAAAAATAATTTATTGTTACAACAGATTCATTCCACAAAAAAATATATACATTTTTATATACAGGCTGTCCATTATATCAGGGCACTCGAGAATATCTCACTTAATATCGGTCGTACAAAAAAAATTATTTTTACGAAAATTGTGCCGATTTATATAACCTACAAAATGGTTTAAAGACGTTTGAAATCCATGGCCTACTTTAAGACTTATGGCGGAAAATATCGAAAATGCGGAAAACATCTAGGCCAAATATCTCCGTTATTTGAAGAGATACGAGAAAAATTCTAAGGCGGAATTTTTTTGCAAAACAGAGTGTTTCAACGAGGTTTTATCTAATTTTTTTTCAAAACCGATGTATTTTGAGATTTACTCTTCAGGCTGTTAAAAAAATGATTTTGAAACGGGCGGGAAATGGCGCCATTAAATAGAGTATTTTCCTCCCTTTTCAACGATATATCACATGCCATATTTATTCGTTGGTACTACGTTAGTAATTATAAAAACATTTTTTTTTAAACCAATAAATTTTTTTTTACAAGCAATTATACTTGCCGTGGAGAAGTATAATTAAATAAAACGATAAAATAATTTAATAAATTGTTCAAATCTTTGCTATAATAAAACATTAACACAATTAAGAAGAATACAGTAAATTCAGGTAACAAAAACAAAATAATAATCAAGAAAGCAACATGGAGCAATTATGGAAAGAGTATTCGCAGTTATGCCAATGTATAGAGGTCCTCCATAAAAACGTCACTCCTTGCTCAGAAAGTTAAAATGTCTTTACCAATTAATTTAAGTATAATATCCATTTGTTTGTATTTCATGATTTTACTATTATTTCAATTATTTTAAAATAGTTGGCTATGAACAAACTTACAATTTAATTTTTTGACAGATCATCTCAGTTAATATTTAAACTCTCACTCAATCACACTCGTTTAAGAATTTAAAATTTTCAAAAATGATTTTCACTCACATTGATCGTTATAATATGTTCGTTACATATTGCCAATGCAATTTTAACTCTGGATTAGCTCAAATAGAATATAGAAACAGATTTCCACAAGCACTACAGCCGAATAAAACTCTGTTCAGAAAATTAGCTACGAAACTGAAAAATAATGGTTAATTCTTAAAGGGGACAAGGTTGAACAGTGTTACTGATAATGTAAATAAGGTAAACAGAGTTATTAATTATGTAAGAAATAAAAATACAGAAAATTTGGAAACATCATTAAAAGAAATTCAAATTGCTTGCCATATAAATAAAACAAGTGCTAGAAAATTTTTAAAGAAAAATGGTTACGTTGTTATAATGCCAAGAAAGTTCACAATTTACAAGCGGGGGACAAACCAAGGAGGACGACTTTTTGTAGGCGGCTGTTGGAAAAGAAGCGTGCCGATCCATTAATATGTAGTAAAATACTTTGGTCCGACGAGAAAATTTTTTCCAATAATGGATTTTTTAATCGCAATATTCATTACAAATGGACTTCTGAAAATACACACTGGCATAGACCGACTGGGTTTCAAAATCGTTTTTCAATAAATGTGTGGATAGGTATTTTAGGCACCAATTTAATAGGTCCTTATTTTTATGATGGTCACCTCAGTGGTCAAAGGTACCTAAACCTTTTGAGAAATGAATTTAGTGAATTATTAGATGACCTACCTTTAGAGAATCGACACAACTTTCAATATTTTCAACAAGATGGAGCTCCTCCCCACAATTCCCAGATTTGCCTAGATTATTTAGACGAAATTTTGCCTCAACATTGGATAGGTACCAATCGATTTATTCGTTCTCCAGATATAATCCCAATGGATTTTTTTTTCTATGGGGGTATATTAAAGATAAGGTGTTTTCGACGACACCGCAAAATGTAGAGGACCTAAAGGCTCGAATTCAACAGGCATGTATTACAGTTACCTCCCTAAATGCATTGCCTCGCCGCGCTCGATTGTGCATAAGAAATCGCGGTGGACACTTTGAACACTTGATGTGATATCTTAAAAATTATTTTGAGGATTAGATAAATATTAATATTCTGTGTGATATATTCTTTTTATTATTAATTTGTTTTTGTTACCTGAATTTACTTTATTCTTCTATTGTGTTAATGTTTTATTATAGCAAAGATTTGAACAATTTATTGAATTATTTTATCGTTTTATTTAATGATACTTCTCCACGGCAAGTATAATGCTTGTAAAAAAAAAAATATTGGTTTAAAAAAAATGTTCTAACGTAGTACCAATGAATAAATATGGCATGTGATATATCGTTGAAAAGGGAAGAAACTAGTCTATTTAATGGCGGCATTTCCCGCCCGTTTCAAAATAATGTTTGTAACAGCCTGAAGAGTAAATCTCAAAATACAGCGGTTTTGAAAAAAATTAGATAAAACCTGGTTGAAACACTCTGTATTGCAAAAAATTTTCGCCTTAGAATTTTTCTCGTATCTCTTCAAATAACGGAGATATTTGGCCTAGATGTTTTCCGCATTTTCAATATTTTCCGCCATAAGTCTTAAAGTAGGCCATGGATTTCAAACGTCTTTAAACCATTTTGTAGGTTATATAAATCGGCACAATTTTCGTAAAAATAATTTTTTTTGTACGACCGATATTAAGTGAGATATTCTCGAGGGCCCTGATAAAATGGAGAGCCTGTATTTAGTAAAATATCTAATCGGTACATAACCCAATTGTAATTATTATCTATTTAAAGTAGTTATTAATGAATGATAAATTTTTCATTGCATCTTCTACATTCACTACACATTATTAAATTGTACGTAGATAGATTGTGAAAGTGTGGATAGAGTAAAATTTATAAAAACCGTTCCCTAATACAGACAAAAGTCCATTAAAAGTGTATGTACAACAAATAGGAAAAAAGTCAAGAATCTAATCTCTCGAATAACCAGTAATCCGTCAGTAATTAAATAAAATTGTTGAATTGTATACAGGATGTTCCAATAGTGCGTCAAAGTCCAATATATCGGTCTTATTAGATTTTGGAAAATTATTTTTTTATGGAAGTGGTATATTATCAAAAGGCGCACATTTTAAAAATATTTTGGAATATACAGGGTGACTCGCTACAGCGGGCATCTTCGAGGTCATTTTTATTATATGGAACACCCTATATATCTTTACATTTATGAATTCAGCGTAAAATTACCTTTCCAATGACCTAAAGATTTTTGGATTTGACGTGGCGTTGCCGAGTTATTCGAAAAAATATAAAAATTTTGGTCGGAACAACGTTTAATAAATTCGCTGTATGTATGCTATTAATTAAAAAGATCTATTTTGCAATTATGAGGAAAAGGGATGTACTACAACGACACAACCAGCAAATATTGATTACAATTATACAGGGTGTATTTTATACTAGTGCCAATTCAGTCTTCTAATATGGCCGACATTGGACTTTGGCGCACTATTAAGACACCCTGTACGTTACAGGAGTGAGTTAATTTAATAAACCACTACTACCTTCACTACCACTTCCGTTCTATTTCACAGAAATCCAGTAAAATGATGCAGCGAAGAATATAAATTCAATTTCAATGCTATATAGTACGACAAGCTAATCGTGGACACAACATGCGCGAAGTCACGTTAAACTTTCCCCATACATTATTCAATTAAATAAATTTCAACCGAGTATATCTTTGGTATTAATTCGAAACGGCATCACAATACATGGCCTGCGGCAGCGTTACGCCATCATGAAAGTTATTACATTACGACGTTTCAACGAAACATAATCCTCCAGTTTTCCTTCGATAATAATAAGTAATATCGCTTAATGACAACACAAAAGTGGATGATAATGGAATAAGTTTATCCGAGCCGTTCGCCGTTCCTGCGTTATTCGCAGTTGGCCGACTTCGTGATTTGGAAACCGAAGAAAACGTCTAACCGCCGCCGCCATCGCTTTAATTGATGCTCTTTTCCCTCAACCCTCTCCCGAGATAGAGCAGAGGGTAGGGTTGTTGCAGAGGAACGGCGTCCTGGGTAACACGGCTGGTCGATTTCATTTACGGAATATGCCTAATAACTTTATTTAACATTATTATCACCCTGAATTTTTCAGACCGTATAGTTTTTACATCTGAAATACTAATATATCAGATTGAGCGTTATGTGCCATTGATAAAGCTTTTCCCGCATCTGATTTTAAAATTAAAATTAAGGACTTATTGTAATCGATGAATGTAAATGTAGCATATAATTTGAGCCAAAAACCAGGTCATTCATTACATGTTATTAATGTTAAAACCGATCAAAAAGAAATTCATGTGCCAACTAAAAAACTACACTAACGACTTAAAACTTTTTTAGTTCTTTATTAACTATTTCAGCATCTATAAAACCATGTCAGATATGGTAAAGTGTAATATAATATTACATTGTTTATCGGGAATTTTATTTCGTCTTGCTTATATGAATTAGAAACATAGCAGGCGTGGAAACAAATGTCAATGTTATTAAAGGTTCGAGCATTAAGTTGTGTTTTAAACAATCATGGAAAATAATCAGTACATGTATACCAGAAATGAACATACTGGCATACATTAATATACGAGGAATGTCGGCAAAATGAAATTAATGCATGTATTGTATGTGCCCTGTATGTTGCGCGTTTTCCCTAGAGACACACTCTAGACAGGTCATACTTTCATGAGTAGAAATAAAATTAAGACTGTGTTTGCACGCACCAGTCAATCGCGAGTTAATTTGTAAGTAATCGAATTACATCGTCCTATCGATAACACAGAAGCCACACTAGCCTAGGCGGCGTACAGGACCATACGAACTGTGATCGTAACGCGATTTTATGTTTATATGTACCAGTCATTTTTGCAAAACCTCGGTGACACACAGAACACCTTGAAGTATTGTGGGTTGCGCATATTTAGTTGGCATAAAAGAAGAAATATTAGTAAATCACCGAACTTAGCGATCAGGAACACATACGTGCTGTGGTATAATTTGATATAACTGTAGTCTGAATAATAAATACGTAGTTATTTAGAACACCAGGAAATGTACAGATTTTATTCATGCTTGTGTGTAATACTTAAATGTTTATAGTTATTTAATAAAGAGGAAATTAGTGAGCCATGTGGAATTCTGTACACCATTAATAAGAATCTATACCACAATGGGTTCTGCCTTCGAGGAGTAAGAGATGTGTACTTTACTCCTTAAAAATGATTGTTACAATAGCATTAGCGCACTGTTAGACTGTGTAGTGCAAAAAATTAAATAGTTTGTACCAATATACCACAAAGCGAAAGTTCTTTTTAATTTCTCCTGTAATTGATTCTTCACACTCAGTGATAAAAAATGCACATAGTCCCTTGGTATAATTATAGTACACTATGTATATTAATGGTATTTTCCAATAAACGGTACAACCGTTTATTAGAAAGTAATATTTAATAGCAATGTCACCAACAGATAATTATGGGGGGGGGGGGGGAGGTCGAGCGTGGGTGCGTCTTTACTATGTACATACTTCGATATGCGATGTAAAGCAACGTAAGGCGCGGTTAGTACTTGGAATGGGTGACCGTTCCAACGAAGACCGCGTCCACGCCTCACACATCTTCCAGCGGCTTGTATATCAGTGTATGCGCGGAAGCTATACAACCTTAGGCGAGGGTTGTATAGGGGATATACCATCCTTCGGAGGGGATGTAAAGCCGTCGGTCCCTTGTCTATTAAATGTTAGGCAAGTAAAAGATCCCTACTCTTCTTAAGGGAAGAGGTTCGGCAAAAATTCCTGGTTGGGGGTAGCTCGTCTACAGGCGTCGGTGTTAGGCCTCAGTAGCGGAAATAGGCCGACGTTAAATAAATGTAAAAAAAAAAAAATAATAATTACTGAAAATGTGTGAACAAAAATAAATTAGAACTATTTTGCAGACATCAGTTTTACTAAAATCAACAATCGTACATAATTTGCAGCCTTAATTCCTTCGAAGATTTAATATATCATTTACATATATTAATTTGGGAATTGTGCAGTAAGTTTGAATGAAATTGTAACGTTCTAATATAATGAATACAACTGGTGCATCTTTTGCAATTTTTTTTATTATAAAATGTTTTAATCATAAAAAACATAGTAACTACCTACTTTTCCTCAGAGAAACTGGGAAAAATAAAAAGGATATATAAATAGCCATTACTTCATTTGGACAGGTTTTATCGTATTGTGGTAGAGATCAAAGTACTGGTTAATCTTAATAAATAAAAAGTAATTAATCCCAAAAATATATAATAATGACAATGTCATTTCTTAACATTAATATGAGCAAGTAATTAAACCAAGTTTGAAACGTTATTTCAAACACTGAAAATGACAAATTATGAGCCCGACCCTGCCTTATCGCACACGAAGCAATGTCATCACTATGCTGCTGCCAAGTAGTAACAAAACGCCCAACTATTTTACACGAAATTTAACATATTCGTATTCGACATAACACTTTAGCAAATATTATCCAGACCTTGGTAACGCATCTTTATGGCAAGGTTTTCAAGAAAGGTTTGGTTTTAACGTCTGGGCTGGGACAATTGGAGGGAGAATTATTGCTTCCATATTTCTTTATGGTTCTTTAACAGCCGAAAAGTATTTTAGATGTCTCCAAAATAAATTCAAGACATTAACAACCTACCCCATAATTCAAAACTTGATATGTGCTTCATGGAGATGGAGCAGGACCTCACAATGCTCATATCGATCGCTATTATCTAAATAAAACTTATGGGGGAACTATAGATTGGTACCAATTGGCCACCTAGATCACCTGATCTGACTCGTCGATTTTTATTTGTCGGACATTTTAAAAATAAAGTTTACTCCAGACCACCGACAACATTTAATTAGAAGACTTGTGAAATAGAGTAACACAAGTAGGAAATTACCAACGATAAGTTAAGAAATGCTGCTTGGCGTACTTCAAAATATGCGTTACGGAGAACGGCGTCAGTTTGACACATAATTTGACAAACGTATTAAGAAAAAGAATATAGTTTACACTTGTTACAGCTTTTAAAACTAATATTCAATAGTGTCAATATTAATTCGTGTTTGAGACGAGCTTTATTGTTTTCTACTTTTTTATAACAAAATTTAAGATATGTCTGACAGTCCAACTTTTAATAGGTTCTTGCATTTTTTAGAATTGTTCTGTTTCTCACATATTTAAAATTCGGCGCGAGTCGCTGGCAACCATTTTGTCTTGATTTAACATTCTGCCAATTCAAATAAATCGTTTTCCTCGTGTATGCACCACAGCTATTGTTTACCTACTTTACGCAGCGTTGAAGGTGCCATTTTATTGCTTTGCTTTGATCAAACAGGCATAATAAAATTGCGACATCAATATACATAACACAAGTTAAAAGTGTCATGTCATGAGATAGCTCTAGCTATCTATTCACCTTGGCGTACAGATCTTGTTACATAAGATCTTAATTGAGCTTACCTTCACTTTGCTTTACACATGTAACGCATCTATCTACATTTTAAGTATTTTAACTAATCCGAACGTGATCGCTTGTCGAGAATAGTGCATAATTATGTACCTACATTATTCACTTTATGGAATGAGCGGTCCTCGCGTTGTCTATTTTTAAATGAATGGAATCGCCGCCTCGTTTACGCTCTTTAAACAACATTTTACGCATATAATGCAAGCAACATATTATATTCCCAGGTCCATTGAAATTCCCGTGAACGTGGAGATGAAAGTCGGTCGGGTCAAGCTAGTTATGTATAGTTCAATTTGTTTATTCCCTGCACTCAAAAAACGCAACAAAAACTTTACGACATTGCGGCACGCCTGTCATCAAACAACCCGACGCACATTAAAAACCTATAAAGGTAAGCGAGTCAATTTGCGGTCGAGACAGCACAAAGAATGATGGTATTTTAATGAGGTTGCAAAGTTCTTGTTGCATTTTTTGAGTGCAGGGAATAAATATACTGAACTATACCAAACTGGGTAGAATAACTAAGCAACCGTTGAGGGGATTACAATCGGACTGTCTGAATCGGATAGGAGACAGTGAGACAATTGTAACGTTTAAACTAGGTGGAAGCCCTAGGAAAAATTCGTTAGAACCGTGGGTAGAGAGATAGATATATAATAGGGAAACAGCATTACCTAAAAATAAAAAAACCTTGGGGTCGAAATAATGGTTACCGCTTCACTGTTTCGACTCCGCGACTTCTTAACACGCTTTTACTTTATATATATTTTTTATTAGCTTCACCTGTATGTTTGTTTGTTTGTGATGGAATCTTTGAACGTGATTCTCACCCACTTCAAAACGTCAAATTAAACTAAAACTTTGCACACTTACAAAGGCCCGATGACAATACAATAATTTGACAACTTTGTCCTAATGTCCTCACCAGGTTAAAATAAAATTTTAAAAATGACCAATCTCTTTCGAGATTTTGCCGGAGGAGCCGCTGTTATTAATATATATTCTAACTAACTCAAAATACCTCGCAAAATACAATAATAATAAAAAGCATGTTAATTAAATGATTTTTAGTAAGTTTTAAAAAATTATAGTTAAAAAAACACGCTTTAATAGCAAACCGAACTTAAAAGAAAAAAATAATGTTTAAATATTAAGATTCATTTTATTGTAAAAAGCGTGGAGTCCTTGATATCAATTGTTATAAACCCCACGCTTTTTACAATAAAATGAATCTAAATATTTAAACATTATTTTTTACTTTTTAGTTAGGTTTGCTATTAAAGCGTGTTTTTCAGTTTTTTTAAATTATTTCTAGATAATGCTGTTTGGTCGGCGAAATCCGCGTCGAGTAGAGTATTCGGATGTATTGCCTCAAATTAAAACCCAACTTTAACCATCTCTAGATGACGCCAACTTGGTAGGCGAAACGCGCATCAAGTGAAGTGTATACTATTCAAGTAAAAGCTCAGTCTTCATCGTCTCCAATGATGTCAGCAAAGTGGGCGAAATCCGCGTCAAGTAGAACATTAGAGTGTTGGTATCAAATTAAAGTTCAGTTTTAAGCATCTTCAGATAATGCCAACATGGTGGGCGAAACGTACATCGAGTATATTGTTCAAATTAAAGCTCTGTCAACATGGTGGGCGAAATGCGTGTCGCGTAGAGTATCAGAGTGTAGTGTTCAGTTTTAAGCATCTCCAGTATATGCCTACATGATTGGCGAAACGCGAGTCTAGTAAAGTATTCGGATGTAGTGTTCAAATTAAAACTTAACTTTAATATTTCCAGATGATGTCAACATGGTGGACGAAATGTGCAACGAGTAGAGTGTTTGCCTGCTGTATTCTTCAAATTAAAGCCATGTTCATCATATCCGGGTGATGTCAGCATGATGGGCAAAACCCGCGTCGAGTAGAGTATTGAAGTGTAGTATTATTAGTGGTATTTAAATGTCTTGGTGCTTGTAGAAATTACAACGTCACACTGAAGATTTCAACTTCATCAGAGACTCCAGTATTTTTTTTAATTAATATTAATTTAGAATAATTATTAGAACAAGACGTTCTTTAAGCTATTTGAAATATTTTATACGCATTTACACATAATAATCGATAGACGCAAAAATTCTACGAAAAGTGGGCTTTATCCCCGCCTAAACAATCAATTTTGGTGATATACCGCCACTGCCATTTCAAATTTTGTGCTCTACAATATTTTTATTCATATAAAATTTTGTCCTGTCTCTAATCGCTTTCTCAGCGTTCGTGCTGGAAGCTAAGCCACGCATGTTGCCAATTCCTCTTAAGGCTCGTCATCTTTATTCGAGTAGTGAGCATTGTCAGCAACCTCGCATTTTGCGACCAAATCTCCCAAGTTGATTTAACATCGCATGATTTGTTTTACTAGTCTAACATCATCGAAGCACTGAAAATTTAGTAGGCGGCCGTGCAAAAATCTGAATGCGACTGACTTGAATGACGCTTGACGGTTCCCATGTTATTGCTGTAGACGTTTTGGGTTTGAAGAACAAGAACACGTTGCGAGTTGATTGTCGCGTGTATTCAATTTTGATATGTCAAGTGACTTTTAACCACGTTTTAATGTGAATTTGTAATTTGTGTTGTGTTGTTCGTATCGGTTTGATGACCACTAACAGCTTAGTTACTTACGTGTTTGATACTTACAATTGTAAAACCAAATCCTTTTAACCACGCATAGAACACGTTAAAGTGAGTAAATTTTCGAACAAATCCACCTCGGGAAGTCATACCAACTCCCTGTGGCCCCCTTCAAAAGGACTATTTGCATCCATTCATACGTAAAACTATAAACTATATTTTTTCTCAAAACTGGTAAGAGACTATAAAATGATCTGGATGCCGTTCGATAGAGAATACAATTTTGTATAAGAATTTTATTTTATACAAACTATTTTCTCTTGTGTGGGGGCCCATAGCAACAAAAGGTAGGCGAAGCCCTCTAACAATATTACATATTCGGCGACACTTCCCAAACGATTCTATAAATCAAAATTCTACAATATAATCAAATAATTCCAGATCTCGTTACAATACATAAGTGTACCAAATTTCAAGTCAATATAAATAAGGGTAAATAGGCAAAGCAAGCAGGTAAGAGACCAATTTAATTGCAATTAGGGCATGTACGAAAAAGACAAGGCCTCAGAATTCTTTTGGCATCAGCCACCCCCCACTATCACCCCCATACTATCATGAAAGGGAGTAAAAAAATTAAAATGTGATTTAGCGTGTATACAAGAACGAAATATCTCAAAAAAATTTGTTGCGTTAACTACCCCTTCTACCACCCCATTCTATTATTAAAGGGAGTAAAAAATTAAATTAGGATTCGGTATGTATAAGAAAACCAAGGGCCTCTAAATTTTCTTTTGACATTAGCCACCCCCTCTGCCCCCACACCCTATTATTAAAGGGAATAAAAAATTAAAATGTGACGTCCACATAACTATAGAGCTTAAGGTGGTATTATGTCGTGTACACTGGACAAAGATAAATCAATAATAATAGTAAATTTTGGTAGAAATAAAAAGTCCGTTGTATCTGGACCGAACTCGGCCGTTAATATAAGGAACTGTCAAAGAATACCGGATCATAGACGCTCGAAAAGTTCCACCGCGTCGCTGGCAAAGGCAACAGGGCCGCGATAAGATCGAGAGAAATAAAGCAAAAGGTATTCCGTTAATTAAACTATATCTGAGAAGAGATTAAAGTTTACAAAAGAAGTTCCGTATGAAACGCGCGACGGAGCCGCCGCTGTGCGACCGGGGCGTCGAAGTTATAAGATTGGGGTGGGTGCAACGTCAGAAAACTTTTAACAAGTCCCTCCCGGCTGCTCCTCTTAGCCCGCGACATTCTCACGGCTAAGTTTGCTTGGGAACTAAAGTTGTTACAAAAGTGTAAGTTTATATACTTTATGGCAGAAGTTAGTTCACGAGAACTAGCGGTCGATCCCCGTTTCAAACTTTTCCGAAAACTTTACGCCGAGTTTACGGCGCGGCGGCCTCCACTCGTGCACGAGTTTGGCTATAATTCCTTTATTTTCTTCTATGACTTTTCAAAGGTTCTCAAGTAGAAATGTCTAATAATATTTGATGATGTCTTAACGTTGCTTGTCTTTTCTTTTCAACCATTTAAATAAAATAAAAGAAATTATTTCGACGTGGACGGACTTTTAGAAGCTAAATTCGTCGAGATAACTTATCGGCTCAGTGGCTCAACGTTTACATGTGGCTTGCAACCAAGGAGTCCCGGGTTCGAATCCTGGTTAGGGTATGAATGTTTAGCGGGTTAAACGAAGTTGTGTGAGAGACAACACGTCTAATCGCTGTACTACTCCTGAGTTCGAATCTCAGCTGCGGCAGATGGCAATGTCTTAGGGAACGGTCGTTGTATAATTGTCTATGTGTAATATGTCCTGGTTAAGTGGTGGAATAGCTAATGCTAAACTTCGCCAGGACGTTAATCTAAGTAAGGCGATAAAAAAAACCTACAACTACCAGAGGGATAGAATGTCGTACGTGTGCTAATTTTATCATGAGAAATCGTTTGGTGCTGGTGAAAGCGGAGGGCAGCGGGCAGTGGTTTGCAGTGCTCCTTATTGAAATGCCCATAATTTTTTTGCTTTAAAAATCCCCTATATTTGGCTTCAAAAAATGAGTTGCAGTCAGCCACTGACTTGGTAGTGAAATAATTAAGCTGTCAGAGAAAAAAAGCTCTATTAAACTGTCTTTAACTTCGAAACATGTCCAATAACGCATCAGTTTCTTTAATAGTAGATATGAATATTTTGGTAATTATTTTATCAAATTTAATATCTACGAGCTGTTACATTCACTGCCGGGGAATATAGCGGAGAATAAAATCGGGTAATAAACTTGACGTTTCCGTAAACTACCGCCATAAAATAGTAGAAGTTTATCGTCGCTGTAAATTGTCCCGCTATGAATATATCAGAAAATTCCAAGTTAAAGATAACAAACAGCAAAGGCAATTCGATAAAATACCAATTCAAAATACAGGGCGGGGCAATGGTTCGGCCGACTTCGATAACTAGAGTTCTATGATAACTAAAAACTAATAAAAAAATACTTTTAAAAAAGCTTTTATTTAAATGCTCTAAAAAGTAGAAAATAAACTTTGAAGTAAATCAAACCCATCATTTGGTTATACATATTTTTTTTATGATATAAAAGCTTGTCGCGAGATTTTCCTGTATAAAGGATATTGTTCAAGACAAGCTTTTATATCATAAATATATATATATATATATATATATATATATATATAATGTAACAAAATGATGGGTTTGATTTATTTCAAAGTTTATTTTATACTTTTTAGAGCATTCAAATAATAGCTTTTTTAAAAGTATGTTTTTATTAATTTTCAGATATCATAGAACTCTAGTTACAATTTTAGTCGGGTACAGTCGGGTGTATACTTATCGGACAGTCAAAAAACGCAACAAAAACTTTACGAGCTACGCCGGTGCTTCATTTGGCATGGTCTTATCAAACAAGCCGACGTACAATTAAGAACCTATAAAGACAAGTGATTTAATTTACAGGCGAGATAGACAGAAGTAACGGTATTTTAATAAGGTTGTAAAGTTTTTGTTGCGTTTTTTGACTGCCCAGTAAATATACATCCGACTATTTTCGGTCCTGTACAATCGTCTTGGTTCACCCTTTATATTCAAAAATAAATTTCCATTACAAACTTCTTATTTAGTTATCGTAGAACTCAAGCTATCGAAGTCGAATGCACTATTGTTCCAACCTGTATATTAAAATTCGTAAAAATACTTTTACATAAAAAAACAAATATGTTTCTTCAAACGGACACGTCAAAATGATCTGATTCCTTTATTAATTGGTCATTTAAGTGGCAAATTAGTTGCTCAATTCGCACAGCATGGCACATATCCAAATTGGTGATTTTGACGTCGAAGCAAAGGATATTTAGGCCTACGCCAGCTTAGTTGGAACTGGAAAAGAATGTGCAGTTATATTGTTATTTACCTATTCGCGTAAGCTGTTTGGGATTGATGACTCACCTTCAGTCACACAACAGCAGCACAAACAAAAACCAAAGCAAACTTGTTTTATATAGGCGTAAGCTCCTCGGTAGCGGTATCTGCTTTTTATGCAAACGAATTTTTATATTTGTCCCGAAGGTAGCCAAAATTTAGCCATTTCTAGCTACGCGGTGAGGATGTAGAAAAGACGTTGTCATTTTCACGAAGTTTTATGAGTTAGCAGCTGCCATCTTCATAAATCGCCCATTATACTGGAGATACTGATGGGGAGCGCTTCCACGCCTCAAAAATTTTCTTAAGAATCACAGACCACAAATCACTTGTCGCCACTTTTTACACGAAGTGCATAATTCATTAGATCGTATTTTATAAAAGTGCTGAACTCATTTTTCCCGACATCTGAAAGGCGTTAAAAATATACCTGTTTTATAATTTAATATTTAAAAAATGAGGTTCCTGTTTCAAATAGATCAAGTAAACCCGACACATGGATTAGACTCAAGAAGACGGTGTTCGTTAATGGGGAACAATCCAAGCCAGTTCCTAATATATCCAATAGATGACGCCATGCATACTCGGCTTAATGTCATTCTCAATTTGTATCATATAATATATGATACAAATTGAGAATGACATTAAACAGCTATTTAAAAGTTATATTATGCTTGTCATAAGAAAATGATAACTAACTAAACTCCTACGCTTGATATTATAACAGGTATTTACGCACTGCACTGGCACATTAACAGCACAGCACAAGTCCACCGTTGACTACATTTACGAGTTTTTTTTTATGCTAGTAGGCCTGTCCGTTTTATTATCTTTAAACCAGTGCAGTCGTAGATGGTTCATTCAGGCTGATTACATTGCCAGTCTCGGACTCGCCTGCACAGTTCCAACTACCATTCGAATCTCGATACCATTGCTAAATATATAGGACAAAATATCAAGTTCAGTGCGCACGGTCCTGTGTTTTAACACTGACCAGTTTCAATTATCCTCGTTTATACTATATGATCGTTGTCCAATAGTTTTCGTCATGAATGGGTTTATAAATGTATCTCTTTTTCGTGTGTTATGTTCATGAGGATTTATTATATAAGTACCGTTTTTTCCTATGATAGTTGACATTACTGTTATAGTAAAATCGGCAGCTACTGGAAGCGGCTGGAACATCCCCACTCGGTGGATCTTTGAAGCCGAAAAGACCATTAAATTGTGTTACAAAACGGCCCTAAACGTAATCCGATCTCATCCAAAACCTTTTCAGATCTTCTGGGGCACTAAAAAAACCCTCAACTTAATGAATTTACAATCATCTATGCGAGTTATTACCTACATTATCGCTCGTTGAATAATATACTATTAGGATAATAGCAAGTTTAACATCACTTGAACGACTAAGAAAGTCTAGTTATCCTAAATACTACAGATTTGTCAAGCAATAAACTGAAAATTGGTAAAGTGATAATCTATAATAAATTCACCAACGAAGGTACAGAAAGCATATGATACTGATATTGTTACATCTACCTTTAAAGTTTGTGACAATCCACTAAAAGTTACAAATATGCCGAAATCTTATGAACATGACATGACACCAACGATATCGGATGACAAACGATGACAATGACAATCGTCAAAATTTGCTCATTGCAATCCGATCGCTCGCGGCTGTCTTTGTTAAATGAAACATTAGCATTTCAGTAATTTTACTAGATTTTAGAGGAATATTTGTAGTTTAATTCTTCGATTTGTCTGTATATATATTTGAAAACGGCACTAAACGTAATCCGCTCTATTTCTAGAGCAGTGAAGAAACCCTCACACGTGAATTGACACGTGATGTGACGATTTTCACGACGTAACAGCTACGCGCATCGATCATGTCATGCGAAATGCGATCTATGTCATATTTGCTTTGTTTTTAATTTTTTTCACGGAAACCAAATCGAAAGGGTGGAAGTGTGATATATCGTTGAAATCAGGATTTTAACTGCTTTTCAATGGTTTTATTGCAAATTGAAAGTAATTATAAAATAAACAACTTGTTGCGTCAAAATGGCACTAAACGTAATCCGATCTCAACCAAAACCTTTTCAGATCTTCTGGGGCACTAAAGAAACGCACACGCAAAGTTTCATTCAAATCCGTTCAGTAGTTTCGGCGCTATCCTGCTAACACACATACACACACACAGATATTTTTCAAAAACCACTTTTTTGGGTTCCTAGGACCTCAAAACGTAAAGATTTGATGTTATCTCAATTTCCGTTTTTGAACCAATTTTAGTAACCTCTCACAATTTTATTGTGGAAAGGTTAAAAAGGCTGTCTTATATCAAATATTTTTGCATCAATATAGACTAGTTTCGTTATTTCAACATGTTCTTTGTGTCACGGAGGTTTAGCAAAAATTTGTTGTAACTGGTATAGTGAATACGACCAGAATTGAAACCGTATAAAAACTAAAAGCCAGCAAAAACAGTCGGCATCTGTTGCGGAGGTAAACAGAAATGCTTGTCATAAGAAAAACAATAAAGAGATGCCGGCTGTTTTTGTCGGCTTTTAGTTTTTATACGGTTTCAATTCTGGTCGTATTCACTATACATATAAACATAAAATGGCATCTGTATTATCGACAGGACGATGTAATTCGATTACTTACAAATTCACTCGCGATTTCCTGGTGCATACAAACGCACACTTAAACTAATGGATTTTCGAAATCTTCTGTGTAATGAATACAGTTAAAATAATTTATAATTCTTATTTTATGGGCACCCGCTTACCTGCTCGAGAACACGCATTTAAGTGGAATCGAGAATCGAATTAATACCGATATTACAGGATCGGTTAAGAAGGAAAGTTAAAATTCCATCAACTTATAAGCAAAACTAATTGTGAGTTATGGGCGGAAAAGTACGTAGGAAGATAATATAGCCGTAAAATTAATCCGATTACATTCTCCCATAGAGAACAAGGAGCAAATTATGGCCAGCATGCCGAACAAATTTAAGAAAGATATTTTATTTCTTTACAGCTCAATTAAACAAGTCACCGAAGCATCCAAAATGGTTCACATACAGCAGTAAATTGGAAGAATTACAAGAAAGTAACTAATTGTAATTTAAACTTTGTATCGAGTAGGAGTAGCTTAGAATCAAAGACCGTGAGACAAGCAAACGCTTTACCCAAAGTTGCGGTAAATCGATAAATGAACGATTGTGCTTTTAATAGAAGCCATATAAATAATTCAACGCCATTTAAGGCGTTTGGGAAGTTATGAAACAGAAATCGAACCCATTTTACTTGATTTACCATTGGCACGGATTTCACCTTTCCAAATTAGCCTTTATTTGATTCGGCGGGAAGTGTTTACGACCCATAAAACGATCATTATTTTAAAATATAAAGGCGTACATGATGATGAACATCAACAGTATTTTTAAAAATCGCGATCATACAGAACTGCCGAGAGTTACACCTTATCTAGACAAAACGTCCCTATAAAGTTATTAATAAATAGCGTACTTTGCCACACATGTGTATTACCTACCATTCAGTAAACAACAGTGCGTAGGTTAAAGTTGAACCACGAGGAAAATTTGTTTAATATAGGAATTTTCCTACCGCTTGTTTACCATATTATTATTTTACATACAATATCTAATATCCTCGCCTTACAAGACACAATCAGTATTACAGAACGTAATACGAACCTCTCTTGATCAACCAGAAATAACAACAATTTTTGATTTTGAAACAGCATTATATATATATATATATATATATATATATTTGCATATTTAGATTCAATATAAAATTCTCGTTACAAAGATGTATCATAAGTGGGTAGTTATTTTTAAAATGGCGTCATATTTTCGAAAAAGTGAAAAAAGCTAAGTTGGCAACTGCAAAACTGTGTTTTCAAAAAATCCCACCCAGTAGGCCTTGAATCGGATGTTTCGGGGTCATTTTTATTGTTGCATTTCAATAAACAGTTATTTAAGATATAAGTGTAAAAATCCATTCTTTATTGCACGAATGGCTAGATTAAAAATACGAGCGAAGCGAGTGTTTTTAAAACCTATGAGTGCAATAAAGATGCTTTTTACAAGTGTGTCTAAGAACGTTTTATCTTCGATCGTTCCAATTATTGTAAGAAATGGGCAATTTTTCATGAATATTTGTAAAACTGTATCAACTTTTGAATGTCACTTTGACGGTTAGTATTATTCGAGTTGTAGTTGAAGTCCCCATTCTAATTATGTTACTTTATGATCGTGACTGAAAAAATATTAAAAAAATTATTGCATAGTTTCTTATAAAAGGCCACTTTTTACACTGGAAATGATGTAAAAAAACTGTTACTTTTTACATGATCGTAGATAAAGTTTATTTCGTGCAAAAACTACTATTTTGAATACAAAAACAATTTTTTGAAAAACTATAAAAAGCAAATGAATTTTATTACGTTTTTTAAATAGTAACCGTATTTTTTACTTGCACCAACAAAGCCCAATACATGAACCTTCTATTTGATGTATACACGTCTAGATTGGGTACTAATTTACATTGAAATTATTGAATTTCTGTAGATGCTATTCCTCAGTTATTTAATAAAACCGTATGTACTAATGTATGTATTAAATTTTACAAGCGTGCCATGACAAAATGTTATTTATTTTTAAACATTTGCCCAAGTTATTATTTGATAAAGTTGATGTAGTGCTTTTTTAATTTGTTTGTGATTTATTTGCTAATATAACTATTTAAATTTTAAAAAAATACAAAATGGTGGTATTTACCCAAAATGAAAAGGTGGACATGTTACTGGTTTATGGGGAATCTAAAAGAAATGCATATCAAGATGAAAGGTCATATGCAGAGCGGCATCTTGGAATGCACCACCCTTGTAGAAATTATTTTAAGATTTTAGAAGAAAATTTAAGGCCCAGCCAAATGAAAACAAACAAAATACGTTTATTATTGACGAAGTCACAGAGATTATTGTTTTAGCATTAGTGGAAATGAATAAAAATGCAAGTACACGTGAGATTGGAAGTGCCCTTGATATTAGCCGAGAATCTGTTAGAAGAGCATTGAGAAAACATGGATATAAATCATATAAATATCAACTTCATCAGCATTTATCGACGCCGATGCAGGTAGGAGAGTTCATTATTCAATTGGTTACCATAAATAGAAACATTGTTCCCAGAATTCTGTTCACAGATGAAAATCGGTTCACTAGCAAATGCATGTTTAACCGAAATAATTTGCGTTACTGGTCTCAGGAAAATTTAGAGAAGAAAATCACTAAGAAGTGAGTGGGGTAAATGTATGGGCAAGAATTGTGGGTACGTAACTAGGATCATAGGTCCTATTTTATTTTAGGGGACTTCAAATGGAATTAGGGACCTGAACTTTTTGGAAAATGAAATTGAGGGCTTTTTAGGGGAATTACCTATGAATGAGAGAAGAAGCATTTATTACCAACAAGATGGGGCCCGTCACATAACCTTCGATATGTCTCTAATTATTGAAAAAACATATTTTAAAATAGTCAGCTTTTGCAACAATAATTGCCCAAATGTTCAAAGGAGATTAAAGAAAGAAAAGTGGCATCCGTATAAAGTGCAAGAAATCTAATAGAGGCTAATCTAATATTAGTTTTTCGGGCGAAGCCACATTTAATATAAATAGTCATATAAATCGTCATATCTGTCGATATTGGGTAAGTGAAAATCCCCAGTGGATGCAAGAACACCACACTCAGTACACCCAAAAGGACAATGTTTAGGTTGGAATTATCGGTAACACGACTATAGGACCATACTTTTATGAGGAAAGTTTAACTGGCCCTCGTTTCTACAAGAAGTTCTATTGCCAATTCTAAACAGACCATTTCCAAATAGAAATGAGCTATGGTTTCACCAAGATGGGCGCGCCATCTCATTATGCTAATACTGTACGGAATTATATAAATGTTTGTTTTCATGATCTGTGGATAGGTTGAAGAGGGTCAATTGAATGGCCACCTAGGTCTCCAGATTTACTCCTCTCGATTTTTTTTATGGGAGATACACAAAGCGCAACGTTCGACAGAAAAGTTTAGAATTATAAAAACGAATAAGAGTAGAGATTTCACAAATAACTCCAGAAACAAAGCCATTTCATTGGTTGTTGGATTATGAAGTAGATTGTCACAGTAACTTTCTGCTCTGTCATCGGCTGTATAGTCGTTATCACTGTAATTCTGCCGTTACTGGTTCAAATTTTAAACATTCTGAGGGAAATACTCTATTCTGTACAATCATATCTTACATCTTAAAAATTCGAAGAAACGTAGCGATTAGTAATTTCTTTAACAGAGTTACACAATATGAATGAACAGCTGCCACAACTCACTCAAATTTCTACAGTGCAAAATATGATACACGTAAACAATTTATTGCAAGTGCAATATGGAAAGACTGCTCAAGTTCTACCCCTTATGTTCGCTTTGCGGAAGGTGAGCAGTGCACACATTCTAAAATGAAGAGAAAATAAAGGGTAGAGAATTGATAATAGTGTCCGTTCTGGCTGAGAGGGGTCGATTCATGGCCGTGACACAGCCGGCTAGGTGTACTTATTGATTATGTGGTCCGCTAAATGTCCGGCAGCGAAGAGCTGAAGCAGGCAGATAGCGGCGGCAGCAGCAGCAGAGGATGCAGTGGCGTAAGGACTAAGGAGCCTCTCTCTTCCCGTGTCCTCGACCAACGGGTGCTGGAATAATCCGGTAACCTTTTAGGTTATTTAGACCGGGCGTTTAAAATCAAAAAGGTGCTATTTAAACATACACTTTTCAGAGGTAAAACCAATAAATCTTTTAACGGTTTTAGAAATAAAAAACTTACAATTACAGAACCAAGTTTACCAACGTATTGTACAGAGTAAATTGAAAAATGATTACAAGTTGTTTAAGAATACACGAACTGCAGGTTTCCGCTTGCATTTTAATGACTATGATTTGCTTTGAAGCAAAATTCAATTGTAAATAGCTAACAGAAATTGTTAAGATCGCGAAACAGTAGTGACTGCTTCCATTGTACCTCATGTTGAAAAGATTGGTCCTGGATAATTCGGACGAAAAGCAGCGACATGTCTAAGTGGGCTGCAGAAATCAGAACCCAAACAGTGACTCTATAAATAAGAAATACGTTGACTTCGGTCACTAAAATGACTATTTTAGTATTTTCAACTATTAAGCTGTTATACCCTATCGGTTAAAGAAAAATACTACCTTGCCGACAAAGCAGAGATCTCTAGTAGGTAAAACAAATACACGGTTAGTATAGATACGGTTGGATTAATGGGCGGGGACTGTGACGTTACAGTAGACCTTGGAACGCGCCGCCATATTTGTATCGTTTGTTTGGTCACAGACACGGTTTATCAGATACTCTGTGGTTTGGTTGTGCATTGTGAACTTGTTTCTTTACTTTTGTGTATTCGATGTATTTTAAAGACGCTTTAAAAAGACTATTATTAGGAAGTATTGTGGTTTTGTTTTGGGAAGTCGACTTGCCCTAATAAAAAGTAAGTACAAGTATTGTTGGTTCATTCTATATTTGTTGATTAATTTTTTATTATTATTGTGTAGGTAAATATTGTTTTTTTTAACAGTTATGCCTGGAACAAGGTGTGCCGTGGCAATATGTAACAATAGTTTACAAAAGACTAAGCAAGGAAATTTGGCTGTTTCTTATCATAAATTTCCAAAAGGACAAACTATGATGTTTCAATAAAGACTTATTATTACTATTTTATTTAATTTTACGTAATGCTAGATATATTTTTTTATTTTCATTGCTCAGATAGATATTCGCAGTCAGCAACGTTCGATTACCAAATTTTCACTCATTTCCTAATAGTCTTAATTAAAAATATATTTAAATAAATTTAATATATCACCTAATATAAAGTTCGTTCATACGTGAGAATACTGAATATAACATTTTCCTTATACTTCTTCGTATTTTTGTGTGCTATGCTAATACCTAAAACCTTGGGGTAACATATATTTTGCTTTAAAATTATGATAAGATAGGACGATAGCTTAAACGCTTTTGGGCTATGTTAAAATAAGAAATACAGACTTTTGTGCAGTAACTTACATTTTTTTTGTCCGATTCTAGTGCGTCCCCTTCTTATTAAATCAAATTTGTATAAAATAAATAATGTCTGTTTTTTTGTATTAAAATAAAATAATAATTGCAAGATATATAAGTGGAAGCAATAACGACTTAAGAGACTATTAATGAGGGAGAACGAGACAGCATTATATGCGAGCGTAAACGAGGTCTACTTTGACGTCAATGCACTAAACGTTTTCTGATTGGTAGGGGCGGGCATAATCCAACCGTATGTATATAAACCGTGAAACAAATATTGGTCTGCCAAATATGTCGGTTTGGTGGTGTGATGGACAGTGGCGCGTCCTCCCACGCAGACGGCCCGGATTCAAAACCGGGTCACAGCAAGTCGATGAGCGGATCAGCTCGCGTCACCATCTTTCGAAAGAGATATCAAACTACAGGGTTATCCATTATAAATTATATCGATTATATCGATTTTGGGTTGAATTGGATCTTAAACGGTAAAGTCGTCCGCCATCCTGAACTAAATTTTTGACTAGAAATTCGTAATCGGCGAACCCGAAAACCCCCAGATATCGATTTTGATCGATTTCGACCATAAATGACAAAAGTCGTCCGCCATATTGGCGCCGCCATTTTGAATTTCTAAATTTTTGACCAAGAATTCATAATTGACGATCTCGAAAGCCCCCAAAAGTCAGATATCGATGTTGAGTTGAATCGAGTCATAGACGATAAAGTCGTCCGCCATCTTGTTTTTTATTATATGAAAATGTTAAAGTGCATTGTCACCGAACTTATACAAGTGCAAAATTTCAAAGCTCTAGCTTAGTTAGAATTAATCGAAATTTTGATTTGCAAGATTTGACATAAACAAACACACAAACATTGCAAGTTTATTAAAAGCTTTTAATAAAAACGGTATATGGTAGGGGTAACATATGGTATATTTTTGAAATCATGAAAAAAGGATCATTCCAAAAATTTAATAACCACAAAACTTTTTTTTCTATAGGCATCAATAATAACGACGACAAGGGGTGGGTAAATTCATAATGAATAACCCTGTACAATGAAGCTGAAACAGAGTGACAGCAAGCAGAAAGAAAGCTAATTTGCTAAAAACACGCAGTGCGAGTATTTTTTTGGTAGTACTCAGAACGACCAGAGACGCTCAAATTTAAATTGATAAAATTTTAGCTATCGTGTTACGAAAAGCGTATAACGTATTCATACTTTCTTTCGTCTTTCATATTTCGAGGATTAAACGCCCGGACTAAAAAGGGATTTCCAAAGTCGGCATCTTCGCTCGGCCTAACAAAGACGGAGGCGGAGGCGCTCTTAGCCAGACAGAGAAGCGGCGTTGGTTCTATTCTACGTTGCCCTATCGCCCCTCTTCACTCCTGGTCGCCTTCCAGGACCATGCCAGGAGGAAACCGGTATTGAGTGTTTAGCAAGGAATCACCCGCACCCGAGCAGGATCAATCCTACACGTTCTGCCTTTACCCTACACAAGTATCTCGGCTAAGTGAATCCCGTGCGAGAAAGTTGGACAATGGAAACTTGGGAAAACGGCGGGTGCTGAATTATTTAACCAGAGATTAGAAACAATGTTTCGTGTTAGAAGTTAAGCACTGACGAATTAATAAAAATTAGTTTAGCAAGTTTGAGCACGGAGGAAACGAATTTACACGTACTTGTCTGGTTGTGCGCTTGATGTTTGCGGTAGTGAGCCATTTAGCTTTTTAAGATATTATTTGTTCAAAAGATAAAACATCCTACAGCCGCGTTTGAAGTCAAATTCAAACAGAGTCTTATCAATAGTAACAATACCATACAAAATGCGCCAAACAGTTTTCACATCCATCTTAAATGTCAACAGCTTCAATAACGCGGAAGAGATATGGTGAAATTTCACAAAAAGTACTGAAATTAAATTTAATGATTAGTTATACTGTATAATGGTATACCGAGTGGCAACGAGACCCCTATCAGGCTTATAGCTTTTATGTTTACTAACCAATTATTCTGAAATTTGGAATATATATACAGTGTGTCTTCGGATGAAACACCGCATTTTTGTAAACTTTCATATTTTTGATTTGCTGAGAAAAAGTTATTCTTTATAAAAAAAAATTTTGCTATTGCAGCTATAAACATATGTCCCTATATTTATGTAAATATTATCATTACCTAAAGTTAACGACCGGAATTTACGGACACCCTGTATTCAAGAAATCCCTATATATATTACATAAAATACATATTCTTAAATCAAGCCAAATCGTATTTGCACGTAATCGAATTAGATCGTCTTGTCGATAACACAGAAGCCACACTAGTCTATAGGCGGCGTACAGGACCGTACGACTGTAATCGCGATGCGATTTTATGTTTATATGTACCTGTCACAAACAAAACCTCAGTGACACACAGAACATCTTGGAGTACTGTGGGTTGCGCGTATTTAGTTGGCATAAAAGATGAAATATTACATAATGAAATCAATTCTGAACGCTATTTTTTAAGAATTTTGTAAAATAAAAATGAGGATATTTTACGCACTAGACCTTGGTAGCGCACGCATCGCGTCGAGTTTTTAGCAGTAGTTGTGTAGCGTACTTTCCCGTCCCGCAATTAAGAATGTAAACAAGTAAACATAATTTATAAAATTGAAATATTAAACCTTAGAGCAGACAGACAGCAAATATTTTTAAGAAACAAGTTCAATAGGCGACCGTAATTAAAAGGAAAGTCCGTTTATTACCTACCTCAAATTCAGGTACCTTTGGTACACAAGCCTGACCCAAAATTGGTGAGTTATATTCAGTTCTATTTCTCGTCCCAAACAATTCACTTTGCAACTTGTAAACTTTTATATGTTAAACTCTTGTTATGTAGTGTTCAATAAATACTTCCTTCTAAAGAACAATTTTATTGGTTGCACAACGCAACACTTGAAACTAAAATATCTATATTTACTACAAAACTTTTATCTAATTGAATTGAAATGAAATATTCAATGTTCTTGAATCGCCTGGTCGATAGCCACATGGGTTAAGGCGCGAGGTGGAAACGCGATTAATCACACGGGCATCGCACCACCGGGTTCGAATTCTGGCTCCGGCACCGGCACTGTCGGAGGAAATTGTTGTATGTCCGCGTTTTTTCAATGTGTAACCCCCTTCCGCACAAGCCCCTGGCTACTGGAATTAGGGGTAGTCGAATTTCTGTGGTGTTTATTTATTTATTATTTATATTCTATATTTTGTTGGGTTAGGCCAAAATTTATTTGAAATATGGCTAAAATTGAAGTAAATTAAATGTAAATTCTTTTCAAACATAAAAGATATTAAGTAAATATATTATATAATATACAGGGTTACTGGTAATTCGATATATTCCTTTGGAGATGTGATGGGGCATGATCTAAGAAGTAAATTTAGCCCTAACATATATTATGCAAAACTCAATAGTTTTTGAGATATTTAATTTTTTTTGTTTTTCTCAAAAAGTAGATCTTAATGTCCTAAAAGTTAATTTTCGAAAAATCTACTTGACATTTTTAAATTTTTTTTTACTGGATTACTTGTCCAATATTATAGATATCCGTTTGGAATGAAAAATATCCGGAAACATTTCGATCATGTGAACATTTAAAATAAAAACTTTACAAATTTTTTTTTTTTAAATCAGCTATGAAATTTACCTAATAGGTTTTTTCAAAAAAATATTAACGTAACACGCGTATAAATTATTATAAAAACTGCCTTATTTCAATAGCTATCTAACAAGGTACAAATGTTCAATGTACCCTTAATAGTTCTAAGAAAATACTAGCAAAAATAACACAAGTAGTACGAATTTTATTTTTAGATAAACAGTAAAAAACATTTTAAAAGAAGAGTTTAATTCTTCATTAATTTCAAAGTTGTACTTTATTTTTTATATGTCTTGCTCAAAATGGGAGCCCCTATTCCGTATACAGACACGGCAGCGTCTTCTTATTTCCGTCCTTGTTACTCTGGTTGTCAGATTATGCCTTATGTGTTGGGCAGCATCGACTATCCTTTGTCTAAGGTTTTCTATAGTATTGACTGGTGTGGCATAGACCATCTCCTTCATATGACCCCATACGTAATAATCAAGGGGTGTTAAGTCAGGGCTTCGCGCTGGCCAAGGTATTGGGCCCGCAACTGTCGTACTGTCAGCCGATAATGTGCTGGACAACCGTCGTTCTGAAACATCATTCGCTGTCTGACGGCGAGAGGAACATCTAAAATCACCGCCAGATCATTTCTTAAAAAATTTTCATAGATTTCCCCGTTTAAATTTTGAGGAAGAAAGTGTGGCCCTATTAAATAGTGGCCAATGATTCCCATCCACACATTAATAGAAAACTTCATTTGGAAATTAGTTTCACGTGTTAACTTGGGATTTTCCTCTGCCCAATAATGTAGGTTGTGGAAATTTGTTATACCCTCGCGATTAAATTTCGACTCGTCCGTCCATAAAATACTTGTTAAAAAATTTGCACTTTCTGGACCTGAATTTAACATAAAGCGGCAGAATTCCACCCTCCTTCCAGGATCACCTTCCTCCAAGCCTTGGACAGGGGTATAGTGGTGAGGATGACATCCAACTCTACGTATCGTAGACCAAACTTTCCATTGTGACGCTCCGGTTAATCTTGCGACTTTATTAGTTGAAATAGTTGGGTCTTCCTCAAAATACCTCAATATTTCTTCCTCATCATCTGGTTCATAAACGGGAGGAGCACCAGCGTCACTTCTTCACATTTCACGGAGCCAGTTTCAGCGATATTTCCATATGCCATATTGAATATATGTGCATTTGGTAAGCGGCGGTTAGGGTACCAAAGACCATATTCTCGGCGAGCTTCAGCAGCGTTGCCGCCACAGTATCCGTAGACAAACAAGATATCAGCGTATTCTGCGTTGGCATACGCGGTCATGGCACAGAAAATAGAATAACAACTAATAACAACTACGAGCAAAATCAAAATCTTCGATAACTAATTTAACAAGACCAACAAACTTAAGGGACACGGAGATAAGAGTGTCAGTTAATGACATATATGCACAAACGTCAAAGTCAAGGACTGACTGACTTAAATGAAAATGAATGATTAGTCGTTTAATAAATTCCGCCACCAGGATTATCTTTACTAATTTTTTATTAGAACTATCAAGGGTACATTAAACATTTCTACCTAGTTAGATAGCTATTGAAATAAGGAAGTTTTTATAATAATTTGTACGCGTACTACATTAATATTTTTTTGAAAAAGCTTAATAGGTAAATTTCATATGAGTTTTTATTTTAAATGTTCACATGATCGAAATGTTTCCGGATATTTTTCATTCCAAACGGATATCTATAATATTGGACAAGTAATCCAGTAAAAAAAAATTTAAAAATGTCAAGTAGATTTTTCGGAAATTAACTTTTAAGACATTAAGATCTACTTTTTTGAGAAAAACAAAAAAATTGAAATATCTCAAAAACTATTGAGTTTTGCATAATGTATGTTAGGGCTAGATTTACTCCTTAGCTCATGCCCCATCACATCTCCAAAGGAATGTATCGAATTACCAGTAACCCTGTATATAATATTATTCGCATAAGAATAAAACACATATAATGAGATCTATCTTTACCTTAAAACGAGCGCCATGCTTTTCTTAATTTCAATAATAGCTTATTTTTAGAACGAGAAAGAGCTAGTCTCATTCTTTAAAATAAGACAATACTAGACACGAATATTATTTTACCTGAGGAATAGTTGAAATTGAGATATTTTTGGATGAAGTGTATTAACCTTGAAATTAATGCATGCGTCGATGAGACTAGCCTTTTGTAAAAAAAAATTGCTTACTTCGTTTATTACAATCATTTTAAAAAAATACTTAAATCATTTGTTACTTTCTATTTTATAAAAAGTTAAACATGACCCCATCGGTGATGTCTTAAAATAATATAACTGATGTGAAAACTCACATTTACAATACAATTTTTTTTCGAAAAAACATACTACTTGATAAAAAATCGATTACTTTTTTCGCCCGCAATAGTACCTACCCATCTAGCAATCACTAATCTACAAAGATACTTTATTTCTCTATGATTTTTACATTTTATCTACAAAACAGTAGATATTACTCGTATTAAACGAAATAACTATGCACCAGATTGTATCAATTCCTGTCTGAACTTAAATATACGCTTTTGTAATCGATGGCTTATTTCATGACGCGTCCTTAATTTGTTCCTTGATACGCCCATGACTAGGAACGACGTCCCGCAGTCTCCGTCGCCGAACCGTCTCGAGTTCGAAAACAAAATTATTGCCAAAAGTTTTCCTAACTAAATAACAGTCAAAGCGTTAGGCGTCGTCGTTTGACTTTGGCTCAACTTCATGTACATTGTATGAACGTTGGTTTGTTCCCAACTCTGCTAATTTATTTCGTTTAATTATGAAACTTATCTCTGTTTTAACTGGTCGCACCAAAGAATGTACCTGTGTATTTTTCGAAATATTACCAATCTTTATAGGATCTGCCTATCGCATAATTGTCATTAATGGTTTTTCAACTAGTGTACTGTCTTTGGAGATTCATTGTTGGTTCAGCTTATTTAGATGTAGATAGAAGATAAGTGAACCCTCTTATATACAGGGTGTATCATAAAGGAATGTCATAAATGAAGGAGCGCATTTCTCGTCCAAATTTAAGAAAATTTTGTTATACAGGATGGGGTAATAGTGCGTTCGATAACTCGGATTCTACGATGGCTAGAAATGAAGAAAAACAAAATACAGGTAAACTACATAAAAGTCTATAACTGGATATTATTTTCGAAAATACAGAGTGAACCAAGACGATTATACAGAACCAAGTGCCATTATCAAAATGGAATGGTATAAATATCAGTACATTTTAGAAGCTTAAAACATAATATTTTTAGTCGCAAACTCCTCTATAAAATCCTTATTTTACTATAAGGAACGTAACCAGACTGCAACCAACAGCTTCTCTCCGGGCTACGTGCCCCGCCGAGCGCTGAATTACAAGTCGCAAACTCCTCTATAAAATCCTTATTTTACTATACTAAAAAATATTATGTTTTAATATTCCGCCCTCTAAAAGCACATTTGAACTATGCTAAGCCAAGTCAGGCTATTTATTTTTCGATTGCAACAGACACTGTACCGCTAGATGGCGCCTGCTGACTATTTTACATGTCGCTATCCCAAAGATACCGAAATGTACTAAATGGTCAAGTGATCCTCGATCCTCATGTCGGGCGTCATATGCCTACCTTGCACTGACGAGAGCTCCATTAAGTAGGATCAGTCTTTCGGCTAGTGTTTGTTGCAATCGAAGCATTATCGTTTTGATGGTAATATGAAATTACACTTAACGCGCCAGCCTTGTAACTTGTAATTCAGCGCTCGGCTGGGCACATAGCCCGGAGAGTAGCTGTTGGTTGCAGTCTGGTTGCGTTTCGTATAATAAAATAAGGATTTTATAGAGGAGTTTGCGATTAAAAATACTATGTTTTAATATGCCTCCCTCTAAAAGCACATTTGAACTATTTTAGAAGCTTCTTTCTAGACTCCATTCACTCCTATATTATTATTGACCATCGCCTAACTATTTGGATATAGTGATTTTTTTTGGCTGAAATAATGTGCACTACAATCACAATTATGGATTTGAAGAAATTTTTTTATAAATACCAGTTACTAGACTGATGTTTTTGAATCATTGTCATTTCCTAAAATATACAGGGAGATCAGAAACAAATTTTCAATTTAGAACTTTTTGAGATGAATTTTCTCAATTTTCTCAAATCGTTCAAAAGATGTAGGAATATGAAAACCTTCATTTTTTGTATGTACATCTCTATGACTATTTGTAACCATTTTTAATTTATTGAGAAGTACAAAATTCAAGAATAAATCCAAAAAATTAAAGGTTCTTTCAAATAATTAAACAGAAAAAATTATAATAAATGCTCCACACCTTGCCCATTTTGATTGACACACATATCTATGCGTCTTTGAAATTAAGTTTCTACTCATCCACAATCTGAAGTATGAAAGAAAGAATAACTGATTTTCGATCGATCACACTGGCAATTTAAAAAACTTCTCAAATGACATATATGTTTATGAAAAAATTTTCTTAAATTTGGACGAGAAATACGCACCTTCTGGAATTGGGAGGGTGGTCGATAAAAATTATTGAACCATGGCACTTAGGCCCCATTGGGCCCTTTGTACTTCCTCCCTATAGGCAGACCCTCGCCTAGGCCTCCAACCAACCTAACCTTGCGAAATAAGCGGTGATGCTGCCTAGGGGCACCTCCCTTACATCTGCCAAAGTAGGCCAACGTTCTCCCAAAATTGATTCTCTAATTGATAAGACAGCAGAACAGTCACAGAGTACATGTTGAGCCGTCTCATCTTCTTGCTCACAACCTCTACAGAGAGATGTTCCGCTTAATCTAATATTTGTAGATGTTTCCTTAACGGACAGTGTCTTCTTGAATTCATTCATACATAATATGAGATTAAGCAAAACACCTCACTGTAGAGGTTGTGAACAAGAAGATGAGACGGTTCAACATGTACTCTGTGACTATTTTGCCGCCTCATCAATCAGAGAATCCATTTTAGGAGAACGTTGGCCTACTTTGGCCGATGTAAGGGAGATGCCCCTAGGTAGCATCACCACCTATTTCGCAAGATTACGTTGGTTGGAGTTCTAGGCGAGGGTCTGCCTACAGGAAATGAGTACAAGGGACCCAATGGGGCCTAAGTACTGCGGTTCTGTGATTTTCATTGACCACCCTACCAGCCAATTCCAATTCCCAAGAAATGTAAATTTTCTTTAGTGTTCTATCTATGTGAAGATTCCATGTTAGTTTGGTAAGGTTACCCCCAAGGTATTTCATTTCTTATGCAAAACTTAGTGTTGTATCCAGGAGGGCAGGTGCCTTCAGTGCTCTTAGATTCCTTTTCCTTGTAAAGAGAATCATCTGCGCCTTCCTGGGATTAACAGACAGGGAGTGTTCGCTGCACCATTTTTGGATTATTTTTAGGTCCCTCTGCATTCTTTCACAGAGGACTCCTCCGAATTTTCCGCTAAGCATTATTGTTAATTCATCTGCGTAGGCAATTGTGTGGACTCCTTCTGGATTGAGGCGCACAAGAGGCTATCAAGAACGAGCAGCACTGGTGTTATTACACCTTCCTGCGGACAGCCTCTCGCGACCATTCCTAGTACAGAAGCATCTCCCACACTGATTTTTACAGCCCTCTTCGAGATCATGTTGGATATCCAGCTTCCCATGATCGTAGGGACATTCTTCTCCACTAGGGCCGCTGTAACTTTTGGAAAGGTGGTCCTGTCAAACGCATTTTCTATGTCTATGAAGACACCTAGGATGGACTCTTTATTGTCCAAGGATCTCTCAACCCGACTCGCGACTGCATGCAGGGCGGTGTCGGTGGATCTTCCCAGGGTGTGGTTAGGATGTAAAGAGTTGTCTTTCACTACAACATCCCTTATGTATCGTTCACATTTATGACATATCATTAAGATACACCCTGTATAATTTGGAAGTCTTTAGTTTTGTTAATAATAAAAGAAGTGAATAGTCCGGCAGTTGTGTTAACATACAAAATTTACCCAAAAGTTAATGAGCAAGTTTCTTGTGTATTATACCATGAGATAGATATTAAAAATGTGACGAGACAAAATATTTAGATGAATATTACGTAAAATGAATACCTATAAATAGCTATGTGTACTATGTGTTCCTCGACGTTGTAATGTATATTTCCGTTCAGAGTAAAAAGTTCCGTAACTTGAACAGGTATAAGTGAAGAAGAAAAAAAAAGTAACAAAGTTTACCTTTTATTATTGCGACGACAGCGCAAAAGTCCGAAGTTCTGCTTTTGATTTGTGTTCTAAAAGTTCTTATTTAGCCTTAACTCGAATCAAGAAAAACTTTAGCGACTGCTCAAAGACTGCGAAAGCTCCGCTGTTTATAAAGTTTCTGTTCTGCAAACTAAACTTTTATAACAATAATTTTCCTCGGGGATAATTCCCAAAGTCGAAACATTTTAATTGGATTCTCTTCAAATTACGGTGGAACTTTTTAAAACTTTTCTTTCACCAGAGTTGGGTAGCTTTTTATTTGATGGTGGAAATACAAAGTACGTGTTTATAATAAGCAGAATCTAATTTACAATTTAGCACCGATGCGTTAAGTAAACACTTGTTTATTGACGATAATAATAATAATAAACTATCTATTTATATTAAACGTCTCTTCAAAATTTTTTTTCCGTTAGTACAATGGGTAAGAAAAATATAATACAGTAGGCAATAGTCGATCGATATTATTGTATACCTAGTAGGAAGATTGTTAAGGTGTGTGATTAGTGAATCGCGCGAGCTTTTGTGATAGCGGCGAAAGTTCGTAAAGGCGCAAAGTGATTAAAAGTTACTGTAAAATCTAAATTTTCGCGAGTTTTTGAAATTTTGGACAAATCAATGGATAGGTGAACTCTGCAATATTTGGTCAATGTAAAAAAAATATTTCTGTTTTTTTTGACAATTTTCTCTACTTATTCTCTAAAATCTCGTCTTTCTCTCGGTTTTTCATGTTTGGACTCGATTGCCAATTTTCCCCGATTTTCACGGTTGATAGACACTTTGAACGAGGTTCTTTAAGGCAACTCCAGCACTCGCTTCAATAGTTCTTGGTCTATACATATACAGCGTGTTCCATTTTGCTTGGAACCACCCCTATGAAAAGTTTATTTAATTTATCATGATTTTTTCCGGTCACAAAATGGTGAAATCTTATTAGCGATTTTTTTAATTTCAAATCTGAGTGCGCCACTGGATTCAGCAACCCCCCAAAAGTGTTTGTCCAAATTTCGTTGAAAAAGTCGTATGGATTTTTCCTGAGAAATAAAAATTCAGAAATTGCCGAAGAAATTTAACTTGCATGGGATTGTGTATTTATGAAAAGAGTGCCTTGGCTGAAATAACTGTCTCAATTGAATGATTCATTGTTAAAAAAACAGTAATGCTCAATTTAGAAATTTTTAATTATCAAACAATTTTTATCCTTTCACACTGTAATGACTAACAAATAAATAATTAAAAAGAAGTGACACAAAAAGCTTACCTAAAAATATTACAAAATAAATAAACAACAATTAAATATAGGTTCTCTCTACTAAGCCACCTTCAACTTCTATATATTTATCTATCCTCTCACGACTATTACGAACGACATTTCTAAGTTCTTCTCTCGAGATTTCTTGACAAGCTAGTGTAATTCTATTCTGTCACATAGTTCCTGCCTATTTTGTGGTCGAGATTTATAAACCTTGCTTTTGAGAGTACCTCACAAATAAAAATCAAGGCACGTTAAATCCGGCAATCTTGGCGGCCAGGTCCTGACAATTACTGCATGGTATAGGGTACATCCAAGTTGGAAGGAAATATGTCTTACCTGCAGGTTTTCAATCTCGTTCCAAAATTGATTTCTCAAGAACTCCAGAAAATTTAAACTGTTTAAATAACAACCATTAAAACATTTTATTATTTTTCGAACGGTGCTGTCGTTAAGTGGCGGCCGTCGATTTGGATTTCTTCTATTAAATTCTCGGGCAGCTTCTCTTGACGATCTCACATTATCACAAACAATTTCAATACCCTATTTTTTTTTAGTTAACCTTTGCGCGGCCATAATTATGATAATAAGCAGGAATATAAATAACCAATATCTACTCGTCAACAATGAATCATTCATTTAACAGTTATTTCAGTCAAGGCACTCTTTTCATAAATACACAGTCCCATTCAACAGTTAAATTTCTTCGGCAATTTCTGAATTTTTATTTCTCTCAGAAAAAATCCAAAAATGCGACTTTTTCAATGTAATCTGGTACAAACATATTTGTGGAGTTGGAAAGATCTTATTTTTAAAAAAGTATACAAATCGAACGTTAAATAAACTTTTTATAGGGGCGGTTCCAAGCAAAATGGGACACGCTGTATATTTGCGTATATATGACACTTTACTTAATATAATAATGCTATTTGTTATTTATAATTAAGGACTCAGATTTTCTTTTTGTATACGGACTTATAAGCATAAAATTGCGAGTCAAGTGAAGATTATTATAAAAATCGAATATACAGTACTTACTGGCAGGTAAAAATATTGGATCGATACTTATGTAAGATAGAATAGGTCAAGAATAAACATATACAACATACGTTGTTGTTATTTTTCTCTTCAGAGTGTTAAACTCTTATAGTCGAGTTCAACTGGGCGCTTAAAGAACGCAACAAAAACTTTACGATCTCATTAAAATATCGGTACTCTCCGAGGTACTCTCTGTACTATTTCGTTCGCAAATCGACTCGCCTACCTTTATAGGTTTTTCATATGCGTCGGCTTGTTTGATGACAGCATACCGCTTGACCCAACGGCAAAAATAATTATGTCGTAAAGTTTATGTTTTTTGAGTGTCGGGAACAGTTGAACATACTTGCTGAACTGCAGGCATCAATGTTAATATGTCGCTTTCTTTTACGTACATTATTTTGCCCTTTATATTTCCCTCTACCTTAGGGATCGATTCAAGTTTTGTACCTGCCAGTACTGTAGAAACAAATCATTTGGAATAGAGAATAATCTATGTCTATTTAAAACTTACTGCATAAAATGTCAATATTTTTTCTGGCACCTTAATCTCCACGGTTGTCTCAATTACCTGAAAAAAAAAAACAAAATCAGGCATAATCGGTAATCAAATCAAAATAGAAACTAGCAATAAAATGATAATTCACCAGCCGGTCCAGAGATGGCGCTACTAGCAAGTTTGGTATTTCCTACTATAGAAATACTAGACAAAACGGCGCTCGTCTAGAATGATATAGTCTAGTATACTTTAACTTGGCGTGTGTATGTATGAATTAATATTTCCGTACGATTTCATTTTCTCTTGTACACAAAGATCCATAAATATTGTCCACGTAGACAATGTTTCTGGACTATTGCTTTAACTTGGTGTACAATATGGGGGAAAATGAAATCGTACGGAAATATTAACTCAAACATACACACGTCAAGTTAAAGTATACTAGACTATATGGAAGGATGTGGGATAAAAGTCACGGAGTATAAAAGAAGCGGGACCAACGCAACAGAGTAGTTCTAGTTTTGACAGAAAAGTGATCAGATCACGAGACACACACTAAAATCTAATTTCATTTTTTACTCCCTTAATAATAGGGCGGGGGTGGTAGAGGGCGTGGCTAATGCAAAAAAAATTTAGAGGCCCTCGGTTCTCTTATACACACCAAATCCCAATTTGATTTTTTACTCCCTTTAATAATATGGCGGGGGGTTGCTAATGCCAAAAAAATTGTTTGAGACGTTTCGTTCTTCTATACACACTAAATCACATTTTAATTTTTTATACTCCCTTTCATAATAGTGTGGGGGTGGTATTGAGGGTGATAGTGGAGGATGGTTGATGCCAAAAGAAATTTTGAGACCTTGACTGTTCGTACGTGCCCTGAATTGCAATTGTATGGACTCTTACCTGCTCGCTTTGTCTATATACCCTTATTTACACCCGAACCTTTCAACGGAATTAGATCAAAATATAATCTAGTTCCAGATCTCGTTATAATACATAAGTGTACCAATTTTCAAGTCAATATATCACAAACGGTTTCAGAGTAAACGTGCGCATAAAAGAGTTACAAACAGACCGACAGACAGCAATTTTTTTTCGCTCAAATTTAAAATCTCGACGTTTCATGACATTTAAAACCTATTTCAAACAAATATATATATTTTTGCGTTACTATGCTTCCACTGAACGTGGAAATAAAATAAGTCTACATGTATATGTGTATAATAATATAATTTGAACTCATATTAGATTAGATATAGGTAATGTGAAACGTTTATGTGAACAAATGAACTATTGTTATGTGCACGCTTACGCTACTGCCTCATAGAACGTACGAGAAGGGGCCAGAAACGCCGCGAAGGAGCGTTCGAGAAGAAAGCGCCTCAGTATATAAGGTGTGGATGCGGCGCACGGAGGCAGTTTTATATTAGACGAACAAATGAACAACAGATGGCATAAGATCAATAATAAGTTGTGAATTATATTAATGTCTATAGTTGTACTTAGTGTGTTGTAATAACGATTAATTATCATAATTAAGCATTAGTAGTAAGTAGTGGTTAGTGAAGTCTTGTTGCAATTATTTGAACCTACGTACAGGGTGTTTACTACCGATTGTAAACACTTAGCACTATTCTCTGCTCTCTAAACTGTAGTAAATTGCGTTTTTCTACTACCGTGCGTAAAGCACTCACTTTACGTACACTGTGTAGTGCGTAAAGTAACTTTACGCACCATTACGCACCAGTAAAAAATGCTCGGAGCGTCTGTAATAATCACTTTAGAACAATATTTAATTTCAAACATAATATTTTCAGTCGCAAACTCCTCTATAAATCCTTATTTTACTATAAGGAACCTAACCAGACTGCAACCAACAGCTACTCTCCGGGCTATGTGCCCCGCCGAGCGCTGAATTATAAGTTATAAGCCTGGCGCGTTAAGTGTAATAATTGCATATTACCATCAAAACGCTAATGCTTCGATTGCAACAAACACCAGCCGAAAGACTGTTCCTACTTAAAGGAGCTCCCTTGCCAGTCGTCACACACCACTTGCAGACTGCAGTTTCGAGCTGTTGGCTCTCGTCAGTGCAGGTATGCGACAACCGACACGAGAATCCTTTGACTATAGTACATCCCGGTATTTTTACAATAGCGACATGTAAAACAGCCAGTAGGCGCCATCCAGCGGTCCAGTGTCCGTTGCAATCGAAAAATAAATAGCCTGACTTGGCTTAGCATAGTTCAAATGTGCTTTTAGAGGGCGGAATATTAAACATAATATTTTTAGTCGCAAACTCCTCTATAAATCCTTATTTTACTATAAGGAACCTAACCAGACTGCAACCAACAGCTACTCTCCGGGCTATGTGCCCCGCCGAGCGCTGAATTATAAGTTACAAGCCTGGCGCGTTAAGTGTAATAATTGCATATTACCATCAAAACGCTAATGCTTCGATTGCAACAAACACCAGCCGAAAGACTGATCCTACTTAAAGGAGCTCCCTTGCCAGTCGTCACACACCACTTGCAGACTGCAGTTTCGAGCTGTTGGCTCTCGTCAGTGCAAGGTAGGTATGCGACGACCGACACACGTAATTTTCATTAAAGCAATACATTTTGTTAAGTATCGATGTGTTAATTTTTTTACATAACAAGTTATATCTAGATAGAACGTAACCTTGCTATCTTATTATTTCACTTTACGCATTAGTGCGTAAAGTGAAATGCTTTACGCATTAGTGCGTAAAGTAGAATATTTGTATTTCAATTTATTCATATACCTATTTTTGGTAACCACACCACACCATATATCGATTTTGAGTTGAATCGGATCTTAAACGGTAGTCATCCGCTCGCTTGAAGTCGTTATCCTGAACTAAATTGTTGGCAAGAAATTCGTAATCGGCGAACCCGAAAATCGTCAGATATCGATTTTGATCGATTTGGACCATAAATGACAAAAGTCGTCCGCCATATTGGCGATCTCGAAAACCCCCAGATATCGATTTTGAGTCGAATCGGATCATAAACAGTAAAGTCGTCTGCCATCTTGTTTTTTTTTTTGCTTATATGAAAATGTTAAAGTGTATTGTCACCAGACTTATACACATGTGCAAAATTTCAAAGCTCTAGAGTCTAGCTTAATTAGAACTAATCGAAATTTTGATTGCAAGACTTGTCCTAAACAAACTAACAAACAAACGTTGCAAGTTAAATAAAAGCTTTTAAAAATATTGAAATACATATATTATAATCCGGGGACACTATTTCTATTCAACCCCTATAATTGAAAAATAAAACCTCCTACGCTAAAATTGCAACGTTGTACATTAACAGCATTTTACAGTTCCCCTTTAACACATTAATTAAAATCCGATTTTTATGCATATCCTGCAAAACCGAAGTACAACGCGCCTGGTTCGGCCACAGATAAATTTGCAATTTTAAAAAAGTTTAACGTTTGTGTTCAATTTTAACTCGGTGAATGAAAATGTATTATGCTACTACGTACCATTAAAAAACTTCCAGTTAATACGTTTACTCTGCAAACGGGAGAGAGAACCAACGGGGGTAGAATATCGAAACGAAAACAAAATAGCGATAATTGTTATTTTGGACTTTAGTAAACTCGATTAAAACAATTCTCTTTGCATATAGATCATGCGGTAGAATTACTTTCACCGAACAACAATAACGCGAACACATGCATAAATACTCAGTCTTTAAAATGTAACAAATTTTTTTTAAATGCCAATTTTTTTTATTTATCGGTATTGCGCGTACGGTGCTCAGTTTCCATACGTTCGAAATGGATTGAGGAATTTCTGCTATATATAAATAAAACGGTTTAATCTCAATATAAAATGTTATTTACCGCCGCACATTTTTGTTTGTTTTCGCTCGTCGCACATTTTGCACAAGTCATCATAAACACGCTAATTATATCATAATTACAAACATTAAACAATGGTTCGTTTTCAATACTACACCATAACAGTAGTAATGTTTCGCAACAAATCTATCGAATATAAACAAAATTAGATATTATTTACAATTTACATCATCATTGCGGTCACACAAAGACAACATGCGTTGACTTATAATACGGAAGTGACTAGCAGCATAAAAGTAAAAGTCAGCAGAAGCGTCGTTTATTCCATTCGCCGTTGATTTTCATTAAAATTTTTAACGAGACTCGATTCTAAAATTACTACCATATGAATTAATTGTACACTGGCATCGGTTGCACCTTTCATTATATCAATCCTATTATGACATCGGTCACGTGTACCAACTATTGTTTTTACAGCGTTCATAATTATCGATATGAATATTAAACCCAGCTGAAATACCTCAACCCCAGGGGTGTTAATTAATATCAAAATCCTTAATCGTGAAGCAATCAAGAACTTATTAATTTTTACCCAGTAGTTAATTATCTCAATTTTATGTCAAGATAAAATAAACAAATTGGCCATTTACGTGATCGTCTAGTTTTATGTGGTTAGGACTTTAATTACGTTGTGTGTGTGTGTAGTAACCCTTTATAATTACCCCAGGTTCTTTGATTTAAAGTTTGGTATTACTTGTTTCTGTCCGATATTGTAACTGAGAAAATTAATCACTCTGTTATTGTAAATACACTGTAAGTTTGGATACACTGTCTATTATTTAAGAAACCTAGTTAATGTTTTATGTTATTTATGTGATGTTTTATTACTAAAGATTGCACTGTATAATTATAGTTGAAGTTTGTTTTCTAATTTATTTGATTAGAATGAAATCATTTATTTAGTTTATTACTTGTGTGATAAAAAAGGTAAAGGTGGAAGAAAAGACAATAATTGATGGGAAAAAGTAGTCAAAAAAACCCATTTTTATTTTATATAAATTGATGCGGCAAATAGCCGTACATGAAATCAAAACAATCCAAATATTTGAGACAATTGCCTAAATATTACATAGGAAGGGCTACGTCGCTATAGTAATGACATACTATACATATTTCAAAGCTGGTTATGCAATAACAAGTACTAAGTTAATACCATCGTAGGCCGTGTTATTTGTAGGTGTAATTAAAGATGCGGCAAATAGCCGATTAAAATGTAATTGGAACTTTGGTGTTAGCAATCGCTCTGATAAAATAAGTTTACTGCAAAACAGAGGACATGAACAATGTTCTGTTCGTGCATTAGAGAATGTAAGTAATAATGAGACACTCATGTAAGAGATCATAGAATGTTGGGGGAAAGCTCCCTTAATTGAATAAACAAACTGCAAATCCCAAATTGTATATGATTGTTCAACAACGTGAACAGGGGGAGTCGATGTAAATCAAACAGACAAGACGTCCCGGTTCAGTACTCGACGATAAGTATACCCCTAAAAATAAAAGCAAGTATACGGGGTGCGGGGACCCCAGTACTGACCGTTGGCCTGAACAGTTTGTAGTTTGTAAGGTAGAAACGTAGTTGAGTACAAACCCACAATCGCGGTGCTTGTACTAGAGCCAGAGAACTCTTTATTAATTTGATGGATCGTTATTAAACAATCATAGAAAACTAGGCATTCGCAGGTGAGAAATATCTCACGATAGTTTGACTGGAAATATTCTAGTGAAACCTTACAGGTGAATCCAGGCACACGGCAAGCCCTTGATAGTAAACAACTGAAGTATAATGGAAGCTAAAGTCTCTTGTCATTGCATAAACTCTGAAAATATATAGTTCTAGAATATAAACTTGTTAGGTTAGGTTAGGTTAGGTTAGGTTAGGTTAGGTTACTTGTTAGGGTGCAAACGTAAATCTTCCTAGCAAAACATTCAGTATGTGAAATTTCATGAATTAAATTCGTGAATGAAATCATAACTGAATAACTGGTAATATAATATTCTTTATAATAAAAAATCAAAGCTAGTATTTCATAAAAAAACTAATATTCCTTTAGTACCACAAATAAGCCAATTTCCCCTATCCCCCCTCCCCCCAAACCAGAATCTAAAGTCAATATTAAATAATAACGCAGAGAAGTAAATAGGTTTGATACTTAGATAGTTATGTTGGTGAAATTGTCGTCGTGTAAATTGCGAAGTTATGTTCTAGCAGCCCAAATCTTTTAGTAGCCAGCCTGGATTTATTCGTAGAATTTATGGATGTATTTAGAGAACTAAGGCGGGCTCGAGTATTTAATCGTCGACAAGCGTCCGGCAATTAGTATCTCTTAGCAAATTCAGAGGGTTCGAAAATCGACGACAAACATCCTCGATGAAATTTGCTATTACTGGAATAAGTATTCTTCCGGGCAAACCGAGAGGGCTCGTAGTTAATCGTCGGCAAGCGTCCTCTATCAGTTCTGCCAGGAGGTATAGCATCGCCTGGCTTTTATTCTGTTCTTCCAACAACGCGGTTCCAAAATCACAGTGCCAATTCTCCCATTAGCTGAACGTGGCTTGTATATTTGACACATGAGACGTGGCTTCGGTATCCTGCCCTATCTTCGTCTTATACGTTTGCATAAAGTCGCTCTATTCACTTCATACACAACTCTCGACGCTTTGCTGGTTTTACTAATGCATTAGTCTTGTTTTTAAAACTGCCAAGTTTTAGATAAGAATTAATAACCATATTACAAGCTATTTTAAAGTGGCACTTGACATATGTACAACTTTCTACCCTAATAAGTTAAAACGTAACGGCTCCCTGAAGTCGGCTATCATCTGGTATTGTGAAAATAATTTCTGTTGTAAAATTAATGTTTGCATAAATTTGGAAATGAAATTAAGAATGTAATGTTTAAATAATTTCTGGTTAATTGTAGTTATAAAAGCGATATTTCCCTGAATTTAAAACAAATTTAAGACTTATTTTTAGAATAGGACGCCCCCCAGGGCGGTCTTCTTCACAGCTAAACAACAATATTCCTACCTGATTGGAAACTTAATGCTGGTCAGTCTTTTTGTTTTATAAAACCAGATATTTAAGATTTGCAGAAATTGTACACTAGTTATTAATGGAATCGTTATAATTTCGTTAGTTATCAATGTATTATAATTTCCATTATTCCGAGAATACCAAAAAAAGTCTGAAGATCAATACAACGGGCAGTGCAAGCGCGAGCGTGTGGGCAATAAAAAAGCACTAGTTGTCGAGCGGTGTCGGTTGCGAACACCTATCTACGCCACTGACACCACTGAATTTATTAGTAAAGTTTATCTAATATCGGTTTAAAATACTGTATATTCGGCGTCTCTACCAGGGTCGTCCGTTTCTATCCCCCTCTACAACAATGGCATACAGTAGGCAACGCCGCGCCGCGTTATCGATATATTCTGTGCTGTGAGAGACTGTTTTCGTGGAATCGGGCAGTGCCGTACGTTTATTTAATGTTGCGCGGTGGCTTTCTCCTAATAAAAAAACGTAAGTTGTTTGTGGTATATTTACCTAAAATAATTATTAACTGTAATATTTCTTTCAAAAAATATTTTTGAAATGATTTTTTGGAGACCATTTAACAGAGAAAAAGAAAATTTACACATAATGAAAATGTTGAAGGATGAGGTAACGGAGCCGATCGAATCCAGTTCGGAATTTTAGAACCAAGATTTACACGTGCAAATCCAGTGTGTTCTTTTAAATATTTCTAACTGCTTAAAGAGAGAAAATAATCAAATGACGGATACAGGTATTGTAAAAAAGATGCTTGAATTAACTAAGATTCCGATTTCTAGTATTAATCTATGAGGGGTTCAGGGAAGCTTGATTTTTAGGGAGCCTACAATGAATCCCTTCAGTAATGATAATAGTACCTTCTTGGGTGATTAACATAACAACTACACTGAAACATAATATTTTAGTCGCAAACTCCTCTATAAAATCCTTATTTTACTATAAGGAACGTAACGAGACTGCAACCAACAGCTATTCTCCGGGCTATGTGCCCCGCCGAGCGCTGAATTACAAGTTACAAGCCTGGCGCGTTAAGTGTAATAATTGCATATTACCATCAAAACGCGAATGCTTCGATTGCAACAAACACCAGCCGAAAGACTGAACCTACTTAAAGGAGCTTCAGTCTTTCGACTGTAATCGCGACGAGAGTTTAAGTTTATATGTACCAGTTACAAAAATTTTTTGCAAAACCTCGGTGACACACAGAACATCTTGAAGTATTGTGAGCTGCGCGTATTTAGTTGGCATAAAAGACAACATATTAATAAATCACCGCATTTAGCTATCAGGAATACATAAGTGCTGTGGTATAATTTGAGTAATAAATACGTAGGTATTTAGAACACCAGGAAAAGTACAGACTTTATTCATGTTTGTGTGTAATACTTAAATGTTTATAGTTATTTAATAAAGAGGAAATTAGTGAGCCATGTATAGAAACTTTTCAGTACACCCTTAATATAAATCTGTACCACAATAGAAAATAAAAAATTACTTTTGAGCATTTCCCATCTCAAAAACAATGTTTTAGTATTCTGTGATCTAAGAGTGCTATTTTAATTGTCATTTTCGGGGACTAAAGTGTGTAAAGTGGCTTCTGTCCCTCGAGGAGTAAAAGAGACCTGTACTTTACTCCTTGAAAATGATTATTACAATAGCAATAGCGCACTGAACTCGTCAAACTAGTGAGGTCCTACCTGCACCGCAGACAGCTAAGGGTCAAAATCTCGGACCAACTCTCCACTTACAGGACCGTGGAGGCGGGAGTCCCGCAAGGTTCGGTGCTGTCACCGCACCTGTTCGCTATCTACACCTCAGACCTCCCCAGGACCGACCACACAGCCCTGGCCCTGTATGCAGACGACACAGCAATAATTGCCAGATCCTGGAAAGCCAGGAACGCAACCAGAAAACTCCAGGAAATGGCCACACTCCTGGAAGAATGGTGCACGAAGTGGAAAGTCGCCGTCAACGCCGACAAAAGCCAAGCCATACTCTTCAGACGAGTGCGGAAAGAAATTCCCACAGGACACGTCTCCATGAACGGCGAGGACATCCAATGGCACGACACCGTCAAATACCTTGGCGTGGTCATGGACAAAAGCCTAACGTGGAGACAGAACACGGACGCTATTACAGCCAAGGCGCGGCGCACAAGAGCCCTCATCTACCCGATGATGGGAAACGGTAGCCGTCTCAACCTGAGGAATAAGCTCACGCTTATCAAAACCCTCATCAGGCCGCAGCTGACGTACGCCTCGGTAGCGTGGGGTTACCAGGCAAAATCCTACATGAAGAAAATCCAGGCAGTGGAAAACATCGCCCTCAGGACGGCGGTCGACGCACCATGGTACGTGAGAAACGCAGACATCGTCAGAGACCTGGAGTACACCACGGTCACTGAAGTCATCCGGGAACGAGCGAAGAAGCTGTACGCCCAAGCAGAGGAGCACGGGAACCCGCTAATCAGACAGGCCACTGATTACGACCCTGCCGACGCCCCGAGGCACAAACGGCCGAGGGTACAGCTTCTGGACAACGGGTGAGTATAACTTATATTTCCCGCTAACCGATCTGTTTCAGATACCCCAGGACGGACCACCACTACCAGAGACATGACGTTTTTCTACCCAAACCCAACCTCCTTGCGGGCGTCGGACAACATACCGTCCAACGCCCGTTGTCCTACCTGCTCCGTGGAGTCCGAAAGTGCTAAAAAAGCACTTAGGGTCTCCACACTCCCGAGCTACACAGCTCATATCCTTACCTTTCCGATGATCCGGGGTAGGACACACCTTTACTGTGTCCTACGTACCGGCAGTCAATCCCAGCCAAAACTTCCTAAAACCCAACTAGACCGATGACTACCCACGGGGGTGACAAGCTGGCGAAGAAAGAAAATATCAAGACAAGAAGAGCGCCAGAAGAGACCTCTGCCAGCGAGGTTGAAGAGCCAGGACCAGGGGAGGTCCGCAGAAAATACCACGACACATCTCGCATTTGCGGGCTGGGTCTGGTAGAAGTAAGCGGGCCCACCTATCACGAAGGCCGGTCCAGGTCTACAGAGATAATCTAGGAGCAAAGAGTAGTAGTCCTACTCGGCCCTAGTTATCGAGACCGTCATCAAGCCAATGGATATTGGCGCGTTAAGACTTAGATAGTTTGTACCAATATAAAGTATATACGACCGGAATTGAAACCGTATAAAAACTAAAAGCCGGCATGCCGGCAAAAACAGTCGGTATCTCTTTATTGTACATGGGCGGAGGTGAATAGAAATGATTGTCATAATAAAATGTTAAAATTATATTAATTTTTATTATTTTTTGTTTATTAGGTTCATTTCGCCAATAACATATTTTTGAGGTATTTATCAGTTTTAGATATAAAGTCTAAATATTTAAATTTATTGGTTTTAGTTTTAAAGTTAACCCATATTATATTGAAATATGTTATTGCTCAGCAAGGACCAACGAGAAGGTATGAACATATCTTGCCAGGAGGGGATGGGACAGGTTAGATTAACGAGGGGCAACGATTTTAGTCAAAAATAAAATAAAAATTTAAGTTTCTTGAACAAAGCAAAGAATTATTATATGAAAACAAAAATAAATATTTGTATACTTATATAAAACATAAATAAAAACAAAATTAAAATATTTCTCTAGAATGAAGTAACTTAAATTAAAATTTCTTGTCAACTAAATAAAATATATTCCACGAAATGTAACAATAAAAAAGTGAATGAAAAAATGAAGAAAAGTTAAATGTTAATTGACGCGTCCGAATCTTCACTTTCTGAGGAGGAATCATTATCCAGTTGAATTAAAATCGGCGCCGATCGAATCCAGATATCGATTTTCTCCTCCAATTACATGCCTAACGCAATTTTTCCATAAATCAGTATTATTGTCAATGTCATTTATTACTTCTCTTATACGATCAACTACTATCGCGCTTAACGTTGGAGAGTTATTACATTTTCGTAAACGTACTTTTAGTGTTCCCCAAACCATCTCGATAGGATTAAATATGCAATAGTATGGAGGTAACCGCAAAAGTGTATGACCGTGTATATTGGATAAGTTATCAATAACATATTCCTTTTTGAAATTCTGTTCTTTTATTCTTTTCAGTAATTCGCGTTTTATTGGAACTTTTACAGGAATTTCCATTTCTTTTCTCATGAATTTTAAAATGTCTTCCTTTTTTGTGCTGTTATTTGGTATTTTATTTAATATACGCGAGTGATAAGAAGCATTATCTAATACAATTGCCGAATTTGGCGGAATATTTGGTAGAAGCTGTTGAGAAAACCATTTTTCGGCTGTCATGTCTTCGTGATAGTCTGCAGAAGACTGCGATATTTTTTTGGCCGACAAGAGCCAATGCATTGGGTACAAACCCATTTTCACTTCCCGCATCAAGTATGATAACGCGTTTTCCTATAGAACACGGAGTATTTAAAACACAATTGTGCGAACTATCTACCTAACCATACTGAACAACATCATGCGTGTCAAACCACGTCTCGTCTAGATACACCATATGCCTGTTTAGTTTACGATATTCTCTAATTTTTTCCAAATAATCTACTCGATGTGAAACTATACGCCGCGATTCCATAATTACCATACGACTGTCAAGTTTTTTATGTTTAAAACCGCATTCTAATAAGACATTTCGTAGTGTATCTAAAGACCTATAATTATAATCAGGATAATCGCTCAATTTTTCTTGAATCATTTTTAACGTAGGAATTATATTTTCTTCATACATATTATAAATTATACGCCGTATTACATCTCTAGTGGCATCATCAATATTTTTTAATTTCGTATTTTTCAGTTTCCTCTTTGCGCTGTGATCTATAACATCGCCTTCTTGAATTACGCGATAAATTGTTGATTTTGATATTTTACTTAATTCGTTAATACGTCGTTCAGGATTTTCGCATTTCAAACATTCATGTATATTTAAAATAATACGTTGACTTTGTACGTGTAAATCTTGGTTATTAAACTCTAAATTTATTTTGGCTTTTTCGACAATAACCGGTTCAACTATTTCGGGATTTTCGGGCGTTATTATATTATCCTCTGTTTCAAATGGTCTCCAGAAAGCCATGGTAAATTAGTAAATAATTAAAATATTTTATCTAAATATTTATAAATATGAACAGAACTCCTACGCTGAACAGTAACTAACTAAACTCCTACGCTTGATATTATAATAGGTATTTATGCACTGCACTGGCACATAGGCAGCATGTTGTTAGACTTCCACGTTGACTGATAAGAAACGATTTACGAGTTTTTTTGTGCTAGTAGGCCTGTCCGTTTTATTACCTTTAAACCAGTGCAGTCGTAGATGGTTCATTCAGGCTGATTACATTGCCAGTCTAGGACTCGCCTGCACAGTTTCAACTACCGTTCGAATCTCGATACCATTGCCAAATATATAGGACAAAATATCAAGTTCAGTGCGCACGGTCCTGTGCTTTAAAACTGACCAGTTTCAATTTTGGCCGTATGTACTATACCACAAAGCGAAAGTGCTTTTTAATTCCTCCTGTAATTGATCCTTCTCATTCGGTGATAAAAAATGCACTTAGTCCCTTGGTATAATTATATAGGACACTATGTATAGTAATGGTATTTTCCAATAAACGGTACAACCGTTTATTAGAAAGTAATATTTAATAGTAATATCACCAACAGATAATTACTGAAAAGGTGTGAACAAAAATAAATTAGAACTACTTTGTAGACATCAGTTTTACTAAAATCGACAATAGTACATTATTTAGGTATAACATTAACTCTTTCCAAGATATTAATATATTATTCACATATTAATTCGGGAATTGTGCGGTAAGTTTGATGGAATTGTAGTGTTCTAATATAATGAATACAACTGGTGTATCTATTTTTTTGTAATATTTTTTATTATAAAATGTTTTAATCAAAAACCCATAATAACTACATACTTTTCTTTAGAGAAACAGAAAAAAAATAATAAAAAGAATATAATAAATAGCCATGTCATTTGGAAAGATTTTTTCGTATTGTGGTCGAGATCAAAGTACTGTCGATCTTAATAAATAAAAAGTTATTAATCCCAAAAATACATAATCAGTAATACTTTTAACGAATGTTATTTCTTAACATTAATATGAGCAAATAATTAAACCAAGTTCTAAACGCTATTTCAAACACCGAAAATGACAAATTATGAGCCCGACCCTGCTTTGACGCACACCTAGCAGTGTCATCGCTATGCTGCTGCTACGCAGTAGCAAAATGCCCAACTATTTTACACGGAATTTAACATATTCGTATTCGACACAATACTTTAATAGGAGCAACTATTATGCAAACCTTTCACTTCTTTTATGTTATTTTATACTTCATCGTATTATATTTTATTTGAATATTTAAGTCCCTTTGTAGAATTGGGGCAAATAAGAGGTACATTCGCGTTGAATAATCAAGGAGGAGAAAATTTTGGAAACTTAATTTTAATTAGGATTACAATATAAAATATAATAGGTAATTGTCTTAAGTTTACCAGTTTACATAATGACATCAATTCTGAATTCTGTTGGCTCGTTTTTAAGAAGTGTAAAATAAAAATGAGGATATTTTACGCACTATTTGACCTTGATAACGCACCCTTAAAAAGCAATACCTTGGCCAATTAAATTTGAACTCGAGTCGAGCCATTCATCAACACATTTTTAAAATATTTTTTAATATATTACTGTGAAAAGCTCGGTGCATTTCTATTTTGGTATGGTTGCATGTATATTCCATTATATTCTGATTGGTATTATATTCAGCCACAACCATAAAACAAATTGCAAATAAACCGTGGGTAGACTTTCCAAATCAATCAACATTTAAACGATACAAACTCACGATTCGACACATTCGTTGGTGTATCTCGTGTGGACACAAAACGAATTTCTCTGCTTTCACCGGTTTGTCGGTGGCTATGGCCAGCTAACACAACCAGCCGTACAATGAAGGCCGGCATACAGACTGTTATGTAGGTTATACGCATATTATGGTAATAAACGAAGACAGAGGCGTAACTACAAAGGCTCGACCGCAAGTAAATTCAATCGCATTACGGACCAGTGGATATTCCTTCGATTGGAAAACTAAATTGAGCGACTTTTGAAGGTAATGACTTCTTGGGTGTGTGGATTTAATAGTTGTTAAATTTTAAAAAATTGTAAAGGGGGCTCTAGACGTGAGGGGGTGAGTGAAGTGGATAGATTTATTCACAAGAAAGTGTGTTCTTCTATTATTTCTTTTTGATGTATTTTTTAGTTTTTTGCAAAAATCAACATACTTATCCTATTTTATTTACGGTGGATAGTTTTCATTGGAAATATGACAACCTACCTTTGGTGTCAAACAGCAAGAAATAATAATTATTTGTGTTAATGTTCGTCAGGTAAAATAGGTAGACAATATTCCAAACAATTTACAATTCTCGCGACGCGCCTTTTACGATTCCTCCAACTCCATATTTACATATCAAAAAAGTTCATTTCATTATCTTTTTCGTGACCCCAATATGCTTTGTATTTATGCAACAATGCCTCAGTAATTATTCACTGTTATGAAGTCAACAATCATTAACCTATTTGGTGAGGTCAGTTTAATGTTTAAAAAGGTGAAAACGCCGATGTGAAATGTAAAAAATAATTAGAAAGTTTATTTTTCTTTATCAGTCAAGTATAAAATAAAAATAAAACAAAGAAACGTTCAAATCGAATAGTAAGTTTTAATAAATGTACGTGAACGAATCCTGTCAGTTTGTATTGAGATTTTTTGCTTCATTATTTACAGAGGCGTCCGTAAGGGAGCGTGCATATTACAGTATTCACAATTTATCGGGCATTAAAGACTGCGTTTGCACGCACCAGTCAATCGTTGAGTAAATTTGTAAGTAATCGAATTACATCGTCATCTCGATAACACATAAACCACACTAGTCTAGGCGGCGTACAGGACCGTACGAACTGTAATAGCGTTGCGATTTTATGTTTATATGTACCAGTTACAACAAATTTTTGTTAATCCTCAGTGACACACAGAGCGTCTTGAGGTATTGTGGGTTACGCGTATTTAGTTGGCATAAAAGACGAAATATTAGTAAATCACCGAATTTAGCTATCAGGAACACGTAAGCGCTGTGGTATAATTTGATATAAGTACAATTTGAATGATAAGTACGTAAATATTTAGAACACCAAGGAATGTGCAGACTTTATTCATCTCTGTGTGTAATATTAAAATGTTTACAGTTATTGAATAATGAGGAAATTAGTGAGCCATAACTTTTCTGTAGACCCTTAATAAGAATCTAGATCACAATGTAAAATAAAAAAAATATTTTTGAGCATTTCCCATTTCAAAAACAATGTTTTAGTATTCTGTGATTTAAGAGTGCTATTTTAATTGTCATTTTCGAGGACTAAAATGTAGAAAGTGGGTTCTTTCCTGAAGGAATAAAAGAGATCTATAGTTTACTCCTTGAAAATGATTATTACAATAGCAATAGCGTACTGTTAGACCGTGGAGTGTAAATAGTCCTTGGTATAATTATAGTACACTATGTATACTAATGGTATTTTATAATAAACGGTACAACCATTTATTAGAAAGTGATATTTAATAGCAGTGTCACCAACAAATAGTTACTGAAAATGTGTGAAAAAAAAATAAATTAGAACTATTTTATTAAAATCGACAATCGTACATAATTTATAAACTTAATTCCTTCTAAGATTTAATATATCATTCACATATTAATTCGGGAATTGTAAGTAAGTTTGAATGAAATTGTAGTGTTTTAATATAATGAATACAACCGGTGCATCTTGTTGATAATCATAAAAAAAATATATAATTAAAAACAAGCTTTAATTAAATGCTCTATTGTTATCTATGTTACATTATATATTTTTTTTACGATAAGCTGGTCGCGAGATTTTCCTGTGTAAAGGATATTGCTCACGACACACTTATATATCATAAAAAAATTATATAATGTAACAAAAGATGGGTTTGATTTACTTCAAAGTTTATTTTCGACTTTTTAGATCATTTAAATAAAAGCTTTTTTTTTAAATATTTTTTTATATAATTTTATTTTTTACTTTTTAGGCTTTTGATATGTTGTAAACCCCAGATATCGATTTTGAGACTGATCGGATCATAAACGGTAATGTCGTCCACCAGCTTGAGCTAAATTTTTGACAATTTCGTAAACCACGACCCCGAAAACCCCCAGATATCGATTTTGATCGATTTAGACCCAAATGAAAAAAGTCGTCAGCCATATTGGCGCAATCATTTTGAATTTCTGAATTTTAACTAAAAATTCATAATCCGCGATCTAAAAACCCCCAGATATCGATTTTGGGTTGAATCGGATCTTTAACGGTAAAGTTGTCCGTCATCTTGAAGTCGCCACCCTGAAATAATTTTTTGACTACAAATTCGTAACGGCGAACCCGAAAACCCCCAGATATCGATTTTGATCATAAATGACAAAAGTTGTCCGCCATATTGGCGCCGCCATTTTGAATTCCTAAATTTTGACCAAGAATTAATTCATAATCGGCGATCTTAAAAACTCCCAGATATCGATTTTGAGTCGAATCGAATCATAAACGGTAAAGTCGTCCGCCATCTTGTTATTTCTTATATGAAAATGTTAAAGTGAATTGTCACCGGACTTATACACATGTGCAAAATTTCAAAGCTCTAGCTTAATTAGAACTAATCGAAATGTTGAATGCAAGATTCGATCTAAATAAATTAACTAACTGCAAGTTTAATAAAAGCTTTTAAAAACATAGTATAGTTGAAGTAATCACTTCTTGGCGCATAAAAAACGCAACAAAAACTTTACGACCTCATTAAAATGCCGGTACTCTTTGTACTGCTGTTCGCAAATTGACTCGCTTACCTTTATAGGTTTTTAATGTGCGTCGGGTCGTTTGATGACGGTATGGCGTCATGGCCTGCGGCGAATAATTATGTTGTAAAGTTTTTGTTGCGTTTTTTGAGTGCAGGGCACTCCTTACTTGGACTATAACTACCTACTTTTCTTCAGGGAAACAGGAAAAAGATAAATATGAATAGCCATTGCTTCATTTGGACAGGATTTTTCGTATTGTGGTTTAAGTACTGTCAATCTTAATAAATAAAAAGTAATTAATCCCAAATAGTTATTTAAGATACAAGTGTAAAAAACCATTCTTTATTGCACGAATGGCTAGATTAAAAATACGATCGAAGCGAGTGTTTTTGAAAGCCATGAGTGTAATAAAGAGACTTTTTACAAGTGTGTTTTAGAACGTTTTATCTTCGGTCGTTCGAATTATTGTAAAAAATGGGCAATTTTTCTATGAATATTTGTAAAACTGTATCAACTTTTTGTGTATGTCACTTTGACGGTTAGTATTATTCGAGTTGTAATTGAAGTCTCCATTCTAATTATGGTACTTCATGATCGTGACTGAAAATCTGGTATGATAGTAACTACGGAAACGATATTATAAATAAACTGGCGTAGTTTTTTAATTTTTTAGAAATCGTGTAAGAAAAATAGTTAAAAAGTTTCTTATAAAAGGCCACTTTTTACACGATTGTAAATAAAACATATAATCAGTAATACTTTTAATGACAATGACATTTCTTAACATTAATATGAGCAAATAATTATTAAACCAAGTTTTAAACGACATTCCAAACACTAAAATTGACAAATTATGAGCCCGACCTTGCTTTGAGGCACACGAAGCAATGTCACCGCTATGCTGCTGCCATGTAGCAGTAAAACGCTCAACTATTTTACACGAAATTTATATTACGCAGACTTAAGTCCCTTTGTAGAACATAAAACAATTTATGGCGAATTTGGGATGAATGAGAGGTACATTCGCGTTTAATAATCAAGCAGGAGAAAAGTTTGGAAACTTAATTTTAACTAGGATTACAATATAAAATATAATAGGTCCTTGTCTTAAGTTCTAGTTTACATAATGAAATCAAATCTGAATTCTGTTGGCTCGTTTTTAAGAATGGTGTAAAATAAGAATGAGGATTTTTATGCACTATTTGACCTTGGTAACGCGCCCTTAAAGTATGATGTTTTGTGGACATTAACTTTTAAATTAATCGTTCTTATTTTTCAATGGAGATAAACATTATAATTTGGTATCTTTTTCATCATAGACACTGTATTTATAATACTTTAGAAATAGAAAGTTCATTTGTACAATACTGTAGACTATCTCGTAACATTACTGCAATGAAATCTGTAACATTCCTGGACGGAAGTGCCTTAAAATTTAGTTCTTGCAATGTTTAACATCCCTGCATCATTCATTAATCAGAATACATAGGAATAAAATGCAATGTACTAGAATATACTAACGATAATTTTAACTTTTACAAAACTTATCTCAAAGTATAAACATATATCTTTTCAAAAAACTAATTTCCCGGCTATATGCCTCGATGAATATTGATATTTTCGAAAGATAATATGCACATTACCTTCAGTACAATTGTTATTAGTGTTAATGATAATGTACAAATTATTTATTTCATTTTAGTTATCCTGCTCAACCAAGCCAAATGCAAATAAAACAAAGTACTCACCAATATACAAGTTAGTTCGAACTTTAAAACATTCACAGACACGTGTTTCGGTATTTACGCTTCGTCAGTGCGACTTCTTTCAAAACTTGGGTGCAACTGATATATATTTTAAGTGGTAACCCTGCAATACCTATTAATGTTCTACCTGAACAGGATAATAAAATTTAAATTACGGAAAGTCCCCCTTACGGGATGATAATTAAAATATTACCTAAATATATCTATTATACTGTAAAAGCTCTAAAGACAGAAACAAAATGAAATGTACTAGAATATACTAGCGATCATTTTAACTTTTACAAAAACTTATCACAGATAAGAAGTATAGGCATCTTCTCAAAAAAATCAATTTCTCGGTTATATGCCTCGATGAAAATTGCTAGTTTCGAAAGACAATATGCAAATTATCTACAGTACAACTGTTCTTGATGATGAAAATGTATGTAAAGTATATACGATTGGAATTGAAACCGTATAAAAACTAAAAGCCGGCAAAAACAGTCGGTATCTCTTTATTGTACATGGGCGGAAGTAAATAGAAATGCTTGTCATAACAAAATGATAAGATTTTCGGGCGTTATTATATTATCCTCTGTTTCAAATGGTCTCCAGAAAGCCATGGTAAATTAGTAAACAATTAAAATATTTTACCTTTTATACAGTAGTAAATATTTATAAATATGAACAGTAACTAACTAAACTCCTACGCTTGATATTATAATAGGTATTTATGCGCTGCACTGGCACATAGACAGCACGATATTAGACTTCCACGTTCCAAGATAAAGAAACGATTTACGAGTTTTTTTGTGCTAGTAGGCCTGTCCGTTTTATTATCTTTAAACCAGTGCAGTCGTAGATGGTTCATTCAGGCTGATTACATTGCCAGTCTCGGACTCGCCTGCACAGTTTCAACTACCGTTCGAATCTCAATACCATTGCCAAATATATAGTTCAGTACGCACGGTCCTGTGCTTTAAAACTGACCAGTTTCAATTCCAATCGTATATACTTTAATGTAATGTCCGTTATCAGTAACAGTTGTACTGTAGGTAATATGTATATTGTTAGGTATTTACAATCTCCAGCAAACACATTGTAAGTTCAATGAATTGCAACAAGAACTTTCACAAACCACTGATTTATTACTGACTTAATTACAATAACTACTTCTTACAATTGCACATTAGTACACACTAATTACAAGTTTATTCTACGGTTAGGCCCACTACTATAAATAATTCACAACTATAGTCGGGGCAAGAATTCTAGCGATGCACGTCACAGATCGTTCTATGAATAAGACAATACTGCTAAGAATCATGAAGCCCCATTAAACTGTACCTATTTCTGAAAAAAACTTAATAACTGGGTGTCAAGAATTACTCTCTTTAACGTAATTAATGATTAAAAATTATGTTAGAATTAAAATTTCTTTAATGAGATCACTCGTGACATGCATCGCTTGAATTCTTGCCTCGACTTTAGTTACTGTTCTCCATGTTATCTTATCAATTGCTCGTACCATACATAAAACTCAACTCCGTGCGCCGATCCACTCCCTATATATATCCACGGCGATTATTCTAGAACTTTCCAGTCTATCCTTCGCGGCGTTTCTAGGCCCTTCTCGAATTTTCTATGAGGCAGTAGCGCAGGCGTGCATAAAACAATATATTGTCTTTCGTCAAGATCAATATTCAACGGGGCATACAGTCGAGAAACTGGTTTATGCATTTGCATTCAGGTAATATTTTCATTAATTAAAATATAACTTTTTCTTAATTATTTTTGTGTATTTGTAGTATATTTGTCGAAGTAAAAAGGTCCAAGTTATTTTTTGTTTCGGTTATTTATTTATCGAAATCTCAAACACGGCTACTTCGCAGATATCCTTCAAATATAGTTAATTATCGTGAAAATCTTTTGGGGTTAGGTCCAAGAGTATTAAAGAAAACTACTTTCTTAATTTGCCGACGTTTTGATATTTTTAATATCATCCTCAGGGCACTGAAAGATATAAAAGCATCTAATAGTACATCTACAACCATTCAATGTGACAAACAAACATAATATACATATTAAGAAAAATAAAAAAACAAAACATAATATATTGAAATTTTAAAAATTATTACTTGTTTTAAGGTCACTATCTAAAAATAATCACAAAATATAGTTATTAAATAATTATATTTCAAATGATTATTATTACTCTGCCCTCTACATACAAATGATTTTTTTTTAATGTAATCATTGGTGGTTGGTGTCTCTCGGATATAAGTTGTTGTTCTATCGCTCGTGCCGCATTCAAGTATTATAAACCAGAGTGATTGTTTTACTCTACTCCATTGAATTTCGTTGAACAATATCGTAAACGTTATAGCTCGATGTGTGTGTACGATACGATTTTGCATAATAAATGAAAACTGTAAATCAGCAAGATGAAGTTTCGGTTGTGCGCCACCTTATAGTTGATATGTACTCTTGAAACGCCTATAAACAATTATAATAAAATCTTCCAAGAAACTTCCACGGTTGTTGGTATGGAAAATACTTGGTTCTCAGGTTGAACCGCGTTTGAGATTATTGATGTCTCGACGTTTCGGCTCCCGTTTTGGACCGATTTTTAAGAGAAAAAAGGGTGTCAAGAAAAAAATTATTAAGAGAAATAGTGTCAGAAGAGAAACTGTCAGGATAAGTTCGACTTCGAATCCGGGGCGTCAATCTACCTACTCCCCAGATCTCAGCTTTTTTTAATGTTCGCATATATTCCCAAATATTCGAGAATATTCAGAGGCAATTTCAATGCTTCGAGAATTTTCCATCGCTTCCCGACATTTCTGTAGCCTGTAAATCCAAAAATAAAGGTACTTATTTCCAAAAATGGGTAATGTACGAAATGTTATTTTAAACAATTGTTAGTCAACTTAAGGGTGCCTTACCAAGGTCAAATAGTGCGTAAAATATCATTATTCTTATTTTACACAATTCTTAAAAACGAGCCAAGATAATTCAGAATAACTGATTTTATGACGTAAACTAGTAAACTAAAGACAAGGACCTATTATTATATTTTATATTGTAATCCTAGTTAAAATCAAGTTTCCAAAATTTTCTCCTCCTTGATTATTCAACGCGAACGTACCTCTCATTCGTAACAAATTCGCCATAAATTGTTTTATATTCTACAAAGGGACTTAAAGATTCAAATAAAATATAATACGATGTAGTATAAAATAAAATAACATGAAAAAAACTGAAAAGTTTGCATAATATTTGCTCCTATTAAAGTATTATGTCGAATACGAATATGTTAAATTTCGTGTAAAATAGTTGAGCGTTTTGCTACTGCATGGCAGCAGCATAGCGATGACATCGCTTCGTGCGCGGCAAAGTAGGGTCGGGCTCATAATATGTAATTTTTAGTGCCTGAAATAGCGTTTAAAATTTGGTTTCATTATTTTCCCCTATTAATGTTAAGAAATGACATTGCCATTAAAAGTATTGCTGATTATATATTTTTGGGATTAATGACTCACTACTTATTAAGATTGACAATACCTTGATCTCTACCACAATATGAAAAAACCTGCCCAAATGAAGTAATGGCTATTTATATATCCTTTTTATTTTTTCTCGGTTTCTCTGAAGAAATGTAGGTAGTTACTATGTTTTTTATGGTTAAAACATTTTATAATAATAAAATTACAAAAGGTGTACCAGTTGTATTCATTATATTAGAACACAACAATTTCATTCAAGCTTACTTCACAATTCCCGAATTAATATGTGAATAGTTAAATCTTGGAAGGGATTAAGGTTATAAATTATGTACGATTGTCGATTTTAGTAAAACTGATGTCTGCAAAATAGTTCTAATTTATTTTTGTTTACTTATTTTTAGTAACTATCTGTGACACTGCTATTAAATATTACTTTCTAATAACGGTTATACTGTTTATTAGAAAATACCATTACTATACATAGTGTACTATAATTATACCAAGGAAGTAAGTGCATTTTTTATCACTGAGTGTGAAGAAACAATTACAGGAGGAATTAAAAAGAACTTTCGCTTTGTCGTATATTGGTACAAACTATTTATTTTTTTGCATTCCGCAGTGTAACAGTGCGCTATGACTATTGCAATAATCATCCCTTTTACTCCTCGAGGGACAGAACCCACTTTCAACACTTCAATCCTAAAAAATGACAATTAAACTAGCACTCTTAGACCACAGAATACTAAAACATTGTTTTTGAGATGGGAAATGCTCTTTATTAAATAACTATAAACATTTAAGTTATATCACACAAACATGAATAATATTTATTACTCAAACTACACTTATATCATAGGTAAATAAATATGTTATGTGTTTCTGATAGCTAAATTCGGTGATTTACTAATATTTCGTCTTTTATGCCAACTAAATACGCGCAACCCACAATACTTGAAGATGTTCTGTGTGTCATCGAGGTTTTGCAAAAATTTGTTGTAACTGGTACATAAAATCGCGAGCAAACGCAGTCTTAAAATTAAAAATATTTGTACTTTAATGGAAGGAAATCCGGTGTACACTTCTGTCACCTTCCCTGCTTTTTTTCAGAATAATAATTGTCTTTTCTCTCAGCGCATATCGCTCTGATTTGACCTGTCCGCTGACAGAGACGTCCTTCCTTTTAGCGCAGCCCGATGACACTCTTCACTATCCACGCTCTACGGAGCGGAAAGATACGGAAATAAAGCTGGAGAGGTGCCTTGAACAAATGCAATTCCGCATTTAGAAAACGTGAACACTTTGATGTACAATTCTGTCGAACACAGATTTCAACATCAATACACAATGGAACGGCCGGCCAGCTGGCTACCGACTGATAACAATTAACGAACTGAAAAATACAAAAAAAGGCCGCCGAGTACAGATAAGTTTTATTGGTAAATGGATGCTCGGGTGTCCGCTGTTTTATACATACGAGTGTGTCCATTAACTGGATGGTCTGACGGTAATGTATACATAATAAAATTGATCGAAGATGAACTCCCATTTTAGCACAAACATATCTATTCTGCCGAATAACAATATTTTATTAACACAAATCACTTATTCTTACAAGGGGTCGTTTGCGTTTGTTGTGAAAGTCAAACTGAATTAGAATGCCATTCGGGAATTTCTCAGACTGGCATGTGGAAAAAAACGCTAATCTGCCCGGAACATGAACGATGAATAATAAAGAGGGGCGAATTTAAATAACGAGGAAATTTCGTCGCAGATAGATCGAAGTGACCTAGAAAGTCTGTCTGACAGAGCGAGGGAGATAACATTTTTAGATACGAAATTTGTTTTATGAACATGTTAGCTTTTATTTCGGGATATAAGTGGAGTAAAATAGTAAACAAACATGTCTATAAAGGTTTTTTACTTCGTCTCGAAGATCTGAAATGGATCCACCACCCACATACTGCTTTAATCAATCGATCCAACAAAAATGAAAATTTTACTACAAAAAATGAGTACATATGAAACACAAAAGATAGGCGTAATCTGAGTAAATATACCCTTCACGGTTGGGCATACGTATAGTGTATACGACCAGAATTGAAACCGTATAAAAACTAAAAGCCGGCATCTCTTTATTGTTTTTCTTATGACAAGCATTTCTATTTATTGTAGAGGAAAACGATAAATGAAAACGGTCACAGACGTAGTGGGGAATAGAGAGGGTAGTGGCTATGCATAACGCATAGCTGTTTGTATCACATCATGTTTTACGTCTTTTATGTCGCGTGCATTAGAATGAGAGAGAAGGTCAGGCTTGTGTTGTTTGCCAACTAGCACGAACGACATGTGAGATATGGTACTTCAGAGGCGGACTTAGTTTACTTTCATATACGGCGGAGTGTACGGGTGTAAGTGCAATTAATACATTAGTTTATATTTGTCTTTTTGCCGGTATGTAACTTATTTATTACAAAAATGAGTCGATCGAGTGATTGTGAGTGTGAAAGTGACAGTTATAGTGATTTCAGTGATAAAGAAAATAAAATTCCAAATGAGTTTCAAGGGAGAAAAAAACGGCATTTAAGCAGTGACGGGAAACAAATTTGTTTAAATGTGTATAATACTCTTTTAGAGTGACAAACTAATGACTTTAACTTGCGTGATTTAGATATATTAAGGGAAACAGAATCTTTAACCCACGTTCCCTATTCCACAATGTACAAACTAGTGAAAACTGGTGTTACCGAAAGAAAGCAACGTTGCGACGCTGGTATATCAAAAATTTTAGATCCATCAATAGCAAAACTTTTAAAAAATGTAATTTATGATGCATATCAGAAAAATGAAATCCCGACTGTTGACGTGGTAGACAGAAAACTAAAGGGAATGGATTGTCCTTTGAAATATACGACAAGAACTTTAAGGAACTGGCGATTATGGAAAGCAGACGAATGGTGGATTGGCGACATTCATATCTAGAGGAGATTAAAAAGTTCAGAAGGGAAAATAGAACAATTTATTACCTAGATGAAACTTGGTATGACACTCACGATACCGTAAAAAAAGGATGGACTGATGGAACTGAAAAATGTCTACCACAGTCATTGCCTCCAAATAAGGGGACTCGATTGGTTATATTACACTGTGGATCAGGTGATGGATGGGTAGATAATGCATTGAAACTATGCGGGAAAAACATGGAAGAGTGTAACGTGGATTATCACAAGAATATGGAGGGAGTAATTTTTGAAAAATGGTTTGAAAATACTCTAATTCCAAAATTAAAGCCAAATAGTGTTATTGTTCTTGACAATGCGAAGTACCATTCAAGAGAATTATATAAAATTCCTAATAAGAGTTCGACTAAATTGGAGTTGCAAATTTTTTTAACGGATCACGACCTATATTATATGGACAGTTATACTAAAGCAGAATTGTTGGAAGTCCTTCATACGAAAACATTTGAGAAGAATTATGTTATAGACAGTATAGCTGAAAGATTTGGTCACAAAGTTTTAAGATTACCACCATACTATTGTATTTTCAACCCAATAGAATTGATTTGGAGAAAATTGAAAAAAAATATCAGAAAAGGAAATACTTTTCCAAAATTCGACAAAAAAGTGATAGAGTTAATTAAAAACGAAGTGTCCAAAATTACCAAGGAAGATTGGGAAAATAGAATTGCCAAAGTGATTAGAATTGAGGATGATTATTTGAAACTTTGTGAATTTTATAAAAATGGGGAAAATAAATTCATTATAAATTTAGAAGAGGATAGTTCATCATCTGAAAATGAAGAAGAGGGGGAGAACGCACAGGATTCTGAGGAAGAAGTGATTGTGATGACTTGTGATTGAAGAAGTGGTAGTGATATATATAAGTTTATTATTTGTGTCCGTTTTTGTGTTCAATGATAATGATCGTGATATCAAGCTTATTATTTATGTCATTTTGTGTGTTCGTAAGTATTTTAATCTATTTTTATTTATTTAAAGAATTCAATTATATTTAATTTTATTTATTTGGAGAATACATATTTTATTTACGAAAATTTACTATTTCGAGTTTTGTTTCTGTTTTTAGAGGTTTATTGTTTTTTTTAATTTATTTTGAGAATACCTATATATTTTTTTACTGTTACTATTTTAAGTTTTTTTTTTGTTTTTAGATGTTTATTGTTATTTTTTTTATTTATTTTGAGGATACCTATATATTTTTTTACTGTTACTATTTTAAATTTTTTTTGTTTTTAGAGGTTTAGTTTTATTTTTTTGTATAATTTTCTTTATCCTGTACTAATATTCTTTACCTATCCTATCATGGCAAGATATGCTCATACCTCCCCGTGGTTCTTGCTAGGTAGTAACAATTTACTCAAATATTAAGTGAACTAGGATACTGTAACTAATGTATAGTCAGTAGTGTAAATTGTTGCCAGCTAAACTGAGCCCACACAACAAAAGCCAACGCAATTTTCTTATGGAAAAGTGACTTCCGTTAAATTGGTTGAATTTTTGATATGTTGTGTATCCTATCTCTGTATCAAATGCATCAATGTCTCACATTTGTTTAATAACACCTAAACAATATAATTGATTGTCTTATCATATCATATGACGTCATAGCAGGTCATGTCGTGTCACAGAACCTCATAGTGGTCACTTTGAATTTTATTGTGATCTGAGCACCTAGAAGTAAGAGAAAAGAATGTTATTTAAATCATGATGTTCTATGACACGATATTACATGCTATGACGTCATATGACGTGACGACGTTTGAGATTATATGACGTAATATTTCAATAAATAAACCATGACAGTTATGAGGTGTTTTCAAACCACTGTGAGACCCTAGAAGCAAAAAAAAGAGTGCTGATTTAACCCAGACCCATACACCTCAAATAAACGATAATTCTTACTTTAGCAAGCTTTATCTCAAGACTGTGAAAGTTTGTCAATTTGTGCCAATTGAGACATTTGATCAGAGAGATGGGATACACAACATATGAAAATTTCAACCAATTTAACGCAAGTCACTTTTCCATAAGAAAATTGCGTGGTCCTTTAAAAGTGTAAACAGACATACGTACACAATATAGTTAAGTTCGGGCCTGCCTTCTTAGCGTCTCACCTCGCACCCCCCCTCTCAATTTCCTCTTTCCCGCACTATACCTCCGCAAGAGATGCCGACTGTTTTTGCCGGCTTTTAGTTTTTATTCGGTTTCAATTCTAGTCGTATACACTATACTCCAAGTATTCTCCAATTTCATCCTCGAGTATAAAAATACTTCTCTCACAATAAACATTAAAAAATACTCCATGACTTGTGAAATCCATGTGTTGATAAACCAATTATTTTGAAATTTGATACATATTTTAGAGTCAAAATGGCCAACTTTGTGTTTTACAATTACTTATTATGTAAACAAGTCGACAAAAAATGCGTTTCAAAATTTGGTTCTCGGACAAAACAAAATTTACTAATAATGGTATGTTCAACTATATGTGGTACTAGGATCACGAAAATCCGAGATTATTTAGGTAAGGAGGTTTCCAACACATGGTTCATTTCCATTAATGGTTCCCTAACTGGTGAAAGGTAACCTACTTCAGAATTAGAAAAAAATTAAGTGTTTTCATCAAGATGGGGCAGAACCTCAAGAAACTTGTGGTGATCGACGGATTGGTACCAATGGTCCAGTAAAGTGGCCACCTAAGTTACCTGATCTGGCGCCTCTTGATGACCCTTTTTATCTGTTGAAGATAGTCTCACAACAAAGGTTCCAACTAACTGGACTAGGAACCAATGATTTCAGTATTACTGGTAATCGTAAATGTCATCATTACCAAAATATTTGAAAGTAAATACTTTCGAGTTAATTCTCCAAGTATTTGCACTTAAATTTTTGCGAGTATTTTTTTAGTACTCTGGCTAGCGCCTTCTATTTATTACGAATTGTCAATCTTAAGTAATCAACATTTCGACTAGTGTGTAAACTGCATAAAAATCGCAAATACGGCACGCGAAAACCGTATCAAGCGAGCACTCAAACAAAATAAAAAAAATCGCAAAGGTAGAACTTCGAAGTAACGCTGGTGTTTTTAGTTTGTAGGTCATTTCCATGGCTGCCTCGATCGAGCGTAATTTAAAGTTGGCCCCGATAACACTTTTAAATAAAACGTATATAAAAGAGGTGGCCAAACGGCAAACTCGGAGTAATTAAACTTCGAGATGAGACTGAAACTCCGAACTTCCCAGCCTGTTTGTTAATTTACTGTGCGAGGGATTATGTGGGGGGCGTTCAGTTGAGGATGCCGAAAACAAGGAGACGGATGACACATCATACAGAGGAATAAACCAAAATAATACGATAAACAAATTGAATATCTTCACTTATTCCATGTTTAACATTTGTCGTCATTTTTCATTTCGGTACCAAGAATTTACAGTGTCTGTAAAAAAGCAATCAGCAGACTTACAAATATTTCTAGTAAAACATTAATGCAAGAGATCACATTCATCCTGGGTACATTGAAATTCTAGTTGAACAAAAAATCTGCAAACCGACATAGAGGGTTCAAGTTTAAGACTGTCGATAACATAAAAGCCACAGTAGTCTAGGCGGCGTACAGGACCGTACGAACTGTAACCGCGACGCATGTTTATATGTACCAGTTCCAACTAATTTTTGCAAAACCTCGATGACACACAGAACATCTTGAAGTATTGTGGGTTGCGCGTATATAGTTGGCATAAAAGACGAAATATTAGTAAATCACCGACTTTAGCTATCAGGAACACATAACTGAGGTGGTATAATTCATACAAGTATATAATAGTTTGAATAACAAATACGTAGGTATCTACAACATCAGGAAACGTGCAGACTTTATTCATGCGTAATACTTAAATGTTTATAGTTATTTACTAAAGAGGAAATTAGTGAGCCATGTAGAAACTTTTCTGTATACCGTTAATAAGAATCTATACCACAATAAAAAATAAAAAAATTACCCTTGAGCATTTCCCATCTCAAAAACAATGTTTTAGTATTCTGTGATCTAAGAGTGATATTTTAATTGTCATTTTCGAGGACTAAAGTATAGAAAGTGGCTTCTGTCCCTCAAAGAGTAAAAGAGATCTGTACGCTTACTCCTTGAAAATGATTATTACAATAGCAATAGCGCGCTGTTAGACCGTGGAGTGCGAACAATTAAATAGTTTGTACCAATATACCACAAAGCGAAAGCGCTTTTAATTCCTCCTGTAATTGATCCTTCACACTCGGTGATAAAAAATGCACTTGTCCCTTGGTATAATTATAATACACTATGTATAGTAACGGTATTTTCTAATAAACGGTACAACCATTTATTAGAAAGTAATATTTAATAGCAGTGTCACCAACAGATAGTTACTGAAAATGTGTGAACAAAAATAAATTAGAACTATTTTGCAGACATCAGTTTTACTAATTCGTTCTTCCTTCCAAGATTTAATATATTATTCACATATTAATTCGGGAATTATAAGTTTGAATGATATTGTAGTGTTCTAATATAATGAATACAACTGGTGCATCTTTTGCAATTTTTTTATTATAAAATGTTTTAATCATAATAAACATGGTAACTACCTAATTTTCTTCAGAGAAACAGGGTAAAAGAATATATATAAATAGCCATTATTTCATTTGAACAAGCTTTTTCGTATTGTGGTGGAGATCAAAGTATTGTCAAACTTAATAAATACAGAGTAATTAATCCCAAAAATATATAATCAGCAGTACTTGACGATGCCATTTCTTAACATTAATATGAGCAAATAATTAAACCAAATTTTAAACGCTATTTCAAACACTAAAAATGGCAAATTAGGAGCTCACTGCTTTGCGGCACACGAAGCAATGTCACCTCTATGCTGCTGCCTATAGTAGCAAAACGCCCAACTATTTTACACGAAATTTAACATATTCGTATTTGACACAATACTTTAATATGAGCAAATATTATGCCGACTTCACTTTTTTTCATGTTATTTTCTACATCGAATTATATTTTATTTAAACACAAGTTCCTTTATAGAATATAAAACAATTTATAGTTAATTTAGGACGAATGAGTGATACGTTCGCGTTGAATAATCAAGGGGGAGAACATTTTGGAAACTTAATTTTAACTAGAATTACAATATAAAATATAATAGGTCCTTCTGTTAAGTTTGTTAGTTAACATACATAATGAAATCAATTCTGAATTCTGTTGGCTCGTTTTTAAGAACTGTGTAAAATAAAAATGAGGATATTTTACGCACTATTTGAATTTGGTAACGCATCCTTAAAACGTTGACAAAGGAGAAAAGAAAATTTAATCGTTTAGACCCAAACTTATTTACATATGACGCATTTTTCAATTCGCGCACATGTCTACGGTTCACCCTGTATGCAGGCCCAGACCGGGCCAACCGGCTAGGTAAAATTACTAAAGCTCGAGGTCGAATGTCATCGATCCACAAAACCACGCCGTCTTTCTTCTTGACACCCATCTACAAGGGCTGTGCTTACACCCTTCAGAACTCTACAAACATAATAATATATATGGAGAAAATGAAGGGCGTTACAACATTGGATTTAAAGTGATATAACAATAATTGTTTGATATATATAGAACACCGAATTGAGCAAAATTCAATCGAAATGAAAAGACTCTCGAAATCATTTCAATAAAATCCCATTCTAACCAAGGGAAATCAGAACTCTATTAAATCATCAAACAGGAATACCAACCAATACCCTATTCATTTTAAGCAAAGGCAACGAGTTATAAAGTACAATAGAAAATTTACAGAGTACATTTAATATAAATATACAATCTAGAAATAACTTATATAGACCAAGCATAAGATATTTATGGAAGAAATTCATTATTCATATACTTTTTAATTGTTAAATTTGGGGTAAAATAATTTAACATCTGCATATTTAGATTTTTCGCCCACCATAACTTTTAAAACATTAGAAAGTAGGTTAAGGGTGCGTTACCAAGAACAAATAGTGCGTTAAATGTCCTCATTCTTATTTTATACAATTCTTAAAAACGAGGCAACATAATTCAGAATTGATTTCACTATGTTAACTAGCAAACGTAACACGAGGACCTATTATATTTTATATTTTTAATAAATAAATAAATAAACACCACATAAATTAGACAACCCCCAATTCCAGAAGCCAGAGCTTGTGCGGAAGGGGGCTACACATTGAAAAAACGCGAACATACAACCATTTCCTCCGACAGTGCCAGTGCCGGAGCCAGGATTCGAACCCGGTGGTGCAATGTCCGTGTGATTAATCCCGATTGCTACCTCGCGCCTGAACCCACTCGGCTATCGACCAGACAATATTACAATCCTAGTTAAAATTAAGTTTCTAAAATTTTCTCCTCCTTGATTATTTAACGCGAACGTACCACTCATTCGTCCCAAATTCACCATAAATTGTTTTAAATTCTACAAAGGGACTTAAATACTCAAATAAAATATAATACGCTGTAGTATAAAATAAAATATAATACGTTGTAGTAAAAAATAAAATAACATGAAAAAAAAGTGAAAAGTCTGTATAATATTTGCTCCTATTAAAGTATTGTGTCGAATACGAATATGTTAAATTTCATGTAAAATAATTGGGCGTTTTGCTACTACATGGCAGCAGCATAGCGGTGACATTGCTTCGTGTACCGCAAAGCAGGGTTGGGCTCATAATTTGTCATTTTTAGTGCTGGAAATAGCGTTTAAAGTTGATTTAATTATTTGCTCATATTAATGTTAAGAAATGACATTGTCATTAAAAGTATTGCTGATTATATATTTTTGGGATTACTCAACATTTTATTAAGATTGACAGTACTTTGATCTCTACCGCAATACGAAAAAACCTGTCCAAATGAAGTAATGGCTATTTATATATAATATCCCTTTTATTTCTTTCCTGTTCCTCTGAAGAAAAGTAGGTAGTTGCTATATTTTTTATTATTATAAAATTGTATAATAAAAAAATGCAAACGATGCACCAGCTGTATTCGTTATATTATGTTTTCTTAACCGCCTCTCAAGTTACCTCAGTAACCCCCTTAAGGATCTTGTGCTAGGTCAAGAAAGACGAGGCCCTACAGTTTAATTTGGACTCCGAACTACACTTGGGGCAATTTTTTTAATGAAAAATTGTTTCGCCTTGCGGGAATCGAACCCACTTCACTAGGCAACTCAGTTTGCTAGCCAGACGCTTTAACACACTGAGCTACCGGACACTACAATTTCATTCAACCTTACTGCACAATTCCCGAATTAATATATTAAATCTTGGAAGGAATTAGGGTTATAAATTATGTACGATTATCGATTTTTAACTGATGTCTGCAAAACAGTTCTAATTTATTTTTGTTCACAAATTTTCAATAACTACCTGTTGGTGACACTGCTATTAAATGTTAGTTTCAAATTAACGGTTGTACCGTTTATTAGAAAATACGATTACTCTACATAGTGTACTATAATTATACCAAGGGACTAAGTGCATATTTTTATCACCGAGCGTAGAGGATCAATTACAGGAGGAATTAAAAAGCACTTTCGCTTTGTGGTATATTGGTATAGTTCAAGTAGGGATATCCCGAGACATAAAAAACTCAACAAAAACTTTACGACCTCATTAAAATACCGGTACTCTTTGTAGTGCTTTTCGCAAATTGACTCGCTTATAGGCTTTTAATGTGCGTCGGGAATGTTTAATGTTAGGCTTGGCGCCATAGCCCGCGGCGATATAATTATGTTGTAAAGTTTTTGTTGCGTTTTTTATTTACTGGAATCTATTTACTTTAACTAGCGCTATGGCCCGCGGCGATAATAATTATGTCGTAAAGTTTTTGTTGCGTTTTTTATGTATCGGGAACTTATTACTTGAACTATGCAAACTATTTAATTTTTTGCACTCCACGGTCTAAGAGTGCGCTATTGCTATTGTAATAATCATTTTCAAGGAATAAAGTACAGATCTCTTTTACTCCTCGAGGGACAGAAGCCACGTTCTACACTTTACTCCTCGAAAATGACAATTAAAATAGCACTCTTAGATCGCAGAATACTAAAACATTGTTTTTGAGATGGGAAATGCTCAAAAGTATTTTTTTTATTTTCCATTATTGTACAGATTCTTATAAACGGTGTACAGAAAAGTTTCTACTGGCTCACTAATTTCCTCTGTATTAAATAACTCTAAACATTTAAGTATTACATACAAACATGAATAAAGTCTGTACATTTCCTGGTGTTCTAAATACCTACATATTCATTATTCAAACTATACTTATATATCAAATTATACCACAGCACTTATGTGTTCCTGATAGCTAAGTAAATTCGGCGATTTACTAATATTTCGTCTTTTGTGCCAACTACATACGCGCAACCCACAATTCATCAAGATGCTCTGAGTGTCATCGAGGTTTAGCAAAAATTTGTTGTAACTGGTACATATAGACATAAAATCGCCTCGCGGTTACACTTCGTACGGTCCTGTACACCGAATCTGGTTCCTAGACTGATGTAATTCGATTGCTTACAAATTTTCTCGCGATTAACTGGTGCATGCAAACCAAGATGCAAACGCAGTCTTAAAAGTAGATTTACAAACTTTTTACTCTATTAAATATGTGTAAAGTGGGCTTTGCCTCATCGATTAATACGACAAACAGAATTCAATCGTGTCGGAGTGCGTCTATATGGATATTTTCGTGTTTTTTAAGGCATCTTTACGCGTTCTAATTTGATTTCGAGTGATTATAGGATACGAGAGCAAATTCCATTTTACGCATAATTAATTACATATAAGCGTTAATAAGTTACTAGTTTATGGTCTATTTGGGAATGGGAGAGGAATAAATTACTTAAATACGGACCGACTATTTTTTTTTTCATTTATAGAAATGGAAATGTAAACAATAATTTTTAAGTATCTTTAACAATGTATAGGTTGTAACTTGAAACTTTGCTATTCGTGTTTTATTTATTTTTTTAACACTTTCCCGGCAATATCCGCGTGGCACTGACTTGATGATATCCAAAAAAATAAAACTGACAAGACAGTCTTGTCATCCTACTCCATTGCAACTAGAAAAGTACGATAAGTTCATTCGCGTGTTTTTAATAACAGCTAGAAATAATATTTACGTAAACAAATATAATTTAGGGAAACATTTCTTAAACTTTAAGATACGCCAAAAATAAAAAGATGATCTTATTTTGAAAGAAAAGAAAGTATTTATATGATTTATTTTTACCTCCTGGCAATCCTATTTTTATTTTAACTGAACTCTTTAAAAATAAAAATTTCTAAAAAGGAATGTTCGATACACGTAATTTACTGTTTTTGTGAAACTATTGTGTTTTATTATCGTGAGATATGGGTGCTAATTTTTTACAAATGATAATGATAGTTATTTTAATCAAAGAAACTTTAAATGATTGAATCCTTGTGGAATCCTACTGGAAAGTTAAATAACTTCCATAAATGTTTCACATGGCGTTTTGAAAATTCAGCCTGCATCATCAGGAGATAATTAAAATCTACGCTTTTTGAAACAAGGGGACATTGGATATCAAGTATAAAATCAACCATTATCTTTCATATTTATCGACATCCATTGCTATTGTATTTATTTCTCAAGGGTTTAACTGCTGTTTTAATAACACTGACGAGTATATTTATAGTAACAGAATTCGTATCACATTATTATCACACTATCGAGCACCTCGGTAGCCTGTTATCAAAAACTTTAACCTCTAAACAATGATGTAAACTATTTCACAAGGTATAGAGCATAATATGACGATCAAATTCCGAGGTGAAATTCCTGGCGTTCCTGAACAATAATTTTCCAATATGAAATTCTACCTAAACAAACTGTTGTGAACGCTGCTATCGTTTATTTTCTGAGAGAAAATTAAACAACTATTTCCGTGGTCTCAGCGGCGTTATTTATCAGAAAGGAAATTCAAAAAAATTTGTGGCTTATCGCGATCGTCTGTTGAAATGTTGTGCTGTTTCGTCATTCGACATTACTATATTTAATACAAGAATATACATATCTTCCTTTTACTTTCGATAGTCTCTTTATTTGGGTGCATGTGTAAAAATGGTATATATAATTCTATGGAAATTGTGAAAGTACGGAAGAATCATATTACTATATAGACAGGCTAATTCTGTATTTAGAAAAAAGGTAGCTCTTACAGAGTACAATCATTAAATAAATGTTCAGAATAGGCATTGAAACAACTTACTTTACATTAGCTTAAGAATGTATATGCAATCAAAACTCACTCTCTGAATAGAAATGGCTCGAATAAAGTTGCCGAAACTGCTCTGTAGCCTCTGTAAACTTTCTTAGTATCTATAAAATCTCTTTTATAGTTGTTAGAACATCAATCATTACTTTTCCGCTGTAACTGTAATAAGATTTCGCCGGAATCGGCAACTTTTCCGTAGCGATCTCCCATACATTTGAAATGCCTCTCGAAGCAAGAACTTTTCTCCGAGTTGTTCCCAGCTTGCTTGAGGAAAGTTTTAAGGGCCTAATATAAAGTCAGACTGTCGAGTAGACGTGTTGTCAAATCGCGTGTCCTCCTTACCCGACTGAAAATTTTTCGATGCAACGTTATTGATTATTCGTTTGGACCAGTGCAGCATTTAACTAGCCTACAGAATGATAAAACCCACACATAAGGCGGCCGCCCTTTAAGATTTCTTAAATCAGTTCGAATATTAGTCAATTGGACATTGAAATTTTACCAAAATAATCTCAGGATTAGTTATTAGTTTTAGATTTCTGGAAATAATTGTAGTCACTATAAATGAATTATGTTTCGGTATTTAACCGGCCAATTGCAAAATAATGGTCTCAAGAAAATCAGCATTTATTGAGGGAGGATAATTTTCAGGAGCGTTTTGGATTAAACGTTTGGCTGGGAATAAATTTGTCCGGTAAAATTTAAAGGATCTTTGAATTATACAATATCATTAAGCTTCCAACAAACTGAGGTTGAAGATTTTTTGAGGAATTTCCTTTGAATTTAGAACAGGAAATCTATATTTAGCACATAGCGCCCCTCCCAGTAACTTTAGCTTTAACTTTCAAGGAATTGCAACGAATGATCCCCAATATGAGAAAAAGGAACAAACAAAAAATGTAGTAAATGAAGAAAATGTAAGTCATACTTTTGAGCGTGATTGAAGATCCTCATCGTAGTATAAGAGAATTGGCAAGAGAAAACGATATAAGCCTATCTTCAGTTCATCGAATCCTACAAAAAAATAAATGTCATCCCTCACATTCAACTAATGCAGGAACTGATTGATAAAGATTATAAAACATTTTTTGGGGAGGAATCGTTGGGGATTATGTAATAGGACCACATTTTTTTTATATTGACGTGTGAATGGTCAAATTTATTTGGAATTTTCGCAAGACAGCTTGGAAGAATTACTGGAGGATGTCCCCGGGGATATTAGGGAGAAAATGCGGTACCTCCATGATTATTATTATTATTAGCCTATACTCGAGTCCGAGTATAAAAAAAATGTTACAGTCGATAGATTGTGTGTAATAAAAAACATTAAAAGGTGTAGTCTATTGTAATTCCCATTCATCTACGGTGCACACGACTATGACTATAGAGGCCAATTCGGGAGAGCACATGTCGACCGCAGTCAGGACAAACATAGACCTGGTTAGGTCTTGGATTCGGCCTTCTTGCAGCAACATTTCCTTGATAGCTGGCCACAACCTCTCGCCATTCGGTTCTGTCCGCTGCAAGTTGTTCCCATTGCTCGTCTGGAATACCGCAGGATTTTAGATTTTCATGGGGAACGTCTTTGAACCTCTTTCGTTGACCGCCACGCCTTTTCTACCGCTTAGCAATTCACCATAAAGTGTACATTTAGGAAGGCGGTTATCATGCATACGATGAACGTGACCTGCCCATCTTAGGCGTGCTCTTGAAATAGGCACCTCAATTGGAAGGATGTTTGCTCTCCTGAGTACTTCCACGTTTGATATGTGATGGAACCAACGGATTTTCATCATACTTCTGAGGTGTCTTTGCTGAAAACGTTCTAATTCTTTCACATGACGACGGTAAGTGACCCAGCTTTCACATCCATATAGCAGTGTTGAAATGACAACTGCTCTGTAGACAGCCATTTTCGTTGACAAAGCAAGGTCGTGGTTGTCAAATACTCTCTCTCTAAGTCCCCAGAATGCTCTAGATGCAGCGTTAATTCTATTGCGAATCTCGCTGTCCATGTTTGCTTTGTCATTAACAACATTGCCTAAGTAATTGAACTGATCCACCACTTCAAGAGAATTTCCGTTAAGCGTAATGTCTATTTGGTTCACTTGATGAGGAGTTGACATAATCTTAGTCTCTCCAATGTTGATTTTAAATCCCAAGGAATCATAGCTCTGGGCATACACATCTAAAAGTTCTTGAAGCTCTTCCGGCGTAGAGGCTAAAAGTGCACAGTCAACCGCATATGTCAGTCATCCGCTCCATGATGGAGCACCTGTGCACCACACTGCAGCTATTCACGAACATTTAAACGACGCTTTTCCAAATGGTGGGATAGGAAGAGGAGGACCCCATAGTTGGCCTGCCAGAAGCCCTGATTTGACCAAAATAGACTTCTTTTTGTGGGGCTATGTTAAGGAGCAAGTGTACAAAGCTCATATAACTACAAAAGAAAATATGAAAGAATAAGGGAAATTTTTCAGGAAATTGCTCTCCACTGTTTTACGAAAGTACTCTATAGTAGTAGACAAAGAGATAGAGCGGTTGTAATTTTTGGAAACCCAAAACAAGTAGTAACTGTTAAAACGTAAATCGTGCAATCCCAGTCCATATAACTTCACTCCGGCTCGATTAATAATACCCTCCGCAAAAGCTTTCTAAATACTCATTATATTTGGAATGGAAAGGGGCTAAAAGTTTGTTCGCGCGGCGCGGCGGTCGGAATTAACCGAAAAACGTCATACCCACCGCGGGATAGTTACGAAACTTTAAATTGTGTCCCCTGTAAAAAAGTTTAATTCGTTAAAAATTTATACCCCAAGTATGAACAAAGTTATAAATCCGAAAGTTTTACAAACTCGCCAACGACATCAACTCGAAGGCGAAAAAAGTTTAATTGTTTTTAGCCTAACATAGAAAAGGGATGATCATTAAAAATGCATTGGGGCGATCCGAATGACGCATATTCGAATCGAACTTTTCCATTTTCCACAACACGCTTAATGAAGAAACTTTTTTGAGTTAATTGACTGGGGTTTATTATAATATACTTCTGTCTCTGATACAAAACGAATAAAACTTTTGACAAGAAAATAAGATTTTTCCTACCACTCCGGCTGACTGTCTTTATAAATAAAAATAAATGGGATTTTTTTATTTTTCCGACAGTAGCACAAACTGCCTTTACAGTGCCGTACTCGAGGTGTCAATATACGCACATTCGCACAATATCAGAGGTGTGCAGAGCACTGACCAAAAGTGCTCGCGAGCACTAAGCACTGACAAAAAGTGCTCAAATTTTCGAGCACTAAGCACTGTTAATAATAAAGTGCTCGTAGTTACTAAGCACTCTGAAAAAGTGCTTAAAATTCACGAGCACTAAGCACTTTTAAAAAATCATGTAGGCTAGAACTTGAATTCAGTGTTATTTATAAAAAAAAGGATGAGAGACAACAAAAGCAGCCCAGAAAAATAATGTAGGATAATTTGCTGAATGCAGCACTCTTTCCGCTTTCGGACTATATTTTGTTTGACAATTTTGTATTTTTTGTTATGTAACACTGTATTTTTTATGAATATATCTATCTCTATCATATCATCAGGATTTATGTTCCAGTTCTCTAAAATCTTCGTTTCTTAGGTCAGTTGCTCGCGAGCACTTAAGTGCTCGTAAGCTCTTTCAGATTACTCGCGAGCACTTTATGCGATTACTAAGCACTAAGCCCTTTCATAAAGTGCTGGAAGCACTAAGCACCGTTTTTAAAAAGTGCTCCTAAGCATAGTGCTCTCGAGCACAAAAGTGCTTAGGCAAGCACTAGGCACAGTGCTTAGGACCAGCTCTGCACAATATTAACATTCAGTAAATTGCAGACGTCCGTGATAACCATCACGATAGTATATTAAACTAGTTTTTATCATTGGATTATTAAGTTCGTACAACCCTTACATACGGAAGAGCGTCATTTTCAAGAGTGGTATCACGGCTAAGCAGCTGCCGCCAAATAGCCCAATACAATGGGGCGAAGTTTGTCGATTTGGATGAAATAATTCAGAGCGGACTGGAATTTTTGGAACAGGCTTATTTTGTGGTGCTTTTTAACATATATTATTAAAATAAAGATGTCGAACAGTAATAACATGAATATTCCATCCCCCAGTTTAATTAGTTTTAAGTGTTGTAAAATAAATCATGTAGAGTCTAGTATACTTTAACTTGGCGTGTGTATGTATGAGTTAGTATTTCCGTACGATTTCATTTTCTCCCATATTGTACACAAAGTTAAAGCAATAGTCCAGAAACATTGTCTACGTGGACAATATTTCTGGATATTTGTGTACAAGAGAAAATGAAATCGTACGGAAATATTAACTCATACACACGGCAAGTTAAAGTATACTAGACTATACACATTTGGTATGTATTAAATGTTTCAGTGTGTTTTATAAGTGTTGTTTGCCATGTTTTAAAAATAAACTTCGTTTTGTGAGAGATAATTAGATTATCTGCTGTAAAGACATTGACGACAGTGAGTACCAACGACTTCAGAATAGGATAGACAAGGCATCCTCTTGTTTGTTGTGTATCATTTATTTGTTTACATTGCTTTAAAAATAAATACTGCTACTCAGCAGTCTATTGGCTAAAGGCACGTGGGTATATGCGCACGCAGTCCCTCTCAACATGTTTTGTTTACAATCCAGTTGCAGCGTTGGCCGCCATTTAAGTGTTTGTGATAAACCGAAGTTAAACGTTGTAATTACAGTGGTTTTGTAGTGTTCTTGAAGACAGAATTTGTTATTGTGAGTAGCCAATGGGAAAATATTGTGTTAATTGGAGTTAATCGATCTTTTCACAGGTAGGTGAAATTATCTCATAAGCGTAGCCTCGGGTTGGAACGACAAATAAGCAAAATTGTAAATGTTCAGTGCAATAATATTGGAAGTATAGAAAATGTTTTTATGTTTTAAAATTGAGTAATATAGCCAAATGAAAATAAAGTTGAAGGGCGAAATGAAAAGATATTATTTAAAACTGCAATATTATATTATTTGTAGAATTCCAAGGAATATCAAACGCTGAAAAATATGGGTCTGTCGCATTTTGAAACATTTGGGAAATGAAAATATCTCTGAAGATAGTGTTGTGTGCTCAGATCACTTCTCCTCAGATGATTTCACAACAAGTCCCAGTGGCCGAGTTGTTCTTAAAGAATTTGCAGTACCTGACTTACCAAGTTCATCTAAGGAAAATGTACAAGTTGGGTAAGTTATCATTTAAAAAAGTAGTACATGATGGGAATAATTATTATATGTTTTTATTTTTTGGGTTAGTAATGCAGTAAAATTAAAACTGTATTAATCATTTTCTTTATGTGACATATATCTATACTAATTTATAAGTGTAAATTTAATATTTAAATAAATCATTTAATAAAAAAGTAATGTTATTCATATTACTTTGCAGTCAAACTCGAAATAATCACCCTCTTTAACATATACGCCACTGGCAATGAGTTCCAAAACATAAACAAAACTATCTCCATCCTTTTTTAATAATAGAATGTAAGAGATAGTAGGGAAACACTACAACTCATGTGTTAATGTATAGGACATGCTTTGTCTATCCTATTCTGAAGTCATTGGTGAGTACAGTCACGAGGATAGCGAAAAAAGCATCCTAGAAAAAACCGTTAATGAACTAACAGAAGATAGCGACCTAAAATCTAAACACATAGAAAAACAAGTGAAAAAAATGCGTTTATTCAAGATGCAATAAGAGCCGAGAAGGAACTATATTAAATTTAATAAAATAGCAAGAAAAAATTATCGATGACTTAAAGAAGCACATTGAAATGCTAAACAAAAAAGCCGAGGTTAGTAATAAACAGATAAAGCATAAAGAAACATAAACAAGTTTTTGTACCAGAAATGCATCCACTTCGACTCAGTTGACTAGTGGCGTTACTGAACACTTCCAAAAGGCCATGACTGACCCCCAAATTATTGAAATTTGTAGCGAATCTAAATCTAACAATACGTTAGGAGGAGTTATTGTCAGTGATAAGTATAGCGTAAAATTTAGTTAGGAAAAATAATATTAAACAGAAGTCCAGAAACAAAATACTCATTCCAACTGATGATTTTGGCATGTGGGCAAATTTTGTTAAGAGGAAAGTTGATTCCAACATTCAGGTGCAACTTTTCACCAAGTTATAGAAAATTTAGAAGGTCTAACAACAAACTATAAGAGTATAGGACGGGCATGGTCATTTAGAGAAATGACCATGCCCGTCCATTGCTCAGAGTCAAAGTGCAAAAAGTTAAAAAGTGCTCTCACACTAACTTAATTGTATCAACGGCTTCTTATAAATCGGTTAATATTAATAAGTTTATTACTAAATATAACAAGAAATTGAGTGAATTTCTCTTTTTGTTAGAAAATGACATTCCAGGAGGTAAATTACGCCTTTTTGATATAACCGATAAAGGGTTTAAAAATAAACAAAAAATACATATAGCTAATGATACAGTTGACTTACTTTTAAATACAAAAAACATAACCTGATGATTGTTATAAAAAAAAGTAGTAAATACTACTAATCAGTCACACGACAGTTTAAAATGTGGAGCTACAACCTTTATACGGAGAAGAAGGTCTCCAAATGTAATCAAGGACCGTTTTTTATAAATAAGGGTGCTGTAAAAAAGTGCAATAACATGGGTGCTAATAAAGCGAATAGTAAAAAATTAATTATAATGAATCAAAGTGCTCAATGTCTGACAAACAAAATACTTCCTGTACGAATCATTCAAGAAGAAAATGATGTTGATGTACTTTTAGTAATTGAACATTGGCAAACCAATGAAAACATTTCATCACTTTCTTTCATGAATTACAAATTACAGTCTTTTATCTGTCGATCTCAAAGCGCACATGGTGGTGTGACCAACTTCTGTAAACATCAACTTGATGTGAAATATTTATCTGTAAGTGAATATTGTCTTGAAGGTGCATTTGAATGTTCATGTGTTGAAATACTTCATTTAAAAATTATAATTGTAATTATATATAGACCTCCTGCAGGAAATTTCAATTTATTTTTTACAGCATTGCAATAATTTATTGACAAATTTATGGAAACCTGGAAAATGTCTAATTCTGGGCGGTGATTTTAATATAGATTTTTTGGCTATCAGTAGTAATAGGGTACCGTACACCGATTTATTGTCAATGCATGATTTAAATATGACTATTAATACTCCAACTAGAGTTAGTAATTTTTCCAAAACGTGCACTAATAATTTCTTTGTTAACATCCCGCACTACAAATTTGAAACCAATAATATAAATTTACATTTAAGTATCTGGCCATTTATCTCAGTTTCTGTTAATAGATTTAAATGTTACCAAAAGTAAATTTTGTAGTAATAATAACAGGTATGGAAGAAAAATAAACGAGAAAAAACACAAATAATTTTTGTAATTATCTGGAAAATGAGAATGAGGAAGATGCATGGATTTTAAAAATGCTTAATTTTATTATTTTTCCATAATATGTACTATATAAGTTGGTAATATAATAAAAGAAACTCTAAGAAAAATTTCGCTTCGTAAATATGCCACATTAAAATTTGAACTTTTGTGTAAACAAAACCACGTGACTGAAAACGCTATAATATTGCTTTGACGTCATTTTGACGTCACTCATTTGACCTGAATTTGCTAATTTACGTTGTTATTCTTAATCTTGTTATTAATTATTGGTTAATATGACGAATAATCATTTCATAACATCCCTAACGTGTAAATCTACAACCACAGCATTCTTTTTAGATGTTTCAATGTTTTAACAATAATGACGTGACGCTACAAGTTATGAATCTCACTATTCGTTAGGGATAGAGCGTTTTAATGATTTTAAATTCTCAGCCGAAATAAATTTTTTTTTCGCCCTCAATTTTAACAAAAATAAAAAAGAAAAAATACGAGTAAGCATATTTTTCTGTCGTCTATCTATCTGTGATATAAAAAAAAAATTATGCAACTTCCTCATTGGCACACTGTGCTAGTACAACAATGCCTTAATATGGCCTTCAATTCCTTTATAAAAATACCTTTTTATATTACTTTGATTTAAGTTTTCCATTAACGCGTTTCATAGCTAATAACCAAAAAAATGACTGTAAATGGATAACAGATGATTTACTAGAGTTGAAAAATAGAGTATATATGTTCCCTGATTTAGCTAAAAAATATCCTGAGCTACGTGTTATTTGTAGAGAACTAAACGATGAATACAAGGTAAAATGTAAAGGTAAGGCTAAATGTGCATATTATGATAATAAAATAAATGGATCAAATAATAAAATGAAGACAATGTGGAATGTTATTTCAGAAATACAGGGTAAAGAATCTACAAGGGAAATTGAACTCTTTGAAAATAACGTTCAGATCAGTGGCTTGGAGGCTGCAAATAAATTTAACTCTCACTTTACTAAAAATGACACAAACAACAGTTTGACTAAAGATATTAATTTCTTAAATTCAAATATTTCATTGTCAGATAAAACATTTTTTCTTTCTCCCGTAACCGAGTATGATGTTATTTCTCCATCAAATCAAATCCATTAAATTTCTGCGGGTTTATTGAAATTTCAAACAACTTAATATTATGTTTTGAGAAGGGAGAATTTCCGAATAAATTAAAATTTGCAAAGGTTTTACAAATATACAAAAAGGGGACGTTAACATGCTTTCTAATTACAGAGCAATTAGTTTATTATCGGGCTTTTCAAAACTGTTATAAGTATAAATGATCAATTAACGAATTTCTTTGTTAAAAACAAAATTTTAATGCCGATTCAACATGGTTGTATGAAAACCAAAAATGTACACACTGCCCTTTTTGAATTTAATACACATATTCTGAGTGCTATTGACAAAAAAATTATTCCACTTGGACTGTTTGTAGACTTTTCTCGTGCATTCGATTGTGTAGATCATGAACTTCTATTGCTGAAACTAAATCGATATGGTGTTAGTGGTCACGCTTTAAATATCATAAACTCGTTTTTAAACAATCGTTATCAAATAGTTGAGATTAATGGTAAAAAAAGTAATAGTTGTTTAATAAACAGAGGTGTTCTGCAAGGTTCTATTCTGGGACCGTTGTTATATTTAATTTTTGCGAACGATCTAGCTTTAACTATCCAAGCAATAATACACATCTTATCTGTTATGCTGATGACACAAACATGTTAATAGTAGAAAAGGATGCAACGTCAAGCTTGAACACCATGCATATTGTATATGTGAAAATAAAATAATGATCAGAAAAATTTTTTTCGAATTAAACCAAGATAAAACTGTAAGAGCGATGTTTTTGTATAATTATAACTATAATAAAAACAATATAATAAATAAAATCTATTTTATCTTTAGTCAGTCAGCTAAGATACTAGGTGTTACCTTCGACCACAACCTAGTGGACTAATCATGTAGACCTAATGTGTGAAAAGCTAAGAAAAAATTGCTATGCTCTTTTCAATAAAATACCATTGCAGCTTAAATGTTCTGCTTACGTTATATTATGCAAATATCCATTCAATTATTAGATCTGGAATTCTTAAATGGGAACCTGTAGTCAAGTTCAAAGGGTATTTATGTGACAAAAAATATGCAATTAGAATATTAGAAGGGTTGTCTAGGGGAGAATCTTGCAGATATCACTTTAAGAAATTAAGCATCTTAACTGTTTTTTTCAGTGTACATTTATGAAATCTGTTGTTTTGTGTTTAAACATAAATATTTATTTCAACGCAACCAAATAAATCATGAACATTCTATTAGATTTAGGATTACCCTGATTCCTGATCAACATGCCATGGCTTTTTATCAGAAAGGGAATATGTATAATGGCTGCAATTTTTTTAACTACCTACCTGACATGATAAAACAGTCTAAAAATATTAACAGTTTTAAGAGAAATATAAGAAATTTTTAATAGAAAGAAAATTGTTATTCCTTGAAGGAATATTTTGTGTAACATTGACTTTTAAATACATACATATAATAATATGCTTGTTTGTTTGTTTCATACAATTGTTTCTTTTTTTTCGTTGTTTGTATGTTATACTGTTGTATTTATTGACATTTTTTTATAATTAATTACTATCTTTTTTTTATACATGACCCATATGAATGTTTACTTCCTAAATTTCGTAATTATTACTCTGTTTTATCGACGTACCTTTGGGTTGTAAAAAAATCTTTTTGTAACATATTGTGATTGAGAAATAAAGATTATTATTATTATTATCAACAAAAAAAATAGGTAAAAAATCGGTTTTTCTCAAAAAATTTGGAAGTATCAATTTTACTTTAAAATATGTATACATATGAAAATTGCAGGTAATAAAAATCCGCACAATTTCGTTTTTTTTTTAACTTCGTACGACCTATGGGAGCTGAGATAGGTTTTTTGAAATCTTGACAGTTTTGCGAGGCAAGGGAAACGCGCACATTTTTCGCTGAAAACTCGAAAATGGTCATTTGGATAGCAAAATGAAAGTTGTAGATAATTCGATTACGAACAATTTCGAGTTTTTGAGAAAAACGCATTTTTTTACCATTTTATCCCCCCTTCCCTCCGCCGGCGTCTACGGGAGAGGGCTTTTGATATGTTAAAAAGTACCACAAAATAAGCCTATTGCCAAAATTTCAACCCGCTCTAAATTATTTCATCCAAATTTTCTGATTTTACTGGGTTAAAAAAGCATTCAAGGAAAATGAGATCTGTACTACGATCGATACCAATGCTTTCTCCAAAACATAACGACAAGCGATGGAAAACAAACAAATGTATCTTGATGCGACTTCAGGGAGAAACTAAAGAAAAGAAGCATGCAAAGGAGACAGCAAAATGTTACTCATCGAAGAAGATAAGAAAATTAGAGAATTAATAAAAAGGCCTCGTACTAAAATTCAAGTCCTTGGAAGGAAAAGCTGAACATTATGTACGTTTGCTTAAAACGTCCAACATTTTAATGGAAAAGATTTGAAATGTCTATCCTGAGTGACACATTCGATACCCTATTTGCTAGTGGAATTTGGCTACTACTCGAAGAGGCTCAGTATATTGAAAGAATGATAAAATTTGAGGATTATGTTTCTGAAAATATTTTTATCAGACGAGGACCTCTTTTAATAACAAATATTAAAAAACCAAATAAAATACCGTAGACATATGCTGCGTATAAGTTTCCCAGTCTAGAGAGAAGTGCTGATCAGTCGGAAATGAAAACTCAGAGGTAATAAAGCTTCCGGACGGGATTTTTTCGAATAATTGAGTAATAAACAAAAGCCGATTCAGCATGAATTCCGCCGTCAGGAGTGCTGACCGAGCAATACCATCGACCTCATCAAATCGCAAATCCCAGCCAGAACTATCTCGGACGAATATTCAGTGACGTCGGCTAGTAGTTATTTCCACCAAATAAATGCATGCTTTGTGATTATAATCCAGTTATTATCAAAAGCGAATACACGAATAATTCCAAAAAAATAGTTATGCCTGATAGTTCGGTAAAATAAAAGTTGTAGCTTCAGAAAACATAAAAGGTGAATAATCACGTGGATTCTGAATTTTAGAAGAAACAGTTCTCTCAAATTTTGATTCTCCAGTGGAATACCGTATACTTTATTATATTTTTGGATTCTATTCGATTTTCTGAATACAATGGTACCACATAAATAACATTTCAAATGTCACACTTTTTTCAATTCGAAAATATCGAATTTTGTTTCACACTATTTGTATTTCTGATGCTTTTATCATTCTGCAGGGTGTATCAATTGGGAAAAGTGAGAGAAAATCGAGAATTTCGGAAAATAATGTTACATGGCCTATGTCCATTTAACAGTTTTATTTAAAAACTAGTGTTTTGTGGATAGTTAGCACGACCTGTATATTTTTTGGATTCAGTTTTTGCAGGTGAAACTGTTTTCAACTAACAGAATTTTACATGTATAACTGCTAAACAATGTCACACTGTTTTATGTACTTAATTTTATATCTTAGGAACTTAGTCCTGTTTTTCTATTAACACTATTATGTATCTCATATCCGTTGTAATACAGCATTATTATCCCAGGAAACAATTTGTCTACAAAATTTAGTTACATCAGATATCTATTTTTCAATTTTTATATTTTTGTTTACTATGGAGTACATATGGTTATTTTCCTTACCTTCTCTCATTCTATATATAGTAAATCCTATAACATGTAATATGTTACTGTTTTATCAATAATATCAATACGTTTTACTACTTATTTACATCTGTTAATATTTGTTGTTATGTATAAAATAGAAATTGCAAAGGCAAATCAGCTGACATGGAAAATAAACTATTATTATAGATTCCTTTTATCGATTATATGCCACTACTTTAGTTGAGTATGGAAATCTACAAGGCAAGTTGGTGCGCTTAACTTAACCACTGACAGATGGCCATACTTGTACGATTTCTATATTTTGATAGCTTTCAATTTAAATAGGGAATTCTCACATTTTTTCGGTGGCGTTGTTTTCCAGTAAACAGGACAAAAAGTTTACCTTATCAGTAAAACTCACCAGGAAGTCATTTGCTTGCAGCCTTTGTACTGATTCAAACATTATAATTTTTAACTGTGGACTTCAGTAATTGATATTACAATTTTTATATCCCAGTTACAAAGTGTTGAACATACAGGTAATTTCATTTCATTATACTCATTAAAATATTTTAATTAATCTTCAAATTTTGCCTTTGATATAATTTCAATTATTTTTAAAATAAATTTTGAATTCAAAGTCAATTCTTTTTAATTTAATAAGTAGTTAAAATGCTATATGTACCACATGGTTTTAAAAATATTTTTCTCTTTCCTTTTAATTTTTTTGGCAATTTATAGTCTAAGAAATCAGCTAACTCGTGCATAGCTAATAATTACTATTGCATAGCTAAAATTACTTTTGTACTGCTAATCAGCTTACTTTTGTATAGCTTAAATTAATTTCCTGCAGCTTTTGTACAGCTAGTTTAATATTTCGTGCAGCTAATTTAAATATATTTTGTACAGCTAACTAGCTTATATTTGCATAGCTAATATTGCTTAAATTTTGCATAACTAACTTGCATAAATTTTGAATGTGCTTATATTTGGTTAAATTTCCTACAATTTTCACTCCATTCATTGAGAGACGTAAATTGCCAAGGAAAATTTAGAATTCTTGCAGTAAGAGACAATTGTGGGCCTGGATTGCTGTCCCAGAACCAGCCACCTGAACCATAAACCACCTAGGATACTGGTATCAATTTGTCTTTTATATATATCTATTTTTTCACATTTCAATTTGTCTCAAACCGATTTGTCTAATTTTTTTCATGTAATATATTTTGTCATTCATTTTAAACTATCTTTTTATTTCTCTTACCAACAATTTCAGTCTGATCTATAGTAGACTGGTTATTCGAGAAAAAGGGACAATTTTACTTATTTTACTATAGATGGTGCCCAATTTAACATCAATTTTTTTTGTCTCCTTTCCTCGAAATAAACAGAAATCTGTCATTTATGCCTTACATTTCAGAAAGGGTAAGTTTCTCCACTCTTACGAATACTCTGGACCCACGGCTCTCTGCTCCGGCTTAAACCAGCTAGTCGTCCGCACATGTTGCCTCAATTCTTTCTCAAAAATAAATAATAAGAGAAAGGAGGTAACAATAACCAGTACTGTTTTTTAAATTGCCGGTGTGATCGATAGAAAAGCAGTTATTATTATAATTTCACATAAGCAAATTGTTCGTATTTTTTGATAAAATACAGTGTGTCTTACTTAAGAGTGTAACAGCGTAATGTTTTTGGTCGGATTTAAATCAAACTGATCTCAAAAGATAGAGGTCACCAAGGTCAATTTAAGACCACAAAAATCTCTTTCCAGTTTTAAATGCAAGGCCATCTACGATGCTAAATTACATGAAAAAAATTAAAAAATCATAGTAGGCATTTTTAAATAAAAAATTTTATTAATAAAACTTGTTCAAAATCATCCAAAAACCCTGAATCCGAAACTTAGTTAAATTATAAAAAAAAAAAATTGGTTTTGATAACAAAAAGTCCAGTCCCAAATTTCTTGTTTTGATAAGCATGCTCTGCATGACTCCTTTGTTTCTAATGAGACAATTTTGTAAATGTCAGATTAGTTGTCAAGTAAATCTGTTGGCATTCTGTCTGATTTTTTGTATTTTTCATTATTAGCCACAGCTAAAAATAATACATATGTAGCATATTTTATTTCAATTAAAAAGCTTAGAACTGCAAAAAAAGTGGAAATTGTTAGATTAGTTGGATATAATTCTCGTACGAGGCAACGAGTTAACAAATTATGAACAAAATCATTGTCTATAACAATTTGTGATCAATAGTCAAGATTGAAATGTTATGACTTTTGATTGAGACAACAAAACAAACAAGTTGCAAAAAGTTTCATGAAAATTCGTTCATTATGAGAAAAAAGTTCAAAGAAAATCTAAATCGATCGTACAATTCCTCGTATACTTCAAAAATGCCGAGACAAAGACAAGTTTGAATCAGACACGGTTAGAAGTATTAATAAATATCTATCTGGAACGCGTACTTCAGTTGTTCTATTTTTATTTCCTCCAAGATCTTTCATTTGATCAATTTAGCCTTGTTACAATGTCATTGAAACGTAAATTACTAATTTATCGAGTGCAGACATATCTTTTTTGTGAATTTAGGTTCAGATTACGGAAAACATTTTTGCTTCTTCAATACACGGATGGGCTACATAGAATCTTAACTAGTTTTTCAAAATATAGTTCTACAATAATTATGTAATATACAAAATATGAACAAGTTACTTTTTAAGTAAGAAATCCTTCGAGTGCCATTGACAATGTAGCAACTGAAGAGCGCAAACTTCGCGGAAGTTTAGCATATCCGCCAGCACTGGGTTGTTAGAAACTAAGTAAAATTATTTGGTATGAAGAAACAACAAAACAATAATCTAATACACAATCTAAAATTAATTAACGCTTTTAGATCCTAATATTAAAAATACGAAAAAATTAAGGGCGACTACGCGCGAAGCTTTTGTTTCGCTTTAATTGTTGTATTATTTAGATATCATGAAAAATCGTTATGGCTTAATGCGGCGGTTATGTATAGAAAAACACCGATTTATCGTGTTCATTAGCGGTTACATTTATATAGAAACGCAGCCGTATTTTAATTACCATTGTCAACCTTGTGACGAAGTATACGCCATGCAAATTAGCAAGAAAACAATAAAACAGAAATAATAAGCCTATTATAAATTAGAAATTTTACGAGGAATTTTTTGCTTTTGCTCTTTACAATCAATTGCGACACATAAAATTTCCACTCGTAGAATTACTCTTGGCATGATTGACTCTAAACGCATTGACGTGCTAGATTAAGGTTCTCGGTCAATGTAAATATATTTGTTGTTTATGGAATAGATTTTTAGAAATTATATAAAGTAAGTCTTTAAGTGCGAATTTTTTGGATGCTCCAATCAAAAAATAAGAACAAAAATTCGTAAGATAATTAAGTAATTAGTTTTAATAAGTGAAAAAAAAAAAAGATTTTTCTAAAACTATGCAGATAGAATGTGAAAATTTCACGTTTTATCGATAAGGTTTTGGAAAAAATAGTTTGTTGTATACGTAGCAGAAAAAGCCTAACATTCCCGTACGATCGTGAAGATTGCTTGTCGAGGTGTAAGCGGAAACAACCAACACGAAGTCCGGGAATATGGCTTTTTCTACAGGGTGCAAGTATAATACATACTATTTTTCCGCAATCGTTTAAAAACGACAGAAATTAAAGTTTTGTCTAATTTTGAAAAAAGCATGATTAATTTTATTTACAAATAGCTGTTTCCGTGAAATTCTTAGTAAAATTTGTTGCGTAGCTGTGGAAACGTATCAATATTGAATTATTAAACTTGACGTAGAGAAACTTGGTTGCTGGTGTTTTCAAAAATTCAAGCTATAGAAAGTAAAAGTGCGAAATGATGTGAATTCTTCAATTTTCAACTACCCCCCACTTTTTTCTACAGTTTCAAAAATAAAATTCTGAAATTTGGAAAATCCAGTATAGGTATAGTCCAAGTAAGGACTTCCTGTGACAAAAAAAAACTAAGCAAAAACTTTACGGTATAATTATTATCGCCGCGGCCCATGGCGCTAAGTAGAAGTAAGTAGATCCCAGTAGATAAACAAGGCGAACAAAAAGTTTACAACATAATTATATCGTTGCGGGCCATAGCGCCAAGCCTGACATGAAACATTCCCGACGCACATTAAAAACCTATAAAGGTAAGCGAGTCAATTTGCGAACAGCACAAAAAAGAGTACCGGTATTTTAATGAGGTCGTAAAGTTTTTGCTTGGTTTTTTATGTCTCAGTTTATTCTTACTTGAACATTATCACTGGCCACATTTTGACCATCCGGGGTAAAAAAATCACTTCACGTATGGCCGGAAATTGCCACAACTTTATTATTTTAAATAGCACCCTGTATATTTAAGTCACTTTTCTCATAAAGCTGTAATTTCTCTCTCCAACGCATTTTTCAGATTTAAAATCGGATGAAGGATAACCTTGGGAATGGCATTTATTTGCTATTTGTAGTTGGCTTTGAATTTAAATAAAAGGGTATTTCCCAACAAATTAAATGTAAAATTGGCGTATTTTGTTCATTTTCTTGGATTTAGAAATGTTTTTCTCATTTTTCCATGGACCCAAGCAACACATGATGGTTTAATAAACGTTTATTATATGAAATTATGGTTTAAATTTCGTTATCGTATATTTGATCAACGTCTATGAAAAGCGTTTATGTCATAAACGATTTTTCTACGTATATTATAAATGTATTTCTCCGAAAAGTTTTGGAGTAACCCAGAATATTTGAGAAATAATTAATTGAGAGTTGAGACTACACTTCCGTCAAATGTTTAAATTGACACTACTTGCATTCTTTCAACCATATTATAGTTTTTAATATACGATTTTTAAATGTATACGATAAATATGTATTTGCGCTACATTCTTTATAGGCATGTCATAAACAATTGCAACTAAGAGATCGAAGATTATAACAATATCTGGAAATATGAGTAAAATATTTACATTAATCAAAATTTGTTATAGATAGATGATGAATGAAAATATTTGTTCAGTAATATTGCAGTTTATAATATACGGTTTTTAAACGTATATCAATCTGTATCGATTGCGCAGTCGCCAGCAACCGGGTTAGTATTATTGTCTTTGCTGCAGAATACATAAGCATTTCTCATAAATATATGCGTCTCTCTCAATGTATCATCAGTACAGCTGATGAGCAACCGCGGATCGTCGTGTTAATTGCTGTTTCGTATGGTGGTAGTCAACCTTAGTAGTGTGGCCTTGTGATCGAAACAAAGAATGTTTACTTGTTTGTTTTTGCGTATATATTATTTGATTGAAATTCAACAAGTGTTATGTTGATGAGCCGCCCTTATCCTTGAGTTATCACGTTGTAGTGAGTTAAAGTTACAAGAATGAACCAACTTGTGATTGGTAAGAATTATTGTTTATCTGAGCGATTTCATAGTAACTGCATTTTTTTTATCACAGAAGGTGTAAAACTCTGCATGGCTAGCGTTGAAGGCGTGGGTGAGACCGTGACAATAAAATTAGACGATTCAAAATTGGTTGAAGCTTGCCAAAAGCCGCTATAGTTACAATAATAATAATAAATAGACTCTATTTTTGGATTTTAGTAAAGAGTAATGAACAATGTTATGTTTTGTTATCGTTGTCAAACATCTTAGGTCCCCAAGGGTGAAATAGTAAATGATAAAATAGTTTTACGTATTTAGCCAATCCCGCAGAATAGGTAAAGCTTAATACAATATAAAAAAGCTAGTACTAAATAATAAATATTTTTTAAAAATTACTATCTGCATACATATATACAATTGAATTATTTTTCCTTGATATCAGTAGTTATATACTTATAGGTAGGAGGTTTAAAATATCTGCTTTTAAAAAATTGGAGATCATTATAATATTAACTTTCAAATTTAAAAACTGGTACCTTCTATCAATTCTAAATAATTTTGCAAAGGGAAATGTATCGCAAGTCAAAAAAAAACTTTAATTCTAATTTCCCTGTTATAATTAAAGAAAAATTAATATATTTTACAAAATAAGGCACATAGAAATTAATTTGTTTCAATATCATCTTATTATTGTTATGCAGCAATATATATTAACAATTTTATCACAAATAGCAAATGATTTCTGATTAAGGACATGATTTGACTTCCAAAGTTATTTGAAATCGGTTAGTCTATAACACGGTTAGTATAGATACGGTTGGATTAATGGGCGGGGACTGTGACGTTATAGTAGACCTTGGAACGCGCCATATTTGTATCGTTTGTTTGGTCACAGACACGGTTTATCAGATACTCTGTGGTTTGGTTGTACATTGTGAAGTTGTTTCTTTACTTTTGTGTATTCGGTGTATTTTAAAGACGCTTTAAAAATACTATTATTAGGAAGTATTGTGGTTTTGTTTTGGGAAGTCGACTTGCCCTAATAAAAAGTAAGTACAAGTATTGTTGGTTCATTCTATATTTGTTGATTAATTTTTTATTATTATTGTGTAGGTAAATATTGTTTTTTTAACAGTTATGCCTGGAACAAGGTGTGCCGTGGCTATATGTAACAATCGTTTACAAAAGACTAAGCAAGGAAATTTGGCTGTTTCTTATCATAAATTTCCAAAAGATGACAAACTATGACGTTTCAATAAAGACTTATTATTACTATTTTATTTAATTTTACATAATGCTAGATATATTTTTTAATTTTCATTGCTCAGATAGATATTCGCAGTCAGCAACGTTCGATTACCAAATTTTCACTCATTTCCTAATAGTCTTAATTAAAAATATCTTTAAATAAATTTAATATATCATCTAATATAAAGTTCGTTCGTACGTGAGAATACTGTATATAACATTTTCCTTATACTTGTTCGTATTTTTGTGTGCTATGCTAATACCTAAAACCTTGGGGTAACATATATTTTGCTTTAAAATTATGATAAGATAGGACGATAGTTTACACGCTTTTGGGCTATGTTAAAATAAGAAATACAGACTTTTCGTGCAGTAACTTAAAAAAATTTTTGTCCGATTCTAGTGCGTCCCTTTCTTATTAAATCAAATTTGTATAAAATAAATAATGCCTGTTTTTTTGTATTAAAATAAAATAATAATTGCAAGATATATAAGTGGAAGCAATAACGACTTAAGAGACTATTAATGAGGGAGAACGAGACAGCATTATATGCGAGCGTAAACGAGGTCTACTTTGACGTCAATGCATTAAACGTTTTCTGATTGGTAGGGGCGGGCATAATCCAACCGTATGTATATAAACCGTGAGTCTATAATACTGTATAACAGAATTTCCCATTTAAATTTTGAAAGTTAAGGTAATTTTGGTAAAAATAAAGTGATGGAAACTATTTAATCATTTATTAAATAAGCTCTTAGTTTATAAAGCAATATAAAAAAAGGTCTAAAGAACTTATAGCGTATATTCATTAGCAAAGATACTAATGATCCACCTATACCTTGATGTAATGCAATTCTCAACTTCTAAACAGTCTTGCTACGTCTCTGGTTATACGTGCATAGTTATATTTGAAAATAATAATTATTACATCAGCATATAATTAACGTTACCTGACCCTGTACACTTAGAAACTCGATAAATATAATCCGCTTCCCATGGGACGCCTATGCCCGTGTGAAACATCAAACATTTATGCACACACACACTACATTCATACAAACAAACGCATGTTTAAAAATAAAAATCCGCTCGCTAGCCAGGCTAAATACTAACAAAGTTTCAGATGTTTATTCCGAGGTGTATCTGATACATCAATGAACACACTAATTTTTATTGGCAGTTGAAAATGTATCCGATACTTTGAAGTCTCGACTAATGACGTATCCTAGCCGGCAATGTGTGAAATTTTTTAGCGTGGTTATTGCCAAGATTTTGGAATTGTTGAAAAATTTATTCGAGAAACGACGGACTAGACAAAAACGATCCGCGAGGAGACTACGGGGTATGAATCGATATGCAGGCATTAAAAATTATTATAAGATAATTATTGACCAGTCGGTACGGTTTCATCAAACAAGCCGACGTACATTAAAAACCTATTAAGGTAAGTGATTCAATTTGCCGGCGGAATAGTACAGAGAGTAACGGTATTTTAATTTAATGAGATCGTAAAGTTTTTATTGCATTTCTTGAGTGCACCGTAAATCTCAGTTCGACTATAAAAAGATGTCTGAGAAAAGTTTGGCTTTAGTAGGCCTTTAGGTCTTGTATCACGATCCATGGTTGACTTGATTAGCAAGGAACTAAGTTTAGTCTAGCAATAATTCTTATTGCACACTATAGAATGATGTTATGTGTATGTGTAAATATAAGTTAGCAACCTCGGTTTTGAAATTTATGACTTTAAATAATTTTAGGAACAATTTAAGAACGCGGTTTTCACTGTTTTCAGACGCTCATTGAAAAATTCAGTAGCTCTTGGTTTATAAATCCATTAAAATATTTCGATTGTTTATCAGACATCACAATCACTAATATAAGCTTTAATAGCTGACGGTTATGTAAACAATCGAATGATTCACCGCCTTATGAGAGTCATGACACACATTGTAAAAAAAATATGTAAATTGCGAGATAAAATAATGTCCTCTCAACGCAGTAGATGTGGTTGAATCCATGTTGGAAACAAAATTGTGTATTTTTAAGTTACCCTCGATTTTACTACATTAGGCAGGTATACTTATCTAACTTTATATTTATTACGTATTCTACCTGCAATCCTTCACCTTACATAAATGCTATCTTATTGAGTAACAATTAAATACGTATACCATACATCAAAAACAACAAACAAGTAGGTGCCTAATTAATATAAAGTTTATCAACAATTATATGCATGATGATATACAGGCATCTAAACTGCTGGCCACTCGAACTTACACATAGAGAATTTTAGGCAAAATTTAAAGTTCAATATTTTCAACAGGAATGCAAACTTTTGAACGCGGCTTGCAAATTTTAAGAGCTAGTTTTTTTCGGATTAAGCTGCATGACGTATATTTATCGTAGGAACATAAGTTTATTATATACGGGGTGATCAATGAAGTCATGCAAAAAATCAAAAAGTTTGTATGAGTGAAATTTCCGCAAAAAATTTTTTTGGTCGTTGCAATATGGTTCGTTACTAAGGTAACATCAATATCTCTAGACGGTTTTGTCAGTTTTTGGATTAAGGCCCTTATTAGGCCTTGTACACACTACTCAACATAAAATTTGGATACCGAAATTTTTAAAATGCTATAACTTGACATTGGATTGACGGTTCTTGATGATTTTTGCGGATTTGGAATCCTTATTTCACGTAGATTTTCTATGGTCTAAGCATTTTATTTGAGGGTTGAAATTTACACATTATGCCGGGTCGATAATAAACAAAAACGTAGGGTACGACGCGCTCTAAGGTTTGGCTATTTAAGTTTGTGTAAAAATAAATTCCCACCTCAAGTTGTTTTTATTTAACGTTCCTCTCACTGTTCTGTCCGAAACTCACACCCCAATTTGTTGTCTTAAACAGTCATTCAGTTTTACTGAGTTCATTGTCCACCCCCAAGCCCATAATTATGATCGGGTGTAATTTCTACGCGACGCGTCAATTTCAAAGTAGGCATTGGAGAAACAAATTTGTTGCTATGTAATTAAAAACTGTTTACATTATTTTAGAAATAATCTGACACATTTCAATGTTATAATTTTGTAAAGTTTAATTAATATGCGGCGTTTAACCACGGCAGAAAGGGAAAATTGCATTCGACTTCTCAATGAAGGAATGTCAAAACAGCAAATTGGGCACATTTACAATGTCAGCCGAAAGACAATTTATAATTTGATCCGCCGCGTCGAAACTACTGGTGATCATATTTATGGGCATGGGGGTGGACATACAAAAAAAATAAACGAAAGAACCGAAAGAATTTATTTTAATGAGAGAAACTATGCGGAATAGAACAAAGAACTCTCGAAAACTAAATGACTCTTTAAGACAACAAACCGGGGTGAGAGTTTCGGACAGAACAGTGAGAAGAACATTAAATAAAAACAACTTTAGGTGAGATTTTTTTTTTTTAAAACATAACATAATGCCAAACATTTTAAATTATAGAGCCCGTCGCAGAGCAAAATGTGTGCAGTTATTACAACACCATAGAGCGAATAGGCGGGCATGGGCAAATCGGCATGCGAATTGGGGTAATGCAGAGTGGAGCCATTGTTTATTTACTGACGAAACAAGATTTAATTTGTTTCACTCCGATGGCCGAATTTTAATTTGGAGAAGGCCAAATCAGCGATATTTGGAGGAAAATATGGACCCTCAAGAAGCATTTGGTGGCGGAGGTGTTACAGTGTGGGGAGGTATCATAAGAAATGGTAAAACCGAGCTATTCATTACCAACCAAACCATTAATGCTACTGTTTATCAGGAGGAAATTTTGGAACCTATTGTTGTTCCTTTTGCTCGACATTACGGCCCAGAACTTCTATTGGTGGATGACAACGCTCGACCTCACAGAGCGCGAAGGATCACAGAGTTTTTGCAGGCACAAAACATCAATAGGATGGACTGGCCTGCAAAGTCTCCGGATGTTAATGTCATCGAACACGTTTGGTCTTATTTAAAACTTAAAGTAAGATCTCTTGATGTACCCCCTGAAACCTTAGAAACGCTCAGTGAGGCCATTCGTGAAGAATGGGAGAATATTCCACAAGATTTTATAAATAATCTTGTGGATACTCTACCAAATCGATGTCGGGAAATAATATTACGAGCAGGAGGACCAACAAAATATTAGCTTCTCTCTTTTTTAATTAATGTACCTAATTTTAATTAGGTAATTTTAATTTAAGTTTAAATTAAATTCATTTTTAGTTTTTTAGTTAAATTTTTTTTTAATTATTAAAAATTACCAGAATTAGAATTATAAATTTTTTAAGAATTGACTTTTGGCCGTTGTTAAGCAATCTTGTACATTGTAGAATATAATGTAATAAACTTGTTCTTGTCGCTACGTTTTTATTTATTATCGACCCGGCACAATGTGTAAATTTCAACCCTCAAATAAAATGCTTAGACCATAGAAAATCTACGTGAAATAAGGATTCCAAATCCGCAAAAATCATCAAGAACCGTCAATCCAATGTCAAGTTATAGCATTTTAAAAATTTCGGTATCCAAATTTTATGTTGAGTAGTGTGTACAAGGCCTAAGGGCCTTAATCTAAAAACTTACAAAACCGTCTAGAGATATTGATGTTACCTTAGTAACGAACCATATTGCAACGACCAAAAAATTTTTTTGCGGAAATTTCACTCATACAAACTTTTTGATTTTTTGCATGACTTCATTGATCACCCCGTATATAATAAACTTATGTTCCTACGATAAATATACGTCATGCAGCTTAATCCGAAAAAAACTAGCTCTTAAAATTTGCAAGCCGCGTTCAAAAATTTGCATTCCTGTTGAAAATATTGAACTTTAAATTTTGCCTAAAATTCTCTATGTGTAAGTTCGAATGGCCAGCAGTTTATTTATAGAATATATTTACCTACAGTGTGTCTCACTTTTCACAACTACACCCCAATATCTCGGCCATTTATTGATCGATTTAGATCAAATTTGGTATACTTCTTGTGCTTCAGATTGTGATTAAAAATTTTTTACGCCTACTGTGATCAAAAGCAAAAATTAGTAATTTATGTTAGCGATTGAGATAGGGTTTTTGTTTTTACAGAATCTTGTCTGGCACGACCTAAAACCCTGTATACCAATTTCAAAAAATATTCATTCCTTTACAAAAAAAATCATATCTAAGTTTTCAATAATAATCACCCTACTATACGAGTTCGGATATTTACATAACTTGGTAGTTGTGTAATAATGGAGCTAATTAAGCATTAGAACACATTTTTTAACCAAAACACTATTATGAAATGAATATTTGAAAATTGGTAGCTACTTATTTTTTTTAATATTTAGAACTCGACATACCAATATGTTTGTTAACATGGAGTACTTTAGAAAGGATTCGACAATTGTATTGAATGTCAAGTTAAACGTAAACATGGCTGCACAACAACAAAGCATTGCTGATAAAATTAAAATAATAAGAATTGTTGGTGGCAGTGTTCACTCTTATCGAAATGCAGCCAGTATCTTCAATTTGAGACATCCAGAACGCCCACAGATTCACTACACCACGGTTGGTTCAATTAATAGAATATCTCATAGAACTATGGAGATGTATCCACATTTAAATTAAAAAAATACAACGTTGCCGATCGTCCATTGGATCAAGTAATATTAAACGCTGTTAATGCTGAACCACGTGTTAGTGTCCGAGATTTATCTCTAAACTTGAATAGAAATAAAATTTGGAGGTGCCTTAAACTTCATAATTTAAAACCACATATAAGCCGAAGTTTTACACACTATGGAAGAAGAAGATGCAGAGAGGAGATTGGAATATTGCTTTTGGGCACAGGGTTTGTTGTTAAATGACACAAATGTTTTGAAAAAAATTATTTTCAGTGATGAGCCTACTTTCACAACAAATGGCGTGGTCTCATCGCAAAACTCAAGGTATTGGTCAACGGTAAACCCAGACTGGGTTAGAAATTGTAAAATACAATACTCCAAAAAAAGTAAATGAGAAATTGATTGGACCATTTTTCTTTCATGACACTTTAAATAGTGTAAGATTCCTACATTTTTAAACACATGAATTTCGAGATGCCGTTCAAAATGGTACCTTTAGCCGTACTACAAAACCTCTATTTCCAACTAGATGCGACTTCCATTCATAATGCAGTAATAGTTAAACATTGGCTGAATAACAACTTCCCTATGCGTTGGATTGGAAGAAATAGTCCTTTAATTGTGTGGCCACCTAGATCACCAGACGTCACCCCTATGAATTTTTATTTTTGGGGTACCATAAAAAATAAAGTCTACAAAAACAGGCCACGAAATAGAACAGAACTATGTGACAGAATTAGAGAAACATGTAATACAGTAACAGTTGAAGAATTAAGTTGTTAAAAATAATAAGAAGAGAATTGATGGAAGACTAGCGGAGAAAGATTAATATTTACTCTTTAAAATGATATTTTTATTCAAGTAATAATTTTAAGTGTTGTTTAAGTTACAATGACTACAAAAATAAAAGTTTAGATATTTGATATTTTCTTTAAAGAAAAAATGTGTCCTAATGCTTAATTAGCGTCATTATTAGACGACCAACAAGTTATGTAAATAATCGAACCATAAATAACTCGAATAATAGGGTGATTATTATTGAAATGAAATTTTTTTTGTAAAGGAATTAATATTTTTTTAACGAAATTTGATATACAGGGATTTTAGGTCATGCCGAACGAAATTCTGTAAAAACAAAAACCCTATCTCAATCGCTAATATAAATTTCTAATTTTTGTACAATTTCTTTTGATCATAGTAGGCGCGTATTTAATTTCGAAAAAAGAAAAAAAAACTTACTTAATAACTTTTTAATCACAATCTGAAACACAATATCTAAATCGATCAACAAATGGCCGAGATATTGGAGTGTAGTGATGAAAAGTGGGACACACTACTGTATGTTAAAATCATTGCAATTTGCGATTAAATTAAATTAGATTTCAGGATATACATGCATCAAAAGAATTTAGGCGACAAGCTTCAAAATAGATGTTCATGAGGAAGTGGGACCCTGTTTTGTTCTCGGCTGAATCTGGTTTTAGATTACGATCAGATATACCTGGTAATGAGAGTTTGGAGACGGTATAGAAAAATAAAGCGTTTGGTAAAGCGCAGATTAAACCAAGGAGGGGCTGTGATGATCGAGGTGGTGTCACTAGGCGGTGGTGAAAGAACAGACTAGGTTTGTTTGGAACGCATTTAAATGCAGTTGCGTTTTTATATGGAAAGAATTTGACAGGAAAATTTCGATTGCACGATTAATGTTTTACCATGGCTTACCTATTTTTGAACAGCATCGTAATTTAAAATACAATCGATTAATTCTTTTCCCCACAGATTATGCTTCTGTAAGAAAAACGAAGAAAACATTATTTAATCTCTTCAAGTGACCAAATATTAACGACAAACAAGAACTAGATACACAAATACCTATCGATCCACCTTTATAAAGTCATTATTAATCACAGTAAAATTACACAGATATGCCTATCAAAGAATATCTAGAAAACTTTATACAAAATTGTAAACTATTGATCTACAAACACACAAAAATGTTATCATAAACAAATATACACAAGACAACAAATAAAAAATATAAAACAAACAGATAATAAAATAGCTCGCTTTGTTACTATGCTTTGGTAATGTAAAATATTTTATCACATTAAACAGATACACTCCCAAACACTATTATATATAGGTACCGTAATACTTCCTTAACAGGACGACGACAAGGACAAAATGTTAAGTGGATGAGGCGGGAGGGGGATTATATCAATTATTTGTCTCCATTTATCAAATCTTTTTCACCGGAGAAATAAAATTTAATCGCCCTACATTGAAATGTATGTTTTTCAGATTGTAAAATATCTTTATTTCATTTGCTAAATATAAATCGTGCTTTCTCTAAAAAATGAGTCTAGGTTGCACTAATACCGTTATGCAATGCTCACAGATAAATCTAATTATTACGAGATTTCGGCACTGTCAGAAATCAATTAATTTTCTTCTACAAAATGATCGAATCCAAAGAAATATTTCATACATACAGGGTGTCCCCAATTAAGGACATTTCTGTGTTATTATTGGATATAGAAAGAGGGCTATTTCCAAATTTAATTTATTCCCGTTTTTCGAGAGTCCAAAACACCAAAATGGTGCATTTTAAATAATGGCCTCTTCTTTTTAATTTAACGACCGGTGGACGCATTCTAACGAGTACAGGTTAGAATTTTGTTTTTGATGCTTCTTATATAGGCATTTGTTTTTGAGTTGAAGCTTTGAATTTTCATAGGGTCGCCAAATTGGATTATTTAGTGATTGAAATGTCTGCTATCTCTGCTGGTTTGATTGTATACACCCGAGTAAACCTGCACCCCGTTTTTATATGCTCTCTACGGTAAATGCCCAAAGAAACTTGACTGGTCAAAATTATTTTTTTGATATATCATTGAAAAGGGAATTTTAGGTTACTATACAACCAATAGTCTGGTCGATAGCCGAGTGGGTTAAGGCGCCAAGTGGCAATCGCGATTAATCGAATCCTGGCTCCGGCACTGGCACTGTCGGAGGAAATGGTTGTATGTCCGCGTTTTTTCAATGTGTAACCCCCTTCCGCACAAGCCCTGGCTTCTGGAACTGGGGGTTGTCTAATTTCTGTGGTGTTTATTATTATTATACAAATGCAGAACAGCGGCCATAAGAAAATCCAAAGTTAGTGGAATAATCAAATCAAATGGTATGGTTTTCCGGTAAGAAAATTTTTTCTCAGCGGTTCTATGTGTTTTTTGGGGTGCTCAGTCCGAATATCAAGTTTGCTGCCTTGCAGGAGGTCGGCTTCACAATGAAAAACGCAAAAAACCTCAAAATTTTCCCATTATTTAAAGTTTTTCGCTTATATCTCGAAAACTATGCGTTTTCGAAAATGACCATTTATCCAAAATTAAAGTAGATAAAATTTAGATAAAAATGCACTAGTCAACTTTGATTTTCTGACGAGCGGTTTCGGCGCTAAAGCACGCTGATATACATATCATCAACAAAAATCCTTATACCACGTGAAAGTATTAATTTTCTCATAAGGGGGGAGGGAGCAAAGCTAAAATTACGAAAAATGCCTTCTGCACCCTACAGCCTAAACGACCCTTTCCACCTGTCTATCTCTCATCGGCGCTATACTTTCGATGTATTACCCTTTAAAGAGATTGTTTTGAATGAATTGATGGCAAAGCATGTTCGAAGAAAACATTAACAAATTAATTATATTTACAACATATTAGGTACATGACACTGAATATAAAATCTCTATGTAATAATGTACATGTGTATTTTGTAGGAAATTTTGTCTACTTTAATTCTGCATAAAAGGTCATTTTCGAAAAACCCATAGTTCTTCGAGATATAAGCGAAAAACTTAAAAAAACGGCAGTTTCGAACACTGATTCACTGGATTAGAATTAATTCAAAAGCAAATGACGATAGAAACTCTTTGGTAACGCCAAGGGGAGTACCTTAAATGTACTCACTGTTTCGCCAGTGATTAACTTGAAAATATGCAAGTCATCTTTTACATGCCCCATATCAGGTTTTAATTGTTTTCTCGGAAATTTATCCAAAAACTCTCCAAGTTCAACCAACCGTCTTTCTATCTTCAACAATAACAGAACCGCTTCAGAAATGTTTCTCACTAGCTTTTTTGCAGGCTATTTGCCAAAACGTGCAGGAGGAAGTAGGAGGTCATAGCTGGGGGCTATCAGAGCGTTCATGTTTCTTATTAAATTCGAATTGAAATTTGACAAGGGCATTTTTGCTGTTCATGTGATTACATGCTTTCAGATTGACAGCTATTTTGGTGGTCATGAAAGTTGGACCTCAGAGCCAGACATGAGCACCAAAATTGCCGTTGGAATTGGATTGTTGGAATTTTCAGGGCATCTTAAAACATCTATTATGGACAGCAAAAAACCCGATGTCAAACTTCAATTTGAATTTAATAAGAAACATGACCGCTCCAATCGCCCCCATCTATAACCCCTACTTCCCCCCTTTCCACCTATTGACAAATAGGTAGCAAAAAAGTTAATGTGAGACATTTTATAAGTATCCTGGATTTTATGGTACAATTTCGTCGTTCTTTCAACTGTGCTTCTCAATTTCATCGCATCTACATTATATCACCACAAGGTGGCCGGTATGTCTCCAAATAAACAAATTTTGGCGCATCTAACCACTAATTCCGATTAAATGTGGTTTAGTTTATGATTGGCCCGAAATTAAATAACAATTTAGCCAATCACAAGTCTAACCACACTTATCTCATTTGATGGTTTCAACGTAAAATTATTGTGTATACTCAATCTTTGTATCCAACTATTTAAAAATAAAATTTGTAGTGTCAAAACAATTATAGATTCTCCGACATAATGTATAAAAATCGAACATGGGAGTTCTTTAAATTAATTAATTAATTATTAAATAAATACCCAAACTAATTTTCTAAAATACAAACGTGCGGGTTCTTAATTTCAAGACCTAAACTTGATTGAACTTCAGGACAAATACTGTTATGTTAATGACTAATGGGCGTCATAAATACACAAATAATCTCCATTTTTATTGCTGCTTTCTAAGGATACAGCACATCGAAAAAGTTAAGCATATTTAAAAGTTGGAGTGAAGGTATGTTTTTGAATTTCTAAGCAAATTAATAGCCTCTTGTTATCAGCCTGTTTTACAGCTTTATGGACAGAATGGGCATTTCCAATTCTCAGGGAACGACTGTAAATAGAAGATATTTAAGGTCGAGACTTGCAGAATAGCAACATTTGTTATTTGTTGGCCTGTTTCTATTTTCTACTTAACAAGGGATTATTTGACCAGATTTACGGAATCTTTTCGCATTCTTTTATTGGCATACCTAATTTCTGGACAAACATTTTCTGGAAGGTCCGATAAATTAAATAGTTCGGCCTTACTAACTTTCCAAAAATTGAAATAACCATGAACTGAAATCTCGAAATGTTTTCTCGACCGCTAGCGCCTTATTCCCTTTTTAGATATCAGAAAAGATATCTCTATAGGGCAATTTTTGTCTATTGTTAAACTGTCAGCAGGGGAGTATAGGTTATAAAAAAGTCACTCCCTAAGTTATTATATTTTACATGTTCACACCATTAAGTAAATACTTTTGAACTGTTGTATATATATGCATGTCTTTTATTTTTAAATTTTGTAAACATGCGCTTGGTTAAGTTTTTATGCAGACACCAAGTTTATTGGAGAAAGTGCTCTACTTTTTGCATAAAATAATAACTACAAATAACGCCGTTTAGTAAACATTTACTAGAGGAAATCATCACTTACATATTTATTATATGTAAGTCATTGATTTGATAATGAAATATCCACATAATTAACGAATAAAATGCTGGTTACGCAACAATTATAATTTATTATAATCGAAATATTGGACTTTCACATATACCTACTTTCTGAGAATTCATAAATACACCTCAACAAATTTATAGAAATCAAGGACGGTTTGCTTCATAAAACTAATTAATCAAAAGCTTGTTCAATAGCTAGGTTCACGAAAATATCATCAACGTCGAGATCAGCCAGCGTAGTAGTACGTTAAGCAAGGTGTAAAAGTTCAAGTAGCGAAGAAAGATTTTATTTTTGCAGAAATAAAAAATTTAAGTCGTGTGTTTATTCCACAGTAAATGCATACTTTCATTTGCCTTTCATGTAGTCGCGGGACACGATAAGACAGGCCGATATACCCGTTCATAAAATGCGGGTCATTGCCGCACAGAGATATAGGTATATACCGGATTGTTAATAATTTTTACTTCTTGGCATCAAAAGTAAATGCTTTGTTAGAACAATAATTAATATCGCTGACAAATGTCTTGAAATGACACATCTGACCTACGTCAACTCAAAACTTTTTTATGAATATTAGGTTAATTTTAAATAAAAATGAGTATATACCTAGGTATATTTTTGATCAAGATATTTAGTTAAACTATCGGCAAAATGCTAGCTGCAAAGACCTTCTATCATTGCGGATATTCTTTGAAAGTTTGTCGTTGAAAGCCGGCAAAAACACAAACATGATTGGCATATCCAATGAGTTTATCAAATAAAGCGGCTAACTATTAACATTTGCCCGCTATTTTAAAACAACTGAATATAGGTTTTACAAAAAACCGCTAAATTAATTTGTAAATAATGTCCCGTTGAATGCCTCGCATTAATAAGGACTATTAACGTATTAAATAAGATGCTTACCTTATAACTAAACCGTGACAGAAACAAAGAGAAGCTTTCGGAGCCACGCTGCTAGATTCCAAGTTGGTGGAGCTTTCTTATCCCAAAAAGACACAAACACGACCACTTTTTAACATCCATAAGACACAGAAATGTATATAAATCCTTATTATTTACACTGTTTTATGGTTTATTAAAATTATAGGCCACTTTCGTAAATTTCTTGTATAACGACAACGCTCTGCTCACTTATTATCCCCACTTCAGCACATCAAAATGGCGGTCGCGCACTGTAATAATACCGTTCGTTCGTTGCTTCGCCCAACGTAGACTCTCCCCCCCTTATCGTGTAAAAAGTTCCCAAATTGTTGACAAACTACGCGTGTAGAATGCAGCACTTATAAAGTATAATATGTAATAACCACGCCTTCTAATTTTAAAGCAAAATTTTCAAAATATTGGAACATTTTCAATACTTTCGGTAAGTTTTTCTTAAACATATACAAAATTGTCATCCTTACCTGTTTATTTAAATAAATAAATGGATATTTCTTAACTTATTTAAATTAACTTAATTAAATATCTCACTTGGATTAACACACAGTTTTAACTAATTATGCCCGAGGTAATAAAACTTTTATTTAAATTAGATTTATTTTTTTAGTAACAAATTCAAAAATAATAAACATAGCGACCTCTTTCGACGTGTTTATAAACAAAATGGAAAAACTAGTAGGATTTGTATTAGAATTGTTTTCTATACCCACACTGGCACGCTTCCTCAATTTACATTAAAGTATACACATTAGCAAAAAATGTGTGTAACTTTTTTCACCAGGTTGATGTAGGGATAGTACGAATTCTATTCTCCTGTTTGATAATTAAGATTAAAAATTATAATTATTTGCAATAATAATAGCTATTATGGTTTTAACTGCACAAAGATCGTTTGTTGAGTTTTCGATATAAGTAATAAATTGTTTCAAAACGCTTACCTCTAAAACAAAGTTTATGTCACACGTGAGTCAGTATAGTACTAGAAAACAAACCTAATTTCTATCTACCTCTTTACAATTGGTGTCTCTGGTTAATTTTGTGGCTAGTAAGTTGGTAATAATAGGCTCGATTCCCGCGCTTTTTATTGTAGTGCCACTTTTGTCAATTTTTATATCGTTTGTGCCCATTTGCAACTTTTGTAAACATTTATTTACTATATCTATCGTTTCATTATGTCTATGTCTCATGAACTTTTGCGATATGCTCATGATGAGGGGCATACAGATGTTTGTTACACAGATGACGGAAAGTAGGTTTTACATCGTTTTTATTTCACAATAATCACTTTATTTTTTAGTAAATTTGTGACCTGTGGAGCCGATGGAGACATTAGAATTTGGTCAATTAAAGAAAATGAAGATCCCATTCACATTTGTGTTGGAGAATGGGCTTTATCGGTGGGCCAGAAAGGAAATACTGTATATGTTGCTACTGGTAGCAACGATATTCAAATCCTTACCTTGCCTGATGGGGATCGAGATGGGGTACTTGACAGATTTGTAGCACCAATCAATCATATTGCAACTGGAAAAAATAACCAAGTAAATAACTTAAATCAAGTGACAAGTACATTTCTTAACATGTATTTTTTCAGTGGATAGTTTTAGCTGGTGAAGATATGGAAGTAAAATTGATAAACCTGGAAAGGGCGGACAAGGAAGTAATTATATTTAATGATTTATCAGGACCGTGCTTAAGTGTAGCAATTTGTCCTAAAGCGAAAATGATAGCTGCATCGTCGGGGGATTGCAAACTGCGAATTTGGGATATTGCAACCAAGAAGTTACTTAAGGAAATTAGTTGTTTCCCCAAAGTCAATAGTTTTTCAAATGCGAAACTTCTATGTGAGTTCATGTAGAATAAATTCAATTAATAGACTCCATCTTAGAAATAGAATGAACAACTATAATAAAACTTTTACAGGTCGAATGGATTTCGAGCCTATTAACGGTGAACAACTGGCATATCCAGATAACAACACGGTTGTTCTTTTAAACACTGATGATTGGTCCGAAAACACAACCTTAAGTTGTGAGGAAGTACATTCGGCATATTCTATAGTGCAATATTCGCCTTGTGGAAAATACATCTTAGCGACAACTGAAGAAGGCGACTTTGTCCTGTGGGATGCGTTTTCAAAAATAACTGTGAATACAAGTAAACATCAGAAGTCTGTTGCCATATGTGGTCTTATGTGGAATCCACAAGGTAAATATGCGTGTACCTATATGTGTGTTTGTCAAAAATCTCGCATTCACAAAGTATATGTTCCGCAGTTAGTATCGCAATATCTTCATTTATTTGTCGTCTACTAACTGCCTTGCCCATATTCTCGAGATGATATCTCAAGGGGCAGTGGCCAGTTAGAAGGCCTGTTAACAGCTTTAGTTCGGACTTTTCAAGCTTGAGAAACTTTGGCCTGGAGTATTCCTCCAGCAGGACTTTTTCTGGTCCTTTTCCCATTCTTGGATCTCCTCTGCTATGTGTCCTTTGGCCAGGCCACAAAACGGTTCGGATCCAATGAATGGTGCTTTAGCTTTTTTTTGCAAGGCTGTCAGCAAGTTCATTTCCTTGTACTCCCTCATATCCTGGCACCCACGTCAAGGTAACCCTGTTGTTGGCCAGTTGCTTCAGGGATTGTCTACATTCCCAGGCAATTTTAGACTCGAAAGTATAGGACCTTAGAGCTTTTAATGCTGCCTGGCTATCTGATAGTAGATCTTTACCCTTCAAATGTCTTTATTTAGGCATTCCTGGGCACACAGATCTATAGCATGAATTTGGTTGGTTGATTTGAAGATGGTTGAGGTGTTACCGAGGGCTTTGGATAGCCTACATTAGGCCCTGCTACGCCCACTCCTACCCCTTCAGCCATCTTAGATCCATTTGTGTACCAGATGAGTGACCCTTGTTCCAATCGCAGTGCCTTCATCTTGCTCGTCTGACGGCTTTCGATCAGCACGTCAAAGTCCTGTTTGATTGGCATTGAGTCAGTAGGTTTGGTCATGGACTCAAAATGGATTAACTCCAAAGTCTTTAAGTGACCAACCAGATCGTCTGGTTTAAATTTGAGAGTCTGATGCAGTCTTAAGGCATTAAGTGCTGCCTCCTTCCTCACATGCAAATGCAAAGGAAGAGGGAGATCACTGTATTTCCTTGGCCGTTGCTTACCCAAGTACTAATCACAATTAGCCGTTGCACTGCTTGTGTCAATAATACGATTATAGTAAAGATAGATATATGCTCGCCCCCATCTGTGCTAAAGCTGTTCTAATTATTTCTGCAAATTTATGGGGAGCATTTTGTATTTGTTTCAACTAACTTTTTCAAAAAAATTCAGCGCAAAGAATGATCTTTTCATATCTATTTGAAGGAAACGGAGAAATTGTATATACAGATGTAGAAGGCCAACTTGGAATTATCACTGGTGCCATTCAGAACAGTTCTCAAGAGGCGAATGAAGCGGAGCTTAAGGAAAACGATTTATTCACTAATGATGTGGATTTTGGTGATGTGCAGTTCGAGGATGACGATGAGGATAACGAAAATGCTGTGTCTGTTGAAAAACTAAAGAAGCAGTTTATGCAAAGTTCTGAACCAGAATTACAAAATTTCGACAATGGTAGGTATCATTTACTCCCCAGTCTTTCTTTCCCAACAACACACGAACAAAATGTAGACTTGCGACTACCGTGAAATATTATTTAAATGTTAATCCAGTTAATAATTTTGTATTTTCGAAAGTAATGAGAATAGTGTTAATTGAATTTCATGCCGCCATCAAGCTATCTTTTACTGTTCTTTACTTTTTCTTTACTCATCTTGAATGTTTCAGTATCTTCTCGTGCTTCTACACCAAGACCTCGCACCCCAGAAATCCCCTTACAGAAACCTTTTATGCCATCCTCAACTCCAGAACACTTGGACCCCCGGTATTTGTGCTGGAATGATGTAGGGATCGTTAGAAGTTATGGGAGTAGTGCTGAGGAAACTGATCCAAAATCAGTAGAAGTGGAGTTTCACGATTCTACTTTCCACAACAGCATGACGATCTCAAATTACCAAGACTATTCGATGGCTTCTATCAGTAAGGCTGCTCTTGTTGTTGCTAATTCCAGGTGGGTGAGAAAAGTTCATTAATAATTCGAGTTCAAGAAATATGTTTCAGCAACCGACTTGTGCTGCTTAGTGCAGAATATTTCGTCTCATTACTTCTATTCTGTTTTATGATGTAACATTGCTTTCCTTTTTGGTTTATTCCCAAACTTGAAAAACTCTCAGAAACTTTAAAAACATGTGCGGTGTTAAATTTCTGATTTATTTATTTGTGGATACTCCATTTGATATTTACGGAATACTCCATTTACTTTTGGACACATATTAATTTTAGATGACTTCAATTCATTTTGGTAATGATGATGTGCTTGATTTAAAATCATCATTAATAACTTATATTCTCAGATTTTAGGACATCAAACAATTCATTCAATAACATATTAAATGAAAACGGACAATTACTTGATCTTGTGTTATCTAAATTTGATTGTACCATATCTCGGGGCAACGCCTCTTTATTGACTGAAGACAGGCATCATCCAGCGTTATATATACATCTCTTTGCAAATATCACCTGTAAAGAATTTTTCTCCCTCAATTAACAGCAACTGTTATAATTTTAGACGCGCAAATTTCACAGAATTATATAATTGTATACTGTCTGTAAATTAGTCATTTTTGAAAGATTATTCTGATGTAAATCAAATCTGTAATGCTTTTCACGAAATATTATATAATATCTTTGATTTACATGTTCCTGTATATAAGAATAAAAGTAAAACTCATGTGTACCCTAAATGGTACACTCATGACATTATAAAGAATATTAAGCAAAAAGAACGTGTACTTCGCCTTTACAAAAAACACCATAAAGAGGTTAATTTACAGAATTATAAAAACCTTCAACAGCGTATTAAAATACGAATTAATGTTGCTTACAAAAAGTTTATCTGTGATGCTTAGAACTCTATTCATCCAGACGGTAAAACATTTTGGTCATTTATTAATAGCAAAAGCGGTAAGACTCGTATACCGGGTGTTGTACATCAAAATGAAGATGTTTTAAAGACCCGCAAGCTACAGTTGACAGATTCAGTGATCACTTCCGTAGTGTTTTTCAACACAATGATGTTGCTTTAAATTTTGTTGGCTTAGTGGTGTGATGGACAGTGGCGCGTCCTCTCACGCAGACAGCCCGGTTTCAAAACCGGGTCACAGCAAGCCGATGAGATATAGTTGATGAGCGGATCTGCTCGCGTCACCATCTTTCAAAAGAGATGTAAAACTGTGGGGTTCCATGTATCTACAATGTGAGCACGTTAAAGATCCTTATCCCACGACAAACTGTGGGGTTCGGAAAAATTTCCAGGTTAGGGGTCTCAGTGCCTACACTGATGAGCTTATCCTCTGGCGTTGGTGATTGGCCTTGGTAGCGGAAATAGGTCCACGTTAAATATATGATTAAAAAAAATTTTTACTAGTTCTGGTCCATGTAATTTGCCTAACAATAATAATTGTTTTACTGAGAATGAAATGATTTCAATGAAGAAACTTAAAGATAAACAGAAAAGACCCATGCATGGACCCGATCAAATTCGTAGCTTCCTTGTTAAGGCTGTGCGTATGTGTTGTCTTATCTATTGAATGTGATATCCAATCTCTCTATAAATCAACATTTCCTTTAAAATGGAAAGAAGCAAGTGTGTGTCAATCTTAAAAAGTGGTGACCGTGCCAATATAGTTAATTATAGACCCATAACTTTTTGAATAACTTTGAATAGTTTTGGTAAAGTTTTTGAAATGTCAGTATATGATCGCATCTAGTATCCAGTAAAAAATATTATATCACTGGATCAGCATGGTTTTATGTCGAGCAGACCCACTGTTTCTAATTTAGTTAATTTCACATAATATGTGTCAAATATACTTGATGATCAGGAACAAGTAGATGTGATTTATACTGACTTTTCTAAGGTTTTTGATAGGATACATCATGGGATGTTATTAAGCAAATTAGTAACATTTGGGTTTAGTCGGAATTTAGTAAATTGTTTTACATCTTATTTATCTAATAGATCTTAATTTGTCACATTCAGTGGCTATGTCTAAAATATATGACACTATGTTTGGCATACCGCAAGGTTCCAATTTGGGCTCTTTACTTTTTCTCTTGTTTATTGATGACTTAGCTAGAATTATAGAGTGTGAAAGACTTCTGTATGCTGACGATGTAAAGCTTATTATTTCAATTGACAGTTTGCGTGACTGCATAAAACTGCAGCTAGATCTAATAAAGGTCATATAGCAAACGAGAATGCATTTTTTCGAAAAATTTGTCAGTGCATTTTGTGAACGTGATAATTAGGAGAAAAATAGTGGGAATTAGATGTATATGTTTTGGACAGTAGAACCTGTTAGAAGAAGGGCATAAAAGTGCCGAAAACAGGTTTTTTCAAATTTTCGACAAAACAAAAAAATTAAAAACCGCTAAATATGATAATTTTTTACCATTTAATTACAGGGACTATAATTATCGTAGGAAATTGTTTCGGAGCTTAAATTGTAACTTTTGTTGGTACCTACCTACTCTAAAAATTTCATACAAAAATATTAATAACTTTTAGCGGAAATAGCGAAAATGTAAAAAAGGTGTTTCTGAAAAACGGCGTGGAAATGGTCAAAAATGGTTATAAAACAATTTTTCAAAAAGCTGTTTGTTCCTGATGAAATTCTCTACAACCCTATTATCTTTAAATTTTCGTAAGGTTTCATTTATTACCTTAAAAACGCATTTGAAAATCGGACTATTTCTGAATTTTGGACATTCAGGCTTTCGAGTAGTGAGGAAGTAACGTGTGGTGGGGGAAGTTTCTCCCGCAGTCAAACTTGGGGCTCTCCCACACAGGGTACAATCCGAACGCTTGCAATCTCTATTGTTTGATTATCACATTTGTACTCAGTATATCCCCTCCAAAAGTTTCGAAACTGGTTGTGGCTTTCCCAGTGGAACGCGAACACAGATCACGCTCTGTGTGGAGGGGATATACTGAGTACAAATGTGATAATCAAACGATAGAGATCTCAAGCGTTCTGATCTCGCCCTGTGTGGAAGAGCCCTTGGAGTGCCGCTAAATCATCGCGCTTCCCTCCACTACGCGTCCCTTCCCCTCTGCTCAAGCGCACGAACTTCCAAAATTCAGAAATAACCCGATTTTCAAAACTGTACGAACATTTAAATATAATAGGGTTGTAGCGAATTTCATCAGGAACAAATAGCTTTTTGAAAAATGGTTCAATGACCATTTTTGATCATTTCCACGCCGTTTTTCAGAAACACTTTTTTTTACATTTTCGCCATTTCCACTAAAAGTTATTAATATTTTTGCATGAAGTTTTTAGAGTAGGTAGGTACCAACAAAAGCTACAATTTAAGCTCTGAAACAACTTCCTACGATAATCACAGTCCCTGTAATTAAATGACAAAAAATGGCCATATTTAGCGGTTTTTAATTTCTTGTGCAAAAAGTTGACCGATTTCAATTGACAAAAACTTATTTTTTTCGTCATTTTCTATTTCTTAGTATTGTATAAAAAAAAAATTTCTTTCGCATCGAAAATGTGAAAAAACCTGTTTTTGGCACATTCATGCCCTTTGTTGAACAGGTTCCAAATAAAATTTGCTATCCAAAACATATACATCTTATTCCCACTATTCTACTCCTAATTATCACTTTCACAAAATGCATTGAGGAATTTTTCGAAAAAATAAACCATCTGACCTGGATTATAACACAGCTACAGAGACTTGCATGCACACATGCTTGATTTAAACATAGCAAAATGTAAAGTGCTCGTTTTTAGTAAGAAAGAGTGTCCTATTATTTTTGATTATGAGCTTACTACTGAGATTCTCAATAGATGTAGTTTTGGTAAAGACCTTGGGATAACTTTTGATGAAACTTTGAGTTTCAAAAATCACATAGAGTGCATAACATCTGCAGCATATAAATCACTTGGTTTTATCATTAGAAATTAAGTCTTTTAATAATGTGGATACATTGAAAATCTTGTATTACGCTTTTGTTAATCTAAACTGGAGTACTGTTCCTTAGTTTGGTATCCTCATTACATGTCTTACATTAATAGTTTAGAGTCTGTACAAAGGAAATTTTTTGAAAATATGCAGCCTGCAGAGTAGATGGTATTTATCCGGACGGGGAATTGATAATAACTCATTACTAACAAGATTTGACATGGTATCATTAGAAAATAAAAGGTTCACTTCATCTCTTCGCTTTATTTACTTATGTCCTGTAAGTGGGTATTCCTGTTGGACTAATAAAGTACTATTATTATTATTTAGATACTTAAAGTGTAAAATGTACAATTATTAGTGTATGGAAATATATTCATAATTACAAATTTTATTGCGAAGGGTTCCATAAGGCATAACGCAAAACTTAAAAGTATGGTCCAGGTTTGTAATATGCAGAATGACGGATTATTTACATGACAGTTGTACCGAGTGGATTAATGGGTTGTTATTTTGGTGCACTCACTACAATGATTATGTAATTGAAGATGCTAAATGTTCACTGTTTTATTAACTACGTTTGCGAGAAACTTGATGGAATCCATATTTTCTGTTATTTTCAGTCAAGTAAATGTAATTCCTCTGTCGGGAAGTTCCAAGGAATGGATGTTAAAAGTAGAGGAAAATGAGGAGATTATTTTGGTGGCAGTGTCTGAAAATTTAGTTTGTTTAGCAATGGCTAATTACATCATTAGAATATGTTCAGTTTTTGGTACCCAGAGAGCGATTGTCTCCATACCAGGGCCGTTGGTATCTATGGTGGCATTCAAGAATCATCTTATGGTAGCATATCACTCGTCAAGTGCCAGAAAAGGAGACCAATGTATTACAATCAGACTGCTACGATTTGAAGGTAAGGGATAAACTTGGAAAAAAAAACTTTTTCTCAAATCCGAGTATTGATTTTTATAGTACATCAACTTTTTGTTGTAGTTTTGATTGTGTTAGCAAATATTTTTCAAATAGATTTTTATTTTATTTTTTATTTATATTTTCCTGAAGTATTTTTGCATGTCGCAAGATATGTGTTAGATCAGATTTCATTGTAACTCCTGAAAATCTCTAAATAAAATTTTTCATGGCATTCGAACGAGTAGGTTTTTGGTGCATGATGATAGATTCTTTACATCATCTCTTTATCAGCAATCCACTTTTTTTTTTTTATACATTTATTTAACGTTGGCCTATTTCCGCCACTAAGGCCTAACACCGATGCCTGTAGACGAGCTATCCCCAACCAGGAATTTTGCCGAACCTCTTCCCTTAAGAAGAGTAGGGATCTTTTACTTGCCTAACATTTAATAGACAAGGGACCGACGGCTTTACATCGCCTCCGAAGGATGGTATATCCCCTATACAACCCTCGTCTAAGGTTGTATAGTGTCCACGCATACACTGATATACAAGCCGCTGGAAGATGTGTGAGGCGAGGACGCGGGCTTCGTTGGAATGGTCACCCATCCAGCTACGGTCACCCATCCAGCTACTAACCGCGCCTTAAGTTGCTTTACATCGCATATCGAAGTATGTACATAGTAAAACGCACCCACGCTCGCCCCCTGCAATCCACTTGTCTCGTGCCAAAATTCAAAATTTTTCTGTTGATTTAATCTTACTTCCACCATAATCGATGCAGCTATTACCTTTCTTTTAATAAAAAAAATCATAAATAGTTTATATTGTCATTATTATCGAAAACATTTCTTATACTCCGTTGGAGTCCGCTTGGACTCGGATTGGTTAATAGATACGATGGATGATTCAGATGCCTATCCTTTATTAAATAAAAACTTTCTTATGATGTCTCATGTTTGGAGAATCACAGTTGTTGTCGATACTCGATGGCCAAGTTTTGACATTTACTCCTTTTATTTTTGATCAGGATATCAGGGTGGTTGTGATCTAGAGTTCTATCGAACTAGACTGATTTATCCCAGCTTTTTGTACCAGGTATACAATAATAATATACTATTACTGCTGCTCAGATGAAATGTCAGAGAAATGACAGTTTCAGTTCATGAAACTCGTCATAAAACTCATATAATTAGGCAGAAATACTAAAAAAATCACCAAATCATATTAACAATAAACGGTATAGTGGTAAAGGAGCCGGCTGCATTTGTAGAAGCCTTTGTTGATTATCTTAGCAGTGTGGCATTTACAAGCCTAAAGCAGCATAAGGGTGAAAATCTCCCTGCAGTGTACAAAAATGAATACAGTAGCTAATTCTCTATTTATACCATATTATATTAATAAAAATGATGTATATCAAGAACCAAATAAACTAAAAAATAAAAATTCCACTGGATTGGATGAAATTAGCACAAAAATGTTAAAATGCATTGATAACATAATAAGCAAGCCTTTAGCATATCTAATAAACAAATCTCTTGCAGTGGGAGTTTTTCCTGATGTACTCAAAATTGTGGGTGTTATACCGGCTTTCAAAATAGATTATATATCAAGCATTGAATACTGTCGCCAAATATCACTGTTGTGAGCGTCAATTAATAGAGAGAGAATAGTGTACAATATAATTGTAACATATACCTAAACAGAATGCAAATAATATCAAGTCAGCATGGTTTTAGGAAGAATAAGTCCGTAGAAACTGCTTCTTATCAGCTATTAAATTTTATATACAAAGAATTGGATAATGGAAAATATGTTATATTCTTAATGTTTGACCTCTCACGGGCCTTTGACATGGTCAATGCTGAATTCTTGTGTAAAAAATTAGGTGCTGTGGGTATTAGAGGAAGCATGTTGCAATGGATCTCGTTTTATATCTCAAATAGGAAAATGTTGGTTAAATATGCAAATGTTAAATCTGAAACTAGAGATATTAAGATGCGAGTTCCGCAGGGCTCCGTATTGGAACCTCTGTTATTTATGATGTCTGTAAATGACCTACCGTCATATATATCTAAGGGCAAAGTCACCATGTTTGCTGACGACACCACTGTAACTATAGCAGCCCTCACACCAGAAGAACTCTCACTTAATTTAAATTGTGTCTGTGATGAAATAGAGGCATGGTGTCAAAGAAATAATCTAATTCTAAATAACAAAAAAACAATATTGTTAAATTTCCATATAAGAAAACCATATTACCCTCAAGTTTTCAAACACTATACAATATCGAACTATCAGAATCTACACAATCTAAATAACAAAAAAACAATATTGTTAAATTTCCATATAAGAAAACCATATTACCCTCAAGTTTTCAAACACTATACAATATCGAACTATCAGAATCTACACAATTCTTAGGAACACATCTAGATAATAAATTAATTTGGAATAAACACATTGATTTTGTATGTTCTAAACTCAATTCAACATACTTTGCCATATTACAGATGAAATCATGCTTAAATGTAGAAGGTCTATTAAACATTTACTATGGTTTGGGGTATAGTCTCCTAGCAAATAATTATTGTCTCTTGGGGAATTGGTGGTAACTTACAAAGAGTATTAATAGGACAAAAACGCATTATTAGAATTATATTCAATATACTGCGAATGGATAGTTGCAGAAATGTTTTCAAAAAGAATAATATTCTAACTACTAGCACCAGGCATGGTAATGATCTATCTACCACATTGCATAAAACTATAGTTTCTTAAAAAAATCACCAGACTATAATTACTTCCAAGTCCACGTCTGTATAGTAACGCAAAAAAAAATTATTTTTTTTGTTGAAATAGGCTTAAAATGTTATGAAACGTCGAGATTTTAAATTTGTGCAAAAAAAATTTCCTGCCTGTCTGAACTTTTTTTTTGCGCACGTTTACTCTGGAACCGTTTATGATATTGAAATTTGGTACACTTATATATTGTAATGATATCTGGAACTAGCTTATATTTTGATCTAATTCTGTTCGGGAGTAAATGGAGTAAATAAGGGTAAATAGGTAAAGCAAGCAGGTAAGAGTCCATAAAATTGCAATTTAGGGCATGTACGAAGAGTCAAGGTCTCAATTTTTTTTTTTGGCATCAGCCACCCCTCCACCCCACTCTCACCCCCCAATACCACCCCCACACTATTATGAAAGGGAGTAAAAAAAATTAAAACGTGTGTAGTGTGTATACAAGAACGAAACATTTCAAAAAATTTTTCTGGCATTAGCCACCCCCTCTACCACCCCCATCCCATTAATGAAGGGAGTAAAAAATTAAATAGGGATTTAGTGTGTGTACGAGAACCAAGGACCTTTAAAATTTATTTTGGCATTAGTTACCCCTTTCACCACCCCCCACTGCCACCCCCACCCTGTTGTTTAAGGAAATAAAAAATTAAATTGGGATTTAGTGGGTACACGAGAATCAAGGGCTTCTAATTTTTTTTTACATTTGCCACCGTCTATCACCCCACTCTATTATTAAAGGGAATAAAATATTGCATTATGATTTAGTATGTATAAGACTTGGCTACAAAATCTGGATGTGGAAGTAGTGATTCCTTGGGCAGCGGTTTTTATTTCAATATTTAAGAAATTATCTGCACATTTGAAATATATAAATGCTTTCAATATCTTTAAAAGACAAACTAAGAGCTTCTTTATTGAGAAGGCCTTTTATACAGTCCAGGAATATTTGAACAGTTATCTCTGGATTTGGTTTTTTTATTGTTTTTTTTTTTGTTTGATCTTTTATTACAAATAGATACTTGACTCTGCTTACAAACTTGTAAATATTTATTTTAATTAGTCTTAAGCAGTCCTTTGCCACTTGCCATCTTATGTAATTGTAGAGTTATATGTTCTAGGTATGTATGTATTATGATTTTTTTAAGGATTCTCCGTGGATAGCAAAGATATAAGTTCCGCTCTTGGGCCCGAATCTACTTTAATGTGGTTGGGGTTCTCTGATGTCGGTACTCCCGCCATGATGGATTCTCTCGGGATGTTAAGTTTATATCCACACACCAGCAATTCATGGATACCATTTTGTGATACTAGCCGTCACGTAAGTGTCTGTTTTCCCAAATTAAAGAAAATAGATGATTCGTATGGGTATAATATAATAATTCATATACTTTTCTACAGAAGAAAAGTCTGTCTGATGGTTTCTTCGTAACAGCTGTGTTTGAATCCTACCAAATGGTTGGTGGCATAAAATGTAAGGGCTCCGTCTATCCTGGATTCACTCCAAGACCAACGATGAGTGAATTGCCATTAGAGCCGCCATTTGCGGAAGCTACTACTGAGAAAACTCAGATGGAAATGAACTTATTTACTTGGTCCACATTGCAGGTCTCGGATACTGAGAAGAAATTCAAAGAAACAGCTTTAAAAACATTTGCTGTAAGTGTTTCAAAAAGATACCTTCGGAATTGTAAATTTAGAAATGGGTCTTTCCTGCTGCAGCTCTTGGGTTGGCACTGCAGAAGTAAACACCCATGGCGGTTACGTTTAATACTAATGGTGAAAATTGCAGTTGGCTTGTAAGAATGATTTGGATCAAAGAGCTTTAGAAGTGATGGAGCTCTTATCAAATTCACAAATTTTAACGTTGGGCCTGAAATATGCCTCGAAACTGGATAAGAAAAGACTGGTGGGAAAACTAATGGAACTTGCCACAAATCTAGCAGATGATGCTGATGATTTAGGTGTAGTTGTAAGTTTTATTTGCTTTTTGGCAAAGTTGAGAGCTTATCGTTTTCAATTTTAGGAATTATCTACTCCCGAACCTACGACTATAAAACCAGCATATCGAAAATTAACCTTAAGTTCTGGTAAATATTCTTCTAGGCGCAAATCTCAAAAGACACAAGAGGTAAGTAATATTAGGGTATACAAATAAATTTTCTTACTTTACTATATTTAAAAAGGGAAAAATATTGGCAATTTTATGTTTCATATATTTCAAATATCTTATGCAGTTGTGCGAATTGAACGCATTTAATTTTCTAGGCAGAAACTCCTGGTATATCACAGAATAGAGAAACTTCCGTGAGTTTATTTATTGTGAGTAATATCTAAGAGAAAAATTGAAAACATTTTTTTGCAGGAAATTTTGGCGCCACTTAATCCTGCTGATGAAAATACACAATCTACTAATGAATCAGTAATTAATACCCAGGTATAAGTTTGTTGTTATTATAGATAGTTTGATTAGTTTTTGTACTTCATCTGCCATTTTCAACAGACGATGCAAAACAAAAACATTCACACATAAACACAAAGCAGGGGTAACGATAAGCTACAAAATTGGCCCTCTAGAACTCAAATTTTTTAATGTGTTATATTGGGTTTGATGTATTCTTTATTGGGTATGGTGCTTTATTGGTATGTTTAAGAATTCTTTTATTTTAATGTGATCAATAAATCAAAATTACAGATCTGGGAAATCAGGGAAATGACAAGAAATAATAAATTGCCTTTATTTGTGGCAGTGTTCAAAGAACTTGCTCTTTCACTCTACGATGTAAAGAATAAATTACAAAATTTGTTATACAATCCTTGGAAAAATAGAAGATGTTAAAAAAATGTGTAACATTGTACCAAACAGACCGAATACTAACATAATTAATCTGCAACTATTTTAAAACAGTTTTTATACGAAACGATGGGTCCTGCATTATTTACCTATTTTGTATAATTGTGATCAGAGAACCAAATTTCGATGCCAAATCCCTGACCAGATCATTAACCATTAAAATCCAGTTAATTCACATTAAAATCCTAATTCTATTTCAATACTAAGGTAATTAGAGTTATCATTAGTATACAGGTTGGCCATTTTTTATATTGAACAATATTTACTATATCTCACAAACCAAAACAGTTACATGGTCTGTTAAATGGGAAAAAAGCTTTGTATTCTGAAGATCAATAAAATGTGCTATAAAAATTCAAAATATTCTGATTGGTTCCAGGGATATAATAGCATACAGTCCGCAATAACTTTTTTTTTACCTAGTGCTGTTATGAAAAATATTAAAAAATATTATTGGACTATTCTGTTATAAATTAACTTTGCTTATAACTCGTATTCAAATTTTTATTGTAACATTTTGTCTCATTAGGGCCACCATCAACTTTATTTTACTTAAAATTTTTAAAGCTTATTAATTTATTGTGCAAACAACCCTCCACCAAGTAAATAATTAGGTTTTTTGTGAGGATGGTATTATATGTTTAGGAATCATTGTTTCCTGAAGAAGAACCGAAGAATCCCTTCCTGAAAAGTCTGAAGAAGCCACAAGTTAATACCACCCCAAATCCACTTAGTTTGACCGATAAATTTGCAGGCGTAACTTACGAAAAGTCGACGAAAGAAAATAAAAACAAAAACGTACAGGTAAGGTTCTTTAGCAGAGAAATTGTTAGACTAGTAAGTTTTTACTCATTTTCAGGCTGGCGAAAAACGAAAATTAAATGACTCTGATAGTGATAAACAAAAAGAAAAACAGAGGAAACTGGATAGTTTTAAATTTACAAGACGAACATAGTTTTATTTTTCAAATTTTAATATTTTACCATTAGTGACTTTCTTAAATTATATTTCTCGCTTTGAATGAGTTTTGTGAAATTTGTTGTTTGATACCTGATTTTTAGGACTGTTATCTACAAAATATATATTTATTTGTACCACAACTCTTTTATTCTGGCACAAGTGACTACAACCATAGGTAAACGCATATGTCGTGCCCCTTTTTAAATATTACAGAAAATAGAATTCCTACATTATTAACAAATTTTCTAAAAGGAAATTCATTCTATATAAACGTTAATTTGGTGGTTCAAATTTTTTCACTACTATTGAACAATAATAATGTACTTTTTACTTATGAAGAAACAGCATAGGTTGCAGCATATAGTTGAGTAATACAAATGTTTAGTTCTCTACCTTCAATGTTGGGCAGTTTCAAGTTGAGCTGTTCAAATATCCAGCGATGAAATCAGTTTTTAAAATTGGGTAGTTCAAATGTCCAGTAGTTCTTCATTTTTACTCTCTCTAAGCATGTTCACTTATCCATATACTATCGTTTTACTACTATTAAACAATAATAGAAGTCATGATGCACTTTTTACATTTGCATACTATGGAACAGTATAGATACTACACTCGCCGTGCTTTTCCACAACCATGGAGATAATTTTACACTTGTTCAGGCAGCTGCTTCATGCCATACTCAGCTTTCAATGAATCTATTAAGAATATTCTGCCTGCTCCTAACTTTTTAACCAAAAACATCAAAATCCGTTGGTTTGGTCCTCCCTATAATATGTTCGATCACACGAAATTAGACGTCAGTTATCTGAGCAGCTGATAAGAGCTCGAATAATATTACATAATGTAGAATTATTTTGGTTGAAGCTTTATCAATTTACAATATTTATTTTACATTTTTAAGATGTTGAAAGGTTTGATAGTGTCAGAAATTTATGAGTGCACTACGTCAGAACTCATGGGAATTTTATCATAAGAGGACTCTTAAAGTATCAATTATATAGTTCAAATTTGTTTTATGTAAAGTTTTGATACAGTACTTTTCCGCTGATTTAGAAATATAGTATAAAAATCTGCCTAAGAATGTTTGTTCGTGTTAAATATTGATAACAATCTCTGTATCTGGAATGAGAACAACAATTATTGTGAAAAACATTTATCAGTTTTTAACCTACGAAATAAATAAAAAACATCAGCCAACATCTCGTCTTTATATACCTAATAATTTATGTAAAAAATATTTGCACACTTAAAATTTATGACCAGATATATTGCTAATTGTAAATCTTATGACTAGTATTTATGTTTCCTGGGATCACTGAAAACTCCTTTGGCAAACATGGCTTCCCATTCTTTTCCGTTGGGGTATACGTAATTTTCAACTGCTTCCTTCTTAAACGTAGTGTTGTAACCAGGAGTCTGCGAAAAATTAACGTTAATATGTTAAGCATATTTGGGAATTTTATAGAAACAAAATTATTTTTGTCTGTTGCCATTAAACTTTTCTAGAGATGGTGTTATCAGGTTTATTGGCAAGCATTTTTAATTAATCTGAATTTGATTCTCAGTTTTTTGAAAATGGAAAGTAGATAACTGAGGATCAGAATATTAGATGCACATTAACTGAATGGTCTACATCATGATGTGTTGGGCTAATTGACAATTACATCCTTATTGACTTACCCTGGGTGCCAAGTAATGAGCGTTTTTCACAACAGTGGGGTTGACAAAATGTTCATGTTGCTGATCAATGTATTCGATAAATTTGCCTTCTGATGTGCCAGAAAGGGCCACATAATCCCACATTTGTAAATGTTGTACCATTTCACATAGACCTACACCTCCGGCATGTGGACAGACTTTAACTAGAAAAGGAATTTAAAAGTAGATACAGCTAAAATTTGCGATGCTTGTCGAATTTTGTAGCCCAATAAAATGGGATGAAATAATTCAGAGGGGGCTGAAATTTTAGGAACAGGCTTATTTTGTGGTACTTTTTAACATATCCTCACCCTCTGTCAGCGTCTACAAGTGAGGACTTTTGATATGTTAAAAAGTACCACAAAATAAGTCTGTTCCCAAAATTTTAGGCCGTTCTGAATTATTTCATCTAAATTTTCCCATTTTACTGGTTTATTAGCAATATTGAGATATTGAGATTAGTTTTGTTGAAAATAGATAGGAAAGTAGTTTTCTCAGTCTTATTTCATCAGAAAATTTGGCATTGAGTGGCCTATTGGCTAAACAAAGGTAAATGCTATATTCGGCATATCTTATTTATCACCATTATGGAGACGGCTTCAAATTATTTACTTTCCATGTCCATGTTCAATAGGCAAAATATCAAATTTGATACTTTCGGTTTTACTACTTAATAAAATTCTTACCTCCAAGTTTCTTTGCCATCAAGTAAACGGACAGAATTTCGTTGACACCTCCTATTCTAGCAGAATCGATCTGGCAGTACTGGATGGCATCTGCTTGCAAGAATTGTTTAAACAAGACCCTGTTACAGCACATTTCTCCGGAAGCGACGCCAATTCCGAGGGGTTTGAGAGCTTTGGAAATTTGGGCGTGTCCCAAAACATCATCGGGAGAAGTGGGCTCTTCGATCCAAAGTGGTTTAAATTGTGCCAATTGCGCCATCCAATCAATGGCTTCTTGCACTTCCCATACTTGATTAGCGTCAACCATCTAGAAAATAATATCGTTCTTTTTTTGTGGTAATTCTTTTATAGTACCAATAGCATAACATTTGTATTCACAGTGTGTTTTATGAGCTAATAAACAGTGAAATAAGTTGCAAGCTGTTTTTCTACGAATTTTACGGGTAGAAAATATTTGAAAAGTTACTTCATTAAAACAATGTTTAAACTCACCAGTATTTTGTCGTATCCTATTATATTTCTGACGAATTCCAACCTCTTGATATCGTCATACAAATTTTTTCCAACTTTTAATTTAAAAGCCGTGAACCCTAAATCTAAATATTTTTGGGCCAACTCGCTAATTTTTTCATTAGAGTAACCCAACCATCCTACAATAAAAAAAAGGTGGTTAAATTATTACCATAAAGATCGCTTATAATTGAAAAATCAAACAGGGTTTATGTGTACCCCTAGCAGAAATAATGGCAGAGGTGGTGTGCTATTAAGGAAGTTTTTTTTATTAAAGAATCAATCAAACCATTTGAAATATTGTAAATCAATACTGGAGCCTTCGTTGTTATTTTGAGGTAGTTTTTAAATAATCAAAAACAAATTATGCCTTATAGACATCCTCTGGCTTTTCGGTTTTTAATAACAAATAATATTTCTATCGATGTCTTTAATTACAGGACCAGAGTTTTGACATACTAACAAAATTAGAAAAACTGGATAAAAGATTGATTTCTAGGTATTTTTTGTACTTAAAAATTTATGGATAAGTATTTTGTAACCAAATCATTTTGATTCTTAAAAAAAATATACCTGCTTGTGTTGTGTAGCAGGGGTATCCCACTTCCAACAACTTGTTAACTCTTTCTTCTTTGCCTTCTCTACCTTTTTTCAATAATTCGAGGGCTTCTTCTTTTGTAATTACATTAGTTAAATATCTAAAGTCGATACACTCTACAAGTTGTTCTGGCTCCAAGTCGGCCAACAATTGCCAAACCGGTTTATTTAGTAGTTTACCCCACAAGTCCCATAAAGCGTTTATTATTGCAGCCGTAGCAAGATGAGTCACTCCCTTCTCAGGACCAATCTGAAATCATATTGAAAGCTATTGAGAAAAGAAACAATTAGATATATTTTTACATTTTGAATAATGCACAATCGATTGCTGCAAGATATAACTTTAATAATTTTTCACCTGAGGTGTAATTTTTTAAAAAACAAACATTGGTGTTAGTTAAGATATTTCATTAAATTGTCTTATTAACAATTACTCACCCATCTGAGCTGGCTCTCACTCGTAAGACTCCTCCAGAAAGTGCCAAAGTCTTTGTAAATATCAGAAACAACTTGACCAACAACTAAGGAACTTAATGTTTTGACAGCCTGCACTACAATTTCCGTTCCTCTACCCAAGGTAAATGTTAGGCCGTGGCCCTCAAGACCAGTCTGAATCTTTATCGTAACATATGCACAGGAATAGTCAGGATCAGTATGCTAGAAATAAATATATGGAGATGTGTAAGTATCCACTGTTCATTTCCGTCACTTTAGGTAAATTGTAAGTTTACAACAATACAGTTGACCATTAAAAATAATTCTCAGCTGTGTTAGAAAGTTACAATAGAAATTTTATGACAGCGATGACCTAAACTTTGATTTTTGTTTAGAGGTATGTGTTTACTTGGTTATTTTCTTTTGTTTTTACAATAATTTCAAATGGACACTACTTTATTTCCTAAATAGACCAAGAGCTAATGGATTTTTTAATGTGTCTGAGAGCCTTTTTAAATTTTTATGGTGCTGTTTAACACGTTCGCTGCTGATGGGATATTGTTAGGTACCCCCCCAGTGCTGAGAAACATCTTATAACAATCCAATTATTTTGCCTTTGCTTCAAAGGCATATGTTAATGAATTTATCAGAAAATGAGCAGAATACATGGTTTCTTTCCTTTTTAAACGTATAGGTTCTGTTAAACCCAATGAGTTTTTTTATTTTACTACAGTAAGTTTTAAAAGATGCTTGAAAAATGTCGAACATTTTTTGTCCCTGAGGTGGATTTTAAAATCGCCACAGTGATTGGTTGAAAACGGACCAATTGCAATGCTCGTTATAGATTTCGTACAGCTGATTTGGCTGATAGCGCATTGCTTTAATGGTTATGTAATGATTATGATTACATAAACTAGAGAAAAACATGTAATAAGTTCCACCTATTTTTTAATTAAGGTATTTGCTAAAATTCATATTGAACCCAGTAGTATTAAAATTTTCAAAAATCTGATGTGGCTGGAGTTGTTGAAATGTTTGTTATTTACTTCCAAGTCATTTAAGAATAAAGTACCCAATTTACATTTTTTTCAACTAAAAATTAAATTGTTAATTGTGCGGGAATAATGGCCCATTTGACGAGGTAGGTATAAATTTGGAGCAGGGCTGCTAGACACTATACAAGTAATCAATTTGAAAATCACATAGAATTAATTTTCTTCTACCCTAACATTCTAACCTCACAAGTTGCATAAATAGGCTAAAACTCTGTACTTACCATAGCATCTGAACCATCAGCATGTAGTGATGTAGGAAATCTCAAATCCGCAACATCCAGCGAAACTATTTTCAAATTTTCAGTAGTTTGCACGTGACTCATCTTGGATCGCTTTTCACAAGGTGTTGTTCACTACGTTGCCCACATCAAAATATTTTCATTTTTAATTAACATCTATTTATAACAAATGTTAATAAATTAAACTTACGTTAAGATACCAGCTTATCATGTTTGCCTAAAAATTCAAGGACTTTTTGAACAATATATAAAAGTCACAGGATCTCATTTGTATACACATATCATATGAAAGATAATAGATTATGTGTTATTAAGTACAGGATAATGATTTTATTTTTAAAAAAAGATACTCCTATTATTAGCTGGTGTATCCAGTCCGTTCTACTGGGAAAATTCCAATCGTTTCTGTGTATTTCTCTTTTATCTTTTAATTAACGATCCTCTGATTTCGGTTACTTAATATTGAGATATTAAATCTAATTTTTGTTGTATTCATTCTTCATTATCTTTTTTTTAACATGATCTATAATATTTTGAGACTTTCGAAGCATGTTCCTTTCGGTTTTTATCATTCATTATTCCAATAAAATTAAAGCCAAAGCTATAAAAAAATTCGACCAAGCTTAATTTTTGTGAAAACCTTTATTTTGAAGCAATGGAATCCTGAAAAATAAATTAATTTGACTCATGGGTTTTTTTAGGGGGTGGAAGAGGATACATTTTAGTTTTTGCCATTATCTCAGAAACTATCAATTTTTAGAGAAAAATAGTTATTATAAAACTTGTCATAAAATTAGTTATAAAACAGGTACAGGGTTATTGCCTTATCATCGAAGCGAACATCTTTTATGAGATCATTTATTTATATTTAATTTCCTAAATAAATTTTTATTATCTATTTTGTATAAATATTTGGTTTTTTCTTCCTCACTGTAAACCATTTTGATTATTTCATTAAAGAAATATCACTTATCAAACATAATAGTTGTCACTTTCATAATGTTAACTTTTCCATATTTACAGTAACTAGTTGAACTAAGATATTTGGCGTTTAATAACTCAAAAACGGTATGATAGGGGTAACATATGGTATATTTTTGAAATCATGAAAAGAGATCATTCCAAAAATTTAATAATATACCGGGTATCCCATTTAAAAAATATATTCTTTTTTTTATACCCTGAAATCTGCACGCTACTGTACTTTTGATAGCATTTTAACAAAATTCAGTCATAACCTTACAACTTTTATTTAAAACTTTTTTTTCTGTAGACAATAATAACGATGATAAGCGGTAGGTAATTAGCATTTTAGAATAAAACGTATTTCTGTAGTTTGAAAAAATACGTACTAGGGCGATATTGTTATGTGATGTCTCCAGTAGGCCTAATCCACATTAAATTATTAGGCTTATTCCTCTACATCTATTTCCTTTGGAGCTTCTTCATCTTCCTCAGTGATTTCATCATTATGTTCTTCATCTATTGATTCTTCTATGTCTTTTATTAAGAAAACCATTGCTATATTGTCTGAAAGTTATTTGTGGCATTCTACGAATATTCTTTCCTATTATTTGGGTTTTCTACCACATGTACTATTATCCTCTTCATTGCTATGTCATCATAAATGTCCATATTGCTTTCTGTCACTTCGGTCTCGGTGTTCAACAAGATTATCCACTACAGTGCCTGCGTACCATAGAACAGTATAGATCTTTTCTACAGATCCAGCTCGCACTAAATATAGTACTGAGTAACAGATCAGGAGCTAGTGACAAATGGGTGTGGATCGGTTCCAAACTACTCTTGACAATCGTCCACTCCCATTCATCTGGATTTGGATCGTTATCAAGCCATTTTTTGACTTGCAAACACACTGTAAATAAATGTTATTGTGATGCATTGAATGTGGGCTTATTTAGTTTGGTTATTGCTTTTATAAATGAATAATAACCAATATCTATCCTTACTTCAGTTATTAAATTGACAATGGAACAACCATCTATCTGGCTTTTAAAAGTTATTTTCTTCAAGTACATACTATTATAAGTACTAGAGATGTTTTGAATATCAAAGGGAACGTGTACGTAAAACAAATCATTTACGTACGATTCTGTCCGTCAATTACAAGATATTTAATTGTTTCAGTAATCTTATCAGATAGCTTATTATACAATCAAATACTTAATAACAGAAAAAGTTCTCAGTGTTTACTGAATGTATCTACTATCATCTGGTTAACTCCTTCTCAGACGTCAATGTTTTATCCTAGCTTCTAAATATAGCACAAATTATTGGTCCCAGTATTGAGAACATTTCGTAAGTGGGGATATCTCCGTTGATATGACGTCAACTTTACTGCCCCCATGCTCTTTACGTAAGCAACTTGAGAGTTCGTATTATTATTACTTATGTCCCACAGATAAGATCTTGAAATTGAATGATTGATCTTTAAAAGATTTGATTTTGATAAAATTAACTTGCGAATAAAACTAAAATCACAGCACAATTGTTTGGGGCATTAAATTCACGATTATTTATTGAAAGATACTTTTTTAATTTCATTATGTATAATAATAATACTTGTCATTGGTAGTCCTTATAATTGGTGTACTCGGAGGTATGAAGCCCACGCTGCTTTCGGAATTACAAACCATACCGGCCTGTCATCTCTCAAGCCGAATGGCTGGCAGGCCAGATGCAGAAAGCTGTTATCCTGGGTTCTCTTTGTCTACTTAGGGCACACAATTTGGGAATCTAAGGCCACTAACTCTGCGGGTTTCAGGGAGTGGTAGTTAATTCGCTGGCGCTTCTGCCGTGAGAATATGGAACTGTCCAGCATCGCTCTCGCGAAAAAAAAAAAAACTTTATTTTTCTTCGAGACAAATAAAATACATTTGTATATAGAAATGGTCAATAATTTTAAGTACTACCTACAACCTAACTTACTCTATCTTCAAAAAATTCGCATAAATTATAAAAAGATTTATCCAGAAGATAACTATTTAATTGGTGTTTAAAAATTACTAAACTTGATGAAAGCTTAATTTCAGTCGGTAACCTATTAAAAATATTTAAAGGAGAGTTTGCAGACACCTTATATTTATAAAATGATTATTTTGTCTAGTATCTATTTTGTGTATACCATTATTTAAAATGTAATTTCCTTTATTTCTATGAATAAAAACACAGTTCAAAAATTAACACACACACAAGAGTTAAATTTTCTAAAAAGGTTTCTACAAGAATTAAATGTGTATGCCATGACAATGCCATAGTTGCTGTTAAACATAAGGTTATTTTGATAACAACTGATTTTTTCAATAGGACAAATATTAAACAAGAAATATTCTTCAGTTTACATTTTATTTTCTTTTAAATGTAATGAAGCTAATACACGTTGTTTGTAATGTTCAGTTTGATCAAGAAGATTTTTTATTTCGTGCACTCTCATTTCGATCATTTCGAGTTGCCCTAATTGGGCTTGAAGTAACTGGGCAATCTGCTCGACCTAAAAATCAAACAAGGAATTAGTAATTTTAATATACCGTTCAAATAAGTAAAGCTTGAAAATTACGACATTCAATTTTTCCTGTGGAAAATTATTCTATTTTATAAATTTAGCTACATTTTGCTTGGAACCGTCCCTATAAAAAGTTTATTTAATGTTCGGATTTAGGTTAAATATAGATCTTTGAAAAGCACATCTTTGTGTTATATTAAATTTTACAAAACATGGCCTACCATGATTTTTTTCGGGTCAGGAAAAGGTGAAATCTTATTAGCAATTTTTTAAATTCAAATTTGAGTACACCACTGGCTTCAATTTCATTGAAAAATTCGTATTTTTGTATTTTTCTTGAGAGAAATAAAAATTCAGAAATGGCCGAAGAAATTGAACTACTGCATGGGATTGTGTATTTATGAAAAGAGTGTCTTGATTGAAATAACTGTCAATTTAATACACATAAATACACAATCTCATGCAACAGTTAAATTTCTTCGGCAATTTTTGAATTTTTCTTTCTCAGGAAAAATTCAAAAATACTACTTTTTCAACGAAATCTAGTACAAACACATTTGGGGGGTTGCTGAATCCAGTGGTACACTCAGATTTCAAATAAAAAAATCGCTAATAAGATTTCACCATTATAAATGCGCTTTTCAAAGATCTATATTTAAAAAAAAAAAAAAATTATCTAAATCGGACATTAAATAAACTTTTTATAGAGGTTGTTCCGAGCAAAATGGGACACGCTATATATATACATTTTTTGTATCAGAAATGATCAATAAAAAGATTATTGTTATTATTATTTCTTTTTGATGTGCCTTTTGCAAAAATCAGTATAGTTTTCATCGAGATGAACCATATTATTCTCCACAGGAAATTGAATAAGTATAAATTTTTTAGAGACTGGAACTTCTACATTACTAGCCTCAGGCTCGATGAGAGCGGGATAACTTCCCTAGGGCCCGGGTCTCTATCGGGAGCCCATGGAAATAAACTACAAAACTGCTTAACTATTTTGACTGAAATTAAATAAACATTCAGCTTTTGTAGACATTTAGAGGGTACTGGGCAGCCCCCGGGCCTGCTGTGGCTCTCGACAGCCTCGACTAGTCTCTATCTAGAAGCAACAACTGTACTATGCAAAAAAAATCAATGTACGAAATGTACAATGATTAATTTCTGAGACACTTACATAACCCCTTCCATAATGTTGTATATTAACGTGTCCCGTATGTATTTGTAATTCATCCAATACTTCCTTAAAATTCGAAAATGTGGAATCTAGGTCTTCTGCAATCTTGTACCTAACAGTTCGAAAAGAATTGGTAAGAGTAAAGAACAAATATATTAATATACATACGTATTGTATCTAAAAACATCTACAGAACCTTTCTTATCATATGTTAAAGGTGTTTCTTTTTCTACTTTATTTACGAGCTGCTGGACTCCTGCTTGATCATTGCATATATGATTTAAGGTTTGATCCAAGTTTTCTTGAAGACATGTTGCGAAATTTAACCTTTGATACAAGACTACCAACTGAAACGATTCAAATTTAGAACTTCATCTTTTTTTCTTTGTTGCTTTACCATCTGACGGGAATTACAAATATCAAGCGTCAACTTATTAATCTCATCCGATTGAAGTGAGAATACATTTAGATTGTCTTGAATATCCGATATCCATTGATCTATTAAAAAATTTAATTCTTTGAAAGTTACAGTATTCTGACTTTTTGCATTACTGAAATTTTGAAGGGACATTTTGACACTAGCAGTCAAATTTTAGCCAACCTTACCTCTGTGTTAAAGATATAGGTATCTATGGCTACTCATTCACTATCTTCTGTACTACCATACTGACTATCGCTCTGCTTATTATTTTTGCGAAAATATAATTTGTGATTGCTTTCATCTTTCTTATTTCTCTTATTCGATTTTTTTTTATTTTGTATTTGGGAATCCTCCTCACTGCTTTCAGTTGACGAATCGTTATCTCTTTTTTTTATAATTTTTTTAGTTCCTTTACTTTTTGATTTAGCTTTTTTTGGAACAGGCTTACATTCAAAGTTATTTTGCGCTAAAATTATGTTAAGGTAATAAATATAATGTGCCAAAGGCAAAGCGGTATTATATAGGTGTAAATGACAACTTTTTTACTTGCTTTTATTTAGTTGAAATGTGCTTTTAGAGGGCGGAATATTAAAACAATATTTTTAGTTGCAAACTCCTCTATTAAATTCTTATTTTACTATAAGGAACGTAACCAGACTGCAACTAACAGCTACTGTCCGGGCTATGTGCCCCGCCGAGCGCTGAATTACAAGTTACAAGTCTGGCGCGTTAAGTGTAATAATTGCATATTACCATCAAAACGCTAATGCTTCAATTGCAAGAAAGCTCCTTTAAGTAGGATCAGTCTTTCGGCTGGTGTTTGTTGCAATCGAAGCATTAGCGTTTTGATGGTAATATGCAATTATTACACTTAACGCGCCAGACTTGTAACTTGTAATTCAACGCTCGGCGGGGCACATATCCCGGAGAGTAGCTGTTGGTTGCAGTCTGGTTACATTCCTTATAGTAAAATAAGGATTTAATAGAGGAGTTTGCGACTAAAAATATTGTTTTGCTTTTATTTAACTCACAATGTCATGCACAATGTTTCTGTTCAAATCTTGCATCCTTTATTTAACACACATCCTGACATAATCAATTGAGAAATTTTGCACAGTTACTAATATCGGATGACAATACTGTATTCCATCGTTACTTTTGCAACTATCCGCATGTAGGGGGTGCGGGAGTGAAAATTGAAAAATCTGCAAAAAGAAGGAGCGAGATATCAAAATAAATCGTTAAGAGACCAATTTTTATTGAGCGATCTCTGGGCGGTAAACCCTCAAAAAGTATGACTAAAAAGTAGAAAATAAGAAAATAATTTTTTTTTTAAACTTACTTTTCCATAAAAAGTCGAACTAAAAAATGAAAAATACTTAATGCATGAATGCAAGAAAAGCAAGGTGTGCTCACTTTGTCTATAAGTATATGTATCATCTTTATGTATGCATGACTGAAGGCACTATGTATACAACGATTCCACCCCTTTCATACAATCATGCGTATAATCATATATCAAGTGTGCATGCCTTGCTTTTCTTGCATTAGTACATTAGTAATCTTTTATTTTTTACTTTTCAGCAGGTACATTTTACAGAAAAGCAAGTTAAAAAAAAATTTTTTTTTGGATTAGAAAGATAATTTTTTGCATTCTGCTCTTGCTTCCCCCAAAAACTACTCTTAGTATGTTAGACTTTAAAAAATTTATAGAGGGCGCTGGTAACAGCTTAGAAATAAAAATCGCATCAGGTAAAGTGCCTTTTCTGTGCGAAATATTTTTAGTTATAAAATTTTATTTTTTTAATATAAATGTAATGATAATTTAAATTTATTTATTCTATCCATGTTCTTCCTCCATTTCCAGCACACATCTCAACTGTGTTCTTAAATTCTTTGTAGCTATTTTGAATGGCTTGAAGGTTAATTGAATTTATAGCATTTGTAATTCTTTCAATACATTTACATCCGTTATTAAATCATGGGAATAAACAATTTGCTTCAGATGACCCCATAAATAAAAATAGCAAATAGTCAAATCAGACGATCTGGATGGATACGGAAATAATAATAATAATAATAATCTTTATTCACCATTAAATTAATATAGGAACTGTACATTTGGTAAGTCATTGAGGGGTGTAAAATTAGCAATAACACAGTACTGTATGGTTAGTACAATATCATATCAAAGTATTGAAAATAGTAAACACAGAATATATAAAAAATATTGTAAATAAATAAATAAATACCATCATATGTTAAGACAAGTCACGAGAAGTCGACATTGATTACACGCAGCACAGTAATATAAAAAATTATACATGGAATATAATACGCAATAATTATTCTTAGTGTCTTAGAGTTTAAATGGTTTGACAATTAATTATTAAAAAATTCATTGATTGTATAAAATGAGTTTTGGTGGAGGTATTGTTTTAAATGTCGGTTAAATACTCCGAACGGTCTTCTGTTTTTAATTTCTATGGGGAGCCTGTTATAGATTTTTAAACATGAATATGTTAGAGATCTTTCATATAGTGAGGTGTTATGCTTAGGGATAAAAAGTATCCAGATCGTACAATCTACTTTTCTGGAAAATTATTATTCAGCCAATTCCCTACTATTTGTGTGCTGTGGGCTGAACAACCATCTTGCTGAAAATACAAACGTGCTCTTTTATCCAGTGGCAAGGTATGTAAATATTCATGAAAAAATGCTTCCAGTAGATTTAAATATTTATGCTGATTTAATTTTCCATCAATGAAGTATGGTCTGATTATACCATTGTAGGATATTGCACACCACACATTAACTCTGTTAGAACATTGACTACCGGTAACAATTCTAAAATTTGGCTTTGTATCGCTCCAGTAGAGGCAATTCTAACTAGACACAACACCATTAGTGGTAAAAGTTGCTTCATCAGAGAAAATGATATGTCGATGAAAAAACCGGTCTTCTGCAAATTTTTCCCCATTAACATACAAAAGTATAAGCGCTTATCTTCATCACCACATTCAAGATTATGTCAAAATCTTAGTTTGGATACAAAAACCTTGTTTTCTTTGAATACTTCACAAATTAACGATTTACTTATCCCTGTATCACTAGCGCGCTTTCTTAAAGATGATTTTGGATTCTCTCTGAGAGAATCTATCGCTAATAATGTTGCTGCACCATCTTCATTGTACTGTTTCTTTTGCCTAGTTTGCTTATTTACATTTCCGATGTTCTTGAATCTTTTTACAATTCTTTCAAGCCTTTTTTGAAGATATTCAGAAACTTTTCATTAAACTATGAAATCACATTTTTTCATGCTAGATTCGCCAGTGGCATAGCATAATACTGTCGTGACAAGAAAAAATAGGACAACTTTTTTTTTTCTAATGTAAATCTGTCTCTATTTGAATATGTAATGAGTAGCCGAAATAAAACAGATATTACTTTTAATTTATTTTTTATTTTAATGCTGTAGTTATTACTACAGTAAATGATGGATGGTTAATGAAACAAATTGCACTGTGTTATAACATTAACAGAAATTTGGTGTGTAACATTTTAAGAAAGTGGAGAATAAACGGTACGGTATTATAACGCAGTGCAATTTGTCTCATTGACTGTCCATCTTCAGCTTTAGCAATAACTCCAGATTTAACTAAATCGCTTATATGAGGTATATCAGTTTTTTGCACACTTGCAATAAATTATGACAACTAACTGACTGTCACAAAAATTAAAGTTAGATGTACACAACTAGATTTTAGCAAAATACCATTATAAGACTTGTCCTATTTTTTTTGCTCACGACCGTACTAGATAAACATTTTCTTGTAAAGTTGACAAACCATAAATTATTCTGACACAAAGACTTTTATTTTTGTTTCCACGGAATATTCTTCTTAAAACATTAAAATTTTATAAATTAAAAAAAAAAAAGAATTTAGTTCTGTAATTTGGTACAACGCCATATTTTTTAATTCTGAGCAAGATTTTCTAATAAAATTTTAAATATTTCGCACAGAAAAGGCACTTTACCTAATGCGATTTTTATTTTTAAACTGTTACCGGCGCCCTCTATAAATTTTTTAAACTCTAACATACTAAAAATAGTTTTTGGATGAAGCAAGGGCAGAATACAAGAAATTGTGGCTGTAATCCAAAAAAAGTTGTCATTTACACCTATAATACCGCATTGCAGTGGACACATTGTATATGAGGAATAACAATTTCCCTAAATTCTCATCAAAATGTGGATATAAATTTGATAATCTTACCATGACAAGTACATCCTAGTGAAGCTTGTTCTGATTTATCCACTTTTCCTTTGTTATCTTGCATTTCATCTGCAAAACAAACTCGTTTTTTAGTGTCACCTTGCTTCATACTGTCATTTTCAATATTAACTAAATCAATTACATGGCCTTCAAATTTTTTTGGGGGTTTACTTAAAGTAAGTCTTTTTATCTGTGAAAGAAACTTTGGTTAAAATTACAGGCATTCAAATAATATACAACATCACATTTCTAGAGAAGTCGATTGGCGGTAAAGGGAACTGAGTATCGGCAGAAACTAACGGATTCGTGGAAGATTCTGTGTTCCTGCATTGGCCCGGGTTTTGTTGCCTTAGTTGACTTTGAATCTGTACAACTCCACCAATATTGCTAAAGTCTGGTGTACTTCCTAAAATACATAGAGAATCTAATAGGTAAATAACTGTTACAAACGTTTCTCAAGACTCTTCTTTAATATGAATAGCTATAACAGGATATACAGTGTCTCACTTTTCACAACTACACCTCAATATCTCGGCCATTTGTTGATCAATTTAGATCAAATTTGGTATACTTCTTGTGTTATATATTGTGATTAAAAAGTTATTTAAAAAAATTTCTTTTTCGAAATTAAATATAAATAAATAAATAACACCACAGGTAATTACGACCCCCTTTATTCCGGAAGGCTCTAGAAGAGCCTTGTGTGGGAGGGAGCTACACATTTAGAGACAAGGGACACACACTCAATATCTGTGTATAGTGGAAAAATCCCTCTCACAGTATTTTCCACTGTCACGACCGGGGATCGAACCCGGAACTTTTGGGTGAGAGTGTTGTGCGCTCACCTCTCGACCACCAGTCATACATATGCCTACTATGATCAAAAGAAATTGGCAAAAATTAGGAATTTATATTACTGATTGAGATAGGGTTTTTGTTTTTACAGAATCTTGTTCGGCATGACCTAAAATTCCTGTATACGTTAAAAAAATATTCATTCCTTTACAAAAAAAATCATATCTAAGGTTTGAATAATAATCACCCTATTATTCGAGTTATTTTTTGTCGGATATTTACATAACTTGGTAGTCATGTAATAATGACACTAATTAAGCATTAGAACACATTTTTTATCCAAAACACTATTATCAAATAAATATTTGAAAATTGGTAGCTATTTTTTAAAATACTTAGAACTCAGCATACCAACATCTTTGTTAACATGGATTGGATTGGAATGAATTTAACAATTAATTGTATCAATTGTCAAATTAAACAGACATGGCTGCACAACAATTAAGTATTGCTGATAAAATTGAAATAATAAGAATTGGTGGTGACAGTGTGCACTCTTATCGAGATGCAGCCAGTATCTTCAATTTGAGACATCCAGAACGCCCACAAATTCACTACACTACGGTGGGTTCAATTAATAGAATATTTCATAGAACGGAGACATATCCAAACTTAGAGCCAAAAAACACAATGTTGCCAATAGTCCATTGGATCAAGTAATATTAGATGTTAATGCTGAACCACGTGTTAGTATCAGAGATTTATCTCTAAACTTGAATGTAGACAGAAATAAAATTTGGAGGTGCCTTAAACGTCATAATTTAAAACCATATAAGCCCCAAGTTTTTACGCACTATGGAAGAAGGAGACGCATAGAGGATATTGGAATATTGCTTCTGGGCACAGGGTTTGTTTTTAAATGACACAAATTTTTTGAAAAAAAAATGATCTTCACTGATGAGGTTACTCAAGGTATTGGCCCACACTGGGTTATAAATTGTAAACGGCAATATCCTAAAAAGCAAATGTCTGGTGTAGAATTTTAAATGAAACATTGATTTGGCAATTTTTCTTTGGCGACACTTTAAATAGTGTGAGATACCTACATTTTTTAACACATGAATTTCAAGATGCCGTTCAAAATTTACCTTTAGCATTACAACAAAATCTCCATTTCCAACTAGATGGGGCTTCCATTCATAATGCAGTAATAGTTAAAAATTAGCTGAATAACAACTTCCCTATGTGTTGGATTGGAAGAAATAGTCCATTAATTGCGTGGCCACCTAGATCACCAGACGTCACCCCTATGGATTTTTATTTTTGGGGTACCATAAAAAATGAGCGGAACTATGTGACAGAATTAGAGAAGGATGTAATGAAGTAAGAGTTGAAGAGTTAAGAAAAGTTGTTAAAAATAATAAGAAAAGAATTGAAAAATGTATTAGAATTGATGGAGGATTACTAGATAAAGATTATATTTAATTTTTAATTTTTCAAATTATATTTTTGTTTAAGTAATAATTTTAAGTGTTGTTTAAGTTACAATGACTTTACAAAAATAAAAATTTAGTTACTTGATGTTTTCTTTAAAGAGAAAATGTGTCCTAATGCTTAATTAGCGTCATTATTACAGGACTACCAAGTTATGTAAATATCCGACAATAAATAACTCGAATAGTAGGTGATTCTTATTAAAATCTTAGATTTTTTGTAAAGGAATGAATATTTTTTAACGAAATTTAGTATACAGGGGTTTTAGGTCGGGGCAAAGAAGACTCTGTAAAAACAAAAACCCTATCTCAATCGCTAATATAAATTCCTAATTTTTGCCAATTTCTTTTGATCATAGTAGGCGTATTTAATTTCGAAAAAAAGATTTTTTAAATAACTTCTTAATCACAATCTGAAGTACAAGAATACCAAATTTGATCTAAATTGATCAACAAATGAAAATGGCCCAGATATTGGGTTTGTAGTGGTGAAAAGTGAGACACACTGTATAATTAGAAAAACAAGGGACTTCAAAATCAAAAATTCAAATCAAAATATTTATAATAAATGCATAGTTATGAAAATAACTTCGGCATGTGTGAATAAATGAGCTCTTATAATGGAGTATATATAATACATTATGTACATATGATCAAATATTTAGTTTGTAGATAAGAAGATAACCATATTTACTGTTCGCGGATTAAATTATCAGATTGCTGCATCAAGTCGACTACAAAGTAATAATTTAATTCTAATTACCGATCTACCTGTGTGCTGTGATTTGTGAAATCAACTTCGAGATAAAAGATAACAGAAACCCTCTTTTTGTCAGAGATGTATTAGGGCATTACAAAAGGCAGACACGGAGAGTATGACCATGGAATTAACGAATATTTGGCAATAGTATACAAACGTCATAATGTTTATTATTTAACGCTAGAAGATGGAGGTGATTAATAGGGACAGTTTATTTAATTTTTCGTGTAGGATATCACTTCCTACTTGATAATTTATACATATCGTATTGCAGATTTCTTTGTGGGAATTATGTGCTCTACAAAAAGGTTTTGTTTAATATTTGTCTATTTGGCTTCATTTTTGTTGCATATTGAAATAAAGAACAGAAAATAAGATTTCTTTGTATACAAGTTTAAAAAAATATTTAGTGACAGTGGAAAAATATGTTAAAATTTTATTTTGAAGGTAAAAGTCCAAGTTTTCGAATAGTGTCAACAAAAAAATCACTATTTGTTGATACAAAAAAGTATGAATGGTCAAATTTATTTCCAATTTTTACAAGACAGCTTGGAAGAATTACTGGAGGATGTCCCCAGGGATATTAGGGAGAGAATGTGGTACTTCCATGATGGAGCACCTGTGCGCCACACTGCAGCTATTCACAAACATTTAAACCACGTTTTTCCAAATGATTGGATAGGAAGAGGAGGACCCCATGGTTGGCCTGCCAGAAGCCCTGATTTGATCAAAGTAGACTTCTTTTTGTGGGGCTGTGTTAAGGAGCAAGTGTACAAAATGTGCACCTTTTGACATTGTATCACTTCCATAAAAAAAAATTCCAAAGCCTTCTAATAAGGCTGATATTGGACTTTGACACACTATTGTATATTAACATCAGGATTTTGTTAAATTTTGTCATTTATTACAATTCGCGTTATTAATGAACCAAGTAAATGGTTTACACCTCAAATAAGTTTTAAACAATAGAATACAATTTATTATAAATCTTCAAGTAATTACATTATTATTTAATTAATAGACGATGGTATTGCAACCGAAATATACATTCAAGTTGTGGCCTAGATGTATAGGGACGTGAAAAGGGAATATCGATAGGCTAGCGGTCTATAGCCGTAGGCGAAATAAGTAATTTTGTCTTTGCTTCTTATTACTGTATCTCGTTTGTTATTAACGCTAAAAATATGATGAATGTAACATCATAGGAATCAGGAAGGAAGACCCAACAACTTTGCAATAGGTTTTTGTGATTTAAAGCTTGTTTTTTTGGCAAATCCATGAGGAAGGAAAGAAAGTAGCAAAATGAATTAATTTTGAGGCAGCACCTCGAATAGAGATGGAAATTTACATAAGAGACAATGCTATTTGAAAACGATTCAATATGATTACTTAAACGGCCACATACCGTTTTCAAAGTTAGGCGGAACATAGGATATGACATCAGCTATCTATTAATGTTAAATTCGATAATTTTGGGATAAATTTAAGCTAATAAGGACATTCCTTCAATTTTGCCACATACCAGCTTTTGGGCCCACAGACTGACAACTTAAGCATCGTGAGCACTATTAAAACATTTAAAATCTAAATAGCTATATTATCTAATATTTTTTAACAATGTTAATATTAATTTAATAACTTCTTTTGGGTGTATTTGTAATTAAACCTAACTAACATATTTTGTTTAAATACACTTGTGATAAACTTATAACCTTAGTGACATACATTTTTTTTACTATAAGGTCATAGTACGTATTTATGTGTAGTATAATATAGGGGACACATTGAACTGGTTTTTTAAAGGTCACCTGAATATTACACCCTATTTACATCTTACACTACAATAGTAATTTCAATTATGCTACTTTCTCTTCTTAATGGTGAGAATATCAGAAACATTTGAAATTTGTAACTGAAAATTATAGTAGTATTTAATTTAAATGAAATATATAATTTTATTAGGTATTTGTTCACTTTTGTTCGAATATGTTAAATTTATACTTAAAGCAAATAAACACTGGTTAATTGCAATTAAGTCACGCTCTGGATCAAAAAATTATTATGACAGTCAAAAACTGTTCAGTATAATTCTCTCCAGGGTACACCAGTACAAAACAATTTCCAGAAAATACCTTGGTTGCCATGGTGATACTTGGAAAATATACACACACATTTTATTGGTTGAAAAACTCAGGTGTAAAGTTTCCATTTATGATACCACGAGTAGTCAAAGTTTACCCATTATTTTTGTGGTGGCATCATGAATGTTTCCTTGCGCTTGAATATTAATAATTTGCAAGCGCAAGGAAACATGAGTGATACCACCACAAACATGATTTGCAAACGTTGACTACGAATGGTATTCGGAGGACTATTCCAAGAGTTAAACCATTTTTTCAAATTAGTTGAACCTTGAGGTATTTCCATAAAAAATCGAGTGGAGTAGGATCAGGAGATCTTGCTGGCCACTCATTTAAATTTCTCCTTTCAATCCGCCTATTTGTGAAAATTTTTTGTAGTCATCACAGCACACCTATCATGACCGTCAAAGTCGTTTGAACCCCAAAATGTAATCATTTGCAGTATCTATTTACATTTACGGGAATATAATGTCACTATTAGTTTCTCAGTGGATTGGGGAGTTTCAGCTGAATCACCCTGATATATCCAAATTACAAAATTTTTTCCAGTTAAATTTTCCACACTGTATAAGCCTATACACGAGAATCTTCTCTTAAGCAACAAAACAAATCCTAACTTCCGTCCAAATGCACACAAACACACAAAAGATTAAGGCGTTAAAGCGAATATTAAAAGACAAATCTTATAAACTGTATTATTTAAAAATAGTAATAATTCGAAGCAACATACTGATTGGGACAATGTTTTATTTAATTAATATAACAGGTGTGTATAAAACCTTATTAGAATTATGACCTTTTTTTCAACACATCAAAATTTGTGATCGTAAGAAGGCATACATAATTTGATGAAAAACTTAAATAATACACTTGTAAAATATATGCTGCCGTGTCTTACGTGTGTCTTTCCCTTCACATTTAACATCAATCATATGTACAATTCATATCCATTCTCATCTCTTTACAGTTATCCATGCACCATTTTTCGTATTTGCATACAAACTCCATTTCCCAAGGGTTATTCTCTAAATTAATGTCTTTAGTTTTTTCCAGCACTTTTAAAAGTCCGGTGGGTAAATTTCGCAAGTCGTTTCCTTCCAAGTCGATTTCATCCATGTGACGCAGGTCATTAAAAGCACGTTCATTTATGTTGTTTATGTTATTATTGTTAAGCAACAATTGCTTTATGCAGTAAATGCCTTCGAAAATGTAGTCATCTATAGAAGTGAGATTGTTATTGCTTAAATTTAATACAGATTTCTCGTGCACATTGTTATTTGCAAGGGCATGTTTCAAATAGCTGTCCGGAATACTGCTTAAGCGGTTGTAGTTTAAATAAATATCCTTTAAATTGTATGTGATATAAAATAATTGAGACGGTAACCTGTTGATATTGTTGCTGCTCAAGTCTAACGTTTCCAGCTCAGTTAGATTGTAAAATGCCTGGATCGCTAGTGTTTCAATCCCATTGCCCTTCAAATATAATTTCGATATAGAGAGGTTTCCAAAAACAAGCTCAGGAATTCTTTGGATTCTGTTGAAGTTTAAATTGATAACTCTCAATTTTGGGAGATCTAAGAAGGCATGCTGCTCAATAATTCTTATACCATTCCTGGCCAGATTGAGATATTGCAGTTTTGTTAAATTATTAAATGTTCCAGATCTCAGTATAGGTACAGGTTCGTTTTCTATTATGATTTCAGTTGCGTTATGCTGATCATTTACAGTGTCAGCTCTTAGTAGTGTCAAGGGTTCAGCGTTGCGATAAGTTTTTATTGTTATATAGTCAAAGAACTGAGTGCCACATTTTGATATTGATTGATGTACACATAAACAAAATATAAACACATCACATACTTTAAACATTTTGTGCAGTATGTAAACAAATGCCAAGCGATGTACTCTTGAAATGTGGTAATTGGAGAAGACAGATATTTAACTTTATTATTTATAAACAATTTAATAACAACAATTCTTATCACATTTTAACAAAAATAAGTTTACATTATAGTCATGGGAAATAGCCTCATTTAACTCGGATACATGGACAAAGTAGATATTTATAGCCCAATAAAATGGGACAAAATTTGTCGATTTGGATGAAATAATTCAGAACGGGCTGAAATTTTAGGAATAGGGTTCTTTTGTGGTACCTTTTAACATAAATAGGTTAAAAAAATCAGTTTCTCACAAAAAAAACTTGGAAAGTATCAATTTTACTGTAAAATATGTACACATGCAAATTAAGCAATAAAAATCCGCACAATTTCGTTTTTTTTAACTTCGTACGAACTATTGGAGTTGAGATAGATTTTTTGAAATTTTGACAGTTTTACGACGCAACGGAAACGCGTGCGTTCTTCGCTAAAATCTCAAAAATGGTCGTTCAGATCGAAAAATGTTTCAAATGAAAGTTGTAGAGAATTCGATTACCAACAATTTCCTTTTATTTTTCATTTCCATTCGATCAACATTAGCAGACATATGAATTTTTAAACATTTTCATAGCACGCCATCAGAACACTTGTGTCATAATAAAATCGATAAAAACTCGAAAATGATCATACGCATATAGTGTATCTAATGAAGTTAAAGGCAAATGAAATTTTGAATATGTTGGTGTATGCACAAAATCATTTTGATGAGTGAATGGAGATAAAGAGGAAAAACATTAAAAATTGTCATTTTCAAGTGCATTTTGACAAATGGCTATTTTTCTATTGGTTTTAGGCAATAATGACACTAAAGGTTTTTTGAAGAGAATTAAATTATCTGTAAAATGAGCTCCAAGTGAGCTTCATACGATGGTTCACGAGTTACAGCTGTTTAAAGCTATGAGCAAAAATTTATTTTTTATTATTTTCGTCACGTTTGAAGTACAAAAAAGTACATTTAATAATATTTTTTCATTTTTTGAAATATCGCAACGTATGCTGTGAGCATTTCTAAATCGTTTCTTATTGGGATATCCGGCATCACCAAGCAAATATCCAGGAAGTTCTCTTCGTTGAGATTTACCTTTTACAGGACTTCTATAAAAAAATATGGCTGTCATGGTAACTTCCTGGATATCGCGCAACAATGTCATATATTTCTAAATCAGGACCAACTACCGCCTGCACATTAATTAAAAATGTTCTCTTTCTGTTTTGAAAAACTTCCGCATAAGGTCCTCCCAGGTTAGTAATAGAAACGTGGCAGTCAATGCACCCTGTGACGTCAGGAAAATTTGGAATTCTGCGAAACTTCCTTTGACTTTCCTGTAAATTTCCTTCATTATCTGGGAATTTTATATAATTTCGGCTTTGTGCTGCAATTCTTTGAGTAACTCTTATTATAACACAGCCTGTTAAAAAAAAAAAAAATTTGCAAATCTATTTCAAACAGGTGGCTTGTATATAGAATTAATCCCCTAACTGAATATTGATCCTTCCTAACTCAGTACGGAAAACACTTTTGACATATTATGTTACACAAAATTTCTTAAAATAGACCAAAGAATGAACAGTTCTTTTTTAGGCACACTCTGTACATAGAAACAACAATAAAAAAATTATAATTACCTGAAAATGCCATTTGCGTAAAAACGTTAAAAGAACACCTATTAATAAAGGAACAGGTAACCCCCCTGTTGGTAATAGGTTCCTGATCCACTACTATTGGCAACAAAACATCACGTACCACAGCTTTCCCAAATCGAAATCGTTTTTTAAATTCAACTTCGGTGTAGCTTTCTATTGGATTTTCCATATCCCGAATATATCTACAATAATTTTTAGTCCGATTTGAATTTGTTTTATTACAAAATATTCACTACTTACCGGCGTAGGATGTATATTTCTAAATCTATAATATCTCTTTCGCATCATAAAACATATCTAAATCGCGATTCATTGCTAGTATATTCTCGAAAACAAATTAAATTTGATTATTGCTTACTGGAACTTATACAGATAATCTCTGGGAGATGCTACTTGGCCATCTCAAGCGCGTCGCCACCGCTTTGCCATAACTTATTTAAATGCGCATGTGTGATGTTGTCGGCGACCAACTATGCAATGAAATTCTCATCTGGAGAACGATGAAAGTTCAGCGAGTCGCTGGCGAATGACTATGCATACGAGCGTATATCTTGCTGTATATGAACCGTCTTGTTTCGCTTTCGCATGGGAGAGAGCGAGAGAAAATTAGCTGAGAAACCTGACCGGGTTTCTTGACTCAAATGGATTGACTCCATGTTCATATATTTTTCTTGAAGTCGTATCAGCTTTAATTTTTGTTTGACATAAAGTTAATAAATCACTAGTATGTCTCCTGCAGTTGAACAAAACGAGTACCGCTTTATTACAATGTGTTAATATTAAAAGTTAACTTACCTGAAGATGAAATTTGTGTTACTCCATATAATAAATCAGAGCAGGAAGTCCCCGTATCAAAATGGAATTTTAATTGAAATGGGTTTGAGGCGAGCTGCTGTTGATATTGCATCGTCTCCAATCCATGTTTTTGTAGTCCACTCATTGCAATTTGTTGTTCCAACGTTGAGGGGAAAAAGTTGTTTTGGGGTGGGGGACAACAGGACCTTAAAAACATATGCTAGTCTAAGTGTGAATTATTGATATATCTCTTGGAATATATACAAGAGATATCTATAGTTCACACTTACACTAGCATATGTTTTTAAAATCCTGTTGTCCCCCATCCGAAAACAACTTTTTTCCCTCAACGTTGGACCAGCAAATTTCAATGAGTGGACTACAACGACATGGATTGGAGACGACGCAATATCAACAGCAGCTTGCCTCAAATTCATTTCAATTAAAATTCCATTCTTGTTCTGATTTATTATATGGAGCAACACAAATTTCATCTTCAAGTAAGTAAACTTTTAATATTAACACATTGCGATAAAGCGGAGCTCGTTTCGTTCAACTGCAGAGACATTCAACTGACTTATTATAACTTTGTCAAACAAAAATTAAAGCCGATACGATTTTAAGAAAAATATATGAACATAATAGAGGAGTAAAGATAGATTTTGAGAGAAGGGTTTGCATAGAGTAACGCGACATAGAAAATTAAGTTTATTATGGTAAATCTAAGAATAACCTGAGTTTCCTACGTTCAGTAGGTGGGGAACCCTTTTTTTCGGGAAAAAGGGGTAAATTGGTCATTTTTAAAGGTGGTTTTTTAGTTTTAATTTATTTTGGACCCTTTAAAATGCTAGTTAAGAAACGAGAATAGTAACTTTTTATTGTAGACGTTCAAGGAATTTTGAGTTTAAATTTCGTGAAAATCGGTTCACCGCCTCCCACGATATGTATATAAATATACTGAAAAAACGTCAATAATTGAATTACGGCTAACTTGGCCAAAATTAAACCGAATTTGATGAAATTTTAGACGAAAGTAACCTATATAACCAAGAATTAGCCTGCCAAATTTTAGCAAAAATTATCCAATAGTTTGGCCGTAATTCCATTTTTAGTCCAAATTCCACTAAATTTTCAAAACGTTCCCCAATTTGTCCAAATGATCGTACGAATTTTTTTTTACCAAAATATTTTTTTTTATGTACTTTCACGTGATGTAACTAAAGAACTTTTTTTTAATTTAGCCGATTTTCTGTCATTTTTGGTATATAAATGCGCGTGGTGATTTCCCGTCATTTTCGGTATTATACGTATGCGCGCACAAGTATACGTGTAATTATTCATTATAAAAAATTCAATATTAGTTATAAAAAGTGATTGTGAGTGTCACACGTACCAAATACCCAGTTGTATACTTGGTTGCATATACTTACAAGGATGTATGTAGAGAAGGAGTAATAAATCAGTATATATAAGCTGCTTTCGTTCGTCTTGAAAAAAGTGATTGTGATTAGTAAGCAACCAATAGAAATCATGAATTTCTTAAATATCTCAACTCAATTGGCTGTTTAGTGATTGTGTTCAGTTTGTTCAAGACGAACGAAAGCAGCTATATATGAAACCAGTTTCCTAGTTTATTTGCCTATGGTTTCCAACCAGACTTGTAATGAGTTGTCGTTGTCACTTGTCTCTCATAACCTCCAAGATAAGACAGTGAACAGGTTTTAAATATTTAGATAAAAAAACTCGAAGGCAAGATAATTTTTTTCGAAATTTCACTTGATTTTTATTAAACTTTTTACATATATTGATTATTATTTTATTTTGTTCATTTTTTCTTTTCGTAATAGTTGTATTAAATGTGCTACTGCAAGAAGTGTTTACTTCCGACTCGGTAACTGGAGTTCGTCGTCGCTAATTTTAGCGTATACATCTGACATATTCCCTGAAGTACCAAAATTGACAGGATTTTGGATGGCAGCAAACAACAGATAATGGACTGATGCCGATAAGGACCGATAAAGCTCCCCTTCCTAATGAATTACTCAATATAATTGCTTGTGATTGTAAAGTTGGTTGCAAAACTAGACGTTGCTCATGCAAAACTATTTTGGCGTCACATGCAGCAATTTATCCCACAATGGAAGGAATGCTTTGTGTCAATATGCACATAATATTGTTGACGAAGCTATGCTTGATGAAGAGTCTGAGCAATTAGAAATTAGTCCTGATATTCATGATATTGAAGAATTCGAAGAAGTTGATAATTATGAAGATGTTTGTACTTCAGAGAATATCTCACATGTATACGACTTTAGCGATGACAAGAGTGAAGAAATATTCCAAACTCCAGTTACAGGTTCGGAAGTAGACACTTTTTGCAGTCACATCTGCACATCTAGTACAACTACTAGAAAAAGAAAACATAAATGAAATAACAATCAATATATTATGTAAAAAGTTTAATAAAAATCAAGCGAATTTTCGAAAACAAAATATACCTTCGAGAGTTTTTTTATCTAAATATTTAAAATCTGCTCACAATCACTTTTTATTATCGGTATTGAAATTTTTATAATGAATAATTACACGTATTCTTGTGCGCGCATACGAATAATACCGAAAATGACTGGAAATCACAGCGCGTATATATACCAAAAATGAGAAAAAATCGGCTAAATTAAAAAAAAGTTATTCTTTAGTTAAATCACGTAAAAGTATATAAAGAAAACCTTCATTTTTGTAAAAAAAAAAATTCGTACGACTATTTGGACAAATTGGGAAACATTTTGAAAATTTTGTGGAATTTGGACTAAAAATGGAATTGCGGCAAAACTATTGGATATTTTTTGCTAAAATTTTACAGGTTATTTTTTAGTTATTTAGGTTCCTTTCGTCTAAAATTTCATCAAATTCAGTTTAATTTTGGTCAAGTTAGCAGTAATTCAATTTTTTATGTTTCTTCAGTACATATCGTGGGAGGCGGTGAACCGATTTTCACGAAATTTGAACTGGAGATTCCTTGAACATCTACAATAAAAGGGTACCATTCTCGTTTCTTAACTGGCGTTTTAAAGGGTCCAAAATAAATTAAAATTGAAAACCACCTTTAAAAATGACTAATTTACCCATTCTTCGCGTCATTGTATGTATCTGCAATTGAACGTAACGAGTACCGCTTTATTGCAATGTGTTAATATTAAAAGTTAACTTACTTGAAGATGAAATTTGTGTTGCTCCATATAATAAATCAGAACAAGAATGGAATTTTAATTGAAATGGATTTGAGGCAATAAGCTGCTGTTGATATTGCGTCATCTCCAATCCATATTTTTGTAGTCCACTCATTGCAATTTGCTGAAGGAGAAAAGTTGTTTTGGGATGGGTGACAACAGGACCTTAAAACATATGCTAGTGTAAGTTTGAATTATAAATATCTCTAGGAATAAATAACTAATGAAACAAATTCATAAAACTGAAATTATAATACAGGTTTCTAAAGATAGACAATATTTGCAAAACATATGGTGAAAAAATTAAATTGTGACGATTTAAAGATAATATAGCTTCATTGTGTAGTTGCATTTACATCGACGTTTGCTGGGCTGTGGTCAAGGAATTTTCCATTTTTGCTGTTTACGTTTTTTTTTTTTTCATTGGATTGAATTAATCAATCTATTCATTTTAGTCACTCCACTAATGAAAATAAGTCTTTATACATTTCAGAAGAATATTGTTACGCAAAACATCAGATAGATTTGAAATTATCGTCAGGTGGGGCAAAAGTGGTGCTCTAAAAGAAGACATCGCCATCGTATGCAATTAAAAGAGCGATAGACAATATTTTCAAAACAATTCATCAAATATTTAACATTCATTTAACAGAAACCATGTAAATACCTTGACTCTAACACATAAGACAATTTTTTATATTGGCTTAAGTGAAAGATAGAGTATATTGTAAATCATCCTGAAATGTTGGCAGAGTAAAGAACAAATATATGGTAAGAAATTGCCAACATAGTAACAGCGACGTTGGATTACCACCTCTATCATCACCACCTAACTGGAAAAGAGTTGGTTGCTTGACATTATAATAATGTAATAAATTTAAAATACCAAATAAATATTTAACATCAAGCATTTAATTGTTTTATACAATGTGTCCACGGCAAAGTGGTATTATAGGAGTAAATGACACCTTTTTTGGATTACAAACACAATTTATTGTATTCTGCTCTTCCTTCACCCAAAAACTATTTTTAGCATGTTAGACTTTAAAAAATGTATAGAGGGCGCTGGTAACAGCTTAAAAATAAAAATCACATCAAGTAAAGTGCTTTTTCTGTGCGAAATATTGAAAAATTTTATTAGAAAATTTGCTCAGAATTAAAAAATATGACATACCAAATTACAGAACTAAATACATTTTTTTTAGTTATAAAATTTTATTTTTCTAAATATTATAAATGTAATGATTTAAATTTATTTATTCTACCCATGTTCCTCCATTTTTGGCACACATCTCAATTCTGTTCTTAAATTCTTTGTAGCTATTTTGAATGGCTGATAAGTCCCATCATTCCATTAAGGAACATAGGGCTATTTTGAATGGCTTGAAGGTTAATTGAATTTATAGCATTTGTAATCCTCTCTTTCAATACATTTACATCCGTTGTTAAATCATGGGAATAAACAATTTGCTTCAGATGACCCCATAAATAAAAATCGCAAATAGTCAAATCATCCAATCCACTTTTCTGGAAAATTATTATTCAGCCAATTCCTTACTATATTTGTGTGCTGTGGGCTGAACAACCGTCTTGCTGAAAATACAAACGTGTTCTATCGTTATGTGGCAAGGTATGTAAATATTCAGGAAAAAATGTTTCCAGTAGATTTAAATATTTATGCTGATTTAATTTTCCATCAATGAAGTACGGTCAGATTATACCATTGTAGGATATTGCACACCAAACATTAACTCTTTTAGAATATTGACTACCAGTAACAATTCTAAAAATTTGAGTTTGTATCGCTCCAGTAGTGGCAATTCTCACTAGACACAACACCATTGGTGGTAAAAGGTGCTTTATCAGAGAAAATGATATGTCGATGAAAAAACCATCTTCTGCAAATTTTCCCTCATTAACATACAAGCGCTTATCTTCATCACCGTACTCAAGATTATGTCGAAATCTTGATTTGAATGGAGAAGCTTTGTTTTCTTTAAATATTTTACAAATTAACGATTTACTTATCCCTGTGTGCACTTTCATAAACATAATTTTGGATACTCTCTGAGAGAATATCCATCGCTAATAATGTTGATGCATCATCTTCATTGTACTGTTTCTTTTTCCTAGTCCGCTTATTTATATTTCCGGTTTTCTTGAATCTTTTCACAATTCTCCGTGCCTTTTGTATCATTAGGACGATATTCAGAAACTTTTTATTAAACTTTGAAATCACATTTTTCATACTAGATTTGCCAGTGCTTTTATTTTTATTTCCATGGCATATTCTTCTTAAAACACAGAAAAGGCACTTTACCTGATGCGATTTTTATTTTTAAGCTGTTACCAGCGCCCTCTATAAATTTTTAAAGTCCAACATACTAAAAATAGTTTTTGGGTGAAGCAAGAGCAGAATACAATAAATTGTGTTTATAATCCAAAAAAAGCTGTCATTTACACCTATAATACCGCTTTGTCATGGACACATTGTGTGTATCCTCGCTAATATAAAAGAAACAAAACTAGTACCAACTTGTGCACCACTCTACATATTAAGATTCTGATCTGCAAAGGTCTTAAGTAAGTTACTCCTGAAAACAGATTAAAGTCCCTTTCAGAAACGCTAAATAAAAGAAAGATTTATTTCAAATAGATACAACCTAATAACAAGATTCATGTTTCCTTTAGTAAAATTGTAACATCAAATAATAAAAATATATATTAGTCACTTTTAAACAAGACCAGTGATCAAATCTGGGGCTTCAAATTTGATTTCTGTCTTTTCCCAGGTAGAACACCAACATTGAACCAATATTGGTTTAATATTACAAAAACGTTGGATCAATGTAAAAAACGCAATATAGAACCAATAAAAATGTGAACATTTTTCTATGCAGATTCAATATTGCTTCAACAAATGTTAAAAAATCATATAAATCCTATATAAATTATTATTTAAAATCATATGTTGGTCCAATATTTAATGCAAATTTAGCCTAATGCCCAAAAATGCTAAAGCTATTTTTTATAATTTTCATAAAGTACAATTGAATAATGAATATTATTTTAAAAACCTCAATAACAAAATCTAGAAATGATTGTGTATAGTAAAACCCCCAGCAGAAATATTTAACCTGTGTTCGGTAGCTACACTACATTATCTGTAAATTACTAAATAGCTCAGTAAAAATAAATAAATAAACAATAGTTACCTATCAATGTTATAATTTTAAGTTATCGTTCACATTAATACAACAGGTATTAGAGTAAAACTTAAAGTAAAACCAGGCGAGTACTTTGTTTTTAAAATATATGTTTGAAAAATGAACTAAAATAACAAAACAACTCCTTCTGTAATTCATACCGGACAGAATTGTCGGATTTTTTTATTTTTCCTAATTAGAAAACATTTTGATTTTTTTAATTGTCTACTCGAGATTTTGTTTGGCGTTTGGCGCCCCTAATCGTGCGGCGCCCTAGGCGGTTGCCTAGGCCTATGATCGGCCCTGACCACGGTCATGTTCTACCTGGGTTTATAAATGTTGACTATTAATGTTGCTAAATAGAAAAATTCTGCAACTTTGAGGGAATACACCATACACTAATAGCGCTTTGAAGGCTGATATTTAAATATACTTACACGTGCTGCGTTAGAAATCCTTGAGGCTGATGAGGATTCTGATGAAGGGGTGGCGAGTTAAAAGAGAACATGACTCCACCAGGGATAAATTGTTTTTGAGCTTGTATAAAATTTCCATGGAAAGGGCTCATCTGTTGCGGATTTTCATAAGGTAAACCCATTATAGATGTGTTTAATGTGTCGAACATTTTTCTTTGTTGCTCTTGTGAAATGAGTACGTTTTGACCGTTCAAATTAGTTGGCGCTAAAATGAAGCTCGGATGAATTTCAAAGTAGAATTTTATTATCATACTTACCTGAGGAGAATACAATTTGATCATAGACATTTGTATTTGTTGAAAAGAATGGACGATTGTTCATAATGAAGAACAGAAATTTTGATTAAATGGTAATGGAATGACAGTTCTGACAGTTTGTTTGAAATTGTTTCATGCTGAAAATAGCCTCCTTTTTATGGTGTATAATTGATGTAATAAGTGTGGTTTATATGGAAAGAACTTATTTTCTGTTGAGATTCTTTGGCATGACGATAGTAGTATATTTGTGGAGGCTCCTGTTTGTCGCAATGATGAGTGGGGATCAGTGTTAATAGTTTGTAAAACTAGAGCCGTATTCTCCTAGGTTCTTGCTATTCGTATTCTTTCACATTTTAACTTTTTAAAACGAAAATTAAACTTCTGACCGTTAATAAATAAACAATTACAATTTTTCCATTGCTAACGAGAGTTAAAAGTCAGAAATTAACTTAAGTGGTTAGCAATCCCGTTTTCCGTGCGAGAGATCAGAGATCGAGTCTTGGGTGGGGCACAACTTTTTTCAATTTATTATTTTGCAAATAATGTGGGTAAGATTAAAAACGTAAATAATACATCCAAGTGGTAGAAAGCGCAGAGTAAGAATTTTTCAATTATTTTAATTTAAATTTCTCAATTTAAAGTAATTTTTCTGTAAAATCAGAAGCGCTATTAAAAAAAAATTCCCACCACTAAATAATTCTCTCATAGCAATTAAAAAAAATTACAACACTTCAAAGTTAGACAATAAAATTAAAATATCTACTGCAGATCTGACTTTTTGGAATAGGAACAATTTTGCTTAAATTTTGATTCTTAATCAAACGGTATATGTCTTAAATTGATCGAAAAACATTTTTAAACTGCAGCACCATCTGGCCGATGACCCAATGGAGAAAGTAGCAAACTACAATTTCGTGGATATACCCGGCTACTAACAAACAATTGATACACAAAAATTTCAAAATTAGAAAATAACTTCGAAAATGAAATTTATTAAATTTCTAACACAAATATATAAAATTGAAAAATAGACAATTTATAAAAAAATATAAGTAGTTCTATAATTTTTAACACTTATTATCTAATATCTTAGAACTAACATTTTTGTTTTCCAGTTTGAGGTTGGCAAGTTGTTGAGCAGCTTGTTTAATATCAGGTTTAAGGTCTTGATACACACTAAGTTCTTTTACTAATTTTTCTTTTTCTTCTTTCAAATTTCGTAATGTATCGATTTCCTTTGAAATATTCGGGAGGTTGAATTCTGGGTCTTTAAGCCAAGGGTACTTTTTCTGAAGCACATATTTTCTGTTAAAAACTACAAAAATTTAAATTCGCAAAAACATACCTCAAACTTTATCAGTTCATTTTCATATTTCTTCGCCTTTTCTTCCATTTGCTGCAATTCCTGAACAGATAAATTTAAAATTCCTCCTAATTTGGCTTTGGATTGATCCATTTCCCTACAAGCAAAATTTTTATTTCACACATATTTTTTCATTTCATATGCCATGAGCACATTGGCGGTGCTCATATTATGTAGTTGGAAAATAAACTTATTATCAGGGAATTGCATTGTCAATAACAGTTGAATATGAGCTATGCCATTAATGTCTCCATATGATCTCGATATTGATCAATCTTTTTGGTACAATCACAATGAGAGACCAATCACATAATTTATCAATTCGCCGCTAGTTGTAAAATGTCTATCTAGATTCTATCTATTTTTTTCATGGTATGCTGGATTTACTGCACCTATCTACTTGTAATAAGCAACGCATAAAAACCTTAGTTATATTGGAGTATATCTTACCATTTTGTAGCTTTTATTTCTTTGGATAATTTCTCGTTGAGATTCATATAAAATTTGATGCATATTTTCAATTTTGATAAATAATTACTATGTTTTCTAAGTCTCTCAGTATGAGATAAAGTTATGGAGGTATTATCCAGTGATTTTGTTGCTGCCTTCTGCATAACACTGTGTAACTTTGTTACTGAATCAGAGACTCCGATTAATAATTTAAGTTCGTCATTTAGCAGCTTGAGCTTTTTAAAAACTATCTCTAATCTTGCATCTGAAAATAAAAGTAATACCTATAATATAGTCCAAAATCACAAAAACAGATAGACTCACTTTCTTCTTTGTAAAACTGTGTTCGTTGCTTCAATAAAGTAGAGAATTCTTGCAATTGCTGTGGTGAAATGTTATTTTTGGCCATCTCCTCAGAGGTAGGTTTGAACAGTTCTAATATTTTATCCATTTATCTAGTATTTTAAACAGCAGAACAACACGTGTGATTCTTTTTTATAGAAACGCTTCCACTTTTTTGAAAGAAAAAACAAATGTCAACAAAGGACAGCTGTAGTGCCGCCACCTACTACCTATTTCTATTTCAAAAGAAGATACAAATAAATAATAGAAAGAAATAATTACAAATATTTTAAAAAACGTAATACGTAATAATAGAGTAAATATACTTAAACATTTGTAGCTATTACGATAAAATATTCTGAAATAGGAAATGAATTAGTTAAAATAGAATTTCGGTATAATGAACATTTGATAAAACTGGTGATATTGTGCATAAATATACAAATATATCTACAATCGATAATAATTTATGGTATTGTATAGTTTGAATCTTATTTTATTTCCGAGACGATTATTGCTTTATCTTATACCTACAAATTATCACTTACTTGTCTTATTTATTTAAGATTTCCTGGCTTTCCTTCCCAATGGGATTATTTTTAGGATTCGATAAAATGATATTTCGTAGAAACGAGAAACAGCAATTAAGAAATGACAAGGCGGTACGTCAAAAAAATGTCAATTATTTTTTGACATTCAAATTCTCAAAACAAAAATGGCGGAGGAAGATGAAATAGACGTCTTGGGAGATTTTAATTTGGATCATTTCCTTGTAAAAAATGATTCCAGCATGTGAGTTGTACAGAATGTGATATTTTATTACTCATATTAGGTCTAAGTGTATGATATTAAGTAAAGAGCTATTTATAGATATGGTAGTGCTTCTTTGGTTTCCCAGAACACTGAATTTCTAAATTGTGATTATACGATACATCCACAGTGGCTTCTGGACAAACCAAGTGCAAATCCAGATAACTGGTATGGCACCAATATATCAACAGGAACAGGTTTATTAGAGAAAACGCAGATTGAAAGCGATACCCTTGGTCATGTGTCCACTGAAAATTCTATCACAGACGAAAGTGGTTGGACAGAAAAGGAGAAAAACTTGTTGGAGAGAGGTATTGAGATATTTGGGAAAAGTAACGTAAGGTTATCCCAGTTTATTGGTTCAAAAACTGCTTCCGAAGTAAAGTATTATTTGAAAAACTTCTATCAAGAAAATCAAACTGCTTACAAAAATTTTAATGACGGTGTTGTTGAGGAAGTCAGTGACAGTAACTTAAACTTGGTTTCAGATATTTTAGATGACACTCAGGTACGTTTCTTTATATTTTGGCGTATGTCTTTGATGCTCGGCATATTCAAGGGATTGACTACAGTCAAACTCTAGAAGACTTTGTATTTATCCGTTTTACATTAATAAATAATGTGAAACGTAAAATATATTTTTTAGATACCCGCGAGTATAGAAGAAGTTATAGCTGCTGTGAGTACGGCGAAACCAACTATACAAATACATAAAAGGTCAAGAAAAAAGAGTTCTTCTGTTAACACTGGTATGGGTGAAGTAAATTTGAAAAATATCCCAAGTGGACAGTCCCTTTTGAAATCAAATTACGTGAAAACAGATAGCCATTCAGTAAGGGCTTCAAAAATAAAGAAACTTGAATCACATTGTAAACAGAGAAAACATAGAACTAAATCTACAAAATGTAAGTTTAAAACTAAATCAAGAATGTCCGCGAAAGAAAACAAAACCCAAATTAAACAGAAGACGTCACAAATGAGAAATGAGCGCAGGAAAAAAACTGAATTCAGCAAAGTTGAAATTACTACTGGAGAAGGCCTTGCTGTTCCAATTTGTGAAGGGGAAGAAATTGTAAGTAAATATAAATTCCGAGATAAATTCATTAACTTTGTTAAATTTTTGGCACTTAGTTTGTTTCATATGCAATGTGTATTTTTCAGGTAAAAATAAAAAATGTCGATAATGACTCTGACCTGGATGTAGAAATTGATGTGGAAGACACAGATGAAGAAATTGAAGGAAAAATAAAACATACCTTTAACTTCCGCCAAGTATTGGAGCAAACAGAACCTACTCAAGTACCTAATGCGAAAAGTATTGATGTAGAGCCGAGACAAGAAAACATAGAATCTAAAATAAAGAAATTGTTTGATTTATCAACATTGGATGACTCAACAGTGAAAGAGCTTATGAGTTTAGATGAGCCTAAAAAAGAAATTGTCTTAGATGAAAATAATGTAACTGAATTAGAGAAAGTCATTCACTCTGAGTATTTTGAAGGAAAACCAGCTAAAACTCCCGAAAGATATTTACAGGTAAATTTAAAAAAACATTGGAATGATTCAATGTTTTGCCCTAGTTCAAAGTAGCTTATCGAATAGTTTTTTCAGAGTTGATACCGTTTTTTAAAAAATTAAATAATTAGAACAATAAACCACCCGGTGTATTTAATACATATATTTCAAATCATGAATGTTGTCGTTTATGTCATCATCCCTTAATTTCCGAATCAAATCATCTCAAGGTCACACAGAATGGCACGCATGGGCGTATCAACGTATGCAAAAGACAAGTGTTTTGTGATAATAGATGGATATTTTATTGACCAGTAAAAGGATACAAAATATGTACGGTCGTGAGCAAAAAAAAATAGGACGTCTTATAACGGTATTTTGCTAAAATCTAATGGGCTAGTAGACAATAACGAAAATGACAAAAGTAGTAATATAGCATTATAGTATGACTCTTCAATATGTTATAAATATAATTTGAAAGTAGTTTTACCAACTATTATTGGTTTTATTGTAAAACGAATAGGCTCAAGATTAGAGCGTATTTAAAATACGGCAGTTTGCCGGTTTCTCGTGACGTAATATCGTCACATATGCGCGCGTTTAATATAACCTCGACAGCGCCGCACATACATTTTGCACAACTTTGTTGGCTCCGCCTTTCCACTAGCGCTCGTTTCTCTGCTGATTATGCTATTACGTCATAGCCAATAGAATAGCTCGAACATTTGCGGCAATATCTAACCATTTAAACATAGTTTAAACTTCATGATTTTTTTTTACTGTAAGGCATTATTAAAAAAATAAAATAAAAAAATACGGGTAAACTGTTTTTATGCGTAGATGTTATTAAAATAATAATTAAAAAATTGTCTACTTGCCCATTGTTTTTTTTGTTATTTAGAGATTATTTCTTCGACACTATGCCTCTATTTTGTCATGAACACAATTTAAATTAATTGAGAGTTCTTCTGGCGTGAGGGCTATCAACTATAGTAAATATTTTACAAAGAAATAGCAAAGAATCTCACTAAGTTCTGAGCGTAACGATGTGTTTTACAAATGAATATTACAAGTGTTAGTCTTAGCCGCAATCAAGGTCCAGCATTCTGTTAGTTCTCTGTCAATTCAGTGGCGTGCAGTGGATAAAAGACTGAATGCAGTAGTTAGAGACATGGTGGTGAAATTAAATGGGTACTTTAATCAGGAAAAACCTAACAGATGTTCCTTTTTACATTTGCAAGAAGTCCATAAAGTGAATTGTAAAATTATATGTGGCAGCAGATGTTAAAGTTCATTGTATCACATACTATTATTGTCCATATATTTTCATTATAAAATACTTGTGGTTTGCAAACATTGATACGCCCATACGTGTCATTCTGTGTGACCTTGAATTGATTTGGTTCGGAAATTAAAGAAAGATGACATGAACGACAACATTCGTGATTTCAACCAATGTGGCATAATTAAATACATTTTGGAATCCCTCAAGGATCCATTTTGGGGTCATTTTACTATTTTCTTGGGTTTAGGCAAAATGAAGTAAACTACCATTTGTGTATTGGTGTAGTCTTCATTATCCATTATGTGAAAATTTCAGATTAGGAATCACATAATAAATAGCTGGATTTGGCTGAAACCAAACTATGTAACAAAAACCTCAATTCGCCTAGGGCTGAAAAATTGTGGTGATGTAAACAGTATTGGAAGAATACACTATTTTTTAGAACAAGTTGGAGCTATCAATTTTGGATGTGGTAAGTTTATAGATCTTTCGAATGCTCTATCTTTATTGTGAATTTTTTAGCTCAAATGAATTATATTAGACCCTTGTATGATATGGTTCAAATACCTCCAGTAGTCAAGGAAAAAGCAATGAAGGATAATAAGAATGAGAACAAGTCCTTTAAAGAGTTAGGTAGTAGGCCTAGATACAAGAAGAAATTTACTAACGTAAGTACTTTATATATGTAATGTGTTAATTTGAGAACTGCTGTCGATATTTCTTAATAGAAAATTGCTTATGAGGTGAAGTTAGTAATACTCCACTTCCTTGGATATTATGTAATATTTACGATACGTCAAAAATTAGTATTTGAGGTATCACTAGTAGGCTGGTGCCAAAGCAGATATTGAAAGCTAAAAAAAATTATTAACAGGCAAGGACCAGTCGGAAAATTTAGTTAAGGTTATAATTAAGAGAAAAAACAAAAATTAGACACGAGGTAAAGTGAAATTGTAAAATGGAGGTGCTGTTTAGGAGTTGAAAGTGGTTTTTTGCGATTTTCGGCGAAACATGGCGTACTAGCGGAAAATCTCCTTCACTAGAGTTGTAGATAATAAATAAGTCTAAAACTTTTATATAAGGCATTTTTCAATATAACCTCACATTTTTCGAGAAAATGGCGAAAAACCGATTGTTCGGTTTTTTATTTTTTTCTCGTAAAAATAATTCAATTTACATGAAATTATGTGAAAGTGGACCTTTTTTTTGCATTGAATAAGTATGATTTTTTTGGACTCTGCGAAACAAATAGTTTACCTTTGCAAGAAATTTATGAGATGAATTGTAAAATTACATGCATCAACGGATGTTAAAATTCATTGTAACGCCATATATTTTCATTACAAAATACTTGTGTTTTGCAAACAATGGTACGCACATGCGTGCCATTCTGTGTGACCTTGATATGATTTGGTTCGGAAATTATAGGGTGATGACGTAATGGAAAACATTCATGATTTCAACTATAGCTGGTATTTACAAAAGAAAAAAAATAGATATGTCATTAAATCAATTAAGATTTGAGCATAACCAACTGGCAACTAACAAATCTACTTTTAAATTGGAAAAACTTCCCACAACTGAAGGACAAGCTGCACAACAGTTCTATAGAGTTTATTACCAATTGCAAACTTGGCTTGGTTATTTGGACAAGGAGCCCGATAAGAAAAAAGTCAATGGGGCTGGAATGAACAACTAGGTAGATTCGTGCCTAAATTTATCCCAGACAGGTTTGGTTGTAATAAACAAAGATGTGGCTGCCCAAAACACGATTTAAAATGTAACAATTTATGCAGTAATTGTCATGAAAATTGCTCAAATAGAGATAAAAAAAATATTTGAAGACTTAGGTGATTTGGAAGAGATTATCTATGAAGAGCTAGCAAAAAGTCACGATATTGAAATTGAAGAGCTTGAAGATGCCGATAATCTCGAAGATCCTTCAAAATTTGAAAGTTTTATTGATGAAGAAGAACAGCCACAATGCAAATGATCTAAAATTCATTAGAATTGTATAATTTTTCATAAATTTTTCAATTTTATAAAAAAACGACAAAACAAAATTTTTCTGAAGATGAAGCAAGTCAAATTTGTAAAAAAAGTATCAATAAATGAATTGTTTTTCTTAATAATTATTTATTTAAATATACCTAAAACAGATAGTAATCGTTATACCATTTATTTAGTGAAAAAATAGTAAAATATACATTAATAAAAATGCACAATGGGCCAGTGAATCTTAACTCAAGCTTACGACTTTCAGTACAGTACGGTGCATTGCCGTGAAAAAACTTAAGTTTCAGAACGATTTCCCCCACTTTCTTCATTTAAATTGATTCAACTTTGGTAATATGAAATTGAAGTAAATTCTGTCATTGAAATTTAATCCATTATTTACATAAGTAATAAACAAAAATTGAAAATAATAAAAAATATTGAAAAATTCGTGATTGGGAGTTATTTTTTTTGTTTTACTCAATTTTAAGCGGTTTCATGAAAAGTAAGCCATCAACATATATATAGGCCATTTTAAAGTAGTCATTTCAACAGTTAAAATGAGCCCAGACAGAATATTTAAATTTAAAAAATGCCAATAAAATTTTCTGTGGAAGACTTTGATTTCTTCTTTGAAAAATGTAAATATCTCGGAAACTACTTGTTTCCCAGATTTCAAAAAAATCATGCTTATTCAATGCAAAAAAGGTATACTTTCACATAATGTAAATCGAATTATTTTTACAAGAGAAAAAAATAAAAAACTTAAAAATCGGTTTCCCGCCGTTTTCTCAGAAAATTTGAAGTTATTTTGAAACATGCCTGATTTGAAAGTTTTAGATTTATTTATTACCTACAACTTTTGTAAAGGACATTTTCTGCTAGGAGGTCACGTTTTGATGTAATCACTTTCAACCTTAAACAACACTCCCATTTCACAATTTCCCTTTATCTCGTGTTTATTTTTTGTTTTATCTCTTAGTTATAACCTTAACAAAATTTCCTGGCCTGTTGATAATTTTTTTTCAAAAAGGTATTGGCACCAGCCTACAGGGCTAGAGTTATAAAAAAATTCTTGTTATTCACCTGTTGTTGTTGTACCTAGGAATATGATGTTAAGCTGACATTGCTCATATTTTTCATGATAACAGGGGCATTGAGAGCCACAGCGGACATTGGGTATTACAAAGCTTTATAAAAGCCTGCTAAAGTTGAGTGGTTGTTTAATTAGATTTAGCAGTTTAAGTATTAAATTATGGAAAATTGCTAATATGGCAAATGTTTTCTTTCTGTAGGACGGGGAGGGTGGTTGTACATTAACCCATGATGAAAAAGGCCGTGTAATAAATACCACAGTAGTAAACGAGGAACCTGTAGTGAAACAAAAGATTTACGTGAAAAAACCAATGATTCGTCTTATATACTGTAGGCCATTTACTGAAGACAAACCGGTAAGTATTTTTTGTCTCGATATAAAATGCAATAAGGTTGGTGAGGACTTTAATTTTACCATTGTCAGCTGTAAAATAAGTTGAATGTTAAAATAGTTTTACCGGATCTGTCTCCAGTAGTTTTATGGGATTTGTTTCACATACTCGATTTTGTTGAAAAATTCGGCGGATTTTTCATACTTTCAAAATTACCTAATCATTTTTTAAATGGAAATATATTTCCATGAACATTAGAAGTACTTGGCTAAAATAGAGAATTACTTTATGTTTGAATTAACCAACATCAAAAAGTGAAAAGCGACAGAACATTAGAACTACCAATGAATGAAGTCTTAATGGACATTTGAACTGTTCATATAAAATCAGCCGGCTTAGTCTAGACTAGAGATCAAGTAGCGCCAGATTCAAATCCTGGCTAGGGTGTGAATGTTTGCTGTGGAAGTGTCACCAAGTTGGTAGCAAAGAATGCAAGGGATTGTGTGAGGGACAACCTGGTTAATCGCTACCACTCCACTCCAAATAAGAAAATTTAAAAATGATATACCACTCTGAGATGAACTACTCATCAAAATTGGATACCTGTTGGACACTTGAACTATTTAGCTAAATTGGAGATCTATTAGAACTATCCAGGGGGAAGGATGTATTGGACATTTGAACTACTCACCTGATGTGTACAAGATGTGTCAGTTAACATTTCCACACCCGATATCTCGGAAACTAAAAAACATATTTTTATTCTGTAAATTGTATTCTGTAATCTTCTTCAGGAAGTACAATTTTTTATTATAACATTGTCATCAGGGATGGTGCTGCAGTTTTAAAATATTATTCTATCAAGGAAGGTTTGCAACATATGCCATTCGATTAAGAATTGAATTCTAAACAAAATTGTTCTTATTCCAAAAAGTCAGAACTTACGTGGTTAGCAATCCTATTTTCCGGGCGAGAGTTCAGAGATTGAATCTCGGACAGGGCTCAACTTTTTTCGATTTATTATTTTGCAAGTAATGTGGAAGTACTCTTAAAAATGTAAATAATACATTCAAGGGATAGAAAGTACCAAGTAAGAATTTATCAATTATTTTAAAAATTACAACACTTCAAAGTTAGACAATAAAATTAAAATATCTTAAAAACAACTGCAGATCTGACTTTTTGGAATAAGAGCAATTTTGCTTAAAATTCAATTCTTAGTCGAATGGCACATGTTTCAAACCTTCCTTGATAGAATAATACTTTTAAACTGCAGCGCCATCCCTGGTGATATTGTTATAACAAAAAATTGTACTTCCTGAAGAAGGCAATTGACCATAAAAATCTATTACCATTTACATAATAAAAATATATTTTTTAGTTTCCGAGATATCCGCCTTGGGAATGTTAACTGAAACACCCTGTAAATTTTTTTTTTTGTACATTTATTTAATGTCGGCCTATTTCCGCTACTGAGGCCTAACACCGACGCCTGTAGACGAGCTACCCCCAACCAGGAATTTGGCCGAACCTCTTCCCTTAAGAAGAGTAGGGATCTTTTACTTGCCTAACATTTAATAGACAAGGGACCGACGGCTTTACATCCCCCCCGAAGGATGGTATATCTCCTATACAACCCTCGCCTAAGGTTGTATAGCTTCCGCGCATACACTGATATACAAGCCGCTGGAAGATGTGTGAGGCGAGAACGCGATTTCCGTTGGAATGGTCACCCATCCAAGTACTAACTGCGCCTGTCGTTGCTTTACATCTCATACCGAAGTATGTACATAGTAAAGACGCACCTACGCTCGCCCCCCACCCTGTACATTTGAAATATAATCTATTTACTGAATAGAAATAGTTAAACCACTCTCCATTAATTTATGTTTGCTTTGACCAATGTATGCAATGACCAGTTTTACACGCGACAAATTAATAAAAGCATTTCTAAAGAATTTCTAACCCCAAAATGAGACAGTGGTTCTGATATTTAATCAATATTAATTATTTTCATTATGTAAATTAATATATATAATTTTACACTAAAATATTGAAAAATACTGTTTTATTAGATGAATTGGAATAACCAGCAAATAAAGATAATGAATAAGCAAATAATTTTTAACAAACGACAAAAACTAAACAATATCAAAAACATAAAATGGTTGGTTGTATTATCTGGTTTAAAAGATCAACTAATAGAACAATTCTATTTAAATATGGGGAGTGGTTTAACAATTTCTATTCAGCAAACAGAGTTATCTAAAAGTGGAGACCTACGGGAAATTTGAATTACTCGATAGAATGGGGGACATTTGAACTGCTGCTAAAAAAATGAGAATCTGCTGTATATTTGAGTTCAGAGCTTTGCATGGCATATGACGCCGTCTAAAGTTTACAAATTTTGCGGGCCTTTAACACTTTTATAATAAAAAAAATTATCTCCTTTTTCTCTCATTTTTAGCGTAGTGGGCAGGACTCGCTTAACACTTTTTGGAAGTGCTGCAGGGATCTGTTTGAATCTTATGCAGTGGTGATATGAGTTATTTGTCTTTTGTAGCAAATATATACAAGAAAAATCCCACTTACCTAACTAATTCACTTTACAAATGATCACAGAATATGTACAACAAATAAATTTTGATTGTATTTTAATCTATTTAATAAACCATGAAATCATGTAAACCAAAGAATTATTATTATCTTATTAAAGTCATTAAACATTAATACTTATTATAACTGGCAACTTAAACAATGTTTTGTAGAAATCAAAATTATTGAAACCAACTTGGGTCTGATCTTTTTAGAGCAGAGGTTTCTTTCATTAAATTTTATAAATATTTTCTGCAGAACAGCTAGATACTACAATAAAAGTAAATATTTGATAGTTTGCCTAACCTCTATTTTGACACTATTTATTTTTTAGCAACCTTACACCATTAAAATTCACCTTCCCACTTTATTAATGATGGATTTCCACGCACACACTTCACTAACAGAAGTTATGGGCTTAACGGGGGGCCACTGGATCCCGCAGGATAAAATTTTGACCATATCTCACTACGAGCCTTGTCTTAATATAGCATCCTCGGCAACACATTGCGACATGTGTCCAATATCCCAAGCCAAAGCCGCCGAAACGATACACAGCAAAGGACTGGACATTTTGGGATGGTTCCATTCTCATCCCACTTTTGCTCCAGAGCCGTCGCATCAAGACATAGAAACTCAGCAAGTTCTACAGCAGTGGGTTGGTCACAATAAACCTTGCATCGGTATTATTTTATCGCCGTTCAGTTTGAATGGTGCACTAATTTCGTCACCGTTTAGATGCATGGTTGTCGATAAGAAGTTCAATTTTGAGGACCAAATTGTGCCTTACAAGTTTAAAGTGGAACTTATTTCGGAAGATTTTGATGTTAACGAGTTTCTGAGAGGTATTCGAGAAATGGTTAAGAAGGATGTCGGGTGTGCCGAGGAACGTAAAGTCAAGCTTAATAAACCCTACTTTCAGGATTCGTCGATTAGTTATGTTGAAAAGGTAAGAAATTACAACATTTATTCTATATATTGTATTTCTTTTCCTGAGAGATTTTAGACTATAAAATTGCATATTTTTTTTTAGTACATCACAAGCGTTCGCATGCATCTAGCTAAATGTGGGAAATTACCTAAAATGACCTGCGATATGATTATCGAAGGAATTTCAGATATTTGCTCTTATGATATGGTCTGACAGTAAAATTTTAAATTTATTAATTATTGTATTTATAAATGTTTTCTATTTTTTTAATTGTAGCTGACTATAAATGATTAAATTTGTTTTTGTATGTTCTTCGGGGTTTATTTTTTCACCTGTTATTTTGTCACCCTAAATAAGTAAATATGATGGCCATCATTTAATTTTATTATGAGGTTTTTAACTGAAAACCATACAGCTTGTAAAGGTTGGAACAAATTATAAAGCAAGTGATGAAAATTCGCTCAGACAGACACGTCGATTTTTAAATGTATTTTCTCAATTTGTTAATGTAAAAAAAATGTCTACAAATATATTTTAAAAAGCTATGACGTCAATGTTTTAATGTTTCATGTCCACGTGCAAATGTAAATATAAGAAATAAAATAAAAAACTTTAATAACAATAAATGCTGGTTAACGGATGACATAATTCAATAAGGTCAAGTACTTCAGAATATGTTTAGGGAAATAAAATCAGGTACTAGCAATACTGATATAGATGAGTACAAATGTAAAAAAAAAATAAACAAAAGAAATATAAAAAAAGCACAGCAAAATTATTACAACAAAATAGATAATGCGATAAATAAATCCTAAGAGACCTGAAATATTGTAAAGTCTAAGCTGGGAAAATACAAATCTCTTAATAAATCCATTACCCTAAACATAAACAATGTAAATATATATGACAACCGAAAAATATCAAATACTTTTGCCTCGCATTTTGCCCAGATTGCGACCAATAATGGGGAAAGTCACTTCGGATATAATTTGTCACTACCATGCACTCATTAAAACAACTGTAGATGAGATGAGTGCGTGGTGTGATCAGAATAAATTAATATTAAATAGAGATAGAACAGTATTCATAGATTTTAAACTTAGAAGAAATATACCACTTTGTGGTATCCCCTTAAGTGAAAGCACAAAATTGTTGTGCACATGTATTGACGGCACGCTGTCATGGGAACAGCATATCGATTATGTTTGCAGTAAATTAAATAAATCTTATTTCTCAATTAAAAAACATATGAAGTGAAGTGAAGACGGTTTAATGAATGTATATTATGCTTTGGCTGTCCATTATTTTATTATTTTAATTATGTATGTAAGTAAAAGTTTATTGGTTTTTAGAGACCTAAAGCAAGGTATAAAACAAGTCACATACAATTTTAATAAAATACATGGATAAATAAGACAGATTTACAAGAAACAAAAAATAAAAACATACATACACTACATTACACTAATGACAAAATAATAAAATAGTGATTTCAGTTATCCACTGTGATATTATACAGAAAAGTTTTCATAGGAAGAAGTCGTCTAGATTATAATATAGGCCATTCATTAAATGATTTTTTAAAGTCTTTTTGAATCTGGAGTAGGTAGGTTGCTCCTTAATGTTTGCTGGGATTTTGTTATAAATTCTAATGCCACTACTTAGGGGTCCTTTTAGGGTTATGTTTAGAGAATTCTGAGGTGTACAAAGAGAGGCGCCGTTTCTCGTGTCATGATTATGTATGTCTCTATGACACTGAAGGTTATGTTTATTTTTAAATATGTAGCATGCAACTTCTAAGATATATGGACAACATACCGGGAGAATATTAAGATATGTGAATAATTGCCTACATGACTCGCTTTGACTTTTATTTAGCATAGTTCTTATGCATCTTTTCTGAATTAGAAATAACTTTTTGCTGCTGGAGAGGCTCCCCACAGCATAATGCAGTATAGGAGACTAGATTGTACCTCTGCGAAATAGAAGTTTTTCAATACTTCAATGTTAAGTAGACAACGTATACACCTTAATTGATAAATTTTAGTGTTTAATTTTTTTATTATGCATTCTATATGACTGGTCCACTCAAGAGTGTCCGTTATTGTTACCCCTAAAAATTTCATGGTGCTACTTCTCTCTATGTTCGCTTCACCTATGCTTATATTTATGTTTTGTACTTGTTTTTGTCTGGTATGAAACACTAAGTATTCTGTCTTGCTTGAATTAAGATATAATACGTTTTTAGAGAACCACTGTTCTAATTTTTTCATTAAGATATTACAAGCATCTAGCTTTGATTCATGGGATTCTCTGGAAATTAATATAGACAATTCATCTGAGTACATTGTTATTTTATAATCAGACATGTGTTTTGCAATATCGGCAACATAGAGAGAGAATAGTATAGGTGCAAGAATACTTCCCTGGGGTACTCCTACCTCTACATTCACTGTATCAGAGCAATGACTGCTGCTACTTTCCATTTCCTTCATTGTGAGATACCTCCACATATTGTTTTCTATTAGAGAGATATGATTTAAACCAGTCGTGTGCACTGCCTCTTATACCCAGCACCCACAACTTATGGAGTAGCCGAGGGTGTGAGACGCAGTCGAATGCTTTACTAAGATCACAATACACACCAACTGGACACCTCTTTTTGTCTAATTCGTTAAGGATATACATGTAAAATTCTGTGGTGGCTGTTGTTGTCGATCTGTTTCTTCTGAATCCATGCTGTTCTTTAAGTATTAAGCAGTATCTCTCAATAAAGGAGTTGAGTCTTTCTAGCATACAGTACTCAAAAATTTTTGATATTGCTGACGTCAGGGAAATCGGTCTATAGTTGTCTACATGATTCTTTGAGTTCTTTTTATGAATAGGTATTACTTTTGCAACTTTCAGGCCTTCTGAGACTGTTCCACATTCAAACAAGAGGTTTATAAGATGGGTTATTGGTGTTAATAGTTCACTGCAAAATTCCTTTATAATCTTGGTTGGTAGGTCATCAGGTCCACTACTATACTTATTTTTTAGTTTTGAAAAAATTTTCAACATTTCCTCCTCCGAAAAAGGGAGAAGCGTCAATGTATGTGGATTACTAATTAGAGGATCAGTATAATGATTATCCCCTACTGGGATTATATTTTGTATCACAGATTTTGGTGCATTAATGAAAGATTTATTGAAAATGTTAGCTATTTGAGCAGGCGACTGTATTGTTTCACCATTATGCAATATTTCAAAATTTGATAAGGTAGAGTTATTTTTATTTCTTAATTTGTTAATAATTGCCCAAGAAGACTTACTTTTGTTGGCGGTTTTTTTCTATTGTTTTCGACCAGGATTTTATGTTCACGTTTTCGTTCCTTATATATAGGTTGGAGGTTGGGGTAATGTCTTTGTAGTTTATGCAGATCGTTCAGTTGAATACTCGAAAATTTGATTTCGTCAGAGACCCACGTTTTTTCAGTTAACCTTTCAAAGTTTTTTTTTATTGGGAATGCTCTACTGAAGTGATTCAATAGAGTACCTACAAACGCTTCATATTTTTTATTTATGCCTCTGCATCGTACACTTCCTTCCAAGTTTCATTCTTGAGAACGTCTTATGATGTATGCAATATAGTTTTTAATTTAGATGCTGACATGCCATACATACTTATATTGTATCATACAAATGGTTAATAAATATATTATTATTAATATAATAATCAGATGTGCGCCCCACTTTCTTATTTTAAATGGAACCCTATATACGTTTTCGGTTTATCTTATTTGAAAAATCTCTTTTCAACCTGGTCGAGTTCTAAAATATTATGTTATGTCCACTATATGAAAATAATACCAGCTTACTTTTGAATTTTATAGCCTACTAAGCATCAAATATTTTAGAGTTCAAGTCATGGCCACCTAGTTTTAGATTTAAAAACATGCATCTGTGTGATAGTTAATGTAATGAATGTGGTATTTGATTTTCGAGACCATATTTTTCAGTTATTGGGAAATTTTTATACAGTTTAATTATATTAACTTTGAGTATTATGGAATTTGCCAGAAATACTAGAAGGTAAATTTTGGCATTTATGTATTGACACGTAACCTAAACCGATGGTAATTTTGAGTACAAGTAAAATATTAAGCTCAAAATATTCTTTAAACGTTTCATTTTTTGCACTAATTATACATCATATACATAGGTACGAACATATTAAAAAAGTTTAACGGTCTTTAAAAATTTCAATTTGTTCTTATGTAATCTAGTGCTCCTTCGATGTCCATTATTAAATCACAAGGATTTTCTAATCCTACAGAGATCTTAATTAAGTTCTCGTGTATGTGAAGTTCTTTTCTTTTACACTTCGACATATGTTTATGTGACATTAAAAACCTGTAATAAAAATGGGTCAGTCACGATGTTTTTGCATTATAGCAGTTAGTACTCTAATCCTAATAATAATCTACTTTTTACAGTTTTTAGTATTTATATGATGTTTGAACGTGTCTCTTAATTAACTATTTTATCTTTGTTATACATTGAAATATTCAAAAATTATGACCATCTTACGAACTTATAGCCGCAAATGAGAGGGCTTGTTTAACAATTCTCATGTGATGAGATTGTATTCTATATTAACAAATTCCAGTTACATTTATGTACAAGAACAACTAGCCTGATAAGAAATATCACGGTTGACTCTAATGCAAAAAATAGTGACCAGTTATTATTATGATTCTTACGGTATTTGTGCTGTGCTTTCTAGCCCACCGGCAACTTCAGTAACAGAAATAACTTTTAAAGAATTCACAAAGGCTAGACTCTCGTTTATTCCGCCTTTTATGTAGAACGATACTATGCCACTGTGACCACTTGCTTGCTGCTTGAACAAGTTGTAATGAGGGTGTCTCCGTAAACCTAATTAACATAAAACCATTAGCTAGCGTAATGGAATGTTCTGTTAAACATATTTCAGAGATACTGTATATTAGTTATAATTCAGCCACATTTTGTAATTCAATATGTATTTCCCTATTAGACCAAGAACTGCTGAATTTTTCAATGAGCGTTTGAAAACCTCCTTTGTTTTCATATGAGCGCCATTTTCCATGAGTTAATATCTTCAGTGTCTAAAGAACACTTTCGTCAAAACACTTAAACACTACACTTACATACACTCCTCGACGCGCGTTTCGCTAACCATATTAGCATGATCAGGAGTTGATTAAAACTGAAAAACAGCTTTATCTCCCAATGATGTTGACATGGTTAATGAAACACGTGTGGAGTAGTGTAGTGTTCAAATGTTTTGGTGTTTTGCAAAAGCGGTTTTTAGACACTAACGGGGTTATTTTATTAAAAAAGCTATGAAAGGGTCTACAGTTAAAGTTGGCTATTATTTAATGATTATACTATTGTCTATAATAATTATGATCGCATTATTTTCATTGGACCATGCAGTATGCTGTCATCAAACAAGCCGACATACAAAAGGTAAGCGAGCCAATTTGCGAACAAAATAGTACAGAGTCATACTTAAAATTCGTATGTATTAGAATGTGCATATTAATAATATTAGGTTTAAAAGTATTGTCTTTGATAAATAGATATTTGATACCGTTTCTGGTAAATTTTACAATCTTACTCTGTTGTGTTTGTTTGAAAATAGGAATATCTTATATATTGATGAAACATTGATTGATTTTGGTACTCTAAATTAAAATAAATATCCTGTTGTTGCTTAGATCTGCCAATAATAATATATCCTCAAATATATAATATTATTGTTTCCTGGCAAGGACTGTGAGGAGGTACGAGCGCATATATGTAAAACACTGATAATACGATAAATTCACACTGTACACTAAATCACACTTTTTATTCAAAGCATTAATTTCTACTCACTAAACACTTCACTACTACCTTCTGAATCTGTATCTACATATATTATTAAACGCTTTTTATTAGGGCTGATGCTTTTTCCTAAGTCAATGTATTCATCTTCAGTTTTAATCACATGCCGAATACATTTTTGCCAATAACCTTGTGTTATTTGTCTCACTTCAGCTTTAATGAAATCGATTACTTTGGCATCAAATTTGGAAACGGTGTTATTTGAAAAATTTTGCTTCTTAGTATTATCCAAAAGATTTTTCTTTTTAAAGTTTTCTTCAAATGTCACATTGTGTTTTCGAGGAAATTCTTGAATGTCTTTTTTCTTTGTTCCAGTATTTGGTATTTTTTCGATTTGTCGCGAATGATGTGAAGCATTGTCTAAAACAATTACACTGTTTTTTCTATATTTGTTAGCAATGAAATCTGAAACCATTCTTCAAAAATATCCGCAGTCATATTTTGGTGATAGTCAATGTTTGAATTTTCCAGTTTTTTCCCGCTTAATTGAAGACCGTTATGGGCCCATCCAGTTTCTGATTCACAATGTAGAATTATTAATCTGGTTCCTTTATTTGCAGGCATATCAACGTTATATTTTTTTAAGCCATCTGTCCAGCTTTTTCTTACTATATCATGAGTACCATACCAAGTTTCATTTAAGTAATACATTGGTCGTTGTTCATTTCGAAATTTTTTAATAGCTTCCAAATATTCCATATGTCATCGTACAATTTTGCTGCTTTCAGTAAGACTTGCTCTTTTATTAATCGTTTTGAACTTAAATCCTATCTTCAATAGCCATCGCCGGAATGTTTTTTCACTAGCTGACACTAGATCTTTTCTTCTCAGTTCCATATGTATTGTTTGTACAGTTGGTATCTTATTTTCTTTACACTTGCTATTAATTTCATCTCGTTAACAATTTCACCATAGACGATATCCACTTTTAAAATCATTTCTTAAGTCTATGGGTGCAAATATAGTACGGAAATTTTCTTCGTAATTTGTCAACCATTACCATCCACCACATCTTACTGACATTCTATCCTGGTGCTTGGTTGTGGATCTTCACAAGGCTTAAACATTTTCACATTATTTTACCCCACCCACTTGTAAACAAAAAACTTTCGAATATTCACTACCCGCCAAAATATTTATAAAAACATGTATAGTATGTGTAAAACACAGTAAAATTTCACATACCTGTAAAAGGGCTGTATATAACTTCACTGAATGAAGTAAAATGTAAACAAGAACACAGACCGTAATGCGCTGTTAAAATTGGATGACGAGTTGCTGATCTAAATATCTCAAGTGCGTACCTGGACGCAATTACTTTTGCGACTAGTTATGGTATTTTAATGAGGTCGTAAAGTTTTTGTTGCGTTTTTTGAGTGCCTAGAAGCGCTGATCTTGACTATATAAGTTTGTGAAAAATAACCCTCCTACAAAAACATTCCCACCATCAGGACCCAGACCAAGCATAGGGTTGGCTCCTTAGACAGGACTGTGCACAATAATAACTGAAGGAGTTTCTCAGACGGTCATTGAAAAACTCAGTAGCTCTTGGTTCATGCTTCCTGCTCAATCCCAAATTAGATGACTTAATATTTTGAACTTCAAGAAGTAGTTGGATGTGTCTTTGCAACGCCCAAGTTCTCTGAACTAAATTCAGCAGAACTTTAAATTCGAACTTAAATAGAAATCGATAATTTGTCACATACCTGGATGAACGACTTTTTCTACAACCGGGCTTTGGCATAAAATTCTAGCAATTAATAATGAACTCGCAAGATGTTGATCCATTCGCAGGTTTAATGTTTTTAATCCCCTTAGAACTTGATAACAATCAAATGGAGCGGGTATCAGTCCTTGAACTGTAAAATTGTGTCTTGCATAATAAAATATAACCTTATATTTTTTTGAAACAGATAATTACAGTTTTCTTATAAAAATATAGACGGAGGAGAAGTAAAGGTGTTTCAAAGCTAAGAATCTAAACTAAACATAAGCACAAGACTATTCTTAGTTGTTTATAAAGCCATACTTCTTTAAAATTGCATACATTAAAAATCAAAATTTGACCAACTTAGTTGTTAGTAGCTGTCATCAGATTACAAGTAGCTTTATTATGGTGTAAGTACGTAAGTAGTAACACATATTTCTTATCCCTATATTGTTGTCATTAAGCGAAATCAATTTAAACTTTGAATGAAATTGTCTGGAAAAGTGAATTTTCTTAATGAAATGAATAATTAGACTGGGAGAAGTGATGGAAAAAGAATTTTATTACTGCTCGGAGCTTGTTAGGGGCAGTAAAAGTCTCTTACTGGCACTCAGATGAATTGTCAGAGAAATAACAGTTTGTGTTCACGAAATTTGCCATAAAAGTTATGTTCTTTTGGCATTTAAAGTGAATTTTTTTATATCGATAATGTATTTGATGAATGAGCGAAGTGATTGTCTATACTAAATACTTTTAAATATTTTTTTTTCTGTATTTGTATCTTTTTAAATTTCTATTATTGTATATTAGGATATTCCTACTTTGAATAAATTTGCCATTTTTTCTTCAAACATTGAATATAAGTTAAATAAATACTGTTATATTTTTTTCAAATACTTTTAGTGCTGCTCAGAAGCGTCAGTAAAAGACTTTTATTGCGGTTCAGAATGATGAGAGCAGAAGTAAAGGACTTTTGACTTCTTTTCAGATGGAGTGTCAGAGAAATGACAGTTTAAATTCACAAAACTTGTCATTGAAGTCATGTTCTTTTGACGTTTGAGGAAAGACATATTTTTATTGTTATTGAAAAATATATGTCAAACTTCCAAAATCAAAGAAGTCTCTAATCAATCAAATCCACCTGTACAGGGTTTAGAGTGGAATTCTCAAATTTATAGTTTGTCATAAAGCTTTTAAGTATTTTGACCTTAATTTGGCACGATATTTTGTATTAATAAAAGGCATATTTCTACTAAAAATAATTAAAATGGTTTGTGAAATTTTGAGATATAATTCAGCCTTTTTAATTAATTTTTATTTTTTTCTAACTTGAACATGAACAACTTTCGTGGTACTTTTTAACGAAATAAAAAGTTCCCACCCGTAGACGCCGGGGGAGTGGACACTGTCGCAAAGTCAAAAGAAACGATGATATATACAAAAAAATAATTAAAAAATAATACTGCTTCAATTTTCCTGAATAAAAACAGTTTTCAAGAACATTTTTTAAAAGAAAATATACCTTGCGAACGACTTATGCTATTGCATTACTTTCATATGTATATAAACTAGTCTAATTTTTAAAAAATCGTTATGCACAGTTCTTGCAAGAAAATCTCAATTTATAATGAAAAGGAAATTTTTGCTCATAGCTTTAAACAGTTGTAACACGTGAACCATTCATCGTATGAAGGTCACTTGGAGCTCATTTTACCGATTATTCAATTCTTTTCAAAAAACCTTTAGTGTCATTATTGCCTAAAACCAATCAAAAAATAGCTATTTGTCAAAATACACTGAAAATTACAATTGTTCATGTTTTCCCTTTTATGATCATTCACTCGTTTTCAAAACGATTTTGTGCATATACCAACTTATTTAAAATTTGATTCTCTGACATAAAGGGAGAAAAACCTGATTCAAAAAATTAATTGTTTAAAAGAAAGATGTTCCTTTAGGGTCACAGCATCGGAAAAAATATTTTTTCACAACATCTACCTGTCCAAATTAATAATTTCATTAATAAAATTCACCTTTTCAAATTTCTTTTGTCTTACCTACTTGTATTGAGGAGAGTTGCCGATGAAGATCGTGCCTTGTCGTGCACAGACTACCCATAATTATATCAGAATGTCCATTCATATATTTTGTTAGAGACTGCATAACTATGTCAGCCCCAAGCTCTAGAGGTCTTTGCAGATAAGGTGTTAAAAAGGAATTATCCACTCCAAGCAAAATTGAATTCTCTCTGGCTATTTGTGATATATTACAAATGTCTACTATTTTTAAAGTGGCGTTGGTAGGATTTTCAATCCAAATTAGCTTAAATTTAATAAAGCTTAATTAGAAAATATTGTATTATTGTATATTTTTGTGGTTTATTCACCAGCATTTCTATAGAAAACTGTGGTAGGAATTTGTTCAGTTTCAGTTTAGACAGGATATAACGATGAGCGTTCAAAAACTTTTTAAGATCACTTAATAAGCTATACTTGCCTTAGTGTTATATTGAATAGCATCACAGACATTATTTATATCATTAAAATTCACAAACGTTGTGCAAATATCATAATGTCTGGCAATATTTGTAAATACTTCGTGAGTGTCTCCAGAAACCTCATTACAGCATATCAAATGTTCTCGACTCTTCAATAATCCCACTACCGCTATTAAAGCACTCATACCAGACGAAAAACATAAACCGTAGCGTCCTTTGTTTATCGCAGCTAAAACATTCTGTAAAATTGATCTAGTGGGGTTGCCCAGTCTACCATAAGTATATTTCTATTAAAACAATCAGTATCACGAATTGTATATATAAATGAAATTTATCTGTTACCCTAGGTGCCATAGGGTCATCTATTTTAAAAATCGTGGAAGGCACTATGTGAGGTATGATGGATTTCGATTTCCATTGAGTAGGGCATTGGCAATGATGTATGCATATTGTTTCGAAGCTTTTCGGAAATGGCAGAAACCCATCCTCTTCTCCCATAACTAAACATATATAGAAAATGCCTTTTGTATAGGGTAGCGATAAAACACACCAATACACTTACTTACTTGGTTGATTTATTTACATCAAATTTATGCATCCAGGCTTGCTCATCATGAAATTATATGATCACTACCATAAAAAAAATTTCTGCTGCTGACAGTGTCAATGCTGTCTTTTATTAAAACAAAAGTTACTAAATAGAGCAATTTCTACACCAAAAAATACAATATTATTATGACGCAACCATACTTCCTATTCTATGGTTTCACATATTATAGAGTATTATTAATATTAAATCACTGATCAAAGAAGGTCCATTAGATTTATCACTTATTTAGGTATATTAAATAGTTTTATATTTCATCTTTATACACAATTTTTCTTGAATACTGATATTTTAACTATATTGACTCAATACTTGGCCAATAGCCATATTTCATATTAATAAAGTTTCATATAAAGGTTACATCTACTACTCTTTTATGGGTTAAGCCAACGGTGTCAACGTTTTTGAAAATATAATGTAGGACATTATATCCAAACAGTCATATTGGTTCTCCTTTAATATTCCAATTAAATTTTTACGAAAGAAATAATGTTCTGAAATAAATTATTATGTGGGATGTTTGATATTAAACTTTGACTGTGGGCATCTTTTAGGGACATTTGTTAACACTGTCTAATATTTTTATATAAAATGAGCTAAGGACAAGAGTATTCGTCAGATTGTGAAGACTTTCAAGAATTAAATTTAAAAAATTATTACATAGACTTATTTTGCAAAACTTTATTTCGGATTTTAGAGACATACACAGTTTTCAACGTTGCAGTTTACCCAATGAACGTTCAATATCATTGCGTAAATCACACACACTTTCTAGACCTACTGACATTTGTATAAGGTTATCTGTGAGGCATAGCGACTTCTTTAGTTTCTCCGGCAGAGCTGCATGACTACACAAGGACCTAAAAAAATAAATAATCAAATGAGAGTGCCATATACCTATTCATCTTTTACAGTGTTGGGAATTTACAATATCGAATATTTTCTGCTTCTTTGTTGATGATAACTTTCATTTTCTGCTTGCACTTATTAAATTTTAGCGTTCAAATGCCCCGTATCTCCATTTCGAGGAACTCAAATGGCCAGTAGTCGTTTGTTTAAATCGAGCAGTTCAAATGTCCAGTATTTCTCAATTTTTTTGAGCAGTTTCAATGTCTGATAGTTTTGGTTGAGTAAATCAAATGTCGAGTAATCTGTTCTGGGCGAATAGTTCAAGTGATGAGTAGTTGAAATGTCTAGTATCCATCCACTTTTTATTCAGATATCCAGTATTTCTCCGTTAGTTGAGTAGTTCAAATGTCTAGTAGGTCTTCATTTTTGATCGAGCAGTTCAAATGTTCTGTGGTTCTCTAATTTGACCAAACACACCGTGTTCTTTTATTGTATGACTCATCGATGGATGAGTCATACACTTTCATCGAAAACTCATTGTATCTTTTTTTATTCTTAGGGATAAATAAAGATAGAATGAATTTTTGACGAAAGCGCACGACTCATCGATGAATAAAAGAACATGGGGACAGTTCAAATATCCAGCAGTTCTCTGGTTGAGTAGTTTCATAATTTTTCCTTTTAGTAGGTTAATTAAAATGTCCAGCTCCACTTTTGATCAAGAAGTTCAAATGAGTGGTAGTTCTGTTTTGGTCGAGTAGTTGAAATGTCCGTTAGTTATTAATTTTTTTTTACATTTGGTGCAAGGATGGCATATAGAGAGGCTGCTTGCTGTTATCCGATTTTGTGTGTTGTGCCAGTTTTATGTTTATTATTTAACATTCGTATTTTGTACAAGAAAAAACATTCATTTGAGCTTTACTTAATGTTTTATTTTTATCATATTATCAATATGTATTTTCCCTTCTTTACCAACTTATCTGTCATGCCAGGAAAGTCCAAGGATTCAGTCTGTTCAGTTCACATCAGTTAATTAATGAATTCAATCCATCTACATGTATAGTTAATCTAAGTAATAAATTTTTCGAAAGGGAAAAGGTCTGGTCTCTGATTTAGTTAAAAGCATCAGAGATTGTAAAGATTCCAACTTACATACATCAGTGCTCTCAGAAGATATAGGTATATTAGGCTAAACTACTTAAACTATTTATTAAACTCTTCCAAAAAAAACTATCCCACCAGGATAGTGAGAATGAAAAAATGAATAAGATTACATAAGTAATTAAATAAAATATAAGTTTATTTATTTATTTCCAGTGTACCTATTTTAAACCTGCAATAAAATATGCATTTTTTATTGTTAATTTATTTCATTTACCTACAAGCGCAGTCAGGCTATTTGTTTTTCGATTGCAACAGACACTGGACTGCTAGATGGCGCTTGCTGACTATTTTACATGTCGCTATTGTAGAAATACCGGGATGTACCAAATAGTCAAAGGATCCTCATGCCGGTCGTCGCATGCCTACCTTGCACTGACGAGAGCCAACAGCTCGAAACTGCAGTCTGCAAGTGGTGTGTTACGGCTGGCAAGAGAGCTCCTTTAAGTAGGATCAGTCTTTCGGCTGGTGTTTGTTGCAATCGAAGCATTGGCATTTTGATGGTAATATGCAATTATTACACTTAACGCGCCAGGCTTGTAACTTGTAATTCAACGCTCGACGGGGCACATAGCCCGGAGAGTAGCTGTTGGTTGCAGTCTGGTTACGTTCCTTATAGTAAAATAAGGATTTTATAGATGAGTTTGCGACTAAAAATATTATGTTTTACAATTCACCATGTACCTATATAGATAAAATAGGAAACTGTCTAACAGGTGGGTACTAAAGGAGAATTTTGCCCTCATATAGTTAAATGTTATTTCCCAAAAGATCAACATTTTAATAATTAAATGATGCTTGAAATATAAAACCCGAAAATTTCTTTGACTTAAGTTCTTTAATAACGTTCCAGTGGTGCCTTGAATTTCGATTCACTTCGATTATAAAGCAATAATTGTGGAATGAAAAGTATTTATGAGTAATATTATTAAATATATGCTAATCAACAATGGTGTTTAGATACCCTCCTTATAAGTTAAATATTAGGTGACAATATTTGCAGCCAATGAATGATCACTACCGCTTTGAGGCATCCTCTCTATATACTATCCGTGCTGTTGGTGACACAATAAAGAAATATACTAGGTGATAAAATAGAGGATCAGAATTGGTGGGAATGAGACTCCATCAACTGTGAGCAAAAAAGCTAAATACAGCAGAGCCATAGCATGATTTATAAGTAATATTATTAAATGTATATGCTAATCAACAATGGTGTTTAGATACCCTCCTTATAAGTTAAATATTAGGTGACAATTTTTGCAGCCAATGAACGATCACTACCGCTTTGAGGCATCCTCTCTATATACTATCCGTGCTCTTGGTGACACAATAAAGAAATATACAAGGTGATAAAATAGAGGATCAGAATTGGTGGGAATGAGACTCCATCAACTGTGAGCAAAAAAGCTAAATACAGCGGAGCCATAGCATGATGACTTATTTTTGCTTTATTTTAAAAATTGGGCATTTAAAATGTACGTTATATTCAAAAATTGAAGGGAGTTGCATACCTCCTCTAATTTTCTGTACATTTTCTTTCGCTAATTACGAAGTTACGTTTTATGATAGCAGCAACATGCAATTTTTCATATTGTGACAATACTTACGGTACTTGTATCAAACTGGTATATCCTCCCAGACTAGCAGCTTGTAGGAAGAAGTCTAGATTATTGATAAATTTTAAGGATTCCTCCGGATCGCCTTTTAAATAAAAAGAAATTATTCCACTGTGGCCACTTGTTTGCGACTTGAAAAGTTCATGTTGAGGATGAGTTCTCAAGCCTAAAAAACGTGCACGATTTAGGATTCTCAGAAATACTTGTTAAAAGAGATCAAGGATTATTAAAAGAGAAATTATATCTTAATAAATGCTCATTTTCAAATTAGGTGGAAGTATATTTGTTGAAGGTTGCAGGTAAATTTTTTGTCAGGGGTTTTTGGGATATGACGTTACAAATATTTTTATAAAATGGCAACTGTTCTTCAATACGGTTTTTAATTTCCTTTTAGAATTATAAATTACGTATAGGTAAGATAGCAGATATCCTCAAAAAAAAAATAATAACAATCTATTATTATGTTAAATTCTAGCAAAAACTATGAAGAAATCATTTAAATTAATGTTTAAAACAATGTACGTGCCTGGATGAATAACAGCTTCTATTTTCGGATGACATGACAAATATTCTGCAATTTGTAATGAACTGGCATGGTGTCTTTTCATCCGTAAGGGTAGAGTTTTCAATCCTCGAATGACTTGGTAACAATCAAAGGGGGATGGTACGTGACCAAAATCTAAATATTAACTGTTAATATTCTATCAAGAGGCTTGAAAATATTATACTTACCATTTTACCAATAATGGTAGGTAAGTATAATTTTTTTAAACACAGATGTGGACCAAATGAAAAATGTCAACAGAATTGTTGACTATTTGAATATATATTCTGAATTGTTATATGATATTAATGTTGTTAGTAAATAAAAATTTTATAAGTAATACTAACGAGTCTGTATGTATTTTAGTTTGCAATACAATTCTTCGTCGTTGGTACAAACGGAACCCATTACAACGTCACTGTGGCCGTTCATATATTTACTTAGCGAGAGGACTGACAGATCTACGCCTAACTCTAACGGTCTCTGAAGGAATGGAGTTAAAAAAGTATTATCCGTTGCTACTAGGAGGTTATTGTCTTTTGCTATTTTCGCAGTGCAACACAAATCTATCACCTTCAGTTTTGGGTTGGTTGGATTTTCTGTCCATATTAGCTAAAAATAGAATGTTAATGGCATTACTTTTCATAGAAATCATGAACAAGACCATTCTATTAATGCATTCTAAAACTAATTTAGTATTTACTTATAAACGTAGTACATGTTCCCATCAATTTGAGCACAAAGTAAACGCAACACAAGAACCCTTTTTAAAATTCACAGTTTTGTGTATACTCTTAAAACAGTCATCATGCTATTCATTTGTAGCGGAATATTTACTTTAGTTCCTGGTTTAATAGCTGCCTGTAGATTATCCATGTGGCAGAAATCCAGATACGAAGTAGTAATGCCATATCTCTGAACCATTTCTCTTAAAAGTTTCGAGGTTTCCCCACAAACATCATCTGAACATATAATGTGATCTCCGCATTTTAACAATCCTAATACGGCCGCAATGGCACCTACTCCAGATGCAAAGCACAAACCATATTTTGCTTTATTCAGAAGAGCTACAAGATTTTCCAAGACAGATCTAGTTGGATTCTCTATTCTGCCTTGAGCATATTTCTAAAAATATAAAATTATAATAATAGTGGTGTGAGTCGGATGAACTTTTAAATATTTTGCTATCCAACGAAAATACCTCACCTCCCCCACCTCCGTTTTCGAGCCGAACACGATGGTGCTGGTAGAATTTCTCTTTGGAGTTGCGCAACCCTCCAAATGGCCAAAAACCACCTACAGAAGGGGTTAAATGCTTATCATATTTTTTCCACCGGTGAAACTGAACAAACCCCCAGTTTCCGAGAATGCTGAACACGGTGGTGACGCCGAATATGAGGCCCTCCAACTCCTTTAATGGTTAATGAACACCCCTGAAAGGGGTGAAAATCGTTTTTTTATATATATCAGTGGCAAAATGTTTGTAACGTCTGTTTTCGAGGATGCTGAGCACGGTGGTGATGGTCAACATTTCTTTCGACCACCTCCAGCCCCTTTAACGGCTAACGAACACCCCCGAAAGAGGTGAAATTATTATTTTTTATCACCGGCAAGATGTATATACCGTCCTTTTTTGAAGATGCTGAGCATGTAAAAAATAATCATCTCTTCGTGATTATAATTGTCTTTCTTTGCCTTTTAACTGAAAAAGATACTTACAAAAACAGGTCTATTGAATCATTGATAAGTACAATTTATTTTATTACAATAAATTTATATTCACGCTTAACGAAATTGTTACGGTCGCTTACATCAAAAATAGTAAGTAAGTAAGTTCTTTATTCATCATGTTAAGTTACACAATTAATAGTGAACCTTACAAGACTAGTCAAAACAAATAAATACAGTTAAAAAATAATAACAGTTAAAAAGAGTAGTGAATATCTTAAGAGTAATAATACCAATAATAAAGTCATAAATACTAAGATTGTAGATACTCATCTAAGGAATAAAAAGCATTGTTAAGTAAGTACTTTAACAAAGTATTTTTAAAAGTATTAAAATTGTTAAAATGACCAAAGCGTCGGGTAAATTTATTAAGACAGTAGATTCCCTGAAAAACATGTGAATTTTAGCCCACACTTAATCTATAAAATGGCATCCTAAGTTCAGTGTGGCTGCGTCTGTGGTAATTGTGAACATCATTATTTCTTAAAAACAGAGTCTTGCTTTTCTATATTTGTAACAATTAGATATATATATATAAAGTGAAGGTAGAGTTAAGATAGATAGTGCAATAAATGCCTCTTTACAGTGTGCCTGATACGGAAGACCAACCATACAACGAATGATTTTCTTTTGTGCGATGAATACTTTGTAAGTGTGTGAAGAGTTTCCCCAAAAAATTAAACCATAGGACAATATAGATTGAACTAATCCAAAGTATGCTAATCTTAACACATTAAGGGAGACGGAGGATTTCAGGTATCTAATAACAAAGCAAGATTTACTCAATTTCTTCAATAGATTTTCAGTATGAGTTTCCCACGTCATTTACAATCCAAAGTTACTCCCAGGAATTTTGTCACTTCTGTATGCACAATCGATTTATGATCTGCCTTGATTAAAATGCTTGAACGATGAACATAGTTCTTTGGCAAAAATGACATAAAAACGGTTTTGTCAACATTCAGTGCAAGATCATTGTTTGAACACCATTTGGAAAACTCCTTTACAGATGTATTAGCTTTAGTGATTGTGGTCTCGTTTGTATTATCTGCATAGACAATTGCTGCATTGGGTGTTGTACAAGAGTGTGGCATATCATTTATAAAGATTAAGAAAAGCAAAGGACCTAGAATAGAGCCCTGTGGCACGCCAGTGGTCACACGCCTGAAATCTGATTTAAAGCGATCAATTATTACGACTTGCTTTCTGTTAGTGAGATAGGAGTTGATCCAGTCGTGAGCAGGTCCACGTACACCCAATCTAGATAGTTTATCTAAAAGCAGATTGTGATCGACAGTGTCGAAAGCTCTACTGAGATCGAAAAATAGAGCTATTGGTTGTTCTTTATTGTTTAATGAATTATAAACATAGTCACATAATTTTTCAATAGCGTTTATTGTTGATTTTTTCCTTCTAAATCCGTATTGGATTAATAATTTATGAAATTCTAAATAGTTCAAATGTGCTTTTAGAGGGCGGAATATTAAACATAATATTTTTAGTCGCAAACTCCTCTACGACGACTGGCAAGGGAGCTCCTTTAAGTAGGAGCAGTCTTTCGGCTGGTGTTTGTTGCAATCGAAGCATTAGCGTTTTGATAATAATATGCAATTATTACACTTAACGCGCCAGATTTGTAACTTTGGTTGCAGTCTGGTTACTTTCCTTATAGTAAAATAAGGATTTATAGAGGAGTTTGCGACTAAAAATATTATGTTTAAATTCTAAATAGTTTAATAACTTATTATTAAAACAAAGTTCAAAAACTTTTGCAAACTGATTTTGTACACTTATATTTCTATAATTACAAGCCTCCATTTTCGATCCCTTATTTTTATATATTGGTATAGATTTTGAAATTTTCAGTGAATGTGGATACTGGCCACTAGCAAAAGATTCATTAATTAAATAAGACAGCGGAACACAAATTTCGTCAACCACTGCTCTCAGTACTTGACCTCTTATCTCGTCAATCCCTGCAACTGATTTACTTGTTGTTTTAAGCAACAGTTCACTAACTTCAGCTGGAGTGGTAGGGGTTAGGTAAAAGTTATGTATAACATTATCAAATAGAATAAATTTGCTAAAATCAGGTTTAGGGCTCTTAAAATTCAAGAAGAAATTATTGAAACCGTTACAAATATCATAAGTATTAGTAAATATTTCATCATTAATAACAATTTCTGTAACTGATTGCTTTGGATTATTTTTTGCTTCATTTATAATGAGCCAACCCTCTTTCATTATATTTTGAGCACCCTTTATACGCCTGTCAGAATATATTTGTTTAAATCTTAAATACCTATTTTTAATTACTTAAATAATACTATACATTATACATAAAGATAGAAAGTTTTTCACCCCTATCAGGGGTGTTTTTTTAGCCGTTAGGGGAGTTGGAGGGGGTCGGAAGAAACATTTAATATCACCACTGTGTTCAGCATCCTCGAAAATAGGAGGGGTATGCTAAGTTTTGCCCTTGAGAAAAGATGTGATAAATGTCATTAAACCCTTTTGGGGGGTTGCGTGCGCAACTCCAAAGAGAAATTACCAGCACCATCATACTCAGCATCCTCGAAAATGGGGGGAGGGGGTCCGACTCACATAAGATGGTGTATGGACACTTAAAATATTCATTTTCGCAAATATGTATTTAGTCCCATTTTTTATTGTTTAGACTGCTCGGTCAGTTAACAATGAGACGTTGGAGTGACCACTGTAGATTTGTGAATGTTTTTTTACATTCTCAAAATGAAGCTGTTTTGAAGGCCTACCAATATTATGAGGTCCAGGTTGTAGTTGGTGAAGACTTTGTATAGCAGCTGGGAGCATTAATAAAATCATAATACTTACCTTTACTATATAGAAAACTTTTTTGAATTATGCATAATCATTTAAAAAGATTTCTAATATCTCACCGCTATCGTTTCCTTTTCTGTTGATCTGGAAAAACTAGACAGCACTATGGGGGCTAAGAATTCATCGCAGTCTTGCTTATCCACTTGTTTTGTATGATGGATACAAGCTGTTTCAAATGCCTTTGGAAAAGGAAGGTAACCTGCTTGTTCACCCATAATTACCAAAAATTTTATTTTGCAGAGTTTTTTATCCACAGTTAAATATTTTTGATATATGTCAAAAATCAAAATATGCTACAATACATTTTTTATTTTAAACATCAAAGTATCCACAGTATTTGAAAAACTAATTCACATTTTTGTTTTTAAAATTGCCAGTGTGATCGATCGAAAAAAAGTTATTATTCTTTCTTTCATATTTTGGATAGTATAACAGTAGAAACTTCAAGGATGCATAGAGATGCGTGTCGAAAAATATACAGGGTGTTCCAATTGAAATAATTGAAAAAATCAAATTAAAAGGTTCTAGGTTGGAAAATGATTTTTGGTCACCTGTATATTTTTAGGAAGTGAGAATTATTGAAATACATCGCACAGATGTCTCATAACTGGTATTTACACATTTTTTCCATAACATCCATAATGGTGACTGTAGTGATCTTATCAAAATGCATCTGCAAAATGACATTATTTCAACAAAATAAATGGCTGCATCCAAATGGTTAGGAAATAGTTAATAATAATATAAGAGAGAAAATATGGCGCTTGGTCCTCTACAATCTACAATCGTCTTGGTTCACCCTGCATATTCGAAAATAATTTCCAGTCTTAATAATAATAATAATATGTTAATTTCAGAAACTATACAGACTAGCGCAGTTAAGAAATATTGTCGACAGAATTCATATAAAAAACTATTACAAATAACATTGTGACACTTAACAGAAAAAATACCATGTAAACAGAAACAAATAATATATCTTAAGTAAAATATAACTCATGTATAATAAAATGTACTGAAAACAGTAGAGATTACATGCATGATAAGAATTCGTCAACAGTATAGCAGTTTATGTCCAACAAAAAGATTTTAAAGCCCTTTTAAATTTAAAAAATTGTTTTCGTGGATCTAGCCGTTAAAAAATTTACAACTCATAAAAAAAGACCTTTTTGATATAAAGTCGTTCTATGTTCTTCTGGTAGCAGGATCTTTTTTCTGGTGTATTGATGATCTGTTCTTATTTCATCAAATTTTTGTAAATAAAGCACTATATTTCATAATAATAATAATAATAATAATGTATTTTATTCATCATATCAAGTTACACACATGGTGTAACTTATTAGACAAGTCAGTGGTAAATAACACATAAAGGTAAAAAACAGACAATAATAACAATAATAAAACATACAAGTATAACAACAATATGACATACAGTACTGAAACATATTAAGTACAATATATTACACTTTAAAATTAAATATAAAACTAAGAGTGTAAATAGTCATCTACAGAATAAAAAGCTCGACTCATTAAAAATTTTAGTAGGGCATTTCTAAATAAATTAAAACTATCGAATGAGCCAAAGAGTTGAGTAAATTTATTATAACAATTAATGCCTTGAAAGATGTGAGAATTTTGGCTCACACTTAGTCTCGAGAAAGGCACCCGAAGCTGATTGTTGCTGCGAGTAATATAGCTGTGAACATTACTATTTTTTAAAAAGATATTTTCCTTTTTTATATATTTGTTGTAATTAAGAATATGTACAGAGATGGTAATGTTAAAATTGATAGTGCTATAAATGCCTCTTTACAGTGAGTCTGAGTAGGTAAACCAAGCATACACCGTATAATTTTCTTTTGTGCTGCAAAAACTTTGGAAGTATGTGGAAAGTTTCCCCAGAACATCAATCCATAAGATATCTTAGACCGAACCAGACCAAAATAAGCTAGCTTCAGCACATTAAATGATACAGTGGATTTTAGATATCTAATAATGAAGCAGGATTTACTTAATTTCTCTGATAAATCATCAGTTTGTTTCTCCCATGTCATTTTGTGATCTATCCCTAGTCCCAAGGATTTTATTTCATCTGTTTGTACAATTGACTGATGACCAGCCTTAACTAAAACACTTGAATTGTGACCAACATTTTTGGGCAAAATGACATACAAAATGTTTTGCCAGCATTTAGATCCAAACCATTGCTCAAACACCAATCAGAAAATTCACCTACTGATTGATTGGCTCTACTGATTGTCAACTCCAAGGTGTTACTAGATATTAAAAAATTTGTGTCATCTGCATAAACAATTGCAGCATTCGATGAGGTACAAGAATTGGGCATGTCGTTTACAAATATTAAAAACAATAGGGGACCTAAAATAGAGCCATGAGGCACACTAGTAGCAACGTCCCTAACATCCGATTTGTATGAGCCTATGACTACAGCCTGCTTTCTGTTGTTTAAATAAGAAGTGATCCATTCGTGGGCCACGCCACATATTCCAAATCTAAAGAGTTTATCTAAAAGTAAACCATGATCAACGGTATCAAAAGCTCTGCTGAGATAAAAAAATAAGGCTATTGGTTGCTGTTTGTTGTTCAGTGCATTATAAATATATTCACATAACTGTTCAATAGCGATTATGGTTGACTTGATTTTCTGAACCTATTTGGACATGAGGTTAAAAGATTGTGATGTTCTAAAAAGCTGATTAATCTATTGTTATAACAAAGTTCAAAAATTTTAGCTAACTGGTTTTGGACACTAACATTTCTATAATTACATGCTTCTAGTCTAGATCCCTTATTTTTATAAATTGGTATGGATTTCGAAATTTTAAGAACATCTGATCTGCATACTGGCCACTGGCAAATGATTCATTAATCAGATAAGACAGTGGGGTACAGATTTCATCAACTACCGCCCTTAGTACTTGACCACCTGGTGCTGTTGTAATAATTATATTTGTATGTGTACAGGATTTCAGTTTATTATTTATATTTTTAAATGAAGGATATTTATTATTTTCAAAGTCATTAGTCCCAGCTACTATAATAATATAGTCGGTCAATGTATAATTTTTTGCTAACGATGTAATGTTTTCTATAACACCACTAAACCTAGCTCCTGGCTTTATAATTGTTTCGATTTTAAACATATTTTTATCTAAAAGCTGTTTTAATGTTACATTTAGATTACGTCCATACTCATCACCTATTATCATAATTTTGTGAGCTTCCATAAGTTGTTTGGATCCTAAATTGGTTCTGAAATGTTTTATTTTTTCTTGTTTTGCTGAACTCTCATCCCTAATATCTCTGCTTTCACTTGTACTTATCGCTTCCTTACATTTATTTAACTCTTCCGAAAGACGCCTATTGTCAATATTCAATTTTTCAATTTCGTCATGCATTGTTTTAATTACTTTATGTAACTCCTTCATTTCCTTTTTACATGTTTCAAATTTTGTTTTATCATTCACAATATTTTCTTAAATATATTTATTAGATTGATTAAACTGCTCGAGTTTTTTTGTTAAGCTATTTATAACTATCTTCTGGTCATTAATTTCTATTATATAATTTTGCTCAGAGTCGAACACGTCATTCTCGAAATCTTTCGTTTTTCTCCTTATTGTGTTTAATATATATGCGTCTTTTTCTTCAATTTCTTTTGATAACTCGCTTTTTTCTAAGTGTAGCTCCTTAGTTAGGTTTATTTCATCGTCGCTCTGTTCGGCACATAATTTCGAACAGTATATTTTATGCCCTTCTATGACAATTAAGTCACCTTTTCTACTTGAACAGCTTTTATGAAAAATATTACTTCAAGTTATACAACAATAACTATTTTGTTCCTTCTTACAACATTTATATTTCATATCCATTTTATGATAAAGTTCGGTCCTGTTCATTAAGAAAGGTTTTATGGTTTTTACTCTCAACAATAGTTGAATACAAAACTGATAAATTTTTATTGATTTTTTTCTTTATAGCCACATCAGAATAGGTATTCAATATTATTTCAACAATGTTAATTAAAATATAATAAACATACTGCAAAATGATGCAAGTCGAACACTGCTGCTTGTTCAAGATAATTTGAAATATCAAATTGTGCAATTTAATACTTTTTTTCTGGACTATAACTTAGAAAATAAAGCAGTTTTTTAAGAGCTGATATACACTGCTTCAATGTTATTATTGTCTTTTAACATTGTCTCTATCATAGATATATAATACAGAACTTAAAGTAGCAATGTTCAATATCTTGAAGACTTCCCTACAAGACACATTGTATCCAAGATTAGCTATTATGCGTATAAAGTCGAGGCAAGAATTCAAGCGATGCACGTCACGAGTGATCTCATTAAAGAAATTTTAATACCAACATAATTTTTAATCATTAATTACTTTAAAAAGAGTCATTCTTGACACCCAGTTATTAAGCTTTTTTCAGAAACAGGTACAGTTAAATGGGGCTTCATGATTCTTAGCAGTATTGTATTATTTATAGAATTGATATGTGACGTGCACCGCTTGAATTCTTGCCTCGATTATAGCCCATTTTTGCAAAAGGAACTTATGAGCCTCAGATGATGAACCCCAATGCACAATACCATACTTAATACAAGAATGAAAAGGTGCAAAGTACAGCTGTCTTACAATTGATTTACTGTATTGTTTAGATGTCATTGCCAGTGCATAGCAGGTTTTAGACATCAGCTTTCCACAGATATCATGGATATGGTTAGACCATTTGAGCTTACGATCAATTTTCAATCCAAGCATTTTGGAATCATTGGCATATTTGACGCTTGTAGTTAGAGATAGAAGGATATCGGAAATAAGAGCAATATTAGACTGTACTGTTCTAAAAATCATGCAAGTTGTTTTACTTTAATTGACACACAATTTGTTTTTTTGAGTCCACAACATTACTTTATCATAATTGTTTTCGTATAGTGTTCAGCATCAGTACAGCTACGGTATTAGATTTTATTAAAATGGTTGTTGAATAAATTTCAACATATCGTTAATATAAATAATAAAAAGCGTGGGCCCTAGAATAGACCTTAGAGGTACTCCAACGCTGACAGTTTTCAAACCCGACACAACATTTTCAATACAAACCTGCTAATATCTATTTGACAATTATACGAACCAATCATGATCAACACCCTTGACTCTATACCTCTCAAGCTTTGTCAGCAATATAGAATGGTCGACACAGTTAAAAGTTCTTGAAAAATCTATAGTCCTAAAGTTACTTGGCCTTTATCAATTGCACTTATATTATTTAAGAAATAGCTTAAAGCAATGTCTATACTTTTGTGTTCAGTAGAGGGTTTATTATGCAACGTTAGAAAATCTATTAGTTGAGAATTTACAGCAGACTCAAAAACCTTTGACATACTAGGTGATAGACTGATACCCCTATAATCCTTCCTCATTACAATACTAAAAAAATTTCCCCTATATTTAATATTTTTTTCAGGAACTAAAAAATTAAGATTCATGGAAGTAAAGATTGGATAATTTTCTCTGCAGCTTTAAATTTTCAGTTCAAAATTTTTTCTCAAATAAAGCCAATGTATTAACGAGCATTTTGAAAGCACGAATCTGGCCAACAAAAAGCCACAGGATTCATACAAATGTTGTTTTTAAGATAAGGAGGTGGAAGATAAGAAAAGGTGCAATGAAACATTCTTTTGTGTAAAAATATATTTGTAATAAATATAGATGCCAGATAGGACCTAAAATTATTGTCAGTATGGCTATATATGGAATGAAATCTGTAAAATAGTGATTTTATAATTTTCTTGCTTATGTTCTTTATTTAAGGCCATGCTGTGTCAACAATTTTGCCGCCTAGCCGCTACATAACCAGTGTATAAGTGCTTTATCTTAAAAAGTAATTTGTTACTATTTTCAAATCATTATTTAATACTGTCGATTAAATTCCATATTTTCAATTGGTGATCTTTTGGAAGGCCTGTTCCAAATCAACCAGCAAGTCTTCGACATCCTCAATTCCTACAGACAATCGAATCAAACTGTCGGAGATCCCCAAAGTCTTTCTTAATTCTGGAGGTACTGAAGCATGAGTCATAACAGACCTGAAAAGATGAAGTGAGGAGTGAGAAAAATAACAAGGATTTAGGATACAGATTGAAAAATCGATCCTAACATGATCCGAATTCAAATTTGGTACCTAGACTTTTTCATCTGTACCTAACAAAAAGATAAAAAAGCGAAATAAAAGGTTTTTAAAAACCTAATTATTTGCAAAATGTTGTATTTGATGAGACTTATGGATTAAAGTAGCGGAAACTGAAATTCAATGCCATTATGATAACTTATCGGGATTTGAAACCATTTTTATTACCAACAAACTCGAAAAGTTTAAAAAATATAGGCACCAAAGTTCAACTATAATTAGTTATTTGTGTATCAAGGCCGTAAAGTTGATCTTTCTCGGCCGAATCCGAAGTTTGTGGCCGTGGCCAAGCAAAGTTCGGATAAGGATAAACAATTCATACTTACGGCAATTCAGCTAAACTTTCATAACCGCCTAAACTTTCCGCCAACGTGAAAATTTTGAGAGATTGTAGAAATACTGTAGAATCCTGAATACTACTACCCTTTAAATAAAAAGAAAATATGCCACTATGTCCGCTGGTTTGCTTTTTGTACAATTCATATTGAGGATGGGACTTCAAACCTGAAAATTTTATGGGTTACATGAATACAATATCTCTTACGATTTATTTTTTGGTACTACCTGGATGCAAAACTTTCTCCACTTTAGGATGTGCTTCTAAATATTTTGCTATAATTATGGCATTTTTCTGATGTTTCTCCATTCGAAGTGCCAACGTCTTAAGACTTCTATTTACTTGGTAACAATCAAAAGGTGACGGTATTATCCCCATTGCTAGAAACAGAATTTGACCTTCATAACAATTTCTTAAAAAGATTGGCTTAATAAATAATAAATAAACATCACAGAAATTAGACAACCCCCAATTCCAGAAGCCCGAGGCTTGTGCGGAAGGGGGTTACACATTGAAAAAACGCAGACATACAACCATTTCCTCCGACAGTGCCAGTGCCCGGTGGCACGATACCCGTGTGATTAATCGCGATTGCCACCTCGCACCTTAACCCACGCAGGCTACCAGCAATAAATGGTATAAATATTTAAGAAATGATCAGAAGGAAAGTCAATAGTTGTTATGTTAAAGCAGGAAATAAATATTTCTCATAAGTTATTTTTGTCTCATTTTACTTCTAGTTTTAAATATCCTAGTAGAGGAGGTTGAAAAGTTCGTGGTCTGACACAGAGATGGTGCTTGAAATCCTCATTTTTTGGCTAGCCTTCATCTTGATCACAAACACAGCATAGAAGAGGAGAAAACTTTCTGTACTTGTTTCGTGTTCGCATTTAAGTAACATTTCCAGAAAAATCTACTATTTTTTTTCTAATAACAAAATGAAGGGGGTAAAATCTTTTGTGAATCACACGTTACATCAAACTTAAAAATTAAATATGTGAAAAAATAATTTACAAAAAAAGCGATGGGAGACAAAAGAAAACTAATTTTTACAAAAAAATTCGTAGTCCATAGCAATGATGCAACCGGAAGAGACACTGGAAATTATGGATCAGAATTAAGATTTATTTCAATTCAACATATTTATATATATATAGGGCCGGGCAATAGTGCGTGCGTTTTACTGTAGCTAGAAATTTAAAAAAAAATTGCAAGTAAACTAGATAAAAAAGTCTATAACTGGAAATTATTTTTGAACATACAGGGCGAACCAAGACGAAATTACAGGATCAAGTGCCTTTTTTTTAAATGGAATGCTATGTATATCAGTATATTTTTTCTAGGCTCTATTCATTTCTATATTAACATTGAATATCTCCCAACCACTTGGATGTGCAATCTGCAGATGGATATTAAAAAAATCACCAGTCACAATTATGGGTTTTAAGAAAAACTTATGTGAATACCAGTTAGATTAGATTAGATTTTTTATTTCCCAAAAATTAATGTTACATAACAATAATAATACAATATGCTCATATAAGTACATACATGACATGGTGCGCCTTAATCAAGACATAAGGGAAAGAGCATTTACTTAAATAGGTTCAATCTTAATAAAAATACAATGCACATACTTAAATAAATTCAGACATTATAAATACACAATAATACAATGCTTTAGAAGTAGACCCTTTTATGGATTAAATTTTGTAGTGAAATATTGTTCTAAGTTATAGAACACATAATTATTTAAAGCTTTCTTTAGCCTAATTTTGAATAAGTTTTCGCTGTTTATGCAAGTAATAGAATTTGGTAGGTGATTATAAATTTTCACTCCGGAGTATAAAGGACCTTTCCTATTTGTGACATATCTATAATTTGGTGCAATTAGTTTTGTATTAGATCTGGTATTGTAATCATGGATATCAGCGGATGTCGATATTGTGTTTCGTTTTCTGTAAATTATTATAGATAATTTATATATATAAAGATTAACTACAGTTGGTATATGTAAGTTTTTAAACGCCGTTCTACAGGATTCTCTCGGATGAATACCACAAATTGCTCGCACAGCACGTTTCTGTGTCACTAAAATTTTTTGAAGACAAGTTGCGTTTCCCCAAAATTCTACACCATATTGCAGTATGCTTTGAAAATATGCAAAATACACAGATAGTGCCGCTGCAATGCTGATATTTTCTTTGACGTTCTTTATTGCATAAATTGCACGTCCAAGTCTTTTATTTAAATCAGAAATATGCGTCGACCAATTTAACAATTTATCAATATATATTCCTAAAAATTTAGTATCAGTTACTGATATTATTTGTCCTAGATCAGTTTGAATATTTATATCTAAGGTTGGTGTGTGGGATTTTTCAAATGTTATATTCATTGTTTTTTCAACATTTAAGAGCAGTTTATTAGCATGAAACCAGTTTGTAATGCCATTCATTGCCTCTTCACTTTTAACTTTAAGATCGTCCAAATTATCATCATTCACTATGATACTGGTATCATCAGCGAACAATGAAAATTGTAACGAAGGAAAATTATCAACAAGATCATTTATGTATATTAAAAATAATACTGGACCTAATATGGACCCCTGTGGAACTCCAAATGTGATATCTTTTGCTTCCGTGATAACAGTTTTTCCAATTTCCTGAGATTCGTCATAAAGTCTGACATGTGCAGATCTATGTTTTAAATATGAAGTAAACCACAGAAGTGGTGTACCGCGTATTCCGTAGTAATTGAGCTTCATTAGCAAAATATTATGATCCACACAGTCCAAAGCCTTAGACAAATCGCAGAAGATACCCATAGGAATATGTTTATTTTCTAGGATATTATTAATATAATTTATTAGTTTAAATGCAGCGTCAGATGTGCTACAATCTTTTTTGAATCCAAACTGAAATGGTGTTAAGATTTTAAATTTTTCTAAATAGTTTACTAGCTGTTTTTTTACTACTGCTTCTAATATTTTAGAAATTGTGGGCAAAAGGGAAACAGGTCTATAATTTGAAATATTATATTTGTCGCCTTTTTTAAAAAGCGGCTTAATGGTTGCTATTTTAAATTTATCTGGAAATATCCCCTGGGAAAGTGATAAGTTTACGATATGTGTTAAGGGTTTCTTTAAAACTGAAATGTTTTCTTTTATTATTGTAATTGGAATTTCATCCCATCCAAATGATTCTTTAGGTTTTAACTGCTTAACAATTTCAATTACCTCATTTTCCGTAACCGGCATAAAGTACAGAGAGTCCAGGGTATTTTTGTTTATTTTTTTAATATAGTATTTGGCAGAGTGTATGCTTTGTAAATCAGATGTTAGTGTTTCGGCAATGTCCACAAAAAAGTCGATAAATTTAGTGACATGGATCTTTTATTATTATATCATTCTCAGACAGCACAATATGTTCTTGCTTGTTAGAATTTTTTCCCTCAAGGTCGTTTATGATATCCCAAGTAGTTTTTATTTTATTACTAGAGTGTAGTATTTTATTACTAAAATATAATTTTTTTGCAGCGTGAATAACTTTTTTTAAAATCTTACAATATAATTTAATGTAGTTTATAAAACCACGACCTTTACTTACTTTATTTTGTTTTAGATAAATTAAGTCGCGCTTATACTTGCACGAAATTCGAGTACCTGTAGTTAGCCAGCTATTATTAGTTTTTTTTGAAATATTAATTTTTTCCATGGGAAATGCTTCATGAAAACAATCCAGAAAAAGAGAATAGAAGGTATCGTTTGCAACATTTGCGTCAGTGTATTCTTCTATAGTGCACCAATTTATAGACTTCAGCAAATTTTAAAACTTTATTTTATTTTTTTCGGTAATTATTCTTTTTTCTGTAAATTTATGATTACTTAACAGATTACTATTATTTACTATTTTTAAGATTTGGCCTTTATGATCTGAGAGACCCAGATCTATTACTTGTGAATTATATTGTTACGAAACATCTACTTAATGTTTTTGAAACATTTTGATTTCCTAAAAATGTACAGGGTGGCCAAGAATTATTTTTCAATTAAGAACATTTTAAATTGAATTTGCTCAATTTTTCAAATGGAACAACCTGTATATTTTTCGACGATGTGATGTAGAAATGAAAAACAAACATTTTTTGTAAGTACTGCCCTATGGCTAATTGCAGCCATTTTCGTTTTATAAATAAATAAGTGTTTATTTTTCAAATAAGAACTTTTTGAAAATAGACTTCTATCTAGTTTACTTGCAATTTTTTAAAAAATTTCTAGCTATCGTAGAACTCGAGATATCGAGGTCTGACACACTATTGCCCCACCCTGTATATTTACATATTTATATTTACAATGTGGCCCATTTCAAACATTAACACCCTCATAAAAGTCGTATTTATTAATCGATTTAGACCGGGTATTTTCTAAAGATACAGCACCAAAAACTGCCTATTTTATTTTAAAAAATCATGGCCTACCTTTTCCTATGGGCTAAAATTTAAGAAATCGTATGAGCAATTTTTTTACGTAAAATCTGAATACATTCCTATATTGAGCTCCCTCCTAAATGGGTATGTACCAAATTTCATAATACGAATTAATAAATATAATAAGATTAATACGATTTCTTACATTTTAGCCCCTAGAAAAATCGCGGTAGGCCACGATTTTTAAAAATGGCGTTTTGTCCAAAAATGCAGTTTTTGGAGTTGTATCTTAAACAAAAAACTCGTTCAAAACCGATTAATAAATACAACTTTTATGACGGTGTTAAGGTTGAAATAGGTCACACTGTATATATATTTATAAAACTTTAAATTTTGATCTGCAGAAACGAAATGATATGTTTGAATCTGATATGTGAAATTTAGTATGTTAAATACAATAAAAGAATGGAACATTAAACGGTACTTAAACATTTTGCAACAATAACATGAACAAAGCACCAATTCAAGGTTTGCGATAGCCAAACTTGACTTCAATTGTTGTAAGCTTTCCCCCTCCCCCTCTCTATGTTTAACTACTCGTTAATGGCTATTCCGGAGATTACTGTCGTAAGGGATTCAAAATAATTTATCGTATTTTCCTGTCAGACCTCAAAGTTTTGTACCATCAAATTAAAGTTAAATGTGAAAATGCTATAAAAATAAAAACTAATTATTATAATCTGCTTACCATTTTGTAAATATTTTAATTTTTCATAAAGTTGCTCATCTGAGGTGGAAATAGAACCCATAATAACATCTGAATGGCCATTCATGTACTTTGTAAGAGAATATAGGACCAAGTCGGCCCCTAAATCTAACGGCCTTTGTAGGTACGGTGTGACAAAAGTATTGTCGACGACAAGGATAATTTTATTTTTTTTGGTAATTTCGGAGACTGCTTTTATGTCCACCACTTTTAACGTCGGGTTTGTTGGAGTTTCAATCCATACGAGCTGAAAGATTAGTTTAAGAAAAAATCCTCAACAACAAAATAAGCTAAACTAAGCTTAAGAAATAAGGAGAAAAGACTGTTTTAATGTCATATAGTTGCCCATGTTCACCAATATCAAATAAAGGGCTCCAGCTACCCATGTTCTACAGGATAGCAATTATTGTAGATGGTACGACTCGTGTGCTGAGCTGGGTAAAGAGCTTTTAGTAGTACTTGAAGCACTTTTAGGGCTTCAAGCACTGTGCTTCAATTACTTTTAAGAGAGAGTATTTGGTACTTGACATTTGAATTACTTTGCATAAGTACTTGGCCCTCTCAGAGGGCTTCAATTATTTTCGAAAGTGCTTCAATTATTTTCAAAGTAATTGAAGTACTAAAGAGGACTTCAAAGTAATTATTTCCGACAAATTTCTTCCGATTTTATTGGGCTATAAATATTTGTACCTTGATAGTACAATAAGTATTTTAAGGGCTTAAAGTACTGTACCAATAGTACTTTGCACTTGACATTTATGTATCTGAGGGCTTTGTATTTGGTGCTTTACTTTTTCAAGTACTGTAGGTTGGTAATTGAAGCACTTTGTCAGAGTTACCTAGTTCTGCTCGTGTGTCCTAAATAGGTAAAGATAATAGTGATTTGTTTTTGAAGAGGATAATAATACATGTGGTAGAAAACCCAAATAATAGGAAAGAATATAGGTAAAGCAACTTGAAGACAACTGCCTTCTGTATTATATCAGCTATATCTAATCAATAGACTTAGGGGGGGTAGACACACACACGGTTTTCAAGTGATTTTTAAAAATAAATAAATATCTTACACAATAGCAATTGAGATATGCAAAACTAAATAAAAAAAAGATAAATTCAACGGCTTGGAGTGAGTCATTGTTTAAAAATTCTGATATTAAATTATGAATAAACTTTGATTATTCTATTATAGTTTCTAGTTTTAATAGTGGACAAGTCTTGAAGCAAATTGTTTTCCACACATGATGACTTGCAGATTTTATAGCAGGTTCATCTATTTCATGTTCCTTTCCCAAGTTTCTCAGTAAAGCAGTTATGGTTACAATTGACAATACATTTTCAGGAACGATATAACAAGATATTTAAAAATCCGGTGGCAACTATTCATTAAAATGCACAGTTTAATGTCTATTCCATCAGTCACAAACAGCATCAAAAAGCTACCAAAAGATAACCATTTCCTTACCTTGGTGTTGGGTTTGATAGATTTTTCAAGGTTTTGAACATCGGTTAAATCAGTCAAAATAACTTCAATACCAAACCTCGTAGCCACTTTATTAAATAAGCGATTGGTGCCTCCATATATATCATCGCCGACAATTATGCCGTCTCCATTTTGTAACAGGCCAAGTAAAGCTGAAGTGGCACCTAGGCCAGATGAAAACGTTAAACCATATAAACCATTGTCTAATTTTGCAAGGACGTTCTCCAAAACTTCCCTGGTTGGGTTTCCTGATCTGCCATACTCATATTTCTGGAATTACCAATTATAAGTTAGCTGTCATTTGATTAATTGGAGATTACAAGATTAGAAATAAAAAAATGTGACAGAAAGCCAATACACGAAAACTTCAGTAAAATTACCAAAATTAAATGAATTTTGAAAGTTCTATTGTAAAATGGCTCAAAAATACTTAATATTCAATTTATAGGCCAGTCGTCAGGTAGACTGACATCATTTTAAATCGGACGAAAGCTTTTACTGTTGGAACCAGTAAAGATTAAAAGGTCAACGTCTTCACCAACTATAATTACCGAATCATAAGGCGGGTTAGTAATAAAAGAATCAGCATCTTCGGCAGCCCACTCAACAACGAAACTTGCAGTGATAAGCTGTTTACGTAACAATGAGATACCGATTGTTATTTTGATCATTAGAAACTTCTGTTGCATTGTTGCTGTTATAGTCTCGTCAAAATTTACGGCTGCAGAAACATTTCTTTGAGTTCGTCGTTGATGCTAAGCAGATTTTGTGCTTTTATCATATACATCGGTAGGGTACTCGTCGAAGATAGCGGATGGTCTACAGCTCTATAATACTTCTGAATATACTCTACATACCTAGCTAGGACAGAAGTGAGTGTCTTTTGTTGATGCTACACAACTAGATGAAGTAAAAACCCACCATCTACAACATGTATTTTATTGCTAAAATTAATTTGTCTAAAAAAGGCCTATAATGAACTGGTTCCAACAGTACAATCTTTTGTCCAATTTAAAATGGTATTTACGCATGCTCAAGTCCCTGACGACTGGCCTATTACTATAAGGATTTATTATTTGTGTAGTTGACAGAGCAGAAATATAACAATTTCGCCCCAATCCAGCCTTCTGGATTGAAAAATAAAATAAAAATTTTTACAAATTTCGTAATGTCTTAATTTGGCTCATAGATTAAATATATATATATATATATATTTATTTTATTTATTAGCTGTTACTCGAGTCCGAGTATAAAAATGTTACAGTCGATAGATTGTGTACAATAAAAAACAAGTAAAAGGTGTAGTCTATTGTAATTCCCATTCATCTACGGTGCACACGACTATGGCTATAGAGGCCAATTCGGGAGAGCACATGCCGACCGCAGTCAGGACAAACATAGACCTGGTTAGGTCTTGGATTCGGCCTTCTTGCAGCAACATTTCCTTGATAGCTGGCCACAACCCCTCGCCATTCGGTTCTGTCCGCTGCAAGTTGTTCCCATTGCTCGTCTGCAATACCGCAGGATTTTAGATTTTCATGGAGAGCGTCTTTGAACCTCTTTCGTTGACCGCCACGCCTTCTTCTACCGCTTAGCAATTCACCATAAAGTGTGCATTTAGGAAGGCGGTTATCATGCATACGATGAACGTGACCTGCCCATCTTAGGCGTGCTCTTGAAATAAGCACCTCAATTGGAAGGCTATTTGCTCTCCTGAGTACTTCCACGTTTGATATGTGATGGAACCAACGGATTTTCATCATACTTCTGAGGTGTCTTTGCTGAAAACGTTCTAATTCTTTCACATGACGACGGTAAGTGACCCAGCTTTCACATCCATATAGCAGTGTTGGAATGACAACTGCTCTGTAGACAGCCATTTTCGTTGACAAAGCAAGGTCGTGGTTGTCAAATACTCTCTCTCTAAGTCCCCAGAGTGCTCTAGATGCAGCGTTAATTCTATTGCGAATCTCGCTATCCATGTTTGCTTTGTCATTAACAACGTTGCCTAAGTAATTGAACTGATCCACCACTTCAAGAGAATTTCCGTTAAGTGTAATGTCTATTTGGTTCACTTGATGAGGAGTTGACATAATCTTAGTCTTTCCAATGTTGATTTTAAGTCCCAAGGAATCATAGCTCTGGGCATACACATCTAAAAGTTCTTGAAGCTCTTCCGGCGTAGAGGCTAAAAGTGCACAGTCATCCGCATACTGGAGATCACAAATGAATCGTGTGCGTGTCTTCGTGAAAGCTCTAAAGCGCCCTATGTTAAAGAGACCGCCATCAAAACGGTATCTGAGACCTATTCCTCTGACTGTCAGTTTGTTGTCAACAATAATTGTTAGAGCAGTGGTAAACAAATTAAAGAGTAGGGGTGCCAGGACACATCCCTGCCTAACTCCAGTGAGGGTTTGGAAAGGTTCGGTTGCCTCATTATTATACATAACCTGGGCGTTGTTGTTTGTATGTAGACTGCGACATACTTCCACAAATTTTCTAGGGATACCTAAGCGGAGCATAATTTTCCAGAGCACTTCCCTATCCACCGAGTCAAACGCCTTGGTTAAATCAATGAAGGCCATGTGAATTTCTCCTTGATGTTCGAGTGCTTTTTCTTGAAGCTGTTTAAGTGTGAAGATTAAATCCGATGTGCCTCGGTTTGGTCTAAAGCCACTCTGTGTTTCAGGAAGTAACTTTTCCATAACAGGTGTTAGCCTATTTGCCATCGCTTTAGTGAGTATCTTCCCTCCAACAGCCAGGAGAGCTATACCCCTGTAATTTCCACAGTCCGCAGCGCTGCCTTTGTTTTTGAAGAGGTTGGTTAATAGTGTATCACGAAACTCCTGCGGAGCTTGACCACTTTCCCATACGACATCAAACAGTTTTTTGAGGTAGGGTATGAGCTCTGACGACACAGCTTTAAAGATCTCAGCTGGGAGTGAGTCGGCGCCGGGAGATTTGTTATTTTTTAGCTGCCTAATGGCGGTTAAGATCTCTTCCGTTGTTAGTGGTTTATCTAAGTCTTCGAAGGTGTCATATTGAGGGATAAGATTTATAATATCGTGATCGGCTTGACTTTGCTGGTTAAGAATGTTAGAGTAGTGTTCCTTCCATCGGGCTCTTATTTCCTGGTCTTCTTTGAGGAGATTTCCATTTAAATCTTTAATAGGGCACATATTTTTCCGACTGGGGCCGTACACTGCTTTTACTCCTTGAAAGAAATTTCTGTAATCGTGTGAATCGGCGTACCTTTGAATTTCTCTGGCCTTGCTTGCCCACCACTCATTCTTTATTCTTCTGATTTCGCGTTGCGTTTCATACTTAGATTGGGTAAAAGCTTCTGCTTTTGATGAGTCGTTGGGGTGGTTGATAGCGTTTTGGAAGGCAATATGTTTGCGGTCAAGAAGTTCTTGTATAAAAGCTTCATTATCATTGAACCAGTCCTCCTGTTTTTTACTTGCTGCAGTGCCAAGAATTTCCCCACTCGCACTTTTTAAACTGTCTTTAATTTGTGTCCAGGTAGCAGCGACATCTACAGAATTGGTTTCTTCTAGTGCACTCAAATTCTCTTGAACTTTTTGCTTTAGCTGTTCGACGGTTTGTTGGTCACGCAATTTACTAATACAGAGACGGAGTCTACGTTTTACTTGAGTTCTTCGGTGTTTGGGTCTCATAACAATTTTCATTTTAGAGACAACAGGACGATGATCGGTCCAACATTCGCTATCAATGCGCGCCTTTGTAATTTGGACGTCCTTGAGATGCTTCCTACGTACGATAACATAGTCCAGTAGATGCCAGTGACCTGATCTGGGGTGACGCCAGGTGCCTTTAAATTTATCCTTTTGTCGGAAAATGGTGTTTGTTATAACTAGATCATGTTCGGCGCATTTAGTTAGGAGTAGTTGACCGTTAGCGTTCATGTTGCCCAAACCGTTCTTGCCTATGATGCCTGGCCAGGTGTCTGCATCTCTCCCTACTCTAGCGTTAAAATCGCCAAGAATAACGAGTCGTTCCGTTTTAGGTATTCTACAGAGGGTTTCTTCCAGCTGTTGATAGAAGCTTTCCTTGGTTTCGTGACTTGCATCCAGAGTGGGAGCGTAGGCGCTTATTAGATTTACCGCGTTGCCATCTGATAGCTCATAGCGTAGCAGCATTAGACGCTCGGATAGGCCTTGTGGTACTTGTGTTAAGTTGGATACAAGTTGATTCCGAACGGCAAATCCTACTCCATGTTGTCTTCTTGAATTGGTGGGAAGACCTTTCCAATAGAAGGTGTAGTACTTTTCTGTGAGAGAGCCTTCCTCTAAAAATCGAGTTTCGCTGAGAGCTGCAACGTCAACATTGAGTCGGTGAAGTTCTCTATCTATTAGAGCAGTTCTTCTTTCAGGCCGATCGGCGCGAGTGCTGTCGTTCAAAGTACGAACATTCCAAGCGCCGTAGATGAAAGAATCAGTTTTGCTGGATTTAACTTGTCGGTGTCTTTTCGACATTCGATGAGGTGTCCCTGTGGGCACCCTCCCCCGGAGATCCGATCGGGAGGGTATTTTACCTCCGGATGATTTTGTCCCACTTGAACGCTCCATCATTTTTTTAAAGCCTTAATCGACTGATAACGAAGCTGCATTTGAAGTTTTAGCTGGAACAGGTATGCAACTGACCAGCTCGGTTGCGGAAGGCGAGTGGTGTGGTCCCATGGCACAGAAGGAGACTGCGACGATGGGGTAACCAAACGATTCCAAAAGCAACCTTTGTGTGCGGTGGGTTATTTTTACCGCACTCTTCGTGAGAAGGTGGATGTGCTCACGGCAAAAGGTAAGGGTTATTCCGCCCTTACTCGGTCGTTAGAGCCTCGTTAGTGAAAACAGGGTGCACCAAGTTCAAATTGAACTCATCGCGAAGGTGAGGTTAACAATTGAGTAGGAGAGGCTCTAACTTGCGCTTCACTACCCCATTACATTATATATATATATATATGATATTACATATGATTTGCAGGAAACAACTACTCAGCGGGCAAATACCCCGACCTGCATTGAATTATACCTTACAAATCATGAATGGTAGCCAATGTCATGATTTGTAAGGTATAATTCAATGCAGGTCGGGGTATTTGCCCGCTGAGTAGTTGTTTCCTGCAAATCATATGTAATATCAGTATAGGTTAAGTCCACCAAGGGCTGAAGGTCACCGCTCTCGGTACTTGCAAAATAACAAGTCGCTATACACCATGGAGACATCTATGATGTCTGGTGTATAGTAGCATTTGACCACAGGAGAGGATTCACTTACCTCTCACCGGTACACCATATATGCACCATAGCGACTTGTTATTTTGCAAGTACCGAGAGCGGTGACCTTCAGCCCTTGGGGGACTTAACCTATACTGATATATATATATATATTCGGTCATTTTGACTTAAAATGTCACTAAATCTCCAAAAAAGTTATATGTTTCAAATTTCAAATAAGTTCTTCATATAAACACAGACACTATACCTAAGGCTAAGCTGAATCTGGTACCTATATATTGTTTATTGATTTATTTTCATTAGTATTCTATTATTAAATTTTTCATTTATTTGGGTTTCTAAGATTTCTGTTTTCTAGGAAGAAACTATTGTGCTTAAACCTGATTTATTTTCCATGGATCAGTATCTTACATATTTATAAATACTAAATGATTGCTGTATAAATAATTCATAAACAAATGTTTTTATAACATGTAATATTGTTATTGTTATTAAAGGTATGTATAAAAACTAGTAATTGGTAATTTAAAAAACATAAATTGAGCAATAAATATATCTAATAAAAACGTATGTTGATCTTTCATAAAAAGATTTGTGCCTTATCATTATGTTTATATGTTATTTTGCAATAGTTTATTAGGCAAGGCTTAAAATAAAAAAATTGAATTACAACACAAAGCAAATATATAAAAAGAATTATACTGTTTAAGTATCTTACATCAGACTTAGTAGTGTGTCCTACCAAGTCTTTCAATTCAACTAATCTAGTGAGAGCAAAAATTGAGAAACAAGGCAAAAAAACTGATAAGGTATCATTTATTAATAAAGTGGAAAGTTGAGTATAATCAGTTTTTTCTTTTTAACATTTATTCAAAGTCGGCTTGTTGCCACTACTGAGGGCTAACACCGGCGTCTATAGACAAGATACCCCAACCAAGAATTCTGCCTAACCTCTTCTCTTTCGTGGAGTAGGGATCTTTTGACTAACATTTAATAGACAATGGACCGTCGGCTACATCCTTTCCAAAGGATGGTATATCCACTACGCAATCCTCGCTTAAGATTGCATAGCTTCCATGCATACACTGCTATTCAAGCCGCTGGAGGATGTGGGGTGAGGACATGTATTTCCATGAAACACTCTCCCATCCAAGTAGTGTTTGATATTTTTTTACATTACATATCGAAATACGTATATAATAAAGACATACCTACACTCGCCTCCTATAATTAGTTAAATACCTTAAAATCAGCTGGTGCATATTGCTTAAAAGTGGTGGAAGTTACCAAGGGAGGGACAACCGCCATAGAGTCCCACTGTTCAGGTTCCTGCGAATGATGGATAGCAATAGTCGCAAAACCCTTTGGGAATGGAAGATAACCATTTTTTTCAACCATGTTGAATAAGTTCTGTAACTAAAGAAGGACAAACGCTAAATGAACAATGAATAGATTATAATTTTTGAAATGATATACTTTTTGCATTAGCAAAATTAAATTAAGAACTGTTTATAATTCTTTTACCAATTGTACAGAAAATATTGTATATAATACAATAAGGAAATGAGTCATTATATTACTCATGTGATTGCAAAACTCACTTACCTCATTCTGCAAATTCACAAGTGCAAGATAATGAACAAATAAACTCCATTTCCTTACTGTTGTATATTACTAATCAACCTTAGAGACAGTAGTTTTTCCGTGCTAGGGCTATAGTTTGAAAATGCAGTTACTGTCGATATATCTCAAGATGAAATTAGCCTCTTTTGCCACTAACACTTTAAAAAAAATGTGATTAGGTTGACCAAGTTTACCACAAAATGATGATAACAAGAATGTGATGTGTTGCTGAACAATTTATAACTTGTACAATTAATTTCTGGGAATACAAATAAACAAGAAATATTCCACATTAGTTAACACCTAAAATAATTACTTTTATAACTGTTAAGTATTACTTACACAGGAGCATGATATATAGCAAACTTTTGGATAACGGCTTAATTATATTATCTATTTAATAAAATATACAATAATTTGAAATAAATTATTGTATCTTATAAATATAAACTTTATTTATCTAAATGTGCTTAGCAATTTTAATGCACTTATTTTTAGAATATCATCATTGCATTCACCAATTTTAAATTATTACCTATTTCTTAATCCTTACAAATATACGTCTCACCCCCGCACGTTTTAAAAAATATATCGGTCTTTACATATTTGGAAACGTGTTTAGGGCCCACGGTTCGATAAATATAAAAATATGCATGCAATTGTGCCACATAAACGTAAAAATCATGATTGCTATCATTCCTGAATGCGCCAATTGTTCTAATACATACATACAGCTACTATTATTATTATTTATTCATATTAGTAGAAAAATTGAAAGTTTAAACGATTTTAAGATGATGTTTGATATTGTGTCCGAATGACAATTTAAAGTCTAGACTATAGTCTAGCCGGTTAACACGAAAAAATGTTTTCGGAGGTCTAGGACAAGGACAAAAATAAGTTCAAGCTTATCTGTCAGATGTTACTTAAACGCCGGATTTTAAAAATTAAATAATCAATATAATGATGCAATGGTATAAATTTTTGTCTAGTAAGTATTAACACTTATCATTACCAATGTACTTACTGATTGATATGGAGAATGGAGACACGGCAAGCGGCAACTAGACTAGGCAGCACTTCAAAAGTAAAAAGTCATCCACTCAGTAAAGTTCTGTCCAATATAACCTACCTACACTGAGAAATGTGCAGTTTATTAATATACTCCGAAGAGAGGTGGTAATGATGCCATTACGTTGATATAATATAAATTGCATCATCATTGTACAGAACTTTCAAAATTGATGCAAATCACGTAAATAAATATTTTTGCAAGGAAACGAAGGAAACTGAGAACGTTTATTTTTTACTTTTTTTTCATCGGTCCAGTTAGTACAGTACCCACTCCACTACCGCAGCCCAGTTTGCGCCACAGCGCCCACAGCCGTCATTTACCATTTACTACGGGTCCATGTGGTGGTAATAGACTACAGTGTGCCACTACCCACTACTACCGTGACCATAATTTTTAAAGTAAATCTGTCTACTGTCTCTATTACTATTATAATCTACTAGAACTTAAATAAGATACTAACAAAATACCAATTACCGATCCTGGCCTCAGTGAAATTTAGTTTACATCTTAATGATATTAAAAAAAAAGTTGATATCTGTGCTGCCATCTCGGGGCTGTATTGATTATTACTAGAATAGTGATATGCCATCAGAGGGAGCTGCTTATAACTAAGTTTCGTCATTCGGCATTAGATGTCGATAGTTTACGTCTAGTTTAAATATTTAAATGAAATGTGGAGAAAAGATGGAGCCACCTTAAATATCTCTAATTAAAATCAAATATAAATATGTAGGGATATCACCTGCATCAATTTTCCGAATTTCATTATTTTTTTACTAGATTTCATTCCTTAAAAAAAAAATACTGGAAAAGTAGATTTCTACCAAATGAGCCGAAATCGTAACGTAGTGTGAATAATAAATCCAAGTTAGATAACTAGATGGTTCATTTGTTGGAATCATCAATAGCGATAAATTAAAATCGATTTATTATGATTGACACATTTTAGAGCAGTTTAGTTAAGTATGGGTAATTTGTGGTTAAGACCTCCTTCAGACAGACGCACAGATGTCTTGTGCGGAATTCCGGAAAATTTAGTTTGACAGCATTCTAGGCGGGAAATATTCAACCTTATTTATTAATCTGAAATTGCTTCCACGGATGTTTTGCTACACATAATAAATTTGAAGATCTCTCAAAATAGCAAGTATAGCCTCAATATCCTTTTTGTAAGCGTTTTCAGTTTCATAAGAATAAAGTTGAGATTTCCCGCCACGAATATTTTTAAATAACCAACGCCCGTACGGATGCGTCCATTGATTGTTTGGGTCAGTTTATACCTAGCACTCTAAACCAATCAGAAATGAGAATAACTAAAGTAATCAGAAAAATATAGTCGAAGAGACACAACTAGGTATATATACAAGGTAAGAATATTGCATTTATTTATCAAAAGAGATAGTTGTAGCTTATGGTATGTTGCTTATTATTTATCACCTATTTTTTTTAATGAATCTTACCTAAAAACTATAAAGGCTTAAACCGATTGATTTGCTGAAATTATAGCTTTCATCATTTATTTAAAATAGTATATGCCTATATAGAAAACAAAGTTTCTACGAGCTCTTATTGGGATAATAGAAGATACAGTGAGAAGCACATTTCCCGCTTAAATTTGACTGAGATTTGTATAAAAACAAGCAACATATCCGTCATGCGCCTTGAAATGAAAGCGGCTTCCGGTAAACATTTTGTTCATGTGTTGTTCTGGAAATAATGTATTTTATTAATTTCTTGTAAGTAGAAAGTAGAAATTATCAATTTCATCGTATTCACATGAAAATGTGAGTTATTAATTTCTATATTATATAGACGATTTTTAAAGTAAAATGAGATGTGTACGTCAAATTTGATAGGAACTAGATTTGCCGGCAGTTTGCAAACATGAAAATGAAAGGCGTCTGAGTTCTACATGTAAATTATCGGTTGATTCAACTAAAGTAGGGCGCCGTTGTTTTAAGTCGGTTTATGTTGTTGTTGTTAATTTAGTATTTATTTAAGTTTTATACGTTTAGCTTGTTGGCACTCGGTTAGTAATTTTGTGAAATTCTAATAAATTTGGTTTATTTTAATTGATGTTTAGTCGCCATATTGGCGGCTGAGGTTTCATAATTGTAATGTTTTTGTGAATTGAGAGACTGAATTGTAACTAAAAAGTTTTAATTTGAATAGATTTTAAAACTACTGTTCATTTGCTGCAGATTGAATATGAATAAGAATTTGTAATTAATTTGTTAAGAAGCCAAACCTAGTTAATTTTGTTAAAATGGGTGTTCACGATTTACAAAATTTTTTGGAAAGCCCTAGTCTCGAAGGTGGAGCAGTATCAGTTGATCTTTTGAAAATAGCAAGAAACGTTACCCAGAGACAGCAACCACATAATACTAATCGTAAAATTAGGCCTATTGGAAATAAGTTGAAACTTATTGTTGATGCTGAAAACTGTTTGGATAGATTGTATGGAGGATATTTCTCAGGTAAATTAATGAGAAATGTAACGGTTTCTGTTAAATATGTCAACACTGTATTACTTTTTAGATTGGGCCTGTGGTGGACAATGGAATCGTATGGTACAGTTCTTGTCTCTCCTTACCCGCGCCATAGAACGAGGAAACATAGAGTTAGCAGTTGTGTTTAATGGCACAATTGAACAATGCCGTATGAACGAATGGGTTGCTGAGCAAGCAAATGTTCGTCAACGAGTTGGAATGGTTTTAAAACATATAAACACAAAAGCTACGCCACCGCCTAAGATATGGTGGACTGCGCCCACTTGCCTTAGATCTGCTCTTCGAATGGCTTTAAGACACCTAGGAGTGACTGTGGTAAGTTTTTCATTGGTTAATTTGCCAAAAGCTTAATCTCATACAGATAATACTACAAAAAAGCAAGGACGAACAGTGGTGGGTATACATAATTTACGTTTGATCGTTAACTGTGGACAAGTAACATGATTTGCAATTTTATTGTAGTCGAGTGGTTTGGTAATTCTTGGGTGACTAATGATACTCCTTCCCATAACATTCAATGGATAAAAGTAAATTGCCCCCACACTGTCTTTGCACCTTCATGGCTTATCTTTATATCAATATGGAACATTGTGAGGATGCAATTTATTGAAATGTTTTAAGTTATGTATTATGTGAATTTAATATTCATAGTTTTTGGGGGAAAAAGCGTTAACAGTTTCAAAATTTTACAATTATTTTGAAGTATTTATATTGCAAAATTAGTTGTAGACCTTTGTGGCTTCTTTTTTTTTTTTAAAAAAATAGATAGTTTATCATTATTTCTTTCTTTAAAAAGGTGTCATTGTAAGAGGCAACGGTACACTGCATATTTTTCATCATATTCCTACAAAATGTTGATGGTTCACGATTTATTGTGTTTTATGTACATTGCTTTTGATTAGAAAATCAATGAAGCAGCATCGTTTATACTTCACATTCCACATTCACACATCCAATGCTCGGAATGTAAAAGAATTTTTCCTTGCTTAGTCACAATCACATTTTTGTTAGATAATAATTCCATCTATAAATATTTACATACACTTGAAAAGCAAACAAGTAATCATGTTTGGACACAGTGAATCATCCCCAAGAGTGAAGTAAATATTAAAAATTGTGATTATAAATATAAAAATCCATTGGTTAGTTAGTAGCTAACTGAGGAATCTAAATTGTACTATCTCTCCCCTTTTACCAAAAGTTGAAGAGGGAGAGGTTCATCAAGACCTCCAATGCTGCCGTTGATGCAGTTTTCATTACTCCGGTTACCCCTAAATAGACTTTCTACTTTGCTCAGTCCCTCAAAAATGTTATCCTTCAGTATCTTTGGCCATCAGACTAAATATGTGCTATTTCTCGAGGTACACCGACAAAAAAAAAAAAAAACCCTAATCAGTAAGTATTCAACTATAATGTGTAGCCATTACATACATATGCGATGGGTAGAACATATTTGAAATAATAAAAATTCTATGCAGTTAGGCACATAGTGTGTTCTGGCCAATCCAACCAATAAAAGTCACTAAAATTAAAATAAAAACAGCATTTATCATAAAATACTAATAACTTTTATTTTAGTTGTAAAAATATTGAAATAATTCGATCTTCGTCACTATCGTTTTCTATGCAAACGTTACACAGTTTCATGTCTTGTCCTATAAAACAATTTTTATATTTTTTATCATAATTTGACTCTTAGTATTTTATTTTATACTATGTAATCATTGTGTACACTATTGTTTGACTTGTTTTATATCATGTTTATGATCAAGAAAACTAATAAATATTATTATTGTTCGTACCGTTGCACAGGGTTTTCCCCTGAGGTGTAGGCATGAAACCATCGATCCGCAGAAAGATGGTTTGCTGCGTTGTTATCACTTAGTTTTGTCCCAGAACCCTTCTCACAATAGCACATGTATCTAAAATGACCGACTTCTGGAGAGAGGTATGTGCAGCTCCCTTTGTAAACCCAGTTGATTGATGTTGTTTTTTAGTGATTTAGGTACCTCTCCCCACAACTATTGGTACAATTATTACAGAGTCCATATTCCACATTTGGCGGATTTCATCTGCTAATGGGAGATACTTGTTTATTTTCGTGCCATAGGTTTTTACAATGTTAATAGCAAGCGGGAGGGCAAAGTCAATTATAAAGGTCTTGTTTTATTCTTTTAGTGTAAATACCATATCTGGGATATTGTTTGTTATTGGTCTATCCGTTATTATTTTACGATTCCAGCACGGATTGACCTGCTTCCTCACACACTTGTGGAGGGTCATATTGATAATATGGGACAAGATCTGTCAGCCCCATGTATTTTTCTCCGATTTTTTTGTGCAGAATCTTGCCCATCCTATTATGCTTGTCTAGATAGGCTTTTGATGCAAACACTGAGCATCCCGCTACTATGTGTTCAAGATACTCGTTTTTGTCGTTGCACACTCGACATTTGATCTGCTCTATTTGTTGTCTTAAAATCATTTTCCTGTATGCTCTTGTGGCCACGACATTATCTTGGATCGCCGCCATAAATCCCTCCGTTTTAAGAAACAGGTTACCGTGACGTAAGTAAGCCGTGGAGGTGAATGAGTCTATATTTTCGTCCTCTATGCCTGCTCGATATTTTCCATGTAGAGGTGATCCATTTGCTTTTCCACTGACTTTATCCTGCCTGCGGGTTTGTATTCTGCATCTGCTAGCTTCAGCGGTGTGATCTTTGTGTCTGCTCTAACAATTGCTCGGTGTAACCGGCTAGAAAGTGCCTTTTGGCCAAAATATTTTCTCAAGTTATCTACTTGCTGGTAGTGCCTAGATGGTATACTGGGTATTCCTCTGCCTCCCTCTCTTCGAGGTAGATGAAATCTCTCAATTGCACTGTGAGGATGATGAGCTCGGTGTTTGCTAAACTGCTTCCTAGTCGCTATGTCCAGTGCATTTAGTTCAGTATCAGTCCAATTGAAGATTCCAAATGGGTATGTCAGTGCTGAGGTAGCATGGGTGTTAACTGCCTTTGCTGTGTTTCTGGCTGAGAGTTGTGTTCTTAACATGACTCTGAGTCTTTCCATATACATACCCATGGCCCTCCGTTTTGCTCCTCCTTGATAATGCCCTGTGCTTGTAAGTAGCCGAGGTATTTGTATTGCTCTTCCCCGTTCATACCCGTTATTCTTCCTTGCCCTTCATTCACTTCGTAACCTGCATGCTCTGTCCATATCCCTCTTACCATGCTGCTTATTTTACACTTATCCAGGCCAAACCTCATCTGGATTATAGGTGATTTTTTTGGTCGGTGTACCTTGAGAAATAGCTACTAAAAACCACTCCTACATTATTAAATTTTTTTGCTGCATCATTATTGGTTAGAAAATTATGAAAAAAATATGTAGGGGTTGAAACCGCTATTTTCCAAAAACGAATAAAGCTAGGGGTTTGGTAATTGGCCCAAAATTATTTCCAATAACTAGCAACATAATAAAGGCCCCAATGTCAACAAAGATGCTAGTACAGATTTCATATGGGAAACCTTCATAGTCTATGATTTTATGCCTATCCCCGTCCAGTAACCTTTGCAGCTTGTCTATGGGAAGGTACCACAGCAGAGGAGACAAATCACCTCCTTGTAGTCATCCTCGTTCAATATGAGCCATCAGTGTCTCTCTTTGTTTGCATACATACCAATCTTTACCAGAACATGCGCTTGCAGCTAGTTGCAATTTCCCTCTTTCTTTATGCTTTTATGATGGCGTTTAGAGAGTTAGGGATGTGTTATCAAATGCTCCCCCGATGTCCAAATAACATATTATTGATCTTTGTTAACTAGTTGGTGTAGTGTTATTGACATTCTTGCTCTATAGGCATCTTGATAAGAGGTTTATTAAAACATAATATTTTTAGTCGTAAACTCCTCTTTAAAATCCTTATTTTACTATAAGGAACGTAACCAGACTGCAACCAACAGCTATTCTCCAGGCTATGTGCCCCGCCGAGTGCTGAATTACAATTACAAGCCTGGCACATTTGAACTATGCTAAGCCTAGTCAGGCTATTTATTTTTCGATTGCAACAGACACTGGACCGCTAGATGGTGCCTGCCAACTATTTTACATGTCGCTATCCTAAAGATACCGAAATGTACCAAGTAGTCAAGGGATCCTCGTGTCGGTCGTCAGGTGCCTACCTTACACTGATGAGAGCCAACAGCTCAAAACTGCAGTCTGCAAGTGGTGTGGATGACTGGCACGAGAGCTCCTTTAAGTAGAATCAGTCTTTCGGCTGGTGTTTTTGTTGCAATGGAAGCACTAGCTTTTCGATGGTAATATGCAATTATTACACTTAACGCGCCAGGCTTGTAACTTGTAATTCAGCGCTCGGCGGGGCACATAGTCCAGAGAATAGCTGTTGGTTGCAGTCTGGTTACGTTCCTTATAGTAAAATAAGGATTTTATAGAGGAGTTTGCGACTAAAAATATTATGTTTTAATATGCCGCCCTCTAAAAGCACATTTGAAGAGGTTTATTGTTTATATTTTCTATGATTTATTCAGTAAAATTGAATACTGTAATGTGTGTGCTGATTAAAAATTGTAATTATAGATTTTTATTTGAAAAACGTTTGTTTTGTTTATGTTAATCATGTGAGATATGTAGAACCTATTTACAAAGTTGATAACCGCTGATAACATTGTAGCATTACATCATACCAATAAGGCAAATATCCTCTCATTAAACTTTTTCCGCATGACATTACTCAAACAGTTGTTAGCAGAGATTTTTTGCAAGTTTCACATTATCAGTTTCAGTCTTAGACCATTCAATGTTCTGCTTAAGTCCTTATGAACTGCTACTTCGTATACTTTCCAATGTGCTGAAAATATTCCAACATATAGACGAAGCACACAATATTGGTTCTTTCATTTTTATCATACTGAGTTGGGTAACGTGGTTAGGACTTCAAAGTTTATCATGACACACTATTTCCGACTATAAAGGGAGAGTCCTATCTCAGCATAAGAATAACTCACTAATGTAATAACAGTCCATTAGAGCCATCGTAGCAGCACAATGATGGCCTAAGGAATCGGCATTAAAAAAAGAAATCTGCATTAACTTAAGAATATACTTTCAAGTTTTCTTTAAAATTTTAAGCATTGAGAAAGCATGTAAGAAAGAAAACCGTAATAGGCATACCTGTTAGCCCATTTCTCTCCTTTGAGTCTTAGACATTTCGTACAAATTTAATAGTTTCTCTAAATCAAATTTGAGGTTGGAATTTCGCAATTTTAAGGGGCATTGCAAGGGATGGAGGTTTTTCTTTATTATGAGTTTGAGAATATTTCTGCATAGTTTCAAAAATATATAATAAACTATATATTATTATTTTTTTTATAACCTAATTTTCCTGGTTTATTAAACACTTTTTAAAAATTTGTAACGATTATTTTTCACAAATCAGTATCTTTAGTGTCTAAAAGCCACTTTTACAAAACACCAAAACATTTGAACACTATACATTCGAATACCCTAATCGAAGCACATTTTGCTAATCATGTTAACATCATATCTTCAAAAATAAAAAAAAAAAATAGGAATGTAGAGTCGCGACAAATGGTATAGTAAATTGTGGTCGCAGTGAGATGGGAGGTCAAGAAGCTTGCTATGCGTCCGAATGCAGATGTAGATTTAACTGTATGCGCTCGTTTCTCTCGGTCGAAACATTTTTATATTAGATTTAATATTATTAAATTATAAGAAAGCTAATTTATACTTTCAATTAGTTTTAAATAAATACCAGTAAATAGACAAATGAATAATAATTATTACCTATATCTATATAACTTATCAAAGTTGTAAAATAAAACCAGGAAAAAAAAACCTCTTCAAATTCTTTTATATCAGGACTGAACTACAACTTTTTACTACCAAAGTAATTCATTATCAAGAAATTATGTCCTGTATAAAATGTGGATCTGCAGATGATGCTAATTCAATATTGTGCTGTGATAGTTGCAGCCGCAATATCCATAAAAAAATATTCTTTACTGCCTGCTTCAGAAGTTAAAGGCAAGCATCTTCGGAACTGTTATTGTGATGACTGTATAACAGGATTTCTTCAAGTTCCCAACTTTTTAAAAGTAATCGATGAACTAAAGTTAGAAGTGCAAGCCTTGAAAACTAGCTCAAGTTTGACTGTTCCCTTTTTTGGCGAGGAAATATTTAACGAAATTAACAAACGAAACAAACACTCAACTAATGTTATATTTTTCAACATTCCTGATCAGCAAAATGATGTAAAGGATATTATAACAATTGTCACAAATATGGTCGGCTAGTATCCCAAAATAGTTAAAACTATGAGAATGGGTAAAAACAACAAGAATGTTGTTAAATCCTTGAAAGTTATTCTCCCTACTGCACATAAGGTATACAATATTCTTCGAAATAAATCTAAATTAAACAGCAGTAAGATCTACATCAGCTCAGATCTTACACCAAAGCAATAAGCTGTTAAAAAACCACCAGGGATGAATTTAACAGGCGTATATCTCAAGGATAGTAGGACCTTCAGATTAAATATACTCATGGTATTACCAAAATGATTTCAAAAAACTGATACCGCCCAATGATCGGAGAAAAATCAAACCACTATATCTATTTAATACCAAAAGTCTGTGGCTTACGAACGAAATTAAAAACTTCACTGCAAGCCGTCAATTCTCCTTTTGATGTTATTATCCTTACTGAGACTTGGTTAAGTGATGGTTTCCACTATTCAGAACTGCACATGAACTCCTATACCGTCTTTAGAAAAGACAATCTGTTGACACTAGTGCTACAGGTGGTGGTGTACTGATTGCAGTACATAACAGTTTTTTATGTAATTTTTTAAAAAGTTATATATAAATTGAGCAATTATTCATCTCAGTTGGAAGCAACAATAATAAAATTATCTTGGGGTGTCTCCCTTGCTGAAAACTTGGAGACCAACACAATACTCAGATTTGTCTTTTTGGTGACTTCAGTATTCCAAATGCTATATGGATGAGCGATAACCTGAGCTCCTCCGCGATGTCAACACCAAATACTCCTTACAGTGAAGTCGAAGCAATATAAATTTTATCTAATCTTTGTGCATTCCTGAATCTTTTTCAAGTCGACAACATCCATAATGACAAATGTTACCCTTGACTTTTTGAGTTTTTTCTCAAGATGAATCAACAACAGTTCGTCTACTGATGAGGTCTTAATACCTCCAGATATTTATCATCTTCCACTATACATTGTCCTCAAGCACCTAAATGAATCTGATGAGAATGACACTCTCGCTGATGGTCAGCCGATTTCAATGCAATTAATGATTATTTAAGCCAGTTTTCCTGGGAAGAGTTATTTTGCAATAGATCCCTTAATGAAATGGTTGATATATTCTATGAAATAGTGTACACTGCATTTGATTTATTTGTCCCACTTAAGAGAATGCCATCAAAAAAGTTTCCTCATTGGTATAGTACTGAGTTTAAAAGTCACGTTCTAGCTAAGATAAATGCGCACAAGTGATATAAAATAACTTGCAATAATAATAATAAAAGTATTTTATTGGTAACACCAATAGGCCATCGACCGAAGTCCTTCAGCCTGTTACTACTATATAAAGATTTTATATATAAACATTTTATAAACTACATTATATTCATGTTATGTAAAAAAAAGAACAAGTACACTAGAATGGAAAATATAAAAATATTTCGTTGCCAATTGTTCATAGAACTGATATGTTCCCATAAAGTTAGCTCTGGGTATTTTCTTCTGCTGGGTATTCCTTGATTTTTTATTTTGCAGAGTGGTTGGATGATTTCTATGTAATTGGTAATGGATCGCAATGTTGTTGTTTCTGTTATTTCTAAGCTTTTTCTGACTCGTCTTCTCGTATTGAAGTATAGAGGGTGGCTATATTCCAATATGGGTCGGCAGATCGAACTGTAAATATGGGCAGCAGTTTTTTTGTTAATCCCTTGGTTTTTATATGTTAAGCTGCGGAAATGTCTACTTCTTGTAATGCATTTTTTCTTAATTATTTTGACATGTTTGTTAAAATTAAAAATTAAAAATAACTTGTTCCATTGAAGACTACAATGTTTTTGCTAATCTGCATTTAACTTGTAAAATATTGACTAAATTGTTACAATGACTATGTTCGCTTAACGGAATCTTCTTTACATAGTAATATGAAGAGTTTTTGGAACTTCGTCAATTCACAATGAAAAAATCGTGTTTTTCCTAATGAGCTATCTTATAATAACTTGACAAGTAGTTCCGGGATTGATAAAGCAAATATGTTTGCCGAATATTTCTCTTCTGTTTACTCTAAAAAGTCTAATGAGACCCTAACGACTCTACTCTCAATTGACTCCTTGAACATTTCAAATTGCTTTATTAGTATATCTGATATTTATCAGAAATTGAGTAACTTGGATATCAATGAAGGTCCAGGTCCTGACAACATACCGCCACTCATCCTCAAGTACTGTAGTTTTATCCTGACTAGACCTTTATTTATCATGTTTAACTTGTCCCTTGAAACTGGTGAATTTCCAGGATTCTGGGAAGTCAACTTTATTACGCCTGTTCACAAATCTGGGGATAAAGGAGACGTAACTAATTACAGACCCATCTGCATTTTGAGTGCTATTCCAAAACTATTCGAAAGTCTTGTTACTGACTTTTTGACACCACAAATTGACATTACCATCATTGACAGTCAATTTGGCTTTCGTTCAGGAAGGTCCACATAATTAAATTTACTCACTTAACACTGACTTCCTGGCACTTGCCCTTGAAAATGGATATCAGGTTCATGCCATCTATACAGACTTTGCAAAAGCCTTTGATATAGTTGACCACAGATTGTTACTGGACAAGTTGAACTTGGTAGGCATAAATGATTCTTTTTTGAAATGGTTCTAAAGCTACCTACTTTACCGAACACAGATCGTTCGCGTAAATAATTTCAGATCGAAAGAAATTCAAGTCACGTCAGGCATACTACAAGGTTCTCACTTGGGACCCTTGCTCTTTAATTTATTTATTAATGCTATTCACGAGTTTTTACTATGGTAGTTTCCTCTTATTTGCCGATGATCTTAAATTATTTTCTAAAATAACCACCACTGAAGATTGCAATAAATAACAAACAGACTTGAATAACCTTACCGCATGGTGTCACCATAATAATATAGAACTTAATGCAAGTAAATACCATCTCACATTTCTCAAACTGTTACCAAATCATCAAAAATTTTAGGTTTCATGCACGAACTTCATGTGATTTTACTAATATTATAGTCGAGGCAAGAATTCAAGCGATGCACGTCACAGATCAATTCTATAAATAAGACAATACTGCTAAGAATCATGAAGCCCCATTAAACTGTACCTATTTCTGAAAAAAGCTTAATAACCGGGTATCAAGAATTACTCTTTTTAACATAATTAATGATTAAAAATTATGTTAGTATTAACATTTCTTTAATGAGATCACTCGTGACGTGCATCGCTTGAATTCTTGCCTCGACTTTACTTCTATTATGCTACTTTACTGTTCACTTGTAAGGCCACACTTAGAATATGCTTCATGTGTTTGGACTCCATACTATAATATACACATCCAGAATTTAGAACAAGTACAACATAAATTTTTACGCTACATCATTTTTAAATCGAATAAAAATCTTAATTATGCAAATCTTTAAAATGGACTTCATATCAATTCTCTTAGAGTTCGCTGGGAACACAGATCTTAAATTATTATTTAACATAATTAATTCTAATGTTTCGTGTTAATATTTGCTGGAAAGATTCTGCATTCATGTTCCCTCAAGAACTACCCATTCAGTTGTTATGTTTCACGAATCAGTTCATCGAACCGATTACGGGTTCAACTCATTTGTTGCAAGTTCCTCTAGGCTAGCCAACAACCACAGTGATTATCTTATTTACAAATTCACAAACCTTTTTACTGCAATTAAAAAAACTGTCCTTTTTAAACCTCAACGTTAAGCATACCGCTATTTTCTTATGTTTTTTTTATACATTTATTTAATGTTGGCCTATTGCCACTACTGAGGCCTAACACCGACGCTTTAGACGAGCTACCCCCAACCAGTAATTTTGCCGAACCTCTTCCCGTAAGAAGAGTAGGGATCTTTTACTTGCCTAACATTTAATAGACAAGGGACTGACGGCTTTACATCCCCTCCGAAGGATGGTACATCCCCTAACAACCCTCGCCTATGGTTGTATAGCTTCCGCGCATACACTGATATACAAGCCGCTGGAAGAGGCGAGGACGCGGTCTTCGTTGGAACGGTCACCCATCCAACTACTAACCGCGCCTTACGTTGCTTTACGTCACATATCGAAGTATGTACATAGTAAAGACGCACCCATGCTCACCCCTTCTTATATGTTATATGCACTATTGTAAATTTCAAATTGTATATTTTCTTTTTTAAACTGTATTTTAGAAAATGGGCTTAGGCCTGTAAATAAATAAATAAGTTACTAATTCTATTAGATATTATCATTCTTTTCAACTTAACCACATCAGGCAGCACAAATCTTAAGAATTTCTTCTTTTGAGTAGTGTTAAATGATTTTGCTGTAATATTTTTCTGTTGCAGATGTGCACTATGGACGATCACCATCAGGAAGTTATAGCATATTGTAGGGAGTATGGATTTCATGGGCTTTTAGCAGATGATGCCGAATATGCTGCTTTCGATCCTCCGCGTTATTTTTCGTCGGAGAATCTTAAGTTAACGTATAAGGTATTTATAAAGAACCTATGTGTATTTATAAACATTCTTATTGAAATTGTTTAACAGGGATCTATCGAAACCAAAGAATATATGATAAGTGAATTAACAAAGACATTAAAAGTAACTCAAGAACAAGTTTGTATTATGGCTGCCCTGCTCGGGAACTTTTTGTTGCCAGAAAGTGATTTACAAGACTTGTACAAGAAGCTTAGTTTAACCAAAGTTAACGCGGAAAGTGTAAGTGTTGATTGATCAAATTATTATTTCATTTATTTATGTTGTCATTTATTAAAATACTTGCAGTGGGTAAAATAAAGTTTTTCAAATATTAGCATCATATATTGATATACCCATAGAAGCTTGAAATTGATTGGAAAAAAAAGTAGCTTTAAATGATGATTTCATCTTTCGGGTCTGAATTGTAACATTGAAGACTCTTATCCCAGCGTTCTGATTGTTTTTATAAGTTATTTGTAAATATATTTCTTTGTATTTCTTTTGGATTTACTGAATGAATTTCCAGAGTGCAGAGAGCAATATAAAGAAATTAGCAGAATACGTTCGTAACCTCCCCTCTCCATCAAATATGGATGCTTTGGTAGTAACTGTGCTTGGGTCTTTGGAGGACAGACGTGCATCTAAATTTAGGCAGTCGGTACAATATTATTTAAATGGGACTGCGAGTGGTTTCCTCAAATATTGCACTCCGCCAGGTAAGAATAAGGGTATTGCAAAAAAGTGAATTGAGGGACTAAATGAGAGTTACGTATGGAGAAATTTTGCACCAAAAATTAATAAGGATTTTTTTTTTAAGCAAAATCGAAGCCTAAAAAAAATCCTGCTGCTCCACATAATGATAATTCTACCAGTGTCATCAAGTTGGAGGATCATGATTTGGACACATCTGGATTTGCCTCTGAAACCACCGAGCAAGAGGTAAATTTTATTAGTTTTCCTTTTGTAAATATTTTGTGTAAATTACGTGATTGATGTGGTGATCAGGGAAACTGATATTTGCTATTTACATCTAACACATTTTTGAATAGATTTGATTTTGATCATTTCTGGGTTATTTATCGGATATTACTTCGACTAAATCGTAGAACTCTGATATTCTTTATGAATAAGAATGCACCCTAAAATTTACCGCAATTTTCAAGTGGATTTATTTATAAACCGTTTATTGGATTTTAATGATTTTTATTTTGCAGGTTAACTTTTTTGGAATGTATCCATGTTGATTAAAAAAAAAATTCTTTGAACACAGCGTATAACAATAAATCTATTTTTCTTTTAATTCAAAACGCCCTGTTAAAATCACCAGCAGCAAAATTAAAATCCGGTTTTGATTTAACTATAGCATCATTTTTTTCTAAACATTTTCGTGTTTAATTCCCCTTTTTTTTTATATCAAATGAAAGGAAATTCTAAAATTTTAGTTTTTTTTTAATGCCATTGTTTTTTGATTATTTTTAGACCTCAACAACCTAAATATGTCCAATAATAATGATATACCTATTCATCCATTTTCTTCTATATCAGGGGTGAGGTAAAAACTGGATTAAATAGAAACAAACAATGTTAAATTTAATCCTATATTACAGAAATAAAATTCGACCCTAAGGCTGTGAAACATAAAAATACATCAATGTCAAAAACAAGAGTTCATTAAAATATATGGTATTCAATATGCAATCAAAGTCATAAAAAAATAATTAAACTTATGCATGGAATTTTTATAGCAACAAAAGGTAATTTACAAACGAACAAAGTCCAGAGTATAACTAGTGTTCTAAAATTTTACAATTTAACCCTTAATTCACGAAGGGTTGTACGCACTAGGCAAGGATCTATGCACCAAAAAGTTTTATTTCACTAGGAAACTTTCTAAGGTTTGCATTGAAACAGTACAGTATACGGACCAATACCGTAAATATAACAGAACTTAACTTGGGAATCTAGTAATATCGCGTATTTGCTGTTTACACTGTCAATAAATGGCGTCTTTCACTAACCAGATATAACCTCTCTAGTAATGCATCTCTCTTTTTACCCATCGACAGAACTAAAACGTAACCAAAGCATACTTTCCAATAAATACACTTCGTTTCATTAAATTTGAATTTGTCTTTCAAAAAATTATTGACATGTTTTAACGGCACTTTCCTCGAAAACGTTTGGAGTTATCAAGTTCTACCAAGTGTACCTTTTATACGTGGAAATGGCGCCCTCATCAGATTTTTTGGTCAGAAGTACCACGTTTCGTCAAAAAAATATATGAAAAAAATTCATCATCAGATGCAGATCCTGCGGCGTCCTGTATGATCTAACGTGATTTAATACATAAATTATTGTTTCTTAGAATAAAAAAAGTTCCTCTAGCAAATTTCGCGAAGATCAGTCGAGAGGCTGTTGAGTTATTGCAAAAAAAAATATCGAAAAATAATTTGAACTTTGACACTCTGAATCTTTTTCCACGGCAACAGTTTACTAAAGCATATTGGTTAGATCCTCATATTTTGGCCCAAAGAATCTACCCCTGAATTATGGCCTATTATTAATGGTCCACCCTGTATATTAATAATTTGTGGTTGTCAGCATTTTGACTATTATAAAAAGAATTAATTTTGTCCTTCTGATAAATTATATAAATTCCTATTCATTTTTGTGACTTCCACGGATGTACCACATTACAAAATATTTCAGTAATGTTTGGTGTAATGTGGAAGCAGATAAATAACTGTGATGCAATAGTAGTAGTATATTTCATTGCTACTTCTAAAGAAACACAGTTTACAATGGCTACATGCATGTTTGTGTACGTATTTACAAAATTGTTCAACACAAATGCAGCAGCGCTATTCTTGACATCCTTCGCAGTTGCGCGTATACGTGTTAATGCGAGTGATGTATTTGCGAACACTTTCAACAGATGGTATTCGCGATTGCACTTCGCATATGTACACGAGCGAAATTAATCGCACGTTAAATAGCACTTGGCAACATCTTAGTTTCGAATAATATCTAATTTCACTCTGTCAAGGATGACAGGACAGCATTGTTGACTGACATTTCTTGATTGTTAGTTTGTTGTAGGTTATATTTGTATTCACAAAGAAAAATATTTGTTTGTTTAATGGAGATTCCACGCAGAACTGTTAATGCTTCTACTGAACAAAAACGGTTAATACTGGGGTTTATAAAGAAAAATTCAAAACTCGCGTCTGGTAAATTTTCTAATGAATTTACTCAAAAAGATGGCCAACGTAGAAAACTGGAGGAGGGCCTTATGAAATAAACACATTTTCCATATTTTCAGTGTTCGCAATATATTGTAAATCGCCCATCAACAAATTACAACATAAGAGACTTTTTGATTTATATCATATCACGAACATAATAAATTTAAAGATTTTAAAGTAAAAAGTTAGATTATATCATCGTTCGCACATTTACCGATTGTCAAAATCCACTCGCTGTTTAATGCGAATACTTGAATGTCTTGCGAATGATCAAGAATATCTAGTATGAATTTTCATTCGCATTATGGTGGTATGCGAGTAACTTTTAAAAATGCGAACAGTCAAGAATAGCGCTGCAGGTACATATTCATTGTGCTCATGGTGTGAGTTGCTCATCCCTGTATTAAAATGTATTACTTGATTTTATTTTTACAAGTCAAATGTTATTTTTTCAAAGATATTTTTTGCCATTGCACATTGCGCACAATCATACGTTTCTGAATATCTCTTGGAAATGATTGAACGCTAGTTGGGCCATGTATAGACGGAACGGCACATGCTTTTAGTATGCTTATGGCAGTGTGTGTGCGGCCTTCTTGCTTGTCCGTTCCATTCTTGTTGGTCACAATTACTGACTCGAATTATTGGCCCAGGTATAGCCGATTTTGTTTGTGACCTTTTAGTAGGTTCTATTCTATTCTACATTATCGCTAAAAAGTTTGTCTTCATTTACAAAACAAATACTGATTGCTAAATTATATCACCTGCTAATTATAATTTTACTTCCAGCAAGAAAGTTTACAGAACTACAGAATAGCGACTGCAAATTCTATAATCACAGACTTTGAAGGTCTGGAATCGAATTTATTGAAAAATTCGAGCGGTAAGTAGAATTAGTTCTATTTTTTTAGTAGATACAAAGAATAACAATGTCCAATTGCGTTTTAGATGACTCTCCTCTCTCCTCAGACTCCTCACGATTTAACGGCATATCTAACGGTTCATTGTCTTCAGGGAAGAGTCTGGCAGGTAGTTCAACTGGAAATAGGGTGAATCTCCTCGTTGGACCTAGCAACTCCAACAGTAGTAGCATATCTAATTCCCTTAAAAATTGCCAGCTTACAAAACATTCAGGTAAATTTATGGTGTTTTTATTTTTCCTTCTGTGGTATGGTTCGTTTTCAAATTTAGCCAACGTATTCCCTGTTATGTTACATAGACCTACTGAAAACAATAGTTTTGTGTCATGAATGAAATCATTTAAATTTTTTTACACTAGGATTAGGAATATAACAATTTTGTTGTGGGAAAAGTCCATTTAACTTTAACTTTACTTTAGCAACTTATAATTAAATATACTGTGTAGTTTACCGAGATAAAAAAGAAGTTAACTATTTTCTTGTATTTTAACTTGTAGTTAGCGCAAATCCTGTTACACCAACTGTCTCTCCGGATGTACTACGCACCGCATCGTTACGTCATCAGAAAGGTCTGATGGCACCGATGATTTTGCACGTTTTAAGCACCCAAGAGGTTCGCCTGCCTTGTCTCATGGAGGACGAAGGCAATCGGGAATTCCCTCCAATACACGATATATATCAACCTTTAAGACAGAGAGTTTATGCCGTTTTGTTCAATTTGCACCACTTACGATACGTCCACACCAAAAAAAAAGGTAAATACTCAACACTCGGTTAACAAAACAATAACAGTCCAGACCTGTCTAACATTCGTTTTGAAAAAAGTCTTATTTTTCCCCAAAATACATTGCATGATGTTATTTCCTTAGAATCTGGAGAACTGCCTGATAGTGCTCTTCAACCTGACGTAATCGTCAAAGAATGGATTTACAGTCGCTCCAACCCCTACCAATATCCCGAAGAAGTAAAAGCGGAACCACTACCGTGGGCTGTGCCCACATTGCAACGTTTATGGTTTGGTCCGTCAGTAGACGACAAAAGAAGACGTATGCGTGCTTTATTATCTTGTCTTAATTCTGACACACCATTAATTTTAAATACAGCTTACGTTCCTCAACATATGCTTATTATGGCTTGCGTGTTGAGGTACATAATGTCCCAGGATCGACCCATAATGCGCCGACATGAATTAGATGCCTTCTTGTGTCACGCCTTCAACCCTAATCTTATGAACCCTCAGTATTTACAAGAATTAACGGTAAGTTTTGTCTCTATTTTTTTTATAGTAGGAATGATCATTTTATTTATTGTAATCATAGAAAAATTAAGTATGGTTGTTGATAAGTAATTAATTACTAGATAGGTGCATCATGGAAACACTGGCAATGCGTGGGTTAGCACTGAAGTATATGAAAACTTTTATTGCACAAAAAGTCCGGTAACAAGTTTTTATTTACTTCATAGCGCTGTCAAAATAGCACAAAAAATCAATACAAAGTGCCAGTGTTTCCGGGATGTGTTTACCTAATAATTATTCTTTAACAACTATATTGTTACGTGTTTACGGTCTTCAGTAAACACTCTGTGGGTTCAAATAACTTGCAGCAAGAATCTTCACTAACCACTATTTTATTAATCACTAAAATTACACTAGTAAATACTTAAAAATCACACAACTAATAATAACTTAATCTAATATAAATGCACTACTTTTAAAACACTATGTACTTTACTTTTCTTCTTAAACTTGTCAACTCTTGTCTAACCTAAAAACTCTCTGTCTGTATACTAGAACTGTACTATATACTTCACTGAACTGAACTGTTCTATTCGCCTCTTTATATCCACCCATAGAATGTACCAGAATCCTTTTCCATAACATTCTAGAATCCTAGAGAGTTTTCTACTATGCGATAGATGACTGTTCGTCAATTGGTTCATAGATGGCGCCACCCTACTAGCCATCAACAGAATAACAGGTTTCCCTTCACTTTGACCAGGAACTTAATGACATTTCTCCCCGTTAGAGGGCAGCACATAACAATATTTTATTTCTCTATGATTGTAACTGGCATTCAGCCATTTTGGTCCAGTTACTTTAAGGTGAAAGTATTTTCTTCTGGGTCTTACTACCGTTGTTGTCAATTCCAAAGATTCGTCTTTGCGATCTTGACCTTAGCTGCACGACTACTAGCCAGTTTCTTGTTTTCCTCTTTGGTACTACTTTCCTTTTCTGCTCATCCTGCTCAGTGAAATGTTATCTTTAATGAGGACGGCAAAACCCGGATGAAACTACTTCATTGTACAATGACCGCGAAAGCCTGCATTTTATTTTAAATTTAGCAGACCAATTTGAACATGTGCCGAAGCTGGTTGTCTTATACTGGCTGGACATTTTGTTTTGTCAACCTTTTACAGTGACAAAATGGTTTCATATTTTTGTTTTTAGTTAAATGTGGTAACTAGTCGTGGAGTACAATTGGCAGCTCTCTTCATGAAAGGTGTTGATATGGCATTATTGGCGAATGATGCGTGTGGCGCACCCCTACCATGGCTCATGTGTTGTCCGTGGTTATATTTCGATGGAAAATTATTCCATTACACTCTCACCAGATCGGCACATGCTAAAAATATATTGGAGGTCTGTGAGAACTACATCGAGAGGGTTGTGAAGGTAGAACGGATGAGGAAAGCCATTTTGGAAGGCCTCGATGTGAAATTTGCCAAAGTTCCTTTGCCGCCATTCGCAGGAGGTAATGAAATTAAAATAACTGCTATTTTTAGTGATTTTTTTTTATTTGAGTAACTTTTCAATTAGACAATCGCAAAGAAAGTTTACATTTATGAGATTAGGGAGCCAAAAATAAAAAAAATCATAGTGATGTTGCGAGTATTAGAGCCGCAACTGCGTGCTGGATTATTCAAGGAAATATTAATGTGTATCTTACAGCGCCCATGCTTAGACAAGGGCTTCCACCTCCGCATTGCCTTCCCGCAATGAATTTGCCATCAAACCGTGGAGCTTCCACATTGCGTCAGAGGCCCATTCCATCCAGAGGTGGCCAGTTGCAAGTGGCTGGTGTAGTTGTTGGTTCCTGGGGTGCCAACTATAGCTTTCAGCCAAACATGAGGCATCAGGTTATGCCAGCTGGCGGCCGTGGATATCCTACCCAAGGAAGAGGAGGCCGTGGAGATGGCGGTGGTCCTCCGGGAAATTACCAGAACAATTATGGAAGAGGGAGGGGGCAGAATCGTAAGCCGGGTCCGCCAACTTTCCCTGTAAATCAAAGAAGGAACCAGGTTAGCCTTAATTTTTTTGTTTTTTTAGTAATCTGTGCATGTGCTTATCTTTTATTTCAAGAATGTTTCACACTTATTAGTTCTATTAATATGTTTTATCAATTAAGATCAATATACACAACGATTCTGAACGTATGATAAAGGAGATATTCTTGTAGAATGTAATTCTGCATCTTTCTCTAAGTGTAATAAATAAGAGGGGAAATCTTTGTAGGTTTATTTGAAAGTGAGAATAAAGAGATTAAAGCCTTTTTGAACTTTAAAAATTTTATGAATTTTTTTTTATTGTATATCTGCAGGAGTTGTGAATAACCAAATAAGTTGAAATGACTTTTTAATGTGAAAGAAGCATACATAAAAAAAGCAATTTTTAAAATTCATTTTCTTCAACATTAACATGTATTTTTATCAAGCAAAGATTGAATCAATCGATTACATACAATTGTCACAGATATATTTTCTTTAAATATGACAACCCGCCTAACATTGCACTCGTTGATCTTTTAAAACATTTAATTTTCTTGTAGGCAAACAAAAAGCGTAACACTAACAAATCTAACAAGGGGCAAAAACCACAGGGACTTGCTTTAACAGTAAAAACAGATAGCGGGTATGTAAAATCGAGTCGATAGTGGCGAAGAACCCCTCAATATGATTTGTGTTTCTATTTCAGAGACGTTCCAGTGAATGATGTGATTCTGTCGGAGGACGGGTCGACAAGCACGGGAGGGAAAAAAGAAGACTGCAACAAGAGCACAGAACACAAGGGCCAAGGCGACGCCCCCTGCAGGGTGGAGGCCGCCTCCAACTAAAATTCCAAAAAATTGACCCAATGTGTTGTGCGGTGTGCGTACGGGAACATGTTTAGTGTGACGTGATTTTTATTTTTTTTTGTATTATTTTGTATTTACAGAAAGAAGAAGTGGCAAACGAACCACACGAATTTGAGAATCGACGGGCATTGAATGAGACACTGACTTTAAGAAGTGCCCGTAATTACATAGTGACTGATTTTAATTCGCGTTAGCTCGACAACGATAATCTACATGAGCAGTGTTGGTGCTGGAGTTGAGTTGAGTTGAGTTACTTAGGTTAGGATTCTACAGGGTCGGATTGAGGTATCGACACTGCTTTAGCTGTGTTCAGATGGTCTGCAACGCTGACTGATTGTTTGAGAGCATATGTATATTTTTCTATGTTTGTTACAACTGTTATAATTATATATTGACTGAGAGAGCGCTTCAAGCGCTACTGTGATCATATTTATGGTATTTATACGTTAGATCTGTTGAATGGAACAATGTAAATTGTCGGCGACTTACCCTTGAGACAATTTATGTTGCAATGAAGATGGTTAAGGATGGTTCGCTATATAATATATATATATTCGATGACCTTTCGGTGTAATTTTGAAATTTATTCAATAAAACCGAATCAACCATGTGAGTCTTTTTGTAAACGTTAAACTTGCTAAATTCACGTATAAATCCGTTTCGAGCCGAAATTTGACCGTATGAAACTACTTTATACAGTAGCGGGTTCCCTTGCTTGAGCCCATTTTGAGGGACGGCTAATGAAAAATATAAACCGCTTATAAAATACGAAGAATTTTAGATGAAATTGTGGCGAAAGTTGCCTTAAAGTAGAGCATTTTAACATGTAATCCTGTCAAGTTCGACGTAGTGGATATTAGTAAAGAGCTTTCTCAATGCAGCTGTTCGTGGTGGAATTTTACAGACTGGAAATTTCAAAATCTCGCCATTTTGGAAAATTATCGCCAAAATGTCTCAAAAATTGGTTTCAGTTTTACTAAAGGTATTAGTCCAGTGCCGAAGCGTTTTTTAGAAGTCAAAAATCGACAAAATTGTTAATAGTATATGAACGGCCGGAAAATTTTTCAATATAACCTCAAAACTATTGACGAAAACGCCAAAAACCAATTTTTTGATTTTTTTATTGTTATCTCCCACAAAAATGATTCGATTTTAATGAAATTTGGTGAAAATGTCTCAAATAAGATGTAAGTTTTTTGAAGCAAAATATTAATTTTTTGATTTTATGCGTATTTAATTTTAAAAAAAGGCCAAATTTTCAATCGAAAGAGTTGATTGAAATTTTTTTCGTTGAATCCTCTATTTTGAGATGGTGTAAAAAAATCATACTGTTATTGTGGAAAAACCTTGTCAAAAATGGGAAAAATTAAAAGAAACATTTTTCAACATCGATTTTTCAGTAAATGTCACGAATTCTTCATTGTTTATTGAAATGAAGTGTTGAGAGTGATGCAAAATGATAATTTCAATATAACATCAAATAAGAGAACTTTGATTAAAACAACCATTTGAGGTTCAGGCTGTTGAAAAACAAATTGTTTAAACAATAATTTAACAAAAAAATTGCTAAATATGACCGTTTTTGTGCAAGAAATTTTTTTTATGCTTCATGGACAAAAATAAATTGAAAGTAAGTTTATTTAAATCAAGTATTTAAAATTATTGAAATTTAAAAAATTTAATTATGGCGGGGCAGTTCTTATCCTACGATTCGAGTCAGTCGCGCGCGCACAGCTCTATTTTGTGTCAATAATTTTAAATGTTTGATTTAATAAACTTATTTTCAATTTATTTTTGTCCACAAAGCATAAGAAAAATTTTTCTTGCGCAAAACCGGTCAATTTTAGCAATTTTTTAATGTAAAATTATTATTTAAACAATTTGCTTTCAACAGCCTGAACCTTAAAACACGGTAAATCAAAGCTCTCTTATTTGATATTACATTGAAATTACTATTTTGCGTCACTCTCAACACTTCATTTCAATAAACAATGAAGAATTCTTGACATTACGGAAAAATCGATGTTGAAAAATCTTTGTTTTGATTTTTCCCATTTTTGACAATGTTCTTCCACAGTAACAGTATGATTTTTTTACACCATCTTAAAGTCGAGATTTCAACGAAAAAAATTTCGTCCTGAAATTTTCAAAAATCAAAATTTTCTTAAACTATTTCGATTGAAAATAAGGCCTTTTTCCAAATTAAATTCGTATAAAATCAAAAAATAAATTTGTCTTCAAAAAACAGCTTATTTGAGACATAAAAATGTACATTTTCACCACCTTTCATTAAAATCAAAAATTGGTTTTTGGCGTATTTCTCAATAGTTTTGCGGTTATGTTGAAAAATGGTTGAAATAAATGTTGTAGATCTTTCAGTTATCTACAACTTTTGTATTTAACTTTTTTCGATAGAAGGTCTACTTTTACCGGAAATCGTAAAAACCACGTTTTACCCCTAACAACATCCTTTTTTCCACCCCCACCCTTCTTCTGGTTACTAGTTGGGGTCTAATTGATGTTTCCCCGTTTATATTATTATTGATAAGGCCGCCATTTTTTAATATATCGGTGTTTTTTTATGTGGATTTTGACACATTCAGTCTGTTACAGTTACACCAGCTCAAGTTTGGCTTGTCTCGAAGTATTTCTTTGCTGCAGTTTTATTGCTAGACGTGCTTTTTTTTGTTTCACTGCACGGATATTACAGCCCCCGTCATAGTTCTAAGTATGCAACGGATTGTAATCGTATTAATGGAGATACGGTACGATTTTTATATGTGAATTTAGTAAAATTTGAAATTTGACATTTTAATGTAATTTGTCCTTGTTGTGGGGCGTACCAGGCTTGCGCCCCACTTATAAAATTGCCCGATGAAATGTGCAACCAATTCAGTGTAAATTAGTCCTAAATTAACGTTTGCCCGGCCTTTTTTTATTAAATCTCAGCGGCGGTAAGTTGTTTGGATGAAATGCATGGAATGAGGAGTTGCAGTTGTTAATAATAGAAAAAGGGCGGCAGACGGATGGATTAAAAAAGAAATTTGATGTTCAGATTTGCGCTATTGCTCATAGGAGACAATATAGCTTTTAGATCCGCTGGACTAACCGGAAACATAACGAATAATAATCGTGTCACGAAAATAATAAGTAAATAACGAGTAAATAAATAATTGAATCAAACGGATTCTTGATTTGTAAACAAACAAAGATATTGCTTATCAAAACAAATATGAAGTACGAGAGTACGTTTTTTAATATTTTAGTAGCTGTTTATCCGTACCTTACACGTTGTAGTTCATTAATTACAATCAATTTAGCTCACAATGATATAGTAAATATTATATTAGTAATTTCTCCCTGGCTGGATGAAATTCTAGTGATTGTTCATAAAATATGTAACCCTTATGTTGTAAAATTGTTGCTTTTCATTTGATGTATTTGAAGGTATCGTACACATTCGCACATATTTTCTTTAAATCTTTTTGTTTTAAGATTGCTTCTTGTTTAGTTTTTAAGCGAATGTATTTCTTTCTGGGAGGGTCGATATGGTTTTAATTTTAAATGAGATTCTTTTGCGATTAATCCAACAATGATGTTGTTTGTTTGTGAAGCCAACCCTCTTATTGTTTAAATAACAATTTATAATCTTATATAATAGTATAATCTAATGCTTAACATATTTAGAGATATTTGGAAACGTAGCGTATTACAAACTTTTTTTTCTCTTCTAATTTAATTGACTATATCCAAGATATTTAACATTGTAATTTCTGATATATATGTGTATATTGGCTCTGTGGGTGAAAGGGCATCCATAATTAAATATAAAAAGTATAATTATTAATTAGAAATAGTAATTGTGATTTTGGAAAACTTGGGACAATATTGCTCCTGTGAACATGGTTTCTCTCTCTCTTGATTTTATTCGTAATTGTTTCAAATTTTGACGCTTTTAATGCTGTTGTCTTGATGTTTATTCTGAAATCACTGTGAATCCAGTTTCACTTTTTTCTTGTAATCCAATTTAAAAAAAAAAAACAACTGTTCAACTGTTAGACAGTTTTTGTAAAATGGGCATCAGAAACATTTAAATTTTGTAAATGTTGGCAGACAAGATATGCTGGAAAGGTAAAAGCGAGTTTTCTGTGCAGTTGAAAGAGTTTGTTTGATATATAATATACAATTGAACCATTCGTTTTGTTTATTTCTTTTACCTTCCACATTCCTCAATAATCCACGCGAGGGACCGCCCAGCAGTGGTGCAGTCTTATACTGCTTTTAGGGCCCATTTACATAAGGTAGGTATTGAGTCTCCGATCCTTGCTGCTATCTAAATACAGGAATTCCCTTGAAACGGCCATGCAGGTTTTGTATAGTTAAAAAAAATTACTGTTATTATTTTTTCGAAAATCAAAATCGCCATACCTCGGAAAATATGCATTTTAATGGAAAATCATAGGAATAAAAAATGTTTAAAAAACCATATCCTTTTTTAACCAACTTTTTTCAGATTTCTAAAAATCTTCGTTTTCTAAAAAACTTTTTTATCCCGCATTTCCTTCTCAAAGTTTTTGCAATTTTTATAGGTTTTTTTTCGAGAAAACATCACAGGTTTACATTTGCTGAAAAAGTAGATGAGGGGAAAATGATTATATTAAAGTGAACATACTTGGAATTTTTTCCAGACAATTTTCTTGTCTTTTCTTTGCTCTAATAACAAGAACGCCCTGAAAATTTAGTGCAATAATATGAAATCCAGTGTGCGTAATTGAATTTGTTATTTAAAATTTTAATTTTATGTCATTAATTAAGTCCAAAACGGATCGTTTTTTTTAGAGCTATGCCTCGATGCCAGCTTTTTAATGCCGTAAAAAAATTTTTTTAAACGTATTTTGGCCTCTTTTTTGCATTTGTTTAAAACGCAAAAAAAAAATTAATTTTTTCGGTTATTTAAAAAAAAAATTTTTTTTTTATCAGATCATAAAGAAAATTTAAATACCTTTCCCTTAATAAAAAAAAGTTCATTTTGGTCAAAAAAAATTTAAAAATGGCCGATAAAATTCGTTTTTTGTTAATTGGGTTTTTAAACATATGTAAAAAATGGCCAAAATAGGTATAAAATTCTTTTTCTTACATCAAAAAGCTGGCGTCGAGACCTAACTTTTGAAAAAAAATGATCCATTTTGGACTTAATGGCATGAAATGGCGGCCAATTCAAATTTTAAATAACAAATTCAATTCCGCACACTTGGTTTAATATCTTTGCACTAAATTTTCAGGGTGTTTTTGTTAGAGCAAAAGGCAGATATTCTGAAAGTTTGAAGCTGATCGGTTCACCCTGCGGCTCTGGGCAGCAAAATGAAGAAAAAAAATGATGTTTGGTCAGTTTTTTCACTTTTGTAGGTTATGGTTGCAGTCCTAAGACCTACACTAAACGTAGATTTGCAGAAAATTTAATTGCAAAGATTTTGTTTCTTTTATGTTGTACCGATCGGACCTATATATCTCGAGTTATTCACATTTTTAGGTTGAAAAATGCGGTTAAAAAAATTAAAATGGTAATAACAATTGAAGCACAGGGTATTTGAAGTACAAAAATTTTTTGGGTACTCCTTAGCACCCCCAGAACAGGATATTTTGACTGCATTGTAAATGCCAATTCAATTTTTAACTCTCTTTAATAATAGAGTGGGGGTGGTAGTAGGGCGACTAATGTCAAAAATTTTTTACAGGCCCTTGGTTCTCGTATACACTAAATCCGACTAATTTTTTACTTCCTTTATTGACACGGTGGGGGTGGTAGAGGGGTAGCTAACGCCAACAAAATTTTTTGAGACGTTCGTTCTTGTATACACCAAATTACATTTTATTATTTTTTTTACTCCCTTTCATAATGATGGGGGGGGGGGGGATGGCTGATGCCAAAAAATTTTTTGATAGCTTGACTTTTCGTACATGCTCTAAATTGCAATTTTATGGACTCTTAACCTGCTTGCTTTGCTATTTACCCTTATTTATCCCATTTACTACCGAACCCTTCAACGGAATTAGATCAAAGTTTAATCTAGTTCCAGATCTCGTTATAATACATAAGTGTATCAAATTTCAAGTAAATATCATAAAAAGTTACAGCGACAGACAGATTTTTTTTCGCACAAATTAAAAATCTCGACGTTTCATGGCATTTTAAGCCTATCTAAAAAAAAAAACTTTTTTGCGTTACCTACTTACTATACTTCCACTGGACGTGGAAGTAATAGAGACTATGTATCTGTCTAAGAATTCATTCACACTGTAGTAACCACTATTCAGTAATAAGCCCTTAATTTTTTTCTTATATCTTAATGTTTAGACTTCTAATACATCAGGAAGGCTTGTTATATAGTATTAACCCATTATAATGAAGATACTCTTTAAAAATCGAAGTCTTATGCCGAGAAATAAATAATATAAGTTCCCGTGTTTTGTACTATATCTGTGATTTTCAGACAGCACATGAAAATCATGCAGATTGCATTTTATGTGAATCTTAAATTTGTATATATAGACACATGGTACAGTTAATATTTTCCTGGAGACAAAAGTGTTTCTACAGCTTTCTCTATATTTAAGTTTGTATATCAATCTTATTTAATCGTTTTTATAACACAAATACACTCTGGATACCTACTCCACTGGATTTTCCCCAAAGATGTATATTTTGAGTTATATACGAAATAAGCCAAAGCATATAATATACATTCATTAAACCGTCTTCACTGTACATGTTTTTTAATTGATAAATTGCGAAATAAGGTTTATTTAATTTATTGCAAACATAATCGTTATGTTGTTCCCATGACAGTGTGCTGCAATATGTGCTCAACAATTTTGTGCTTTCACTTAAGGGCAAGAGGATACCACAAAGTGGTATATTCTAAGTAAATCTGTGAATACTGTTTTATCCCTATTTAATATTAATTTCGATCACACCATCTCATCTACAGTTGTTTTAATGTCAGAACTAAGCTCATCAGAGTGTTAGATGTAGACATATACACAGTGGTAGATCATTAACGTAGATGGAAAACAATAGAGGTCCCAGGATAGGTCCCTGAGGTGCTCCCAAAGTAATATCTTGTGGGGCAGAGTAAGCTTCATTATATTTAACCCTTACTGTTGTGTTATCCATAAAAGCCACGCTGTTAGATTGAGAATATCACCTCTTATACCTATATTTTCCAATTTACTAAATAAGATAGAATCGTTTACAGAGTCAAAGGATTTAGATAGACACAATATATTTTCCTTTATCCTCCTCACTATAAATAAAATCAAATAACTTAGTAGATGCACTTTCTACTGATCTTCCACTTCTAAAACCATGTTGGCTGTCTGTTAATATACTGGCCTCTTTCTAAGTAATCTGTGATCCTGTTGCAAATAATTTTTTCTATAATTTTAGTGATATTTGCCTGTAATTTTCAATGTCATCTTTCTGGCCTTCTTTATGAATAGGTATTACTATGATAATTTTAAGTTCCTCAGAAAAATAACCTTCTATGACCATTTTATTTACTAAATATAATAAGATGTTAATGATATTGTTTGAGATATTTTTATGACTTGTGCTGTTAAACCATCCAGTCCTACTGATTTCTTATTCTCTATTAAAACATAATATTTCAATCACAAACTCCTCTATAAAGCCCTTATTTTAATATAATCAAGGTAACTAGACTGCAACCAACAGCTACTCCCCAGGCTATGTGCCCCGCCGAGCGCTGAATAGTTTTTTTTTCGATTGCAACAGACACTGGAACGCTAGATGGCGCCTGCGCCTGCCTGCATGGAATGCTATACATATCAGTACATTTTTAGAAACCTATTTCTAGACTCGTTTCACTCCTAAATTATTATTGAGTATCTCTCAACCATTTGGATATGATTTTTTTTGTTGAAATAATGCCATTTGCAGTGTATTTTGAAAAAATTACTACAGTCACCATTATAGATTTTAAGAAAAAAAATTGCAAGCGCTAGTTACGAGATATCCGTGTGATGTTTCTGAATCATTTTCACTTTCTAAAAATGTACAGGGTGGCCAAAAATGATTTTTCAATTTAGAGCTTCTTGAATTGTATCATCAATTTTTTGTAGCAGTAGTAAGTTCATTCCAAAGAAGAAACATAGAAATGTGTATCAATCAATATGGGCAGCATCAATATTACAATTTCGTCTGTTCAATTATCTGAAGAAACCTCGAATTTTTTAAGTTTATTCGTGAATTTCGTACTTATTGCTAAATAAATCGAAAATGGCTATAATTATAGTCTATTTATTAGAACCAATACTGCTAGCTTCCTATATGTCTCCCTTACAGTAAAATTTGGCCAAAACTGAGGGTACGGGAACCTTCTATTCATGCGCCAAACTTTTGGCGGCCTGTTTTCATGGTTGACGTATGCGTATTATCAAATTACAGACATACTCCGCTGTGTCATACATTATTAAAAGTTCATCAGCTTGTAATGCGCATCTGAAGATGTGGACCTTCCAGTAGAGTATTTAGTTACAGTTACAAATAGTTTTATGCTATAACGAAAATTCTAAAATTTTTATTAATTTTATAGTCGACCAAAATGATAATACGCATCCTGATTTAATCATGTCAGGTATCAGTGTATGCGCATAAGTTATTGAGTACTTTCGGAGTCTTGGCCTAACAAAATATTCTGAACTAGCAGTATTGGTTCTAATAAGTATATGATTTAAAGAGGTTCCGAACATCAAAAGTTTGTAGAATCTCTTGCAATACATTCCCCTCAACCCGTTTTCGAGGGTGAGAAATGCGATGGTGATGATTTCGAGTTCTGAAGCCGTTGCGTACTGGTTCTAAGGTTTTCGCGAAGCTGATGACGATCCATAGTTAGGATTCCGGGTTCTCTTCCGTGTTGATAGTTTTGAATACTTGACGTTTCGACCATCTTGTCGTGGTCTTCTTCTGAAGCGAAGTGAGCTCTGTTGGCCTGAGCTCCTCTGTTTATATGCATCGTCAGGAGGCGTGGCTTGGTTCCAGTGATGTCGCATGGTAAGTGGACCGGAACATTGATTTCCATGTCAACGATAACTGTAGTCCGGCGTCACGGTTGAAATTATTTTGTTTTTTGTGTATTTCGATGGCTTCTGTGTATCTTCTGGGCGAGGAGTGTCTCGTGCTCGCCAATCTTTTGGTCTCGTCAAATTTTATCCAGTGGCCGGTTTCCTTTGAGTGTTCCGCAACTGCAAACTTAGTGATGATTTCCTTCTTTGTGTGCCTGATGTGTTCTTTAAGCTTGGTATTAATATGTCTCTTGGTCTCTCCTATGTAAACTTCTCTACACCAATATACAAGATTGTATGGACAGGATTGGAAGAGTGCTAGCAAAGAAGAACATCAAAGTGATCTACAACGCAAAGCAAAAAATCGGACAACAATTTCCGTACTTTTTAGTACGAGCCCCCAGAAGAGCTCGACTCATCAGGAGTTTATAGCATTCCATGTTCGTGTGGAGAATTTTACATAGGAGAGACCAAGAGACATATTAATACCAGGCTTGAAGTTTCTCTCACCCTCAAAAAACAGTGGAGGGAAATATATTGCAAAAGATTCTACAAAGTTTTGACGTCTTGGCCTTTTTTATATCTCGTTAAAATGGACTAATAAGATGTTTTTTCTCGATAATTTTGTCATGTAATGTGCAATAGAATTTACTGTATTGTATGCAAAAAATGTGCTCTTTCAAATTACATTTTTAAAAATAGAGGTTCCCATTTAAAAAAATTGCCGATGGCATATTTTAAAAAAATATTTGTAGAAAAAAATTAAGTACTTACATAAAAAAATTAAAAATGTATTTAAAACTCGATGTATCCGAGCGAATTTTTATTACTTGCTTTGAAAGGGTAAAGGATTTTAAGGAATTTATTCCAACGTTTACACGCTAACCGTATATGTAAAATGAAGATTCTCAATTCAAAACATGGTTTTTATCTGCGTATATATTATTTAATTAGTATCAATTACGCGTACTGCACTCGCACCACGGCTCCCTGATTTAATTTTCAGAATCCCGAGGGCAAATACAGGTGTTTAGAATAGAAAACCACTGAACAAATGAAGACACGCTAGTAGGTATCGATGACGTACAGAAGCCACTTGGCCAAACAATTCATTTGTTTATTCAGCACAGTATCAGTAGGGAGTATCTTGATCAGCCAGGCGGATAACCCGGCATGTGCTGGTGCTTGCTAGCGGCGATTTGTCTGCACACCTTTGGATGTTCTATTAAACATTACGTGTATCAAAACTCTGATTTTACTACTCTGTTGCAAAAAAAATACATTTTTTTCGGTTAATCCCAAGAATTCTTTCAACACTTAAGGGACAAAGAAAATTTTGATGTTTATTTTAATCTCCCAGCTAACTGTTGTCTCTTTTAAGCTGTAACACGTGCCTTTGCGATATTTAACGCCACAAATTAAGCCGCATTCATTTGGCAGGCATAGTACTTTGGTTAAGTAATACATTCTATAATACAGGGTGGGACAATAACTCGAGTTCTATGTTCCATGATGGCTATAAACATTTAAAGAAAATACGATTAGATAAAAAAATCTATAACCGGAATTATTTTCGAACAATCAGGGTTAAGTGCAATTTTTAAAATATACAGGGTTATTCATTATAAGTTGCCCACCTCTTATCATCGTTATTATTCCCTATAGAAAAAAAAGATTTTAAGTAAACGTTGTGTGGTTATGGCTGAATTTTGTTAAAATGCTATCAAAAATACATTAGCGTTCCTATTTCATTTGATACAAAAAATAATATATTTTTTTAACGGGATACTCCGTACATTATTACGTTTTTGGAATGATCCTTTTTTCCTGATTTCAAAAATATACCATATGTTACCCCTACCATATACCGTTTTTGAATTATTAAACGTCGAATATCTCAGTTCAACTAGTTACTGTAACTATGGAAAAGTCAACGTTATTAAAGTGAGCTATGAAAATTAAAAAAACACGCTTTAATAGCAAACCGAACTAAAAAGTAAAAAATAATGTTTAAATATTATTGACAAAAATAATGCATTTTATTGTAAAAAGCGTGGGGTGCTTGATATCAATTTTTATAAATATTTTATTGGTAGCTATTGATAATATTAGCAGCGGCGCCTCAGACAAAATATCGACAATAGATTAGTCATTTTTTTATTTTATTTTATCCTGATGATCCTGGTGAGGACATTAGGACAAAGTTATCAAATTATTGTATTGTCATCGGTCGTTGATAAGTGTGCAAAGTTTCAGTTTAATTTGACGTTTTGAAGTGGGTGAGAATCACGTTCAAAGATTCCGTTACATACAAACAAACATACAGGTGAAGCCAATACAAAGCGTGTAATGATAACTATTATGTTTGATAAGTCAACTTTAATGAAATAATCAAAAGACAAAGTCCAAATATTTATACAAAATAGATAACAAAATTTATTTAGGAAATTTAAATATAAATAAATGATAACTCATAAAAGTGTCCACCATTATTGTCAAAGCATAATTGCACCGCTTCACTATTTACATTCAGTTTGCTCATTTCAAGTCGAATCCTGTCTTTAATGACTTGAATACTATTATTATTATTGACAATGTCTTTTAGAAATCTCCCAAAAAACTCAATCCATAGGGGTCAAATCCAGACTGTTAGGTGGTCATTTAATTGTTCCATTATTCCCTATCCATATTGGGATTATTCAAATGATCTCGAACGGGTCGGATACTATGCGGAGTTGCCCCATCTTGCATCCAAATTATATCAAGTTCGGCTTTCGGAAAACTCTGCAAAAGAATATTTTCTGCTTATGGGATAATTATTTCCAGATAGGTAACTCCAGTTAAAGTATAATCATAAAATATAGGCTCAACGGTTCTCTTTCTGAAAATTTCACACCAAACGTTAACAGTTTTTCTTCCTTACTTTTATATTTGTTTTATTAATCTTTTCCCGTTGTGCTTGTTTTCCCATGACCTTCAATTTTTCCTATTAAAAACACCTGCTGTAGAAAAGGATGATTCATCAGTCCATAATATTTTAGTAAAAATATCGGGATCTTCATCCAACTTTTGAATCATCTGGCGGCAAAAGTTTCTTTTATGAGCCTCTGTTAAAACTTGTACGGGTAAAATTTTATATGGTCTGTAGTTATTATACGTACGCTGGATTTTGGAATAACTTTTACCTGACTTTTAATTGACCGACTGCATTGTTTATACTACATTCAGTATTTTCTAAAAATAATACAATATTTCAAAAAGGTCTATTCGCGAATAAATGTGGATGGGCTTACCTTCGAAATGAAGCAGTATATCTAGCTGTCCTTCCTGGTTTGCTTGAACTACACACTTTTTCCACTAAAACTGGAGGTACTATTCACGTCTCGGTAAATATTTTCGAACGTATTTTTTGATGGGGTTGAACGATTTGGATACAACACCCTATATGCTCTTTTTTCTGCACGTTTATTTTTGTTATTTTGTATCTTACAAGTAAATATTTGGACTTTTTCTTGCTCACTATAAACAATTTTAATTATTTCATTTATCAAACATGGTGGTTGTCATTTTCATAGCTCACTTTAATAATGTTAACTTTTCCATATTTACAATAACTAGTTGAACTAAGATATTCGATGTTTAATAACTCAAAAACGGTATATGGTAGGCGTAACATATGGTATATTTTTGAAATCAGGAAAAAAAGGATCGTTCCAAAAATTTAGTAATATTCAGGGTATCTCAAAAAAATATATTATATTTTGTATTCCATGAAATCTGCACGCCACTGTACTTTTGCTAGCATTTTAACGAAATTCAGTTATAACCACCCAACTTTTATTTAAAACTTTTTTTTCTATAGGCAATAATAACGATGATAAGGGGTGGGTAATTTATAATTATTAATAACCCTGCATAATATCCGATTTGGTGATATTCACGAAGTAATGGTAATAAGTCAATCACAAGTAGAGGAGTATTAGGCTGGGGCCGTTACCTTTTTGAGATGAAAAAATTAATAGCAGGCAACGACCGGCTGGAATATATAGTTGAGGTCATAAAAAATGAAAAAAAAACTTTGGAACTTGAGCTGAAGGGAAGTAGTGAAATAGGGTGCTATTTAAGGGATGAAAAGCGTTTTTCGTGATTTGTGGCGAAACGTGACCTCCTAGAGAAAAGCGATTCATACAAAAGTTGTAGATAATAAAAAAATCTATATATTTTTCGACATAACCTCAAAGTTTGCGAGAAAATGACGAAAAACCGATTTTTCTGTTATTATTTTTTTTCTCGCGTGAAAATTATTTAATTTAAATGAAACTTTGTGAAGGTACGTAATTGTTTGCATATAATAAGCATGAATTTGTTCAATTATGGGAAATAAATATTTTTCGAGATTTTACCATTTTTCCGAAAAAACACCCCTATCTTCGGCGAACAACTTTATTGATTTTTTTTTGGATTTTGATGTTCTATTAGTGCTCATTTTTTCGTCGAGATGTCTACTTTCAAATGATATGTCGATGTTAGTGATTTATTGTCATTTAGCAGCTTAAAACTAAGAAAAACCGAAAAAAAAATTTTTCGAAACTCGAATTTGTCGATTTTTTTCATTATTTTCAAGTTTTTAGCATATTTATGTTAATAATTCATAACATTTTAATGAAAAAACTTACTTTGGTATAAAATAAATAAAGTTGAATGAATTTCATCACGGAAAGGCAGGGAAAAAAACATGAAACTTAACATTTACATGGAAATCAATAGTACTTTATTAATTTTCATAAGCTACAGTTAAGTTTCGAAAACTTTATATGCATATTAAATTATTCTAAATACATATGATAAAATACAACATACAATTTATTTATATTGGCTACGAATTCTTTACTTTATTTACAAATATTTACTTTATTAATATTGGTTGTGTATAGCTTATAAGAAGAAAAATCAATAAAATAATTGTGAAAATCTAATCAATTTTAGGCCTTTTTCGTTGTGGTTCGTTTTCCTCATCGATCAAACTCTCAAATTCTATATTATCTTCAAAATCATTGGCATTTTCAGGCTCTTCAATTTCGATGTCATTATTCTTTGCTGGCTCTTCATCAATATTTTCAGAATCTAGAAATACTTCTCTGTCTCTATTTGAACAGTTCTCCGTGCATGTATTGCATAGATTGGTACATTTTACGTCGTGTTTTCGGCAGCTATACGTTTGATTATTGCATCCACTTTCACAAGTACAGCTAACGCTTTTTAACAACTTTCCGGGAATCAAGTCGGAACTGTCAGAGATGTATTTCGGCACGAGTCTTCCTACATTTTCGTTCCAGCCTCAGTCCTTTGCTTTTTTGTTGTCCTGATCGTTGTCAAAATTACCTAACCAAGCTTGCAATTGGTAATAGACTCTGTAGGAGTGTTGTGCAGTTGTTTCTTCAGTTGGAGGGAGTTTTTTCAATTTAAAAGTGGATTTGTTTGTAGCTTGCTGATACAGCTCAATTCGTAATTATTTTAATGAGTTGTAAATTTTCTTACTTTTGTAAATACTAGCTGTACGTTGAGATCCATTTTTTGCTATGGTTATGTGGTCTGCATCTTTTTGATAATAAACACTGGCTAGGTTTAATAAATTTTTATTGTCCAATATTGTTTTTTTCCCTTTTCCAGCAAAACTTGAAGTTGTATCACACCCAGAGAAAGCATGAAGAAACGCTATTAGACTTTTTTTAATAATTTTTTTTTTTTTTTGAATACGTAACAATATTTTTTTTGTTTGTATTCAATTTTAGCGTGGTTTCCAATAACTAAATTCATTCAACTTTAGTTATTTTACACCAAAGTAAGTTTTTTCATTAAAATATTATGAATTATTAACATAAATATGCTAAAAAATTGAAAATAATGAAAAAAATCGAAATATTCGAGATTCGAAATTTTTTTTTTCGGTTTTTCTTAATTTTAAGCTGCTAAATGACAATAAATCACTAACATCGACGTACCATTTGAAAGTAGACATCTCGACGAAAAAAATGAGCACTAGTAGAACATCAAAATCCAAAAAAAAATCAATAAAGTTGTTCGACGAAGATAGGGGTGTTTTTTCGGAAAAAATGGTGAAATCTCGAAAAATATTTATTTCCCATAATTGAAAAAATTCATGCTTATTATATACAAACAACTACGTACTTTCACAAAGTTTCATTTAAATTAAATAATTTTCACGCGAGAAAGAGAATAAAAATAGAAAAATCGGTTTTTCGTCATTTTCTCGCAAACTTTGAGGTTATGTTGAAAAATATATAGAAAAAAATTTTTAGTTTTTTTTATTATCTACAACTTTTCTATGAAACACTTTTCTCTAGGAGGTCACGTTTCGCCACAAATCAATCACAACCCCTTAAATAGCACCCGATTTCACTACTTCCCTTCATCTCAAGTTCCAAAGTTTTTTGTTTCATTGTTTATGACCTCAACTATATATTCCAGCCGGCCGTTGCCTGCTATTAATTTTTTTTTCAGCATTAAAAATCCGTAACGGCCCCAGCCTATATTAGTCAAAGAGATACAAATAATATTCAGTTTTAAGAATTACCGGATCCTCCGCCATTTTTTAGAAACAACGTCTATTCAAATCCACTATTCGATCGAGCATCTAGAATCGAGATGCTGTCGACTGCAACTATGTATATTTCGGAGTTGGTACGGATATAATACTTGTTGACCACACGTTCTGAGATTTCAGTTAATTATAATATCACGCCATTTTCAAATTTATAGAGAACAGCAAGGGTGTTTTATCTACAAGTGGTTTATAATATAAATTTTTGATTGTCATCTTAATTATTAATTGTTAAAAACTTCACGCACTGTGGTCCAAAAGTGACACCTTAAGCAACAATCGATTGTTAAATATGTCACCTTCCTACTTTTGTATGTTGAAGAATTAGAAATGACATTTTCTGACAAAATGTAAAATTACACATTACTATAAAACGCTTGGAGAAAAGATCTTATGTGAAATATGTTAATAAATATAATCCAAATTGAAAGCTCTAACAGATGCCGAACTTGATGATATGATTTGGATGCAGGATGGGGCAACCGCGCTTAGTATCCTACCCATTCGAGATCATTTGAATAATGTATTTCCAATAGGGATAGGTAATACTGGAACAATTAAATGGCCACCGGAACACAACACAACAGTCCGGATTTCACCCCTTTGGGTTCATTTATTTTTTGGGGGAGGGGGGTTCTAAAACACACTATCAATTCAAGTCATTAAATACAGGATTCTACTTGAAATAAACAATCTGAATGAAGCCATTTCCGATGCAATTATAAATATAAGAAGACGTTATCAATTAATAATGGTGGACACGTCGAACATCTTTTATGAGTTGTCATTAATTTTGTATAAATATTTGGATTTTTTCTTCCTCACTGTAAACCATTTTGATTATGTCATTAAAGAAATGTCACTTATCAAACACAATAGTTGTCATTTTCAGAGCTCACTTTAATAATGTTAACTTTTCTATATTTACAGTGACTAGTTGAACTAAAATATTCGACGTTTAATAATTCAAAAACGGTATATGGTAGGGGTAACATATGGTATATTTTTGAAATCAGGAAAAAAAGGATCATTGCAAAAATTTAATAATATACAGGGTATCCCATTAAATATATATATAATTTGTTTGTATTCTCTGAAATCTGCACGCCACTGTACTTTTCAACCACACAACTTTTATTTAAAACTTCTTTTTCTATAAGGAATAATAATGATAAGGTGTGGGTAATTTATAATGAATAACTCTGTAACATTTATTAATGTAATCAGTATATGCATACAGCTGCGTAGAGCATTTGAGAAAGAAAACTGAAAAAGAGATAAAATAGACTATAGAAAGGCTGTAAAAAATACACTTCAAATTTCACACTTAATCTCCGATAGATCTCTTTCAATCAGCAGTTATAAATAAAAAAAAAAACATTTAAGAGAAAAGGCAAAAATATTTATCGTAATGCATAATATTATGATGTTAAAAATGAAAGTGCAGAGCGCAAATTTTATATGAAAAGAAACGTATAAAAGACGTCAATATTCGGTACGCTTTTATATTTAATAATAATAATAACAATAATAACTTTATTTTTAACCCAATTTTACAATATTATTTTTACAGTTATTCTTTATTGTATAAATGCACAGCTTTTTACAGAATAATTTGTAATTATTTATTGCTTTTATGTATTCGGGAATAATATTATATATATTTGGACCCGTGACGCCAAGAGATTTTTTGTACAAATTAGAATTTGGTCTAGGTGTAAAAAGCGCATTGCGTTAATTTTGCCTTGTATTGTGTATGTGGTTTGTTAGTACTCTTAGTTCCCTATTTCTGTAGATAAATTTTGCTACATTAAGGGTATATAATCCATTTAAATTGAAGACATTACTATCTAGAAAAAGTTGTTCTGTCAAATATCTTCGATTTTTCCACAGCATTACTTTAAGTATCCATTTTTGTGTTATTTTTATATTTTTCAATTGGCTGTTATATGTCCCACCCCATATTATAATACCGTAGGTAAGTATGGATTCTACCAACGATTTATATGTCATTTTAAAAATATTAATTGGAAGAATGTTGCGAAGCTTATAGAATACATGGACAAGTTTTCTTAGTCTTGTATTAAGATACTCGGTATGGTAATTCCATCTCATTGTCTCGTTTATTATAAGACCCAGATATTTAATGTTTGTAGTATTCCCATTACATTCTCGCACGTGCAGTTTATTAAGTCACATTTTTCGTGGAATTTTAAATAGTCAATTTTCGGTTGTAGTCTTGAACTATTGCTGAAAGTAATGAACTTTGTTTTTGCATAATTGAGACTTAACAAATTATTGTCCATCCAGCATTTAATTTTATACAGTCCCTTTTCGCTTTTTTTGGTGACCTCAGACCAGTCTGTACCGTGGAATGTTAGAGCAGTATCATCAGCATATGCGATATCTCCACTTATATTTAATTTCAGCATGTCATTTATGTACAAAAGGAATAATTGCGGACCTAAAACTGTTCCTTGTGGAACACCATATGTCACATTTTCTGGACTAAATGTTTTATTAATTTTTAATTAATTTAGAATCATAATATTAATAATATTATGAATGGACACCGCAGCCTAACAAGATACATATTTTTCCTGTTTGGTACATTTCAATAGAAGCTTGTTTTTAAAACTATGGATAATTCTTAATTATAAATTTTGATGATTTCAAAATACTTTGAGTCACTTTTAACACAGGGTTATGTTGAATACTTAAAACAATAGATGCCAGTAAGTTATGCAAATTTTAGATCTTTTGTAAAATTGAAAAAATTCATATGGGCTTTTTTGCGTTAACAGAAACAGATAATTGGGTAGGATATGAAATGTAGATGTTTTTACAGGTTTAATATAAGCAACATTCTTTTTATTTTGACTAAGAACCAAATCGAGACATTGTCGATTGCGTAACGATCGGTAATCGTCAACGCCAAAGTCATTCCTTTTAGTACTTTTTAACTTCCTGTTTTTAATGCCGATAAAATTGACTCCTTTGACTATAATGAATGGTAATGGGGAACATTCTTTTTTTTATCCGCCAGAGTGCACCATCAGCTGTACTCGGGTGTTTGTCCGTCAATGTCAATACTAAAAAATATGTCTTTGGATAAATAAAGTTAATAATTAGGATGTGAAATGAAAACTTGTTGCTGTGTACCAAAGTGCTCTAACACAGTAAGACATTTATTTCCTAAAAATGACCGTTTCCGACAAACTATTTAAAGGTTATATGTGATACAAGTTGAGAATGACATTTAACCGAGCACGCATAGCGTTATCTATTGGATATATTAGGAACTGGCTTGTATTGTTCCTCTTTCTTTTTATCAATTTGGCTCATTTCAACGAATAAGAGATTGGGAAACTCTCAGAAATTGGGAAATTTAAACAATTTAAAAGTTATAATATAACTTTGAATTGTTGTTTAATGCCATTTTCAATTTGTATCATATATTATATGATACAAATTGAGAATGACATTAAACGAGTACGCATAGCGTCATCTGTTGGATATATTAGGAACTGGCTTGGATTGTTCGCCACTAATAGCTAAGTTTTTTGAATTTGCTGAGGCGGTTCTGTCAGGTTGTCATTCTATGTTTATTGTGTTCAGATAAGACGCCAAAAATTAAACTTTCTGATAAATCTCTACAACTTCTGTGACTAATATTTCTAGCTCCTGACATGTATTTTCGTATGTTTGATTTAACCTAGGTAGGAACATTTTCATGCACAGCAAATATTTTTACAGTGAAAAATACAATTTATTTACTATAATTTAATTATCGCAAGTCTTTTTCTATATGTACTTCACCTGCGGTTAACTGTTCGACCGTCGAGGCGCTATTGTCGATTCAGCATCGACACAAGGATTAATTTAATAAGCAATGCGAGAAGCCACTCAAGTATGATTCCGACGTTCAAGTGAAGCCCTCTAAAAATTTAATCAATAATTAAATGTAGCAGTCTTTATTGACGACTCTTGCTTGCACCATCTACATAAATATATTGCCAGCGAATACCAGATTTTTCGTCTAATTATAATTATTGGGAATTCCAGATATGAAAATGCAAATCTAATCATAATCATCTTTATTTACCATTTCGGGTACAAAAGATGTAATTATGGCAAGTCAGTGTACAGAAAAATAAAACCTAACTACCTACGTTATAAATATAAAGATCAAAACATGTTTACATTAAATTAAATAAACTGTTATTTATTTACATACCGGTATTAAGAGAAACTTAGGTAATATAGCCTAAAAAGACTCAAAAACAAGTTTCACAAACTTACGAGAAGATAAACAATCTACATTATAAAAATACAATAAAAGGACAAAAGTACAAATCTCACAAATTATGGCCCATAAAAAATTCAACAATTGCATAATAATCCACAGGTGAGATGGCAAAGGAAAATGCATTTTTTCGAAAAATTCCTCAGTGCATTTTGTGAACGTGATAATTAGGAGAAAAAAAATAGTGGGAATTAGATGTATATGTTTTGGAAAGCTTGGAAACTGTTGAAAAAAGGGTATGAAAGTGCGGAAAACAGGTTTTTTCACGTTTTTGATGTGAAAGAAAAAAAAATTTTTATACAAAAAATACTACGAAATAGCTCGTAAAAAGACAAAAAAAAAATGAGTTTTTGACAATTGAAATCGGTCAATAAATTTTTGTAAAAAATTAAAAACCGCTAAATATGGCAATTTATTGCCATTTAATTAAGGGGACTGTAATTATCGTAGGAAGTTGTTTCGGAGCTTAAATTGTTGGTGCCTACCTACTCTAAAAATTTCATGCAAAAATATTAATAACTTTTAGCGGAAATAGCGAAAATGTGAAAAAAGGTGTTTCCGAAAAACGGTGTGGAAATGGTCAAAAATGGTCATAGAACAATTTCTCAAAAAGCTATTTGTTCCTTATGAAATTCTCTACAACCCTATTATCTTTAAATTTTCGTAAGGGTTCGTTCAGTACCTTAAAAACGCATTTGAAAATCGGGCTATTTCTGAGTTTTTGACGTTCGGGCGCTCGAACGGTGGGGAAGTGACGCGTGGTGGGGGAAGTTTCTCCCGCAGCCGGACTTGAATGATCGCGTTTCTTTCGGTAAACAATTTTGAACGTATTTTCTGATCGTGTTGGGCGATTTGAATACAACACCCTGTATGCTCTTTTTGCTGCATGTTTATTTTTATTATTTTGTATACCTATAACAGGTAAATATTCGGACTTTTTCTTCCTCACGTAAACCATTTTGATTATTTTTTTAAAGAAATGTCACTTATAAAACATAATAGTTGTCATTCTCATAGCTCACTTTAATAATGTTAACTTTTCCATATATTTACAGTAACTTTAACTAAGATATTCGACGTTTAATCAAAAACGGTATATGGCAGGGGTAACATATATTTTTGATATCAGGAAAAAAGGATCATTCCAAAAATTTAATAATATACAGGGTATTCATTTCAAGAAAATATTGTTTTTATGTATCCCCTGAAATATGTACGCTACTGTACTTTTGATAGCATTTTAATAAATTTCAGTTATAACTACACAACTTTTATACATGATGATGTATGTATATGTATTTTTCGATAAATAAATTCTATTGTATTCTATTATTTATTAAATGCAATAGGCTCCCATTTAATTAAAACTTGAAAGTTGTTCATCTATAAAACAATTCAAAGCGATCGACGATAGTTAAGGTGGGTATTTATTACTAACTTTAGTAGATTTAAAAGTCCCACCGCCATTTACGGTGAACATTTTACAGGGGTATTTGATTACTGCAGATTACATAAAATTAGATGTTGTGGTGGATAAGAGGATCCGAGGCACACGCCGGCGTTACGCTGTTTAGTACCAGTTTAGATGCTCATCTAATACAAATAATCATCCCCTTATATGCATTACTCGATTATTATCTGCTTTCATATTTGCTGTCAGATTTAAGTACTTGAGAAAATTAAATATTTGACGATGTATTTAATGCATAATCTGTTGAGGATATTCTCAGTAGATATGATGAGGTGAATTGGTTAAGTTGTAACAATACGATAACATTTTATTTGAAACATGTTGTAATTAACCTGTCATTTTAACATCATTGAGCTTTTGTCTGTTTAATACTTTTCTTTTATATTTTTATGTGATTTGCTACTGTCTCGCCGAGATACATGAAACTAGGCGCATCAAAACAGAAAAAGCGCTATAGTTTTTTTTTCTTCTTTAGATAGCTCGATAAGGTGCTAATGCCAAAAGTGCATACATAATTATTGATAATGTATGAATGCATGTAATATTTAAGATGCACGAACGATATTTATTAGAATACATCTCGAAGAAGAAATATGCAGCTTGGTTTATTTAATATTCGATTTAGATAATTTGTTTTTTTAACTGTAGATCTTTGAAAAGCGCATCTTTGTGTTATATTAAATTTTACAAAAGATAATAGCGTGGCCTACTATAATTTTTTTTCGGGTCAGAAGATGATGAAATTTTATTAGCGATTTTTTAATTTCAAATGTAAGTGCACCACTGGATTCAGCAACCCCCCAAATGTGTTTGAACCAAATTTCGTTGAAAAAGTCGTTTTTTTGGATTTTTCCTAAGAGAAAATCGCCGTTGACACTTCTTTTTCTGACAGAATATTTCTATTTTGACGATCATGTTGGTCTAACTGATAGTTGTCAATACTATCTTGTTCTTCTAGATAATTGTTAGTTGTTCGTTGAAATGTTCCATCCATCGGTCAAGTATAGATTTTGTGTCGAGAATGTTATCACGACCTTAAATTTCTTTCACAAATATGGACCAATAATCTTCAAACTGTATCGTCAGCTGTTATTATTGATAACAGACCCACACAGCTTATTAACAGAAATAATCTTTGGGACTTTATAAGAAAATCTATTACCGACAATTTTACATTACGGATCGTCTGTATACACCTTGTGCCAGGCCATAGTCAGTTTTAATTACAAAATAAAACAATATCGTATAGGTTGCATGTAGAATATTCCCACCCTATAATGTGTACTTCCTATTAAATAAAAAATAAAGGGATTATTTTTCGTGAAACGACTTTACTTATAGATATTGGATTTCAAAAGCGTTGTTTAGTATTGGAAGTATCAATTTTCAAATTGCTACGAGATACACACATGTACCTAGCTCGAAGGAGCGTCTTTACATTCTGTATTATTCACGCGGGGAATGCCATTGTGTTTTATTTTATTTCGAATAAAATACAACTTGATTTCGTTGACGTTAGCCTAGACCAATCAATAGAACCCCGCATTACACCCTTATTTGGGATAAAGGATGCGGACTGTACTTCCATTGGTTGCTATGGTTCTGAAATAGGGGCTGAAGCCCCGCCTCGGACGATTAATTAAACAAGGGTGACAGTACACCTCTCTAGGATCCCGGAATAACAATAAATTTCATTCTTAAGATACGATGTTTACGAAAAAGGTATTTTTGTGAAATAATATCAAATCCTTTCAAAAACTGTTAGATTCATTTCTAACAGTATTGATAAAATAGCCTACGAGGCCTATCATTCAACAGTGTTTGATATGCAGAGGACTATTCACTATATATTGACCCCCCTTTATTTCTGTTGTTATTGAAAATTGAAAAAAAAATTCGCATAAAATTTGTAGGATCTTACATATATTTTAATAAATCGTGATAAAAAAACAATATCATATATAGGTCACGTGATATGAAATAAATATGTGTTTTTTAAATGGAACACCCTATATATTATTGCATTTTCGAGAACTTTTTCACTTGATTTCAAATATATAATATTGTGTAGGTCTATCTTAAATACTTCTTGACATATTTGACATGCAAAATGCAAATGAGCTAATTTATTGCAAGAAGGGCGAGCTATCCTTGTCAAAACATAAGTGAAACAAAAATAACTCGGTAGGCCACGAAAATAATTATTTTATTGTTTATTCAATTTTGACATTTCAAACCGTCAATATTAACATTTATTTAATCAAAATGGGTTGTAATGAGGCTGAAAAGGTCGAAATATTTTCCTTTTATGTGAAAAATAATAAAAATAAGTGCGCTTCTTTGTTTATCGTCATGTAAATAGGACCCATAGTTTTTCAAGAAAACGACGTAACGTCACAGCAAACAAGGAAGAAGATCTAGATATATCGTTATATTTTGAAGGTAAAAAAATAATGTATTATAAAAATAGATCGATACGTTATTTTAATATTTCTTTTAGAACATTCGGTTAATAATTTATTAAATGCTTGTTGTGAAATGGAAAAAAGTTACTCCAACATTCAAAGAACTTTGAAAAAGCATCAATATAGGATAGGCCTTACAAAATATTACCCTTCCAAGAACTGAATGACGACCAAAAACGTAGAATATTGAAGTTTTGTAAGATGATGCTCCATGAATTAGATGAAAATCCTGATTTTTTTTAAAAGAAATTATGTGGACAGATGAGTCAAATTTTTCCACGGCGGGAGTTTTTAATAGAAAAAACAGACGTTCCTGGGGGAATAAAAACCAAAGACAGAATGGTCAAGCAAATAAAAAAATCGGGTAGAAAATCAATCCACGTTTGGTGCAGAATTTTTCAAAACAAAGTTGGGCCTATATTTTATGATTTCATTTTGACACGACAAACATACCACGACATAATTTTATCAGAGGTAGATTGTCCAATTCAAGAATTCCCTATGGAAGTATTGTCTAGAATGATTTGACATCAGGATGGAGCGAATTCACATAGCGTTTTAGAAGTTGGGGAACATTTAAATAATCAATTTCCCATTTGGATAGGCAATGCTGGGACCACTCGATGGCTACCAAATAGCCCTGTTTTGACGCCATTAAATAGCTCTTTATGGGGGTTTTTAAAAGACCAAGTCAATATTAATAATAAGCACAATCTTCAGGCCATTAAAGCAAAAATTCAAGAAGAAATGAACAATTTAAACAGAAACCTTAATAACGCTATTTGCAATAAGAAGACGCTATGAGATTTGCATTTAAAATAATGGTGGCCACTTTGAACAATTTCTTTAATTGATTACTTATTATGTAGCATTATTTTATTATAAAGAGTTTTCTCTTGTTTTGTTAAATCTGGTTTTTAATAAATTAAATATGAAATTAATTCAATATCATATTAATTATTTACACGTGATTATAGTTAGGTCGTATTTAATTTACATGTTGAAAATAGCCAGGGGCCGCTCTAGCTCTTTTGCCGCCCTGGGCAAAATCGAATTTTGCCCCCCTGGACGAAATCAAATTTTACCGCCCTAGGTGAAATGGAATTTTGCCGCCCCCCTCTCTGCACTATGAGCAAAATATAAATATTCTCTTTTTTTATGAGATACTTTCAGTCAATTACAAAGATTCTGATTATGACGGCCAAAATATATATTATTTTATCCGAGATTTTATCTGTGAACTAGAAGAGCAATGAAAATAGCACTTTTCATACGTGAAAGCGTTTTCAAATAATGTTAGCGTGCGTTAAAGATTTATCACATGCTATGCGAAATCAATAATTTCCAAACGTAATTAGTAGTGCGTAGTTAGTAGCACTTTGCAAAGCAGTCGTAGAACAAACTTTTTATTTTACTAGTGAATAAACAACTATTTACGGTTGTTGCTAAGGAGTTAATAATGACGGTTTGAAATGTCCAAATTGAATAAATAATAAAAATTATTTTCGTGGCCTACCTTGTTATTTTTGTTTCACTTGTGTTTTGACACGCATGGCTCGCTCTTCTTGCAATAAAGCAGCTCATTTACATTTTGAATGTCAAATATGTTAAGAAGTATTTAAGATATACCGATACAATATTATATATTTGAAATAAGAGGAAAGGGGCTTCTAGAAAATGCAATAATATATAGGGTGTTCCATTTAAAAAACATATATTTTTTTCGTGTTACGTGATCTATATATGATATTGTTTTTTTTGGATCACGTTTCAGTAAAATATAAGTAATGAAACTTTTTTTCTATTTTCGATAATAACAGAAATATACAGGGTGTCTCACCGGGAACTGAATCGATCGATATAGAGAAAAGTACGCATCAGAGAATTTTGAAAATTTAGACAATTACTAATGTCGGTGTGGCCAATCCAACTAAATAATTACAAGCAGCTGGCACTTCCGCTTATACCGGAAGTCGATACCAACTTGCAGCACATTTGTTACTCGATATCCACAAAAACGCAAAATTACACTAACACTGTAACATGCGTATTAATCGAATTGAAGATATGGCATGAACTAAAATAGCAGAGATAAGATCAATTTAAAATATGATTTCATTTTAATTCAATAATTGCTCAAAATTCCGCCCTCGAACCTCGACACATTTTTCGCACCTTCGGATTAGTTCCTCATGGGTAGCTCTTCTAATTGAATCCTGTGATATGTTTTGAAATGCATTTCTTACTCTTTGCATACAATCTTCAATGGTTGTTAATGGGCTCTCATAAACTTTAAGTTTAATAGTTCCCCAAATGAAATAATCCAGAACTGATAAATCGGACGAGCGAGGAGGCCATAAGAAGGTCCATTATTGGCAATCCTTTGATCATAAAAAGTTTTATTATTAATTAAATATGCGTTATGTGGGGGAGCACCGTCGTGCTGATAAAAAATGTTTCTATGTTCGGCGAGAGGTAAAGTTTCTAAATAGTTATTATTCAAATTTTGTAAGATATTCAGATATCTTTCACCTAAAAAAAAACAAAAATTTACATATACATATTAGCAGAAGAGAGAATTTAATTTACCGTTTAAATTTTCCTGATAAAACTGTAATGCCATCTATCGTTTCTTATGGCACAGTAAACATTGAGCTGCCAAATTTCCTGAAAGTTTCGCTCTCTGAACATATGAGGATCACTGCAATAATGCGAATTGTGTCTATTAAAAAGTCAATTTTTAGTAAATTTTGCTTCATCTGTCCATATAATATTTCCCAAATAAGAATCGTTACCCTCACACCTTATTAGAATAAACTCACAAAAAGTCTGTCTTCTTAGGAAATCTGTTTCTTTTAATCCTTGAACCATATGGAATGAAAACGGGTGAAACTTATGTTTTAATAAAATTCTGTGAATTGCATCTTTGCATAGTCCCGATTCCAGAGCAGCTTGTCTTAATGACATCCTTGGAAATACATGAAAATATCCCAGAATGACTATTTCGTCATCAACAATAGGCTTTCTTCTTTGCATTTTTGCCTTGACAGAGCCATATTTTTAAAATTTTCCAGTATGCGTTTTACAGCGATTGGTGACGGTTTCCGTTTTTCTGGGTATCGAGTAGCAAATGTGCTGCAAGTTCTTGATATTACTTTATCACATTCTGCATAAATAATAAACAAATTTAAAAAGTCTTCGTGGGTGTAATTTAAACGTGCTGGCATTTTTTGACATAAGATAATGACTGATTGTTTCTAATCATGGCTATTTTGATGAAATGATTACAACAATTCATGAATTTCTAATAAAATCGCAAATATTTCAAAAAGTTGTAACTTTAACCCCCATAATGCTAATATCAAAAAATGGGAATTCAATTTTACACAACTTGACGTAAAAAAATACAGGGTGTTCCATTTGACCTAAACAAGTTTTCGCGGTTTGAAGTTGACAAAATGTAACGCGAAAAACGGAACACTTGGTATGATATTATTGAATTTATTTCAGTTGTAGAACGTAGTTCTCCTTGTGTTCTTTTTATGTGACAAGAAGCAAATGAGGATCTTTTACACGAAGAAAGTTATAACGGTTCTTGCAGACCGTTGCACCTGTCAAATTTTCTATAAAATGTCAAATACCTCTGGGCTAGGTTTAGGTATAGGATATGCTACACATTTTCGACTCAGAATTTTATGCTCTTTTCGAAAACCCTAAAATATATAGGGTGTTCCATTTGAAATAAGCAAGTTGGTATCGACTTCCGGTATAAGCGGAAGTGCCAGCTGCTTGTAATTATTTTAGTTGGATTGGCCACGCCGACATTAGTAATTATCTAAATTTTCAAAATTTTCTGATGCGTACTTTTCTCTATATCGATCGATTCAGTTCCCGGTGAGACACCCTGTGAATAACCCTGTACGTACATGCTCTTTAATAATTTTATATTTTTTTATAATAATCACAGTTACTATTATGAGCGTTTGTGTAGGTTTCACATTGTGTGCATATGCATATAGTGATACATAAATATAATAATAACGTATTTCTAATTATAATTATAACAAAAAGAGGGGACAATAAGAACTAATAATTAAGTATTGTCAAAATCAGTAAACAAGTTTTTTTTATTTTATTAATTATGGCAACAATTTAAATGTGGGTAGCCATTCTTCTCAACAAAGACCGAACAATGTAATTTATTCCTGTCATTATTGGCCAATTAAATGAAAACTTGTAAATAGATTTCTTACTGGTATCATTTTATGTTAGAAAATCGAAACATTAAATCTTATACATTTCATCAATGCATGAATTACTTAGATGATCGACTACGTATTTTTCGCCTGTGAAGTTGAGGTACAGGTAAAAGCTAAATGGATTTATGCTAAAGTTACAAATGCTATTCTTAATTTAAAGACTGAGTACTCTGATGAAAGGGGATAATTTCGAGCAAATATTGGAGGAGGTTAACCAAAAATATATACATCGTATAAAAATAAATCGTTACAAATCTGAGGAAAATTGTATACTGCAATATAGTTAATTATTTGGACAGATCATTTTCTCATAAAGATAGAACAACACTACAAAGATTATACATATTCAATTAAAACGTGATTAAAAGTCACTTTACGTATGTGGAAATTCAATTCGCCCCACAAACAATCAAACAACTAGCAACAGATTGTTTAAAACCAAATTATTCTATCTACGACAGAGATATTGGGAGCGTTATGCCCGGCACAATCAGATTTTTCCATAGCTTACTACGGTTTTTAGTGCGCGATGGACGGTGGCGTTGGACGATGAAACAAATCCAATGCGATATTTTTAATACACCGATCAACTTACAAGATTTGGTCGGAAAATGCGGGGTTGCTGACAATGCTCACTCCTCAAATAAGAATGAAGAGCTTGAATATCAATTGGCAACATTGCGTGTGACTTAACTTGTAGCATGCACGCCGCGAAAACGGTGAAAGATAGGATGACAAAATTTCAGATAAGTAGTGTTGTAGAGCACGAAATTTAAATGTCAGTGGCTTGTTTAGGCAGGGATACGCCCACTTTTCGTAGAATTTTGCATCTGCCGAGTATTATGTGTAAATTTGAATAAAACATTTCAAATAATTAATGAATTAATGAAATTTTTTAAACAATTTTTTGATTTTTTTTTTTAAAGAAGTTCTTTTCCTAATTGTAAGTTAAAATTAGGGAAAATTAAATGTTGGAAAGTTGAAACATGGCGCTGCATCTGACGTAACTTCCACAAGTACTAAGAAATTTAAATACTACATTTGAATACTATACGCATGTTTCATCCACTATATTGGCATCATCTGGAGATGCTTAAAATTGATCTTTAAATCGATAACAACACTCGAATGTTCTACTCGACGCGGGTTTCGGCCACTATGCTGGCATCATTGGAGATGCTGAAAGCTGAGCTTTAATTTGAATAATACACTCGAACACTTTACTCGACGCGCGTTTCGCCCATCATGTTGGCATACTGTGGAGATAATAAATAATAAAAAATAAATAATAAACACCACAGAAATTAGACAACCCTCAATTCCAGAAGCTTGCGCGGAAGGGAGTTACATATTGAAAAACGCGGACATACAACCATTTCCTCCGGCAGTGCCGGAGTCGGGATTCGAACCCGGTGGCGCGATACCCTTATTATTAATCGCGATTGCCACCTCGCGCCTTAACCAACGCGGCTACCGGCCAGACAGTCAGCTGCTTAAAAGTGAGCTTTAATATGAACACTACACTACACTTCAATACTGTACTCGGCGCGCATTTCGCTCACAATGTTGACATCATCTGCAGATGCTAGAAACTGTGATTTAATATCAACAACATTCGAATGTTCTCCCGACGCGAGTTTCGCCCACCATACTGACACTACCTGGAGACGATGAAAACTGAACTATAATTTGAACAATACACTCGAACACACTACTCGATGCGCGTGTCGTCTATGACGTTGGCATCGTCTGAAAATGCTTAAAATTGAACTTTAACTTGATAGCAACACCCGAATGTTATACTGCACGCGGGTTTCGCCTACCATCACTGGAGATGATGAAGACTGAGCTTTAATTTTAACAACACACTCCAACACTCTATTCGACGTGCGTTTCGTCCATGATATTGGCATCATTTGGAGATGATCAAAATTGAGTTTTAATTTGAATACTCCACTCCACGCTTATTTCGCCAACCATGTAGGCAACACCTGGAGATGTTTAAAACCAAGCTTTAATATGAACACTATTTAATACTTTACTCGACGTACGTTTCGCTCACCAAGTTGGCATTATGTGGAGATGCTTAAAACTGAGCTTTAATTTGACAGCAACACCCGAATGTTTTCATAACATTGAAAAAGGAAACAGATTTTTGTTTCCTAAACGTCGGCAAAATATTGTATCCTTATTTTTGTTTAATTGAGTCGGTCATTGAAATAAAAGTTTTTATTTTATTTTCTTGCGTTTCTGTTTATTACCACCATCGTCAGAGAATTAAAATTTGTTACTTAAATACGAGTTTTTAATACAGATTTTTACATTGTCTTTACAAATCTGGTGTTGGATTGCAACTAACTGACCCGAAGTATTTACATCGTCGGTCGTCCGGAAATGTAGGTATTGCTTTTACTACTAGATACACAATATACTGTTCTACGCCTGTGACGTTTATGTCAAAGGAAGTCAAGGGCTATTTCTCCATTCGGATGTTGCTATCAGTTTAAAGCTCAGTTTTAAGCATCTCCAAATTATGCCAACCTGGTGAGCGAAACGAACGTTGAGTAGAGTATTCGAGAGCAGTGTTTGTAGAACTCAACTTTAACCATCTGCTGAGGATGCTAACATAGTAGACGAAACGTACGTCGAATAAAGTATTAGATAGCGTTCGTATTAGAACTCAATTTTAAATATCTCTAGGTGTTACCCACATGGTTGGCGAAATAAGCGTCGAGTGGATTATTCAAATGAAAACTTAATTTTAATCATTTCCAAATGATACCAATGTAGTGAACGAAACGCACTTCTAGTGGAGTGTTGGAGTGTATTGTTAAAATTAAAACTCAGTTTTTATCATCTCCAGTGATGTCAGCATGTTAGACGAAACCCACGTCGAGCAGAACATTCAGGTCGAATTAAGTTAAGTTTGAGTGTATTGTTCAAATTAAAGTTAATCTAAATAAGGCGATTAAGTAGTAGTGTAGTGTTCATATTAAAGTTCAGTTTTAAGCATCTCCAGATTATGCCTACATAGTTGGCGAAACGAGCGTCGAGTAGAGTTTTCGGATATAGTGATCAAATTGAAACTCACTTTTAATAGTTTCTAGGTGATGCCAACAAGGTGAGCGAAACGCGCATCATGTAGAGTGTTCGAGTGTATTATTCAAATTAAAGCTCAGTTTCAAGCACTTCCAGGTGATGCCAATATGGTAGACGAAACACACATCACATACAACATTTCATTTTGCCTAATTTTAACTTACAATATTAGGAAAAGAATTTAAATAAAATTTCAAAAATTCTTTAAAGTATTTAATTAATTCATTAAGTATTGAAATGTTTTATTCAGATTTACACATAATACTCGGCAGATGCAAAAATTCTAAGAGAAGTGGGCGTATGCCCTGCCTAAACAAGCCACTGATTTGAAATTTCGTGTTCTACAAAATTACTTATCTGAAGTTTTGTCCTATCTCTCACCCTGTTCGTGGAGTTCGTGCTAGAAGTTAAACCACACGCAATGTTGCCAATTGATCTTCAAGCTCTTCATTTTAATTTGAGGAGTGAGCATTGTCAGCAACTGCGCATTTTCTGCTCAAATTTCCTAAGTTAATCGGTGTATTAAAAATATCGCATTGGATTTGTTTCATCGCCTCTACACCACCACAGCACTGAAAACCGTAGTAGGCCATGGAAAAATCTGAATGCGGCTGGCATAACGCTTTTAATATCATTGTTGTAGATCTAACGTTTTGGTTTTAAAACAATCTGTTGCGAGTTGCTTGTGGTGTAAATTAAATTTTCTCATATGTAAAGTGACTTTTAACCACGTTTTAATGTGAACTTGTAATCTGTGTTGTGCTGTTCGTATCGGTTTGATGGTCACTAAACTTTTATTTGTTAATCAATTGTAAGTGCTGAGTAGACTCAGCTCATTCCAGTTTCGTAAAAGCTCGATTTCTTCGATATTTATGTTGGAAGGATTGTAATAATTAATTGAATATTTGCATGAACATTATTATTTATTTGCAACTTGTAATCAATTCTTCTTATGAAGTTAAAACGCCTCTCTAACCATTGAAGTGGGAAAAAATATCCAAAATAGTGATTTATGGCATGTAACTCAATACTATATTGTGTATCTAGTAGTAGAAGCAATACATTCTCGGACGACGCGACGATGTAAATTGTTGGCCGAGGGGTTAAGCCGAAGCCAACAAGCATTGAAGTCCGGGAATGTGCTTTTACTACGAGATACACATACTAGTTTTTCGGAAATCGCAGTCAATATTATTATAAATTAAGGGGTTTTTATAAATGCATAACATTTTTTCATTACCATCTAATTACCTATGAAATCGTTTCCTTGACAATCATTGTTTGTTTATTGTTGTGATAATAGGCAAAAATTCAGTACTCATTTCGTTTTAATTCTCGACGCAATTTCAGATTCCAAAATACGCTATTCTAGTATTTTCGTCCGTTGCTAAACAACCATCAGAAAACAGTCCGGTATAGTTTTTTCATCCTAAGCTAAATAACGTGTACCGTAGTAATAGTTATTTGTTTAACTAGGCAGCAAAATGGTAGTTTGACTGCCGCGGCTGATAATTCCTAGCCGAGCGTAGCGACGGCTAGGAACTCAGCCAAGGCAGTCAATCTATTTTGCTGCTGAGTTGAACATATAATTTTTTCGCCAATTGATTAAATTATTTTAAAATAATTAAATTATTACAGTTCTCGATCTCTTTATTTTTGTTGTAATAAATTCAATAGAAATTCATTAAAAATCGCAGTTGTTACTAGTTGGTTACCATGAAAACTAAGTGTCACTTTCCCTGCCTAGGCAGGGAAAATGAGCACTTTCCTGCCTAGACAGGGAAAGTGACACTTTGCTGATTGACATTAGTCAGCAAAGTTAGTACTTTGCTGTAAATCGGCGAAAAAAGTACATTCCCAGACTTCACTGCTTGTTGGCCTCGGTTTAACGCCTCGGCCAACAATTTACATCGTCATCCAGGATTGTATTGCTTTTACTATTAGATACAAAATATGCTATTCCGACACACTAATTCATTTTATTATTTTTTTGTAGATTTTGTGTAATTTTCAGAAGATGTACGTGGTAGACAAATCCCATAAAAAGAAGAAAAGAAAACGAACAGAACCCCACAATTAATGTTTAGGCTAAATTTAAAAACCACTTGTGCTAAAAATTTTGTGGATTTTTTACCGACTTTACTCTATATACTCTTGAAACTCATTCTATAATTCTTGTTTTTTGTTAACGCATATTGACAAACATGTCAACAAAAATAGACACGCGATCAAATTTCAAAACGTTTATTCAACTTTAGCAGTCCCTGAACTCAGAAGTGGCACTGACACGTCGATACGCCTTAATTCATTCGAAGTGATTTCAGTCCATGTAGTCGAAATTATTATTCGGGTATACTGTTAAGGCTGAGAGAGAAATTAACACAATTTGAGAATAAGTATCGGATTTCGAGACTTCCCGTGGTCCGATGGTCTAGGTGATACCATTATTGCGGTGTACCATCCTTATCCCACCCGCTAACCACCTGACTTTGACGAACATAATACAGGTCGTGTCAATGAGGTGTGTTCACAATCCGGGTGATCACCGAAGTGCACGTCCCGCGGGGTTAAAAATTGAATCATCTGCCTCGCTCATCGGAATGGTTGGTCGTTTACATGCAATTTTCTATAAGCGTTAAATATTTTTAGTTTATATTTCTAGCAATTTGAGTGAATCGCCCATGCACGCTTCTGGGATCTCAGTCATTAAATTAAAAACTATCATATTCTCTTATGTGTTGGTTTTATTAACCATCGTAAAAAAAATACAAATTAGATTCACAGTTCAAAAATCTCTTTTTTGTATAACACTGATTTTTATTTCTTGATAAGGTTTGGTTTATATTGATTTGATATTTTTGCCGAATGGATGATGCGAATCACTATAGTTGAATTTGTTTTAAACCTCTTTTGTAAAGTTTGGATCTTGTATTTTCATTTATATAAATGTGCACAATACAATGGAATAATTTTTAACAGTGAATTGATAACAGATAATAAAAATGAAAAATTTCACTGTGTTATAACATTAACAAAAATTTGATGTGTAACATTTTAAGAAAGTGGAGAATAAACGGTACGATTAGTAGAAATCCTGGATCAAAGAACAAATGATATCCTACTTAACAAGAAACTAACTATTAATATTTCGTTATTGCATCATTTCTATTTATAACTTATGTAAGTCTGTTTGGTATAGAATTAAATCCTTATACAATAATCATTAGTAATAATATTTTCCCATGCATTATTTACTGTTTCCAGTAATTCTTCGGCATTCCGTGGTCTCACATATTGCTTTTGGATACTTCTTACGAATAGTCCCCATACTTCTTCCACAGGGTTAAGATCTGGACTATGACTGGGGCAGTTAAGAACATTGATGTTGTTATCTTAAAACCAGTTAGTTACGGCATGAGCAGTATGAACGGAACAATTGTGTTGAAATATGAACTCATTATTAGAAAATAATTGTGACACAGAATTGCATAATATTGTTTAAAATCCTAATATACGTTTCACTATTAAATCGTTCCTCAATATGCCACAAAACACCAGGACCACGTGCCGATATCCAAGCCCACATATTGACGGAAAATCTACCACTTTTATCATTGTTAGATATATATTTCTCATCGAATCGAGTATTCGGAGGGCGGTAAACACGAATACGACCACTGTGTGTTGACTGGAAAGTTTTTTCGTCTGTAAAGATTACATTGTTCCAAAAATTTACATCATGCGCTAAAAATTCAAGCGCAAATCCTACTCGAGCTTCTTTATGTTCAGTTTTAAGTAAGTATTTCTGTGCTGCTGCATGACAGCGTAGCTCCGATTCTCTTACTTGCCGGCGACCAGTACTACTCGATCCAGGAAAATTCGTTTCTTCAGCAGCCTGAATAACTGAGTAAAATGGATTTTCTACTAAAGCATTTACCAATTGCAAATCTTGTTGTTGAGTTGATATCCTTCGTCGCCCTGATCCAGGATATCTACTAATCGTACCGTTTATTCTCCACTTTCTTAAAATGTTACACACCGAATTTTTGTCAATATTATAACGCAGTGCAATTTGTCTCATTGACCATCCATCTTCTGCTTTAGCAATAGCTCCAGATTTAACTAAATCGCTTATTTGAGGCATACTAGTTTTTTGCACACTTGCAATAAATTATGACAACTAATTGACAATGGCACAAAAATTAAAGTTATGTACCTACACAACTAGATTTTAGCAAAATACCGTTATAAGACTTGTCCTATTTTTTTTTTGCCCAAAACAAGTTTACCTCATTTCAACTTCTGTTCAACGATACTTTTCCATTGTCCATTCAATAATTCTAAAATAAGTATTCTACAGAATGCAGAGCACCAAGCGTTACGAACATCCTAAACTGTAATATATACAGTTTCAGTTGACATTCCCACAACAGATATCTCAGAAACTAAAAAACAAATTTTCATTCTGGTAACGGTAAAGATTTCTATGGTTAATGCCTTCTTCAGGAAGTAAAATTTACTATTATAACATTATCACTAGAGACGGCGCTGCAGTTTGAAACATATGCCATTCGATTAAGAATTAAATTTTAAGCAAAATTGTTCTTATTCCAAAAAGTCAGATCTAGAGTAGATATTTTAATTTTATTGTCTAAGTTTGAAGTGCTGTAATTTTTTTTAATTGCTGTAACTTTTTTAATCTTAGTCTTTGGATGTAGGTTCTTGATAACTTTTTTGCCTGCTATAAGAGAATTATTTAGTGGTGAGATTTTTTTTAAATAGCACCGATTTTACCGGTAATTACTTTAAATTGAAAAATTTTAATGCAAAAACAACAAATAAGGTAATTTTATTTTTGAACAATACATCTTGACAACAATATAGATGCTCGAAATGACTTCCGTATGCTTGAATACACATATCAAAGCGTTGTAACAATTCCTCGTTACGTGTCCTTAATAATGTGTATCTATTAATTGCACCAGCGTAAGTGCAGATTTTATTGTATAAATCTGCCATATTTTCTATTGACTCTTGATATACTTGACTTTTTAAATATCCCCGCAAGAAAAAGTCCAGAGGGGTCAAGTCCAGAGAACGTGCGGGCAATCTAACCTGTCCTGAGGTACCAATCCAGCGGCTTGAAAATAATCTACACCAATATTAGAGTCGTGGGGTGGTGCGCCATCTTGCTGAAACCAAATTTCAGTTCTGTTGTGAGGAACATTTTGCAAAAGTCTTGGTAACTCATTTTCTAAAAATCTTAAATAACCGGTTAAATTTTCATGGTATACAAACGGACCTATAATACAACGATTTAAAAAACCACACCATACATTTACGCTGAACACAGTTCGGTTTCTTGTTCGAATCATCCATCTTGGGTTGTTTTGCGACCAATATCTACAGTTATGTTTTGTAATTGTGCCCCACAGTGTGAAATTTACTTTCGTACATTTTTAAGGACTTTATAAAGAACAGAAAACTCAACAAGGACAAGGAAGGTTAAAAGACGATCATAGTCCGTAGGCAGTAAATGATGTAATAAATGTGGTTTATATGGAAAGTAATTATTTTCTTTTAATATTCTTTGGTACGACGATAGTGATATATTAGTGGAGGATCTTATTTGTCGCAATGATGAGTGGGGATCATTGTAACGGTTTGTAAAACTTAAAACTAGAGCCGTATTCTCCTGAGTTCTTGCTGTTCGTATTCTTTCACGTTTTAATTTTTTAAAAGTACCATATTGTAATAAATTGTTACACAAATTGGGAAAAGTCTTGCGATCGAGAACGAATGTCGGACAGGGCTCAACTTTTTTCGATTTATTAATTTGCAAGTCATGTGGTAAGTAAGATTAAAAATGTAGATAATACATCCAAGTGATAGAAAGTGCCGAGCAAAAATTTTTCAATTATTTTAATTTAAAGGACCCTGCACAGAAACGTGGGAATTGGGATCTCGGTGAAAATTTTCAAAATTGAGAATGTTGTAGTTCAGACTTTCTTGATGAAAAGTTCAAATGGGACCAAGGCTCGAGAATCTTTTATTTTGGAGTTACAGCAAGAGTAAAGGTCGACAATTCGTAAACTCGTGAAAAATCTTAATAATATACAGGGTTACTGGTAATTCGATACATTCCTTTGGAGATATGATGGGGCATGAGCTAAGGAGTAAATCAGCCTTAACATACATCATGCAAAACTCAATAGTTTTTGAGATATTTCAATTTTTTTGTTTTTCTCAAAAAAGTAGATCTTAATATCTTAAAAGTTAATTTCCGAAAAATCTACTTGACATTTTTAAAATTTTTTTTACTGGATTACTTGTCCAATATTATAGATATCCGTTTGGAATGAAAAATATCCGGAAACATTTCGATCATGTGAACATTTAAAATAAAAACTTGTAAAAATTTTTTTTTTAAAATCAGTTATGAAATTTACCTATTAGGTTTTTTCAAAAAAATATTAATGTAGCACGCGTACAAATTATTATAAAAACTTCCTTATTTCAATAGCTATCTAACTAGGTAGAAATGTTTAATGTACCCTTGATAGTTCTAATAAAAAATTAGTAAAGATAATGCTGGTGGCGGAATTTATTAAACGACTAATCGTTCATTTTCATTTAAGTCAGTCAGTCCTTGACTTTGACGTTTGTGCATATATGTCATTAACTGACATTCTTATCTCCGCGTCCCTTAAGTTTGTTGGTCTTGTTAAATTAGTTATCGAAGATTTTGATTTTGCTCGTAGTTGTTGTTACTAGTTGTTGTTATTGTATTTTCTGTGTCATGGCCGCGTATGCCAACGCAGAATACGCTGATATCTTGTTTGTCTATGGATACTGTGGCGGCAACGCTGCTGAAGCTCGCCGAGAATATGGCCTTTGGTACCCTAACCGCCGCTTACCAAATGCACGTGTATTCAGTACGGCATATCGAAATATCGCTGAAACTGGCTCCGTGAAATGTAGAAGAAGTGACGCTGGTGCTCCTCACGTTTATGAACCAGATGATGAGGAAGAAATATTGAGGTATTTTGAGGAAGACCCAACTATTTCAACTAATAAAGTCGCAAGACTAACCGGAGCGTCACAATGGAAAGTTTGGTCTACGATACGTAGAGTTGGATGTCATCCTTACCACTATACCCCTGTCCAAGGCTTGGAGGAAGGTGATCCTGGAAGGAGAGTGGAATTCTGCCGCTTTATGTTAAATTCAGATGCAGAAAGTGCAAATTTTTTAACAAGTATTTTATGGACGGACGAGTTGAAATTTAATCGCGAGAGTATAACAAATTTCCACAACCTACACTATTGGGCAGAGGAAAATCCCAAGTTAACACGTGAAACTAGTTTCCAAATGAAGTTTTCTATTAATGTGTGGATCGGAGTCATTGGCCACTATTGAATAGGGCCACACTTTCTTCCTCAAAATTTAAACGAGGAAATCTATGAAATTTTTTTAAGAAATGATCTGGCGATGATTTTAGAAGATGTTCCTCTCGCCGTCAGACAGCGAATGATGTTTCAGAACGACGGTTGTCCAGCACATTATCGGCTGACAGTACGACAGTTACTTGATCAACGTTTCCCTAACCGTTGGATTGGAAGAGCGGGCCCAATACCTTGGCCAGCGCGAAGCCCTGACTTAACACCCCTTGATTACTACGTATGGGGTCATATGAAGGAGATGGTCTATGCCACACCAGTCAATACTATAGAAAACCGTAGACAAAGGATAGTCGATGCTGCCCAACACATAAGGCATAATCTGACAACCAGAGTAACAAGGACGGAAATAAGAAGACGCTGCCGTGTCTGTATACGGAATAGGGGCTCTCATTTTGAGCAAGACATATAAAAAATAAAGTACAACTTTGAAATTAATGAAGAATTAAACTTTACTTTTAAAATGTTTTTTACTGTTTATCTAAAAATAAAATTCGTACTACCTGTGTTATTTTTACTAGTATTTTCTTAGAACTATTAAGGGTACATTGAACATTTGTACCTTGTTAGATAGCTATTGAAATAAGGCAGTTTTTATAATGATTTATACGCGTGTTACGTTAATATTTTTTTGAAAAAACCTAATAGGTAAATTTCATAGCTGATTTAAAAAAAAAAAAATTTTTAAAGTTTTTATTTCAGATGTTCACATGATCGAAATGTTTCCAGATATTTTTCATTCCAAACGGATATCTATAATATTGGACAAGTAATCCAGTAAAAAAAAAATTAAAAATGTCAAATAGATTTTTCGAAAATTAACCTTTAGGACATTAAGATCTACTTTTTGAGAAAAACAAAAAACTATTGAGTTTTGCATAATATATGTTACGGCTAAATTTACTTCTTAGATCATGCCCCATCACATCTCCAAAGGAATGTATCGAATTACCAGTAACCCTGTATAATCTGACAGGGAGAAGTAAATTTTGCTGAATCCTGGTAAAATTTCAGCGAATAAAGTATCATAGTTGGCAATGCCCGCTTGCAATATTTACTTAGGAAAATGCGACAGCCCTATTGGTTATAAATCAACTTATTATTAAGCTTATATTAATTAACGATGTTGTTAATTAACTACAAAAAGAAAATGTAGAAAGTCAACGCAAGTATTGACCACTGAAACAATTAAATTTCCGGAAGACCAGAAGCCACCCTAAAATAACATAAGACGGTACGCAAACAAAGTTACCTCAGAGCATACAGCCCAATTGTATAACAGCCTATATCTTTCTACTGAATGATTTACGATTAGGATCAGTGTAATGAAGTGGTTTGATGATGTCGATGTAATAATAGATGACACCCCCTTAACGAGGGGTATGGGCGGTGTAGGACTTGGATGGGGTGACCGGTCACTCAGTCTACTGTTTTAAACAGTTTCACTCCTGCGATTCATCTTCGCGCCAGATTCAAACCCTTATAGGTTTTCAGCGATTCATTCATTCATTATCGAAGTCTAAGTACCTTTTAGTTTAGTGTTTATACTGTTGATTGGGACGTGGATATACAGTGCGAACGAGATTTGGTGTTATAAATTGTGCGTACGCAAAAAATGATTGTGTTTTTAATTCAGTAATTGTGAGTGGGTTTGAGACGAATTATTTTTATTCCTGAAGGTAAGTTTTAAAACGATGGTTTTTGAATTTTTGGTCACCATATACTGATATTGAGTATAATGATTCTTTGTTTCTTTATTTTTTTGTAAAGCGGGCAACTTGTACATACAGGGTGTCCCGTAATAACGTGCAACAAATTTAACTGGTGATTCCCTGTCTCTTTTATCTCTTGAAATTGTTTTGTAAAATTGACCATTTTTGAGAAGAAAATTAAATTACATCTGCTTAAGTGATTAATCAAAAGCGATGAGCACAATTATATTATTGTAAAATACTAAAAGTAGGCTTTTGCCAAATTATAATTTCACAATATTACGCTGTTTCTACGATAATCGGATAATCATTCCGTACTACTTAATACTTATAATAATAGTTTTCTAACCAGATTTTAAAATGCATGGTTTTAGTAATGAGGAATATGCAGACATATATTTAATGTATGGTTAATGTAAAGGAAATGCTTCAGCGGCAAAAGAACGATATCGTCGTTAAGTTCCCTGCTCGTGTTATGCCAAATATTCTTATTATTTCTAATATTCACTGAAGTTTAAGAGAAAGGGGGTGTTATAGAAAAGAAGTCACGATTGTGGTCGTCGGAGATAAATAAGAGATGCAATGGAGTCACAAACATTACATTATTTTGGTGAACATCCTGAATGTAGTATTAAACAGGCTGCTCTTCAATTCCACATAACAAGAACATCGGTATGGAGGATTTTGAAAAGGCAAGGACTTTACCCCTATCATTTACAAAGCATACAAGAGATAGCTGTTCCCTCGTGACTTTTCAGTAAGACTTGATTTCTGTAGAATTATACTTAGGAAGCCGTTAGATTTTACAAGAAAAGTACTATTCACAGATGAATGCTGCTTTACTCGACAAGGAGTTTTAAATTTTCGTAACCAGCATTTATGGAGCGACTATAATCCTCACGCTGCTGTAAATGGAAGAGTCAGTACTTATTGTAAATACTTCTAATTCGAGTCACTTTCTTTGAAAAAGAGTACTAAGTGCTTTTTTATTTGTACACTTTTTGAGACAGTGCAGAAATTTTAATAATTCATAATTTTGTTTTATTTAAAATTTCCTCCATGATTTCGTTTTTTTCGGCATACTCTAAATATATAAACAAATCCTAGTTTGAAGAAATTTCCTTCAAAAGTCGTATGGAATTTGCAAATAGGAATAGAAATGTGGAAAAAAATGAAAAGATTACCCAAAACTATGAACGTTTTCAACAAAGGAAATATGCTAGTGGGCGATGTTGTTCTGTAAGAAGTGAACAAGACATCAATTAACACACAGGGAAATATACCTGAACTATGAGTCACGATTAGAAACAAATTTTGGTATTAAAAGACTTAGAGGAGAAATAATTTACATGGATTTATATCTAAAAACAGAAGTCATCGACTTTTACTATTCTCTGGTTAGCGGGGATTAGAGTTGATGCAAATATTTAAACGAAAATATCACGTGAAATGAATACTTGTTGATGATGGGAATTGCCTTTGTGGTGCCCCCTCGGTGATTAAACGATGAATTTTCTCTATTCATTAATACGAAAATACTTAAATTATTTGTACTCTGTACCGCCGCATCCGCCAAAAATTCGATTGTTGTTTATTAGCAGTTATAATAATAATAACAACCATTATTGTCCATTAGATCGCACAAGAAAATGACATACGACAAGTCAAATACGAATAATAGTGTATAAAAGAATACCAATATAAAGTTACAATGTAAATTACAAACATTAAATTTAGTAAAATAAAAATACAATAAAAAGCCGCTGCCCAAGGAATCACTACTTTCACATCCAGATTTTGTAGCCAAGTCTTATACACACTAAATCCCAATGTAATATTTTATTCCCTTTAATAATAGAGTGGGGGTGATAGAGGGGGTGGTAAATGTAAAAAAAAATTAGAAGCGCTTGGTTCTCGTATACCCACTAAATCCCGATTTAATTTTTTATTCCCTTAAACAGTAGGGTGGGGGTGGCAATGGGGAGTGGTAGCTAATGCCAAAATAAATTTAAAAAGGCCCCCTAGTTCTCGTACACACTAAATCTCAATTTAATTTTTTACTCCCTTTAATGGTGGGGGTGGCTAACGCCAAAATTTTTTTTTAAGACGTTATGTTCTTGTACACACACTATATCACATTTTATTTTTTTACTTCCTTTCACAATAGTGTGGGGGTGTTATTGGGGTTAAGGGGGGTGGCTGATGTCAAAGAAAAATTTGAGACCTTAACTTTTCGTACAATTTTATGGACTCTTGCTTGCTTTGCCTATTTACCATTATTTATCCCATTTACCCCCGAGCCCCCCAACAGAATTAGATCAAAATATAATCTAGTTCCAGATCTCGTTATAACACATAAGTGTACCAAATTTCAAGTCAATATCATAAACGGTTCCAGTGTAAACGTGCGCACAAAAAAAAGTTACAGACAGACCGACCGACCGACAGACAGAATTTTTGTTTTAAATCTCGACGTTTCATGACATTTTCAGCCTATATCAACAATAACAAAAAATTCTCTTGCGTTACTGGACGTGGAAGTAATAATAAATTATTATTAGCCGTTACTCGAGTCCGAGTATAAAAATGTTACAGTCGATAGATTATGTACAATAAAAAACAAGTAAAAGGTGTAGTCTATTGTAATTCCCATTCATCTACGGTGCACACGACTATGGCTATAGAGGCCAATTCGGGAGAGCACATGTCGACCGCAGTCAGGACAAACATAGACCTGGTTAGGTCTTGGATTCGGCCTTCTTGCAGCAACATTTCCTTGATAGCTGGCGACAACCCCTCGCCATTCGGTTCTGTCCGCTGCAAGTTGTTCCCATTGCTCGTCTGCAATACCGCAGGATTTTAGATATTCATGGAGAGCGTCTTTGAACCTCTTTCGTTGACCGCAACGCCTTCTTCTACCGCTTAGCAATTCACCATAAAGTGTACATTTAGGAAGGCGGTTATCATGCATACGATGAACGTGACCTGCCCATCTTAGGCGTGCTCTTGAAATAAGCACCTCAATTGGAAGGATGTTTGCTCTCCTGAGTACTTCCGCGTTTGATATGTGATGGAACCAACGGATTTTCATCATACTTCTGAGGTGGCTTTGCTGAAAACGTTCTAATTCTTTCACATGACGACGGTAAGTGACCCAGCTTTCACATCCATATAGCAGTGTTGGAATGACAACTGCTCTGTAGACAGCCATTTTTGTTGACAAAGCAAGGTCGTGGTTGTCAAATACTCTCTCTCTAAGTCCCCAGAGTGCTCTAGATGCAGCGTTAATTCTATTGCGAATCTCGCTGCCCATGTTTGCTTTGTCATTAACAACGTTGCCTAAGTAATTGAACTGATCCACCACTTCAAGAGAATTTCCGTTATGTGTAATGTCTATTTGGTTCACTTGATGAGGAGTTGACATAATCTCAGTCTTTCCAATGTTGATTTTAAGTCCCAAGGAATCATAGCTCTGGGCATACACATCTAAAAGTTCTTGAAGCTCTTCCGGCGTAGAGGCTAAAAGTGCACAGTCATCCGCATACTGAAATCGTGTGCGTGTCTTCGTGAAAGCTCTAAAGCGCCCTATGTTAAAGAGACCGCCATCAAAACGGTATCTGAGACCTATTCCTCTGACTGTCAGTTTGTTGTCAACAATAATTGTTAGAGCAGTGGTAAACAAATTAAAGAGTAGGGGTGCCAGGACACATCCCTGCCTAACTCCAGTGAGGGTTTGGAAAGGTTCGGTTGCCTCATTATTATACATAACCTGGGCGTTGTTGTTTGTATGTAGACTGCGACATACTTCCACAAATTTTCTAGGGATACCTAAGCGGAACATAATTTTCCAGAGCACTTCCCTGTCCACCGAGTCAAACGCCTTGGTTAAATCAATGAAGGCCATGTGAATTTCTCCTTGATGTTCGAGTGCTTTTTCTTGAAGCTGTTTAAGTGTGAAGATTAAATCCGATGTGCCTCGGATAACTTATGTATTGCATCACTGTAGCCCGCGGGGGGGACACCTCATGATCCATACCTGTTGATGAATCCTTTTCTCTCGTTTTTTAAGAAATGTTGTGGCACTTTTGACTAGAAAATCTCATGCCGGAGCCATTTTTATGTAAAAAAGGTATACTTAGGTATTCGATAAGCGTGTAGAGATCAGTTAGTAGAGAGCCGTAAAGAAAAGTTTGGAGAAATGTAAAAAGTTTATCGAAAAAATATACATTTCAATTTGTTTTTAATAAATATGTTTTCCTAGACAGTACCAAGCTCTAAATTAGTATAATCATAAATGTAAACTTTTTTTTTTCGTTTAGTTATAACTTAATTTATAGCGCACAGTGTTTAGTCATTTTTATGATGCATTTATGATTTAATACTATTTAAACTGATAAAAACTGATGGGGGGTATATGGCGGTAAATACTTCACCTACATGCGATATAAAACCTCTCAAAATCTTATAAACAAACCATATAACATTATAATTTATGATATCTGATTATTTGACAAACAGAGATACCTAATTTTAAATCATGCAGTGCATATGAATTAATTTCAAATCAATTTGGATTATCATAAACAATAGGCATAATACAGGTATTTTCTATCGCATATGTTAGTATAATACATACAGTGTATTCAATGAAAACCATCCACACTAAATAAATTTGGATATACTGATTTTTCCAAAAAACTCTAAATATGTCAAAAAGATATAATTGGGGGGACACTCTCTCTTATGAATAGACTTAGGATTAGCGTCACTCCTTCACCCCCAGAGTCACCCCTACATTTTTTAAATGAAACTACAAATTTCTTCAGGTCATTACTTTCTCCTCGAGGAGCTTATAATTAATGTATAAATGTGGGGGCCTAAGGGAACAGTTTGGAAGCTACAGATAAAATTAACTTGAATCCATTCACCTAGATATTTCAAGCAAATTACCTAAAATGTAATAAAATAATAGATACTAATAGAAATATTTCTTTTGCTAAAGAAAAATTATTTATTTTTCTGACTAAGGCATATTGCCGTGTTTCTTAACTAATTGTCGTTACTTTTACAAATATTTTCAAAATGATATAATATTTCAGTCGCAAGCTCCTCTATAAAATCTTTATTTTACTATAAGGAATGTAACCAGACTGCAACCATCAGCTACTCTCCGGGCTATGTGCCCTGCCGAGCGCTGAATTACAAGTTACAAGCCTAGCGCGTTAAGTGTAATAATCGCATATTACCAACAAAACGCTAATGCTTCGATTGCAACAAACACCAGCCGAAAGACAGATCTTACTTAAAGGAGCTCCCCTGCCAGTCGTCCCATACCACTTGCAGACTGCAGTTTCGAGCTGCTGGCTCTCGTCAGTGCAAGGTAGGCATGTGACGAACGACACGAGGATCCCTTGACTATTTGGTACATCTCGGTATGTTTACGATAGCAACATGTAAAATAGTAAGCAGGCGCCATCTAGCGGTCCAGTGTCTGTTGCAATCGAAAAATAAATAGCCTGACTGGGCTTAGCATTCAGCGCTCGGCGGGGCACATAGCCCGGAGAGTAGCTGTTGGTTGCAGTCTGGTTACATTCCTTATAGTAAAATAAGGATTTTATAGAGGAGCTTGCGACTGAAATATTATGTTTCAATATTTCTGCCATCTAGAAGCACACTTGATCTATGCTAAGATATAATGTACGAGGTTTATAATGGCCTTCTGTACCGAAGTATATATACAATTTTGTTTTACTACTAACCTGATAAATCACCATTATTTACTCCATTCTTTTAATGAGAAGTAGCATCTCTCTAGGTAAAAGATTATAATAAAAAACCATCTAGGTAAATATAGAAAATTTACGCTCGTCAGGATATAAAAGTGCTCGGTAAATTATTATTATTATTATTATTATTATTAGCCGTTACTCGAGTCCTAGTATAAAAATGTTACAGTCGATAAATTGTGTACAATAAAAACAAGTAAAAGGTGTAGTCTATTGTAATTCCCATTCATCTACGGTGCACACGACTATGGCTATAGAGGCCAATTCGGGAGAGCACATGTCGACCGCAGTCAGGACAAACATAGACCTGGTTAGGTCTTGGATTCGGCCTTCTTGCAGCAACATTTCCTTGATAGCTGGCCACAACCCCTCGCCATTCGGTTCTGTCCGCTGCAAGTTGTTCCCATTGCTCGTCTGGAATACCGCAGGATTTTAGATTTTCATGGAGAACGTCTTTGAACCTCTTTCGTTGACCGCCACGCCTTCTTCTACCGCTTAGCAATTCACCATAAAGTGTACATTTAGGAAGGCGGTTATCATGCATACGATGAACGTGACCTGCCCATCTTAGGCGTGCTCTTGAAATAAGCACCCCAATTGGAAGGCTGTTTGCTCTCCTGAGTACTTCCACGTTTGATATGTGATGGAACCAACGGATTTTCATCATACTTCTGAGGTGTCTTTGCTGAAAACGTTCTAATTCTTTCACATGACGACGGTAAGTGACCCAGCTTTCACATCCATATAGCAGTGTTGGAATGACAACTGCTCTGTAGACAGCCATTTTCGTTGACAAAGCAAGGTCGTGGTTGTCAAATACTCTCTCTCTAAGTCCCCAGAGCGCTCTAGATGCAGCGTTAATTCTCGGTAAATAATAGCTTACGTCTTAACCTAGGTATATAATGTACTATTAGTACGCCACTGAACAAAATAAAAATACTACAAAAACTTTTGTTAAGAGTATTGTTTATTCGAAATTATAGTTTAACGAGAAATCAGATGTTTCCACACATTTGCCCAACCCTATATAAACTGTTCATTGAAAATTATACATTCGAAGTCATTATTTATATTTTTTGAACATTATGGAATGATTTAAATTGTTTCTCATTTATTAAACACCGTCTAAGATTATAATAATAATGATTAAACAATATGATTCCTTAAATTGTACGTATTGCCTCTTAATTTGTCGCCCATTACATATCCTTGCGGATACACATCGAATGCCACCACAATTTCAGAAACATGATAATAGGAAGCTCTAAATTTGTTTCCTGAAAATATTTCCTACACAGTAATATCGGCCGTTGGAAGGAAGCCATACCGTTTCAGTTCGTTATTAATTGGTAGTCATGGAAACCACAGCCTGAAATATGAGTTGCTCCTGCTCATTTCAGGCGGTCCCTCCTTCCACGTATATCCTGATTAAAACTGTGTATACATACGTAATTGAATTATGTCGGTAAATCATTGGGGAATTTATAGGTTAACTATGGCCGTAGTAGAAAATGTATACTTTATAATAATTATGGTATTTAACAGTACGGGGGCCATGAACCTTCCCGTGGCCCTTTGAGGTCGCGACGAGTAAATAGGTGTTTTCGACGTATTTTTTCATGCTGAATCCAAATATGCAACTGAACTTTGCGGAATCATGCAAGAAAAATTGTTATTAACATTTTAATTGTTTATAAGGCTATAACTTCAAAGTTAACAATGGAAGGGAGAATTTTCAAATTTTTTATGATTTCTGATACAAAAACAAAGAAAACTCTTTTTGAAAAATTAAAATCGACTGATTAGAACCGGAGATATTGCACATTTATTATTAACAAATTGCATAATTACGATGTTTCCGCACTATTTCACTCATAACTCGGCTCCTATTCAACGTAGAAAGTTCTACCAGGTCTCATTTTAAAGCTAAAGCTTCAAGCTTTAAAATCTTTTGTAGTGAAATATCCCACCATGCTCTTGAAAAATTTTACAAGTGATGAAAACCTGAAATTTTTGCGGAAAAAAGATAAGTAATTTGTTTATACGCATTTTGAGGAAAGTTAATCTATAAATATCAGCAATTGAGTTATACATTATTATTGTACATCTCAAAACGAACATTTTTTGACTTGCTGAATGTATTTTGATTGATTTTTCGCCGAGTAATATTAATTTGTAGTTGAAGCGCTTTCGCGCGCAATGCGCGCACTGAGTACGCGTTACATGTAGCGATTACCGTTTTATTCCTGGCTTTACTTAGTAAATAATTTTTGAAATATTTATATTAATAAATAATTTGTAAATAATAATAATAAACAAATACATAATTTTTTCTAAAGTGTAATAATGAAAAAAAAGTTAATTCATTCTCTCATACTATGACTATCTAGACTTCCTAGGCGAGGTAATTGTTTATTATTATTATTATTAATTTTTGAAATGTAATACAACACTTGCATCAATACTTGCTAGTAAAGATTGCGTGAATTTTTCAATATCGCCCTATCAATTTTCAGCATTTTTGAATACATCAAAACATTTTTTAGATGTAATAATAATTACTCTTCGCTATTTAGTTCTTTCAGATGAAACAATTCACATTGATTTGAGAAGAGGAGATGAATATTTGGTAGAAGTTACGAAAAAAAAATGCAGGCTGTAAAACATTTGATGAATTAAGATTTAAAATATATTCCCATTCCAGTAAACACCTGATCGAGCAGTTACCACCCACATCTGCTACCATTAAATTACATATTTTAAGATGTTTATATATAACTTTTTTACAGACTAACATTTTATCAGTTAATATTAGCCTTGTAAATCCAGAAAAATTTGGATGGATCAAGGAACAAGATTTAATTTTGCCACAAAAAATGTATGATTTGTTGCCCCCGATGAGTGAACTTGTATCAAATTGTACATATAAGATGTGCACAACTAAATGGTGTCGCTGTAAAAAAGCTAATTTATCCTGTTGCATGTTTTGCACATGCAAAAAAGACAATACATGCAAAAACAATCAATAAACAGTTAGTAGGTATTAGTAGCAAATGAATTAACTTTTTTTTCATTATTACACTTTGGAAAAAATTATGTATTTGTTTATTATTATTATTTTTTTTTTATACATTTATTTAACGTCGGCCTATTTCCGCTACTGAGGCCTAACACCGACGCCTGTAGACGAGCTACCCCCAACCAGGAATTTTGACGAACCTCTTCCCTTAAGAAGAGTAGGGATCTTTTACTTGCCTAACATTTAATAGACAAGGGACAATTTGTTTATTATTATTTACTAATTAGTTATTAATGTAAATATTTCAAAAATTATTTATTAAGTAAAGCCAGGAATAAAACGGTAGTCGCTACATGTAACGCGTACTCAGTGCGCGCATTACGCGCGAAAGCGCTTCAACTACAAATTAATATTACTCGGCGAAAAATCAATCAAAATACATTCAGCAAGTCAAAAAATGTTCGTTTTGAGATGTACAATAATAACGTATAACTCAAATGCTGATATTTATAGATTAACTTTCCTCAAAATGCGTATAAACAAATTACTTATCTTTTTTCCGCAAAAATTTCAGGCTTTCATCACTTGTAAAAATTTTCAAGAGCATGGTGGGATATTTTACTATAAGAAATTTTGAAGCTTGAAGCTTGAGCTTTAAAATGAGACCTGGTAGAACTGTCTACGTTGAATAGGAGCCGAGTTATGAGTGAAATAGTGCGGAAAAATCGTAATTTATGCAATTTGTTAATAATAAATGTGCAATATCTCCCGTTCTAATCAGCCGATTTTAATTTTTCAAAAAGAGTTTTCTTTGTTTTTGTATCAGAAATCATAAAAAATTTGAGAATTCTCCCTTCCATTGTTAACTTTGAAGTTATAGCCTTATAAACAATTAAAATGTTAATAACAAATTTTCTTGCATGATTCCGTAAAATTGAGTTGCATATTTGGATTCAGCATGAAAAAATACGTCGAAAACACCTATTTACTCGTCGCGACCTCAAAGGGCCACGGGAAGGTTCATGGCCCCCATACTATAAATAAACCAAAAGGATATACAGGATGGCCACGAGACTTGGCTCAAGCTTCTACATTCTGTGTTTATGAACCAATTATTTATTCATTTATTTGGCAGATATACAGGGCATCTTAATAGTGGGTCAAAGTCCAATATCAGCCTTATTAGAAGACTTTGGACTTTAAACATTTGATGGTTGTGTCGTTGTAATAGATCCATCCCTTGTCTACATAATTGCAAAATAAATCTTCTTAATTGATAGTAATACACACACAGCGGATTCATTTAATAAACACTGTTCCGACTAAAATTTTCTTATTTTTTCGAATAACTTGGTAACGCCACGTCAAAATCAAAAAATCTGAAGGTCGTTGGAAAGGTAATTTTACGCTGAATTAAATTGCTATTTATATTATTTCGATATGATAAATCCTGTGTCGTAAAAATGCAGAAAAATTAGTCATTTTCTATTTATTTATTTTTTTAAATTTAATGGTCATGGCAAAATTGGTAATGAAAATGGTATTCAAGCATGTCAAACATTTTGTTAAAGAAAATCCCGCAAAATTGAAAAATCTGCAATTTAAGAAAATATATCTAGTGTATTACAATTAAAAATAATTATTACACCCAACTATAACGAAAATACGAGGGGGGGGGGGGGGGTGAGTTTAATTAAAATGAAACACTTTGTACATGTTTACCAATTATTTCATCAAAATTATTTCCACTTCTTTCCCCATCGTCCCAGCATATTAAACATACTACCATTAGAAGAAAGTGCTTGAGCTTAAAGCGTAACACCGTAAACGTACTTTCAAGACGTTGTTATTAATTTATGTAGATTTTTCAATGTGTCAAAAAAGAACCCTGGATACCGAAACTGCCTGAAGTATGTTCTGGAAGTCTATATTAATTTACTGTAAACTTCATAATTTTGTGGTCTTTCAGGTGCGCAGGATTGGTCCACCCTGGCAGCATCCTTCTCATCATGGATACCAGTTACGTTCCCAACAACCCCCAGTTCGGGTTACAGTTGGAGTGCAACTGGAGCGGTTCTACGACAGGATTACAACAGGTGACGTTCTACAAAAAAACATATTACTAATTATCGTTTAATATATTGTGTGTAAAGGGTTAATATGTTAGCTGTTTTTAATATCACATTAATAAAATCGACAAGCAAATAAATTTTGTGGTAGTGACGAAAACGCGGGGGAAGCTGGACAATAGTTTTCAGACAACGAAGAATAAATTAATCGTAATAGAAATCGGTTGAATGCCCCATTCTCTTAAAAATACAGAAATCTGATCACGAATGTAAAGAAAATTAATACGCGTGTTTTCCGCTAAATTTTCAATATTACTTTCTACTCCGTTGTTCTATTATTTCGCCATGTGGTGAACATCTTTACCAGTAATTTTGTTTCAAGTACTAAGGTAAGTCTTAGATTTTGAGAATGCTTCTTTAAGATTTCTAGGACAAATAAAAGAAATAACCAAACGATATTTGATATATGTACAATGTGAAACAATTGTCCTTATATTTTATGTAGTACTGACATTAATAAATGATAGTACTATTATAGAGGGTGGCTGGCTTATTTCAAATCTAAACACCGTGATAAAAATTATATGAATTGTTCTATTTCGACCGCGTTTCTTTTTGAAGATAGAACACAAAATCAATTTTAAGACGTCATATTTTATTTACTTCGATTTCTTGGGGAAGTAATGCTAAAAAAATCGTATTGGCGTTCTTTCTATAAAAATCTTCATATATTCCTATATTCCACATCCTCTGGGTTATAAAAAACACAAAATATACAGTGTGTATACACCCTAATATCTTGACCATTTGTTGATTGATTTAGTTTAAATTTAGTAAACTTCTTGTGTTTCATATTATGATTAAAAAGTTATTTAATTTTTTTTTTTCGAAATTAAATACGCCTACTATGATCAAAAGAATGTGGCAAGAATTAGGAATTTGTATTAGCGATTGAGATAGAGTTTTCTCTCTCTTCTTCGGCATGACCTAAAACTCCCGTATACCAAATTTTGTTAAAAAATATTCATTCCTTTACAAAAAAAATCATGTCTAAGATTTCAATAATAATCACCCTACTATTCGATTTATTTAATGTCCGGATATTTACATAACTTGGTAGTCGTGTAATAATGACGCTATTTAAGCATCAGGACACATTTTTTTATCCAAAACACTATTGTAAAATGAATATTTGAAAATTGGTAGCTAGTTTTTAAAATACTTAGAACTCGGCATACCAATATCTTTGTTAATATGGAGTGCTTTGGAATGGATTTGACAATTGTATCGAATGTCAAATTAAACTTAAACATGGCTGCACAAGTATTGCTGATAAAATTGAAATAACAAGAATTGTTGGTGACAGTGTGCACTCTTATCGGGATGCAGCCAGATCTTCAATTTGAGACATCCATTCACTACACCACGGTCGGTTCAATTAATAGAATATTTAACAGAACTGGAGATGTATCCAAACTTAGAGCCAAAAAATATAACGTTGCCGATCGTCCTTTGGATAATGTAATATTGGATGCTGTTAATGCTGAATCCCGTGTTAGTGTCAAAGATTTATCTCTAGCTTGAATGTAGACAGAAATAAAATTTGGAGGTGCCTTAAACGTCATAATTTAAAACCATATGAACCCAAGTTTTTACACACTATGGAAGAAGGAGACGCATAGAGGAGATTGGAATATTGCTTCAGGGCACAGGATTTGTTTTTAAGTGACCCAATTTTTTTGAAAAAAATTATTTTCCGTGATGAGGCTACTTTTACAATAAATGGCGTGGTCTCATCGCAAAACTTAAGGTATTGGTCAACGGTAAACGCACACTTGGTTATAAATTGTAAACGGCAATACTCCGAGAAAGTAAATGTCTGGTGTGGACTTTTGAATGAGGCCTTGATTAGACCATTTTTCTTTGATGACACTTTAAATAGTGTGAGATCTACATTTTTTAACACATGAATTTCGAGGTGCCGTTCAAAATTTACCTTTAGCCGTACAATAAAACCTCTATTTCCAACTCGACTAGGACCGTTAAAGTAACTGAACTAAATAATTTTATTAACTTCTTTGGCCTCACTCAATTCAATTTTATAACTAACTCCAATAATAAATTATTAGATCTTATCTTTTACAATAAATTGTGCAGCGTCAGTAAATCCGATTGCTGTGTCTTCAAAGAAGATGTGCATCACCGACCACTTAATATTGATTTAAACTTTAGCTCTTGCCACAATAAGGTTCCCAAAAATCACGCAATGACGTACAACTTCAAAAAAACTGACTTTATGCCACTCTATTCAGAATTGTGTAACACAAGCTGGGGAGATATCTATAAAATAAATAACGTTAACGATGCAGCGGATCACTTGTATAATATTATCAGTACTAGCGTATCAAAATTTGTTCCCATGAAAAAGACGTCCAAAAAAACATTTCCTCCCTGGTTCACAAAACCTATAATTACCGATATAAGGCATAAAGAGATGGCTTGGCGTACCTACAAAAAATTTAATAACACTGTCGATCTTGAGAACTTTAAACTTTTAAGAGCTAAGTTGAAAAGAGATATCGACACATCTTACAAAAATTACTTACACTCAATTGAAAACAATCTGTCCTCAAATCCAAAAAGTTTCTGGGCATATGTCAACAGTAAAAAAAATTCCAGTTCAATGCCGAGTGCCTTCACTAATAATGACAGTATCTTAGATAATCCCGAAGATATAGCGAATTCTTTTGCTGACTTCTTTAGTTCAGCGTACATCCCCTCAAGTCGCAATATAAACTTGTCGGCAGTAACTAGTGATAATATTAATATAGCAATGCCTAAGCTAACTGAGATTGATGTGATTAATGCCTTCAAAAAAATTAAACCAAAATTTACGGCTGGACCCGATGGTTTACCAGCTTTCTTCTTAAAAGACTGCTCAGGTATATTGGCTGCACCGCTGGCACATATTTTTAACCTATCCTTACAAACTTGTGCATATCCTGATAAATGGAAAGCATCTAAAATTTGTCCCATACACAAAAAAGGCAACAAATCTGATATAGAAAATTACCGCCCTATTGCAATCATAAATAACTTTGGCAAAGTATTTGAAATCGTCATGCATACTGCACTTTATCCCCAGATTCATCAACGTATATGCAACAACCAACATGGTTTTGTCTCTCAACGATCGACAACAACAAACCTACTTTGTATAACACAATACCTAGCTGAAGTTATGGATGACGGTGGACAAGTCGATGTTATATATATGGACTTCTCTAAGGCTTTGATAGGTTGGACCATGGTGTTTTGCTAACGAAATTAGTCTCGTTTGGTTTTAACCTTAGTCTAATAACTTTTTTTGAATCATATCTGATTAATAGAAGTCAGTTTGTACAATATCATGGTCATAGGTCTATCGAATTTATATCTCAATCAGGAGTTCCACAAGGATCGGTCTTAGGCCCTTTACTGTTTATGATTTTCATTAACGATATCGTCATCGATATCAGTTGTAAATCTCTCTTATATGCTGACGACTTGAAGATATACTATAAGATCAACGACGAATCAGACTGCGAAAAGCTGCAGACAGACTTAAGCACAATTCACGAGTGGTGTAACAAATTCAGATTGTCTCTGAACATAAATAAATGCAATGTAGTCTCGTTTACGAGGAAATTAAATAAAATAGAATATGAGTATACTATTAATAAGGCAAATCTGACACGTCATGATAGCTTTAAAGATCTAGGAGTAACATTTGACTCACATCTTTCTTTTAGAGAACACATAAGCAACACAGTGACATCATCTTTTAAAATGTTAGGGTTTCTCATACGAAATGCTCGAGACTTTCAAAACACGCGTACCATAAAAACTCTATATAATACCTTGGTGCGACCCCGACTAGAATACGCGAACGTGATATGGAACCCCCACTACGACGTACATATTAACAATATTGAAGGCATTCAAAGACGTTTCTTAAAATTCCTGGCATTTACAATCGATCATCAATATCCCCCTATAGGTTATGAACACTCATTACTACTGAATCGTTTTTCATACAATTCTATGAAGCAGCGGAGAGAGACAAACTTCTAAACAACATGATCGACTGTCCGCAATTACTTGAACAAATCAACTTTAGAGCACCTACCAGGTCAACCAGATCTACATCCTTGTTTTACTTTTCTAATACACATACAAATGCTTTAATGTTTTCACCATTATATTGTATCTGTCGTAGCTACGAAATTATTGCACATGATGTCGACATTTTTAACACTAGATTAAGTCAAGATTCTCTTAGATTAATAGTTTTTGTTTGTTTCTTTTTTCTTATTTAATGTTTTTCCCTAATCACTTTTCCTTTATTATTGTATATAATTGTATATGTGCGTGTATAGATAAATATGTATATATTAAATCATAATCATTAAGTCATATGTTCACCAAATTCATTTATAGAATTTTGCAATAATTATATTAGTATTAAGATTTAGGTTATAGTAAGCCATAATATATAACACTAACGTGTATTCTAGTTTTAATTTATATATATTATTATTATATATATATTATTATATTATATATTATATTATTATATATTATAGTTTTGATAATATATATGTATGTTAGTTCCCGGCCCTGTAAATGGAATGTAAATTCTGTTGGGTTTGTGTATGTAAATAAATAAATAAATAAATAAATAAATAAACTAGATAGGGCTTCCATTCATAATCTAGTAATAGTTAAAAATTGGCTGAATAACAACTTCCTTCCCTATGCATTGGATTGGAAGTAATAGTCCCTTAATTGCGTGGCCACCTAGATCACCAGACGTCACCCCTATGGATTTTTATTTTTGGGGTACCATAAAAAATAAAGTCTATAAAAATAAGCCACGAAATAAAGCGGAACTATGTGACAGAATTAGAGAAGCATGTAACGAAGTAACAGTTAAAAATTAAATAAAATCGTTAAAAATAATAAGAAGAGAATTGAAAAAAGAAAAATTTTCTTTAAAGAAAAAATGTGTAAATAACTCGAATAGTAGGGTGATTGTTATTGAAATCTTAGATATGATTTTTTTTGTAAAGGATTAAATATTTTTCAACGGAATTTGATATACAGGGGTTTTAGGTGATGCCGAACAAGATTCTGTAAAAACAAAAACCCTATGTCAATCGCTAATATAAATTCCAAATTTTTACCAATTTCTTTTGATCATAGTAGGCGTATTTAATTTCGAAAAAAAAATTTTAAATAACTTTTTAATTACAATCTGAAACACAAGAAGTATACCAAATTTGTTCTAAATAGATCAACAAATGACCGAGATATTGGAGCGTAGTAGTGAAAAGTAAGACACACTGTATATGTTTTTTGTTGTTGTTAAACTGTTAACGATGATATTAATTCGGACTTTAATAATGACTGATAACCTATTATCTCATTGGTCCTGAAGAAGACAATAAAGCTTGTCGAAACGTCAACGTTAAAGAGGATGTAAGGTTTACCCCTTTTATTTTATTCAGTTACCGACGAAATACCTACCTAACATCAATGTTTTTGTTAAATTTAATTTTAACATCTAATTTGTAAAGATCATTTAATCATTCCCAAGTGGGAATTATAGTTGATGGATGTTTCATGATATTTTATAATACATATAGTACGTACTTTTTTCACATACCAACTGTTAGTTGACATCCTATAATATGATAATAAAATGAAACCTTACAAACTACAACTTAGCCATAACCTAGAATTTTTGTTTATGGTTTGGAGAACAAATGACTAGTAACACCATACTTTTATAAAACAATAATATTTATTGCTGAATGTACCTTTTGCACAACCGGTGTTGTTTCTTTCTATAATAACAGATATTGGAGTAAAGGTAATCGAAGTCATACGACATCAACTAACAATCATTACGTGAAGAAAGTGAGCGAGGGTGTGCCATATATTATAATAAAAATTATCTTCCCCCACAGTTCTACTTAAAAATGTTAAAAAAAATTATCAGCCAGTTTGACAAAATTCTGCCGGCCACACTTAATTTTCAGCACGAGGGGTTTCCAGAGCATTCTATAGTTGAAATTATTACCTGGATAATTTATTGAAAAATGGATTGGTAGACATGGTATCACCAAATTACCTTCCTGTTCTCAAAACATCACTCAGTAAACTTTTTTGGGGTTTTCATAAATAAAAAATATATGCATTTGACTTAAATTATGATAAAGATTTGAAAATAATCCGGACTAAAACTAGTATTAAAGTTTTCTTAGAGGATTATACACGACTAATTATATTGTTCCTTGGTCGTAGTACCATCAGAATAAATTATTTATTCGAATATATGAATAAAATTGGGAAGAACAGCGTAATAATCAAATTTTAACTTTAGGTGACATCCTGTACCGACGACCTCTCGTCCTGTTGGAGCGAGGATATGGGTTCTTTCTCACTCCCTTTGGACCTTGAGCCTCTACCTAGCCTTTTCAACATTTCACCGTGTAGTAATGGCACTAATGGAAGTTATAAGTAAGTAATTTACTAAATATATTTCTTAAGTTGTTTAAAATAGTTTTATTATTTTATTAAAAATGTACGTAAATTAAAGTATATAAACATGAGTTTATAATATTCCAGCTGGGAAAGCAATAATGCTGAGCTAAACCATGAATTGTTCTTTTGATAAGAGGCACCGCGGTATATGCAACTTGCTCATAATTCAGGAGCACTACGAAACAAGCGTTCGCCTAGAAAAATCTACAATACTACCCGAAACAAACAAGTTTATTGTCAAATTAGTACATCTTACATTATTGGTAATGAAGCCCCTATTTGGTCGTGATTATTAGTAGATTTATTCATTTTGTCATAAGTTACGATTTGGTGTCTGCAGAAACTCACAAATCAAAAATTACATGGGAATATGTTAATAATCTTTTATTAAGTAAATTGAGACATCAAGCTACAGTAACTTTTCCAACCCGGGAAATCCAAATAAAACAAATTTGACCCCTCTATAACCCACGTGCTACCGGTAGGTGCATATCTAATGAGTTCAAGTATAGATTTTCCGCACACATCTGGCTTTTGCCTATGAGCTTTTCTTAGAAATTCCTCTAGATCCTTGCCCATTTCAGGTATAAGTGTACGGTACTCTGCCTCCTGAATAAATTTTGTTTGCGTAATTCCTGGACAAAGGGCAATTATTCGTATTCCGAGTCTTTTGTAATTTGAATCGTGGCCTAAACCTTGCGAAAATTTTATAATTCCGGACTGAAGGGCGGATAAAGTTGGAGAAGGTGGAAATGAATGTAGACCAAATCGTCCTGCTAAGTTAATTACGACGCCGCATCCTTTGTTAAGATGCTCTTTGGCAGCGAGAGTCGTATTGATAGTTCCAACAAGGTTAGTTTGTACTTCCTGTTCCCAGATTTTGTCATTCCAGATGCCCGCTGCATTTATCAGAATATCGATTTGCTTAAATTCACATCTTATTTTCTGTAAAGTTTCTTCGACTTCATTCTTGCACCTAACGTCGCACTTGTAAAAGACGGCTTTATCTTTTCCATATGAACAATTTAACGCACTCACTGCATCTAGACCAGCCGTAGTGTCGAGGCCAATAAGAGCAACATTATTTACATTGGCAGCGAACAACTGGTGGGCTGTCGCGAGACCTATGCCGGAACTACCGCCAGTTATCACGGCAGTTTTGCAATCCGGATCCAGAATTAGTTGCTTTTTCTTGCAAAGTACTCCGGGTTTAGAACCGGCGTTACGATATGTAACTTGGATAACGTTCTGCCAATTTATGATACAATGTAATATTTTTCTTTGTAGTAATGGTTTTAATGCATAACAAAACATTTTAGAAAAAAAAACTGTCAGTTATGACATATTGTGTAATTTCCATCAGACAAGGATCCGGTTAAGTGATCTAGTGACTTTGTAGTCAGTCTGGCTTAATCAGGGAGATTTCAGAGTTAGTGGATTTAGGCTGGGGCCGTTACCTTTTTGAGATGAAAAAATTAATAGCAGGCAACGGCCGGCTGGAATATATAGTTGAGGTCATAGAAAATGAAAAAATACTGAGATGAAGGGAAGTAGTGAAATGGGGTGCTATTTAAGGGATGAAAACCGTTTTTCGTGATTTGTGGCGAAACGTGACCTCCTAGAGAAAAGTGTTTCATACAAAAGTTGTAGATAATAAAAAAATCTAAAACTTTTATTCTATATATTTTTCGACATACCCTCAAAGTTTGCGAGAAAATGACGAGAAACCGATTTCTCTATTTTTATTTTTTTTCTCGCGTGAAAATTATTTAATTTAAATGAAACTTTGTGAAAGTACGTAATTGTTTGCATATAATAAGCATGAATTTTTTCAATTATGGGAAATAAATATTTTTCGAGATTTTACCATTTTACCGAAAAAACACCCCTATCTTCGGCGAACAACTTTATTGATTTTTTTTGGATTTTGATGTTCTACTAGTGCTCATTTTTTTCGTCGAGATGTCTACTTTCAAATGGTACGTCGATGTTTGTGATTTATTGTCATTTAGCAGCTTAAAATTAAGAAAAACCGAAAAAAATTTTTTCGAATCTCGAATTTTTCGATTTTTTTCATTATTTTCAATTTTTTAGCATATTTATGTTAATAATTCATAATATTTTAATGAAAAAACTTACTTTGGTATAAAATAAATAAAGTTGAATGAATTTCATCGCGGAAAGGGAGGGAAAACTTCATGAAACCTAACATTTACATGGAAATCAATAGTACTTTATTAATTTTCATAAGTTACAGTTAAGTTTCGAAAACTTTATATGTATATTAAATTATTCTAAATACATATGATAAAATACAACATACAATTTATTTATATTGGCTACGAATTCTTTACTTTGTTTACAAATATTTACTTTATTAATATTGGTTGTGTATAGCTTATAAAAAGAAAAATCAATAAAATAATTGTTAAAATCTAATCAATTTTAGGCCTTTTTTGTGGTGGTTCGTTTTCTTCATCGATCAAACTCTCAAATTCTATATTATCTTCAAAATCATTGGCATTTTCAGGCTCTTCAATTTCGATGTCATTATTCTTTGCTGGCTCTTCATCAATATCTTCAGAATCACTGAAATCTACAAATACTTCTCTGTCTCTATTTGAACAGTTCTCAGTACATGTATTGCATAGATTGGTACATTTTAAGCCGTGTTTTCGGCAGCCACATCTTTGATTATTGCATCCACTTTCACAAGTACAGCTAACGCTTTTTAACAACTTTCCGGGAATCAAGTCGGAACTGTCAGAGATGTATTTCGGCACGAGCCTTCCTACATTTTCGTTCCAGCCCCAGTCCTTTGCTTTTTTGTTGTCCTGATCGTTGTCAAAATTACCCAACCAAGTTTGCAATTGGTAATAGACTCTGTAGGAGTGTTGTGCAGCTGCTTCTTCAGTTGGAGGGAGTTTTTCCAATTTAAAAGTGGATTTGTTTGTAGCTTGCTGATACAGCTCAAATCGTAATCGATTTAATGAGTTATAAATTTTCTTACTTTTGTAAATACTAGCTGTAAGTTGAGATCCATTTTTTGCTATGGTTATGTGGTCTGCATCTTTTTGATAATAAACACTGGCTAGGTTTAATAAATTTTTATTGTCCAATAAAGATGTTTTTTCCCTTTTACAGCAAAACTTGAAGTTGTATCAACCCAGAGAAAGCATGAAGAAACGCTATTACACTTGTGTATGGTTCGTGTTTAAAACAATGGGATGTATAAAATGAATCTTTGACGTTGCTTGAGCCTGGTTTGTGAAAATAAATATCCAGCCCATTCGAATTTAATTGGTGTAAACGAGCTCTGCTGCTCTTGTGCAGGCTCACTTTGTCCTACCCCTCTCTACCCCCAACCTTCAGCCGTTTTGGGCGGGTATTTCAAATACCTGTATGCTGAGAAATTTCAAATTTTGTAAATTTTTTTTGTTTGTATTCAATTTTAGCGTGGTTTCCATTAACTAAATTCATTCAGATTTAGTTATTTTATACCAAAGTAAGTTTTTTCATTAAAATATTATGAATTATTAACATAAATATGCTAAAAAATTGAAAATAATGAAAAATATCGAAATATTCGAGATTCGAAAATTTTTTTTTCGGTTTTTCTTAATTTTAAGCTGCTAAATGACAATAAATCACTAACATCGACATACCATTTGAAAGTAGACATCTCGACGAAAAAAATGAGCACTAGTAGAACATCAAAATTCAAAAAAAAATCAATAAAGTTGTTCGCCGAAAACAGGGGTGTTTTTTCGGAAAAATGGTAAAATCTCGAAAAATATTTATTTTCCATAATTGAAAAAATTCTTGCTTATTATATGCAAACAATTACGTACTTTCACAAAGTTTTATTTAAATTAAATAATTTTCACGCCAGAAAAAAAATAAAAATAGAGAAATCGGTTTTTCGTCATTTTCTCGTAAACTTTGAGGTTATGTCGAAAAATATATACAATAAAAGTTTTAGATTTTTTTATTATCTACAACTTTTTTATGAAACACTTTTCTCTAGGAGGTCACGTTTCTCCACAAATCACGAAAAACGGTTTTCATCCCTTAAATAGCACCTCATTTCACTACTTCCCTTCATCTCAAGTTCCGAAGTTTTTTTTTTCATTTTTTATGACCTCAACTATATATTCCAGCCGGACGTTGCCTGCTATTAATTTAATTTTTTTCAGCATTAAAAATCCGTAACGGCCCCAGCCTAATTAATTAAGTGCATATCTAGGAATGTTAGATAATTTAATTCAAATATATTCAAATAAAGTAGAAAATCCTCATGCCGTGAAAAAAATACATTTTCAGCAAGAATTTAAGACTAACGTTTGGTGTGGTATCATTGGCGATCATTTATTTGGGACCGTTGGGACCATTTGTCCTTCCTCCAAATTTAAATGGATAGTCCTATCTGTTTATTCATAGTTTCACCAAAACAAACTTTTTTTTCTAAATTTTTTCTCAAAATCTATCTTTACTCCACTACAACATGTTTCTTTAAAAACACTTTTTTCAGAGCAGAATCGACGTTTCAAAATCAAACACCGCTGATTTTCCGAGAAAACAAACAACCGTCGTCGGATGTGGCTGACGTGTTGCTATCATTAAAACATGCAGTAGTGCACCCCGGGCAGAGCCCGACCGACAAGTACGAAGCACAACATATGTACCATCCTCAGATGCTCCTGTCACCGGGGGGATACTCCGGTGGGATGTGCGATCAGTCCTTCACCCAGCAAACCCCCATGTTTCCCAGCATGTCCGTGAATGTTTCGATGAATATGACTATGCATGGGTATCATCCTAATAATGGTTGTGGATATCCTACTACGGATTTGTCTTGTCCTCAGGTAAAAAACTTCCTAACAAGTAAGGCAAAGTATCGGAGTAGGTATATGGAAGGTAGCAAACAAATGGCCTTAAGTAACATCATATCAATTTTATTAAGAGAGAATGCAATTCACTCATTCACAATTATTTGTATAAATAGTGAACATAAAATTCTGGAATGTATATTACTTTTTTGAATATTATACAGGGTGTTGCATCATGAGAGGGACATAGCTTAATAGGAGGTAGAGAACATCAGTGGTAACCGGAACCTCCCATAGAAATGTCTCATTGGGCCTTCATTATGAAGTTACAGGGTGTTAAATAATTTTTGGCCAAACCTGTTTTTTGTCATAACTTTGACAGGGAATGAAATAACGAATTCATATTTGGTACGGCTAATGTACTAACGAGCCCCAAGAGGTACATGTATGAAAAAAAATATATCCAGGTCCGGACTCACTATAATTTATGTTTCTTTTTTGCATCAATAAAACATCACCCTGTATATATTTTTTTGAAATTTCGATACGATATTCGAAAAGAGCAAGAAAAAACAAACAAAATGGCCTATTTCATTTTTTTGTTACACCTTCGTGGTTATTTAAATACGTTGTTAAATGTGCAAGAAAATGGATTACAGAACCCTATTAAATGAGAGGCACGTGAAATAAATAGTTTTATAACTAAAATTTGCAAAAATTCTATTGAGCCTAGGTGGTCTGTGTGAATCCTAATTCCGGCACGTTTTAAAGGTCCATTTTGGTAAAAAACTGTGGTCCTAATAAGTAATCGGGTATGAAATAACAAAATTTTTAATCAATCACAGTAGACTTGTTCAAAGTGACAGATAATAAAAAGAAATCTCCTAAACAGTTGAATAATTGTTTGTTAGTAATTTAATGTGTCAATAATCCGCATTTAGTTAGTGAAAACTTGTAAAAATATTTTAACTATGCCAGTAAAATTTACAAACGTGGAATATGCTGACATAATATTCATCTATGGTTTCTGTAATGGAAATGGTAGGTCGGCGGAAAGAGAATATCGGTTGCGTTTTCCTGGTCGTCGATGCCCTAATCATAAAACCTTTAGTACGGTGTTCCAGTATGCAAGACAACACGGAAAGTTTCCTACTTCTGCAGTTGTGGAGCGTGTTTTACAACAAGGTGTGCAGGAACAAAACAATATTATAAACGTAGTTCAAGAAAACCCAAATATGAGCACTAGACGAATCAGTTTGGCAACTGGTATTCCTCATTGGCGAGTATGGAGAACCCTAAAAAGAGAACGTTACCATCCATATCATATCCAGCAGGTACAGCGTCTTCAACAAGGCGACGATATCCCCCGCCTGGCATTTTGTCAGTGGTTGTCTAACCATCGCCCAGTCATTTACAGAACCTTATTTACGGATGAGGCACAATTTACAAGGGATGGAGTAAACAATTCACGAAATAATCATAAATGGGCACAGGAAAACCCACATGCGGTACGCCAACGCCGTTCGCAACACAGGTTTTCTGTAAATGTTTGGGTCGGACTTGTGAATAGACATTTGATAGGGCCACATTTTTTTGAAGAAAGATTGAATGGTGAAATTTACTTTGATTTTCTTCAAAACATTTTACCGAATATGTTAGAAAATATCGGTATATGAGGCATGTTGTTTCAGCATGATGGGGCCCCACCACATTTTAACCTTCAAGTAAGAGAACACTTAAACAATGTGTATCCTAATAGATGGATTGGACGCGGGGGTCCACATGAATGACCACCAAGATCTCCTGATTGTAACCCTTGTGATTACTTTTTATGGGGCCACTTAAAAAACGAGGTTTATAGCATTGAAATTGAAAGTAGACAACATTTAATCCAGCGCATGGATACAACCTGCGACGAAATACGGAATAATCCAGAAATGATACGTCGAGCAATTGGTGACCTTTCTAAACGCGCAAGAAAATGCACAGAATGTGGGGGAGGACATTTTGAAAATTTACTTTAGTGTCAATTGCGTTTTATTTTTAAACACATTTAGTTATTGTTTTGTTATTTATTGTTAATTGAATGGAAACTATTTTATTTATTTAGATTTTAGTTTGTTCTCTTTTCCAATTTTTATTAAGTATAAAATGTTGATGATTTTCTTGATCAAAGTAACTGGTTGCTTAGGCCTAAATGGTTTAAATTATCTGTCACTTTTATTCTTTGAACAAGCCTACTGTGATTGATTAAAAATTTTGTTATTTCATACCCGATTACTTATTAGGACCACAGTTTTTTACCAAAATGGACCTTTAAAACGTGCCGAAATTAGTATTCACCCAGACCACCTAGGCTCAATAGAATTTTTGCAAATTTTAGTTATAAAACTATTTATTTCACGTGCCTCTCATTTAATAGGGTTCTGTAATCCATTTTCTTGCACATTTAACAACGTATTTAAATAACCACGAAGGTGTAACAAAAAAATGAAATAGGCCATTTTGTTTGTTTTTTCTTGCTCTTTTCGAATATCGTATCGAAATTTCAAAAAAATATATACAGGGTGATGTTTTATTGATGCAAAGAAGAAACATAAATTATAGTGAGTCCGGACCTGGATATATTTTTTTTCATACATGTACCTCTTGGGGCTCATTAGTACATTAGCCGTACCAAATATGAATCCGTTATTTCATTCCCTGTCAAAGTTATGACAAAAAACAGGTTTGGCCAAAAATTATTTAACACCCTGTAACTTCATAATGAAGGCCCAATGAGACATTTCTATGGGAGGTTCCGGTTACCACTGATGTTCTCTACCTCCTATTAAGCTATGTCCCTCTCATGATGCAACACCCTGTATAGAGTAAAATATATAAACAATAATGGTAATTTAATTTATCTTATGGAAGATTTATTTGCTAATGTTGCTGACATATCGAAAGATATTGCATACTTTTGTTGACATGATAAACAATTTGATGTCTTGATCAATTTTCAGACGGGAATGTTGTTCATCACTAGATCAATCACTTTATCCAAGGATGCATACACGAGTCCTTTACTCAGTGTTATTTTTACAGTTTACCCCATTTTGATGTTTCCATTAAATTTGTTTTTGCATGAAAGGCCAGAAATTTTATTTTTATAGCTTACCAATAACACCACGCTTGAAATTTTACACTTTACCTATACTATTACTTTTGTTATGTTTAATACATTACAGGGTGGCTACTTTTTATATTGAACAATATCGCTATTTCACAACCTATAACAGTTACAAAGTCGGTTAAATGAAACAAAAATTTTGTATTTTGAGGGTTAATAATAGTAAAGCAGATCTGGAGGAAAACCAGACTCGAATAAGGAAACGTCCGATTTTTGTCAATAAATAGAGTGGGTCCATCCAACATTCCGACACATTTGTGCAGTGTATGTCAAAGGAAGGGAGGGGGAAACGACATATTAAATGTATGAGAAAATGGTTTTTCGAAGATAACTCGGCGGTTTTTGATCTGATGAGAAAAAATCTTCAGATCAAAAATGAAGAGCTCATGAAAATGAGCAAATTTTGTTCCCAACCTCATCGATGTCAAACCATTGATTCGCGAGATATCGCAAATCCAAGGTGCAGAAATTAAAAAATTTAAATTCACTTTTTATCATGGAGGAGTGGAGTTGAGGGCTCAATTTTTATTTAATAGAAAATGGAGTATTCTTATGCAAAATGGCATTCTAAACACTGAACAAAAGAATTTTCTTAACATAGATAATTATAAAATAGTAGGTCTTTATTGCCGAGAAAAAAAGGCACACGGCGGAGTTGTAATATACGCCAGAAACTGTAGTGATTTTATGGAAGTAAACAATTTGAAAACTGAACAAAGAGAATTGCATTTTGAATTCACTGTTGTCCATAGTAAAAAAAGTAAGTACACTGTTATTTGTCTGTACAGAGCCCCCGTAGGCGACACAACAATATTTTTGGACTCTTTCTACGAACTACTATTTGAATTAAATCAATTACATTATAAAAACTTTATTATATGTGGTAACTTTAATATAAACTTTTGAGAAAATTGTAACATTACAAATGATTTAGAATCGATTTTAAATATATATGACTTAAAAATTACCATAACCGAACCTACAAGAATAACATCTACATCATCCAAAATTATTGATAATATTTTAACAAATATAAATGCACAATATGATTTACAAGTAATAGATCTGGGTCTCTCAGATCATAAAGGCCAAATCTTAAAAATAGTAAATAATAGCAATCTGTTAAGTAATCATAAATTTACAGAAAAAAGAATAACTACCGAAAAAAATAAAATAAAGTTTCAAAATTTGCTGAAGTCTATAAATTGGTGCACTATAGAGGAATATACTGACGCAAATGTAGCAAACGATACCTTCTATTCTCTTTTTCTGGATTGTTTTCATGAAGCATTTCCCATGGAAAAAATTAATATTTAAAAAAAAACTAATAATAGCTGGCTAACTACAGGTATTCGAATTTTGTGCAAGCATAAGCGCGACTTAATTTATCTGAAACAAAATAAAGTAAGTAAAGGTCGTGGTTTTATAAACTACTTACATTAAATTATATTGTAAGATTTTAAAAAAAGTTATTCACGCTGCAAAAAAATTATATTTTAGTAATAAAATTCTACACTCTAGTAATAAAATAAAAACTACTTGGGATATCATAAACGACCTTCAGGGAAAAAATTCTAACAGACAAGAACACATTGTGCTGTCTGAGAATGATATAATAATAAAAGATCCATGTCAAGTAGCCACTAAATTTATCGACTTTTTTGTGGACATTGCCGAAACACTAACATCCGATTTACAAAGCATACACTCTGCCAAATACTATATTAAAAAAATAAACAAAAACCCTCTCTGTACTTTATGCCGGTTAAAACCTAAAGAATCATTTGGACGGGATGAAATTCCAATTACATTAATAAAAGAAAATATTTCAGTTTTAAAGAAACCCTTAACACATATCGTAAACTTATCACTTTCCCAGGGGATATTTCCAGATAAATTTAAAATAATCAAGCCGCTTTTTAAAAAAGGCGACAAATATAATATTTCAAACTATAGACCTATTTCCCTTTTGCCTACAATTTCTAAAATATTAGAAGCAGTAGTAAAAAAACAGCTAGTAAACTATTTAGAAAAATTTAAAATCTTAACACCATTTCAGTTTGGATTCAAAAAAGATTGTAGCACATCTGACGCTGCATTTAAACTAATGAATTATATTAATAATATCCTAGAAAATAAACATATTCCTATGGGTATCTTCTGCGATTTGTCTAAGGCTTTTGACTGTGTAGATAATAATATTTTACTAATGAAGCTCAATTACTACGGAATGTGTGGTACACCACTTCTGTGGTTTACTTCATATTTAAAACATAGATCTGCATATGTCAAACTTTATGACGAATCTCAGGAAATTGGAAAAACTGTTATTACGGAAGCAAAAGATATCACATTTGGAGTTCCACAGGGGTCCATATTAGGTCCAGTATTATTTTTAATATACATAAATGATCTTGTTGATAATTTTCCTTCGTTACAATTTTCATTGTTCGCTGATGATACCAGTATCATAGTGAATGATGATAATTTGGACGATCTTAAAGTTAAAAGTGAAGAGGCAATGAATGGCATTACAAACTGGTTTCATGCTAATAAACTGCTCTTAAATGTTGAAAAAACAATGAATATAACATTTGAAAAATCCCACACACCAGCCTTAGATATAAATATTCAAACTGATCTGGGACAAATAATATCAGTAACTGATACTAAATTTTTAGGAATATATATTGATAAATCGTTAAATTGGTCGACGCATATTTCTGATTTAAATAAAAGACTTGGACGTGCAATTTATGCAATAAAGAACGTCAAAGAAAATATCAGCATTGCAGCGGCACTATTTGTGTATTTTGCATATTTTTAAAGCATACTACAATATGGTGTAGAATTTTGGGGAAACGCAACTTGTCATCAAAAAATTTTAGTGACACAGAAACGTGCCGTGCGAGCAATTTGTGGTATTCATCCGAGAGAATCCTGTAGAACGGCGTTTAAAAACTTACATATACCAACTGTAGTTAATCTTTATATATATATATATAAATTATCTATAATAATTTACAGAAAACGAAACACAATATCGACATCCGCTGATATCCATGATTACAATACCAGATCTAATACAAAACTAATTGCACCAAACTGATATGTCACAAATAGGAAAGGTCCTTTATACTCCGGAGTAAAAATTTATAATCACCTACCAAATTCTATTACTTGCATAAACAGCGAAAACTTATTCAAAATTAGGCTAAAGAAAGTTTTAAATAATTATGTGTTCTATAACTTAGAAGAATACTTCACTACAAAATTTAATCCATAAAAGGTTTTCAAAGGGTTTACTTCTAAAGCATTGTATTATTGTATATTTATAATGTCTGAATTTATTTAAGTATGTGCATTGTATTTTTATTAAGATTGAACCTATTTAAGTAAATGCTCTTTCCCTTATGTCTTGATTAAGGCGCACCATGTCATGTATGTACTTATGTATGAGCATATTGCATTATTATTGTTATGTAACATTAATTTTTGGGAAATAAAATCTAATCTAATCTAATCTACATATTTTCCAGTAAAATCAATAAGAACGGCGTAAATCAGGAATTAATTTCTAAAGTCCGCCATTTTAGGCCCGCCATTTTGAATTACCCAATTTTCACTTCGGATTCGTAATCAGCGACACCAAAAATCCCTAAGATACGAATTTTAGCCGACTTCGTTGAAAACGTTGCGAGTTATTGAATTGGGGGTGTAAAATGGGGCTGCAACCCCCGTGGGGTGAGTGCACTAATTCTCAAAGGTATACATTTCTTATGTTGCTGAGACTTAAAATAATGCAAAATGTTTCAAGTCTTTACATTGAAGTAGTGACGATTAAGAACTTACAACCTTTTTTTTGCATTTCTATACTATCCAAAATACGAAACTTCTGCCGCATTTAACGACCTTCTGACTGTTGTGATGTGCGCGATAGCAATACTATTCAATATAAAAAGTAGCCCTTTATAAATAAATATTAATTAATTTAAAGGTACAATGGAGTACTGCCCCTCAAGGTTCCACGCAGAGTTACCAAAGTCAGGGCCTTCTTAGTCCTTCGTACGGAGGTGCTACATATTCATTTACGGCAGATTTTAGGCCACCACAAGAAGCTCCCGTTTTAACTACAACGACGTATAAACCTGTGCCAATGTCCTTCTCGTCGCCGAGAAGAAGACATAGTATAAACTTAATGGATGAAGATAGTCAAAAACCCAACGTTTGTAGAATATGTGGTAAGAGTCGTTTAAGTTGAATGTCTTATAATTCAAATAGATTTATTTTTATTTCGACTCATACTGACGAGGAGTTATGAAAAAAATGTTATTTTTCAAGTATATTTAAAATAATGTGTAAAATATTATGTAGTAAACAATATTTCTAAATGAGGTGTTATAAAAACATAAAAAATACTGACAATTCTACACGAATGTTTGTTGACTTAAAACTGTTCGAGAGCAGTTCGATAGATATCTGGAGTATCCACTAGTATTGAGTACGCTGTCGAATAGTCTATCTCAAAAGGACCCTAAGTACGTACTTTCTACATATAGTCGTTAGTTATTCAATATTATATTTTATATTTTCTTATGTCAATGTCTTCTAGGGATTATATTCAAAATTGCTCTTATAAACTTGCACAAGCAGGTGAAACAAATTTTCCTTTTAATCAAGACAATATTGATAAGTTCCAAAAACGTTTTGATACTTATCTGACAACCGAGATGACATTTCTACCTTGCACTTGCAGTCGTAATTTTCCCTTTTGGTAGAGACTGAAAAGTTATTAGTGATCTACTTCTAAACTATCAGTGTTCTCATTTAAAAAAATATATACAGGGTTACTAGTAATTCGATACATTCCTTTGGAGATGTGATGGGGCATGATCTAAGAAGTAAATTTAGCCCTAACATATATTATGCAAAACTCAATAGTTTTTGAGATATTTAATTTTTTTTGTTTTCTCAAAAAGTAGATCTTAATGTCCTAAAAGTTAATTTTCGAAAAATCTATTTGACATTTTTAAATCTTTTTTTAATGGATTACTTGTCCAATATTATAGATATCCGTTTGGAATGAAAAATATCTGGAAACATTTCGATCATGTGAACATCTGAAATAAAAACTTTAAAAATTTTTTTTTTTAAATCAGCTATGAAATTTACCTATTAGGTTTTTTCAAAAAAATATTAACGTAACACGCGTATAAATTATTATAAAAACTGCCTTATTTCAATAGCTATCTAACAAGGTACAAATGTTCAATGTACCCTTAATAGTTCTAAGAAAATACTAGTAAAAATAACACAAGTAGTACGTATTTTATTTTTAGATAAACAGTAAAAAACATTTTAAAAGTAGAGTTTAATTCTTCAATAATTTCAAAGTTGTACTTTATTTTTTATATGTCTTGCTCAAAATACTAGCCCCTATTCCGTATACAGACACGGCAGCGTCTTCTTCTTTCCGTCCTTGTTACTCTGGTTGTCAGATTATGCCTTATGTGTTGGGCAGCATCGACTATCCTTTGTCTAAGGTTTTCTATAGTATTGACTGGTGTGGCATAGACCATCTCCTTCATATGACCCCATACGTAATAATCAAGGGGTGTTAAGTCAGGTATTGGGCCCGCTCTTCCAATCCAACGGTTAGGGAAACGTTGATCAAGTAATTGTCGTACTGTCAGCCGATAATGTGCTGGACAACCATCGTTCTGAAACATCATTCGCTGTCTGACGGTGAGAGGAACATCTTCTAAAATCACCACCAGATCATTTCTTAAAAAATTTTCATAGATTTCCTCGTTTAAATTTTGAGGAAGAAAGTGTGGCCCTATTAAATACTGGCCAATGACTCCCATCCACACATTAATAGAAAACTTCATTTGGAAACTAGTTTCACGTGTTAACTTGGGATTTTCCTCTGCCCAATAATGTAGGTTGTGGAAATTTGTTATACCCTCGCGATTAAATTTCGACTCGTCCGTCCATAAAATACTTGTTAAAAAAGTTGCACTTTCTGCATCTGAATTTAACATAAAGCGGCAGAAATCCACTCTCCTTCCAGGATCACCTTCCTCCAAGCCTTGGACAGGGGTATAGTGGTAAGGATGACATCCAACTCTACGTATCGTAGACCAAACTTTCCATTGTGACGCTCCGGTTAGTCTTGCGATTTTATTAATTGAAATAGTTGGGTCTTCCTCAAAATACCTCAATATTTCTTCCTCATCATCTGGTTCATAAACGGGAGGAGCACCAGCGTCACTTCTTCTACATTTCACGGAGCCAGTTTCAGCGATATATCGATATGCCGTACTGAATACACGTGCATTTGGTAAGCGGCGGTTACGGTACCAAAGACCATATTCTCGGAGAGCTTCAGCAGCGTTGCCGCCACAGTATCCATAGACAAACAAGATATCAGCGTATTCTGCGCTAGCATACGCGGCCATGGCACAGAAAATACAATAACAACAACTAATAACAACAACTAATAACAACAAATAATAACAACAACTACGAGCAAAATCAAAATCTTCGATAACTAATTTAACAAGACCAACAAACTTAAGGGACACGGAGATAAGAATGTCAGTTAATGACATATATGCACAAACGTCAAAGTCAAGGACTGACTGACTTAAATGAAAATGAACGATTAGTCGTCTAATAAATTCCGCCACCAGCATTATCTTCACTAATTTTTTATTAGAACTATCAAGGGTACATTAAACATTTCTACCTAGTTAGATAGCTATTGAAATAAGGAAGTTTTTATAATAATTTGTACGCGTGCTACATTAATATTTTTTTGAAAAAACCTAATAGGTAAATTTCATAACTGATTTAAAAAAAAAAGTTTACAAGTTTTTATTTTAAATGTTCACATGATCGAAATGTTTCCGGATATTTTTCATTTCAAACGGATATCTATAATATTGGACAAGTAATCCATTAAAAAAAGATTTAAAAATGTCAAATAGATTTTTCGAAAATTAACTTTTAGGACATTAAGATCTACTTTTTGAGAAAACAAAAAAAATTAAATATCTCAAAAACTATTGAGTTTTGCATAATATATGTTAGGGCTAAATTTACTTCTTAGATCATGCCCCATCACATCTCCAAAGGAATGTATCGAATTACCAGTAACCCTGTATACATTGTATTTGAAGGAACATACTCTGTTAAAACAAATATAGGTAATACTTTTTGTAGACTTCCTGCAATATAAGATTTTTAACTGTGTAAAAACTAATGTACGCATTCGCCTGTAATGTTCTATTTTCCAGGGAAAAGTTACGCCCGCCCTAGCACGTTGAAAACCCACCTCCGCACCCACAGCGGCGAAAAGCCCTACCGCTGCATAGATTGCAACAAGTCCTTCTCGCAAGCAGCCAACCTGACAGCGCACGTTCGTACTCACTCGGGGGAGAAGCCATTTCGCTGTCCGGTGTGTGACAGGCGCTTTTCCCAGAGCTCTTCAGTGACGACACACATGCGTACGCATTCTGGAGAGAGACCGTACAGGTGAATAACAGATATACAGGGTGTTTCAGTTAACATTCCCACAGTCGATATCTCGGAAACTAAAAAATATATTTTTATTCTGTAAACGGTAATAGATTTCTATGGTTAATGTCTTCTTCAGGAAGTACAATTTACTATTATAGCGTTATTACCAGAGATGGCGTTGAGTTTAAAAATATTTTTCGATCAAGAAAGGTTTGAAACATATGCCATTCGATTAGGAATTAAATTTTAAGCAAAATTGGCGTACCACCCCACAACTCTAATATTGTTGTTGTTTATTTGAATAACACGTTCCCAAGGCGCTGGATTAACACCCCAGGACCGGTTAGATGGCCCGCGCGTTCTCCGGACTTGACCCCTCTGGACTTTTTCTTGCGGGGACATTTAAAAAGTCAAGTATATCAAGAGCCATCTCAGGTTATAATGTTATAATAGTAGATTGTACTTCCTGAATAAGGCATTAACCATAGAAATCTATTATCGCTTACAGAATAAAAATATATTTTTTAGTTTCAGAGATATCGGCTGTGTGAATATTAAATGAAACACATACCTAATTTTGTCATATGTGTTCTTTGCAGGTGTAGACTGTGCAAGAAGGCTTTCTCCGACAGCAGTACCCTCACAAAACACTTGAGGATACACAGCGGAGAAAAACCCTACGAATGTAAATTATGTTTGCTTAGGTTCAGTCAAAGTGGAAATCTAAACAGGCATATGAGGGTGCACGGCACCAACGGTATACCACCGTGACATACGCTTTTCGGATACTCCGTATAGTTAAAGGTGCTGGATTCTCAGAGATTGTTTTCCTAGGTAAATTTGAACGAAGGGTTGTTGATATTTTTGCAACCTCGCGAATTGGAATTTGATTTAATAGCGAGGTTGTTGTTTTTTACATCCGTGAAGTTTGGTAGATGCCTATATTGTTGTCATTTATTATATTTAGCTTGGGAATTAGTTACATTTTTGGCGTTTAGTAAGTTTCTCTAAAACTAGAACTGCATAAGTGAGAGAAGATAAGAAAGAGCTTAGAAACTTAGAAAGAGGTATCGCAACAATCAAGATATCTTTGTTTTGAAAACAGATAAAGGTAACACAACACTAGTAATCAAGAAAGAAGTATATTAAGATAGACTAGTCTTTATTATGCCCAGGACATCATACAAAGCTAATAAAGAATTCAGCCTTATAAATTGCAAGGCAGACAAAGATCAGTTACTAAGAAGTAATTGAGTCAAGCAGAAGAAGTCCGCTCTTAACCGAGGGAGATCGTACCGGCTACCGAAGATTCACGAACCAGGATATCCTTTAACATCCATCTTCATTAAAGGTGGATCAATGATTTATAATTGGTTAGATATGCCGCAGCTATTCTACAAATTTATAGAAAAGACAAACAGCCTCATGACAAAATCTGGACACTCGTCGAAATTCTAAAGGGCTTAATAATAAAGGAGTGCCTGACATCTTGATCAATTTTCATGTAGAATTTTTATTTACCAACGTATCGATCGATCGAGTAAATAGTTGGCCTGAATACCAGTAACGTATCTAAAGAATTAAAATGGGGCAGACCTATAGAAGTCAGGAACGTCCAACAAGCTTGAGAGAAAAATGAATACAAACAGCGACTGTATTGACTGAACAACGACTGAAGGACAGGAATAACCTATATGTATTTGTGCTCACCTTTCATTGCTGTAGTCATAGATGGGTTAAAAATAATAATTTATTGAAGAAGAAAATACGTGCACGTTTCCAAACAGTGAATAAAATACAAGTGTTATTCATTTCTTCTTTTTATGGGTTTTTATACCACACAATATATTTTCTGATCACAAATTCTACAAGAATAACAAAATTAATTAATATATTGAAAAAATAACTTCTGAGCCTGTGACTGTTAACGTTTAGACAATAAAATACAAGTGTTGCTTCCCCTAAAGAAGGACCACACCCCCAAGCTATTGACAAAAAGTGTTTGCCAATAACTTACATCACATAAATAGGGCATCTAGTACACAACCAAAGGGCACCAGAGAAAAACCAGATTCAGATACACACAATTCTGCAGTGGCCGAACATGTTCATCACAATAGAAACTATAAAATCAATTACGATAACGATAATCTAAAAGATTAGATAAAATTACTAGCTATTATCCAAGGTTTATTAGAGAGGGATTATAAAAAACTGAAGCAACTTCAACAATGAGGATAAACATCGACTGAGTAACACGTGTAGACTAAATTTGGCGGTGCAGACACTAGACAGTCAGGATAACTAATGAACGCATGGTATATGAGTGTCAAGGTAGATATATAATGAGGAGTAGAACACAATAACTTCAGACGTTGGAATCTATTTGTAGAGGCTATAGTATGACCAGCGAAATGTCAAGTCAAATTTCAGCAACCGCGAAAAACCCGGAAGGAATTGCTTCATTGAGCAATGGCCTTGAAAACCAAACACGGAAGGAATCGCAATGGCCTTGAAAACCTGAATTCCATAATAATTACATCTCATGGTCATAGGCTTCTAAAGAAACCTATATATAAAATTGTAGGAGCATATACCGCATGAACGCATGTAGAAGCTATTTTCATTTCTTATCTAAGTGCAACTTTTTATAGAAACTAAACTTTGCTGTTCGTTGGTTTTGGTAATACCAATTTGGGACTGAAACGTCAAAAGAATTAGTAGACTTGAAGTTTGTCTGAAAGTTACATAGAAGAGTGCGAAAAGAAATAAAAGTACAGTTGTTAACAGAATAATTATGAAAAAAAAACAGATTCTCATCTATCCACTTCTGCTATACTAGTATAAACTTTAATAACGTCAAAGAAATAAGGTCCTAAGCTAAATTTAGTTTTTGACAACTATAAATTTGATATTCATTTAAAAAAACCATCGATTTTAACAGCACGGGTTATAGTTCTACATTACTGTAAGTATTATTTAAAAAGTTGCTCAAGGGTGGTATTTAAAAATGACATTCGTGTATTTCACTTCCCGCAGCAATTCTAATGCCTAGGAAGAACTGCATACAAAAAAAATATATCTCAAGCACGTAATGAATTGAATTTAAAATGCCAATTAAATTCGACTCTCTGGTAATGCTTGGCAGTTTTGACGTACACTAGATGATGAACTTAGTTTTTGAAACAGGGTGGCATTTTGGTGTTTTTAAAACTACTTTATAGTTGAATAATATTTTTTTTCCACGACCGGGAGTAGAAATCGATTTCTATGGCATCAAAATTGTGACAGAAGTAAAGCGGGACGAAATAAGACAATAATTTCATATCTGTTGCCATGATACGTTGAATGGAAATATCCCAAAGGCTTCTAAATATTGTAATTTCCTCCAATTTATTATAATTCTTTATTTATGAAATAAATGTTTCTACTCCCGATCGTGGAAAAATAGTATATACACCTCGGGAGAGACCGCCATTTTTCCCTCGATGTATTTGTTGCCCTCGGGCTTCGGCCTCGGGCCTCAAATTACACCTCAGGAAAAATAAGACGTTTCTCTCCCTTAGTGTATAATGTACAATTAATGTTTTTTTTAGAATTTTAACTTGTAGTCGACTATACATGTTGTCTCCTAATGGGTTTACCTATATCACAAATGGACCTAAATATTAATTTTTGAACAAAAACTTATATAAAATATATAAGAAACTTTTGGGCGTCTTTTGTACAGTGTGTCTCACTTTTCATCACTACACCCCAATATCTCGGCCATTTGTTGATCGATTTAGATCAAATTTGGTATACTTCTTGCGTTTCACGTTGTTTCGCGTAATTTTTTTTTTAAAATTAAATACGCCTACTATGATCAAAAGAATTTGGCAAAAATTAGGAATTTATATTAGCGTTTGAAATAGGGTTTTTATTTCCACAGATTCTTGTTCGGCATGACCTACAACTCCTGTATACCAAATTTCGTTAAAAAATATTCATTCCTTTACAAAAAAAAAAGATTCAATAATAATCACCCTAGTATTCGAGTTATTTATTGAATGGTCGGATATTTACATAACTTGGTAGTAGTGTAATAATGACGCTAATTAAGCATTAGGACACATTTTTTATCCAAAACACTATTATGAAACGAATATTTGAAAGTTGGTAGCTATTTTTTTAAATAGTTTGAACTCGGCATACCAATATCTTTGTTAACATGGAGTGCTTTGGGATGAATTTCACAATTGTATCGAATGTCAAATTAAATTTAAACATAGCTGCACAACAATTAAGTATTGCTGGTAAAATTGAAATCATAATAATTGTTGGTGACAGTGTGCACTTTTACTGGGATGCAGCCAGTATCTTTAATTTGAGACATCCAGAACGCCCACAAATTCACTACACCACGGTTGGTTCAATTAATAGAATATTTAATAGAACTGGAGATGTATTCAAACTTGGAGCCAAAAAATACAATGTTACCGATCGTCCATTGGATCAAGCAATATTAGATGCTGTTAACCGTAGACGTATAAGTCTATGCTGTTAACGCTAAACCACGTGTTAGTGTCAGAGATTTATCTCTAAACTTGAATGTAGACAGAAATAAAATTTGGAGGTGCCTTAAACGTAATAATTAAAAACCATATAAGCCCAAGTTTTTACACACTATGGAAGAAGGAGACGCAGATAGGAGATTGGAATATTGCTTCTGGGTACAGGGTTTGTTTTTGAATGACACACATTTTTTGAAAAAAATTATTTTCAGTGATGAGGCTACTTTTACAACAAATGGCGTAGTCTTATCGCAAAACTTAAAGTATTGGTCAACGGTAACCGCACACTTGGTTATAAATTGTAAACGGCAATACTCCGAGAAAGTATATGTCTGGTGTGGACTTTTGAATGATACCTTAATTGGACCATTTTTCTTTGATGACACTTTAAATAGTGTGAGATTCCTACATTTTTTAACACATGAATTTCTAGATGCCGTTCAAAATTTATCTTTAGCCGTACATCAAAACCTCTATTTCCAACTAGATGGGGCTTCCATTCATAATGTAGTAATAGTTAAAAATTGGCTGTATAACAACTACCTTATACGTTGGATTGGGAGAAATAGTCCTTTAATTGCGTGGCCACCTAGATCACCAGACGTCGCCCCTATGGATTTTTATTTTTGAGGTACCATAAAAAATAAGGTCTATAAAAATAGGCCACGAAATAGAGCGGAACTATGTGACGGAATTAGAGAAGCATGTAATGAAGTAAAAGTTGAAGAAGTAAGAAACGTTGTTAATAATAAGAAGAGAATTGAAAAATGTATCAGAATTGATAGAGGGCTAGTGGAGAAAGATTATATTTAATACTTACTTTTTAAAATTATACTTTTGTTTAAGTAATAATTTTAAGTGTTGTTTAAGTTACAATGGCTTTAAAAAGATGAATGTTTAGTTATTTGATATATTCTTTAAAGAAGAAATGTGCTCTAATGCTTAATTAGCGATAATATAAATTCCTAATAAACACAAGAAGTATACCACATTTGATCTAAATCGATCAACAAATGGCCGAAATATTGGGGTGTAGTAGTGAAAAGTGAGACACAATGTATAACAAAAGAAATTTGTTTTACGCAAATCGTATTTTTTGACAAGCAAAATTTTTAATAACGATGAGATTTTATCCAAAAATTAAAATTTAAGTACATTTGAGCTGCCTCCTCTCAGGGGCAACTGGTATACAGAGGCATGTAGCAGCCTCAAATTTTTTTTGTTTATCAAGATAAAATTTTGAAATTGGCAGGAGTTAGATAACCATTAATGTTACTTTTCCATAACACAAGACATTTTTTTTTAAATTCCGGTTTAATTAGAAAATACACCAACATTCTTATTTTAAATGGGACCTGTACATATTCTCAGGTAGGTCTTTATAATTAACCAAGTATAAATAATGATGATCCTATACTAGTTTTTATAATAGTGTTACTTATTTTTAATTGTTGAACTTAAAGAAGCTACTGATTACCAGCAGGAAATTGATTAGGTCTAAAAAATATGAAAATCATACCGACTTACAAGTACTTTTCGACTTTCATAGCCTACTAAGCATCAAAATATTTTACCATTCGTGTTAATAAAACAAAAAGAGATGCCACTTTGTGGTACATGGCTGAAAAGAGAATTTTAATGCGAATAAAATAGCCCGAAAAATTATACAAGGTTCTATTTAAAATAAGAAAGTTGCAATTATTTTTTATTATATCGGAAGTTGTGAAAAACGTCTGTAAGAAAATAACATTATTGTTTATGTAACTTCTATAAATTTCAAAATTGTATCTTAGTAAATAAATAAATTAGAGGCTGCTACATGTCAACTTCGTTATCCGGTATAAAATTTTAATATCTTAAAAAAGGTTACCATCGGGTGGAACGAAGTTTCAAAACTCGATTTGAATCTAAAAATAAAAATACTCGTTACTGGGTTAATTAAATCTGTACCACTCATTACCAAAGATGGCACTAAGTAGATGATAAATGTTATTAAACGACCTGATAATATAAATATACCCGACTTTCTTGTTTAAAAACCACTCCTTGCACTTTCTGTGACATGGCTTTTATATACTTACTGTTTAATGTTTGTTATTCTCGAAAGAAATTTTTAATTTTGGCGAAATCATTAAATAGTTGTTGCCTTATGGATTTTATTGTATCTATCGATTAGTAAATTACTGTCAAATTATATCTGAAAGAAGTTTCCTATTAATAATAAGTTACTGAAATTTTATAACTATTCTACAAAATATAATAATTGTGATATTTTTGATTTGTACTAATTCTATTCTATAATTCACAAGGATAGCTTAAGAAGCTGAGAGGGTACAGGTATTGTTTTGGCGTGGGAGCTGTATAAAAACGATTTAAATATTTCTTTTACAACATTTTTAATTAATAATTTTCCACATCAGTGTTGTAAACTGCATAAATAAAATACTTATCAATTTGTACTCAATTGCTAAGATAATAAATTACCTTGATACAATTACAAGCATTAAATTTCCGTTTTCTATTAGTATTGACATACCAAAACCACAAGATATAAGAAATACAGGGTGTTACCTCTCGCGTTAAACTACGAATGGCAAATAGGTTGGGAGATTGTGACGGTTGATTGTCGCCGATTACTTACAGCATGCCTTTTGGAGGAGTGAAAGTGTACTTTGTGACAATAAGGAAAACGGGTTAGTCCGCTGCTCGCTATCCGGTCATATGGGAAATTTCATTTCCACTAAAACGAAATGTTAGTGTTTTTCTCTGATATTAAAACAAATTTAATATCTTAGTAATTATGGGCATGCGATTCGCATGGTTCCAAAGAACTATGGACACGTGAACTTGTAATAAAAAAATATAATTTTCCGCGTTCTGGTGCTGCATCCCGATGAAAAGAATTAAAGTTTGTGTAGTAAAGTTTTTATAAAAAAATTTGCATGCAGCTCTCGTTGGTCCAAAAGTGGAAAAGTTCTGCGAAAATTTCAAACGATTTGGGCGTGATTTCGTATTGCGTATCATCTCAACTGTGAGCCATTGTTATAATGCATTGCTGTAAAAAAGTGGCATGCTGATTAGAAGGTCCGAAAACAGAGACTACATTGAAAAAGTTGAATAAAAAAGTGAAATTTTTAAAGATTTTATTTTGCATGCCTTTTTGCATTTCGTAAAATAATGTTGTTTTAAGCTGAAATAAAAAATGGCATGCATATTGCTGGAACCCAACATTGAAAAAATGTGGAAAAAGTATTAAAAAATTAATTAAGTCGGTATAAAATTTACAACAAAGGTTCCGTGATATCATTCAGCATCCCATTTCTTATTTAATAATAAAGTACTTTTTTGGACTCAACCAGAAAATATAAGGTAAAATTCAAAATATCTGGCTTGTTCGGCGAGGCACAGTATAACGTTTTTGGGTAAGCCGGCGCATTTCTGAGCAGGCCGAGTAAAAAGTGACTCTAGTACGCATACGTATAGCCACCATGAGCTAGCTAGCTGTACTCTCTAGTCTGAGCCATTACATAGATTCAAGTGATTTTGTCGATAGTTTGGATTATTATTAGTTATTGTAAACTGTTTACAAAATCCAATGTTGGAATACAAAAATCATGCGTGCTATTTTTTATTTCAGCTAAGGAAACTATTTTTGTCCTAACAGTAATTAAAACTTTGATTTAATTTGATTTTTTTCAAAATATGCACTTCTGTAATGCGTCTGGCTAGCAAACTGAGTATGCCTAGCGAAGTGGGTTCGCCTGTAAGGCGAAACAATTTTGAATTAAAAAAATTGCCCCAAGAGTGGTTCGGACTCCACAATAAACCATAGGGCCTCGTCTCTCGTACCTAGCACAAGATCCTTGATACCTTCTAGGGGGTTACTTCGGTAGCTTAAGATGCGGTTAAGAAAACACTTCATTTCAGTATATGGTGATCGACATGCCATTTTCGGATTGAGCAAAAAAAAATTGTATTATTAAATAAGAAATGGCATGTTGAATGATATCAAGGAACCTTTGTTGTAATTTTTATACCCACTTCATTAATTTTTTGATACATTTTTCACATTTTTTTTTTCAATGTTGGGTTTCAGCAATATGCATGCCATTTTTTATTTGAGCTCAAAACAACATTATTTAGCGAAATGCAAAAAGGCATGCAAAAGAAAATAACAAAAAAATTTAATTTTCTTTTCAACTTTTTCAATGCATACTTCTCTTTTCGGATCTCATAATCTGCAGCCACTTTTTTATGCAATGCATTATAACAATGGCCTACAGTTAAGATGGTATGCAATATGAAATCACGCCCAAATGGTTTAAAATTTTCGCAGGGCTTTTCAGAACTTCTCTACTTTTGGGCCAATCAGGGATGCATGCCAATTTTTTTTATAAGAACTTTACGATACAAACTTTAATGCTTTTCATCGGGATGCAGCACGAGAATGCGGAAAATTATATTTTTTCATTATAAGTTTACGTGTCCATTCGAACCCTTTGGGACCCTGCTAATCGCATACCTATAATTACTAAGATATTAAATTTGTTTTAACTTCCAGCAAGAGTTTTAATATCAGAGAAAAACACTAAAATTTCGTTTTAGTGGAAGTGCAATTTTCCATATGACCGGAAAGCGTCAGTAGACTAGTACCCGCTTTTTCTCATTGTCACAGGGTACACTTTCACTCCTCCAAAAGGTATGCTGTAAAAAATCGGAGACAATCAACTGTCACCATCTCCCGGTCTAAAAGAAGAATGCAGGATTTGTGATATTACTGTCTTTTTTCGAAAACGATGTTTAGAGCGTTATGTTTATAAATCACTTTTACTCAAAACTATACTCACCATTATTAAGTCGATGAAATCGTATTCATTAAAACTAGGGCACCCTGTATACGTGCATAACTATGAATTTCTTTGTTTAATATCGATGAAATTTTATAAAATACAGCTCCACCGCCAGTCCAAATTTATAAATTTGTTTTATTTATAATTTCACCGATTGTAAGTATACAACGATGTAGGTATATTTATCGAATACAAAAAAATGTTACTTGTACATACCAAAGAAAAAGTATTATACCTAGTCATTTTTTGTAAATATAAAGATCTCAATTGTCAATGTTAATATTTTATAATAAATAAAATTTATTAAATATGAGGGCTACTTTTATTTTACTTCACAAATAATGGTATCTTCTACTGTAGATTGCAAAGTAAACAAATTAATTAAATTTGTGAAAATTAAATATACAAATTTGTGGTTGTTTTCAGTTGTAACATGGTCGAATCAATTAGCTTGTTTAAGTGTATTTGCGCTATAAAGGTATATACAGTGCATTTCAATGAAAACGCTCCATTCTGAATAAATTTGCTTATATTAATTTTTGTAAAAAAAAACGTAAGCCTCCAAATACGAAAAATTGCTGTATTAGGTCTTTAAATGGACTTTCATTGACCTGCAGTCGCGTTTCAATGGCCTGTGTAGCATTTCTAAAAACTTGTGGCGTCAAGTTTTACCAACCTTGAACAATCTTTTATCGTAAATCATCTAGCGACTCTGGTCGAATTGCATTGCCTTTTGTCTTCAGACACACCAACGAAAAAGTCTAAAGAAGTCAAATCTGGCGAACGAGATGGCCACTCCGCCATCAGACATCTTCTAGAATTGTATATACAGGGTTACTGGTAATTCGATACATTCCTTTGGAGATGTGATGGGGCATGAGCTAAGGAGTAACTCTAGCCCTAACATACATTATGCAAAACTCAATAGTTTTTGAGATATTTCAATTTTTTTGTTTTTCTCAAAAAAGTAGATCTTAATGTCTTAAAAGTTAATTTCCGAAAAATCTACTTGACATTTTTAATTTTTTTTTTACTGGATTACTTGTCCAATATTATAGATATCCGTTTGGAATAAAAAATATCTGGAAACATTTCGATCATGTGAACATTTAAAATAAAAACTTGTAAATTTTATTTTTTTAAATCAGTTATGAAATTTACCTATTAGGTTGTTTCAAAAAAATATTAATGTAGCACGCGTACAAATTATTATAAAAACTTCCTTATTTCAATAGCTATCTAACTAGTTAGAAATGTTTAATGTACCCTTGATAGTTCTAATAAAAAATGAGTAAAGATAATGCTGGTGGCGGAATTTATTAAACGACTAATCGTTCATTTTCATTTGTCAGTCAGTCCTTGACTTTGACGTTTGTGCATATATGTCATTAACTTACACTCTTATCTCCGTGTCCTTTAAGTTTGTTGGTCTTATTAAATTAGTTATCGAAGATTTTGATTTTGCTTGTAGTTGTTGTTATTGTATTTTCTGTGCCATGGCCGCGTATGCCAACGCAGAATACGCTGATATCTTGTTTGTCTATGGATACTGTGGCGGCAACGCTGCTGAAGCTCGCCGAGAATATGGCCTTTGGTACCCTAACCGCCGCTTACCAAATGCACGTGTATTCAGTACGGCATATCGAAATATCGCTGAAACTGGCTCCGTGAATTGTAGAAGAAGTGACACTGGTGCTCCTCCCGTTTATGAACCAGATGATGAGGAAGAAATATTGAGGTATTTTGAGGAAGACCCAACTATTCCAACTAATAAAGTCGCAAGACTAACCGGAGCGTCACAATGGAAAGTTTGGTCTACGATACGTAGAGTTGGATGTCATCCTTACCACTATACCCCTGTCCAAGGCTTGGAGGAAGGTGATCCTGGAAGGAGAGTGGAATTCTGCCGCTTTATGTTAAATTCAGATGAGAAAGTGCAAATTTTTAACAAATATTTTATGGACGAACGAGTCGAAATTTAATCGGGAGGGTATAACAAATTTCCACAACCTACATTATTGGGCAGAGGAAAATCCCAAGTTAACACGTGAAACTAGTTTCCAAATGAAGTTTTCTATTAATGTATGGATGGGAGTCATTGGCCACTATTTAATAGGGCCACACTTTCTTCCTCAAAATTTAAACGGGAAAATCTATGAAAATTTTTTAAGAAATGATCTGGCGGTGATTTTAGAAGATGTTCCTCTCGCCGTCAGACAGCGAATGATGTTTCAGAACGACGGTTGTCCAGCACATTATAGGCTGACAGTACGACAGTTACTTGATCAAGGTTTCCCTAACCGTTGGATTGGAAGAGCGGGCCCAATACCTTGGCCAGCGCGAAGCCCTGACTTAACACCCCTTGATTATTACGTATGGGGTCATATGAAGGAGATGGTCTATGCCACACCAGTCAATACTATAGAAAACCTTAGACAAAGGATAGTCGATGCTGCTCAACACATAAGGCATAATCTGACAACCAGAGTAACAAGGACGGAAATAAGAAGACGCTGCCGTGTCTGTATACGGAATAGGGGCTCCCATTTTGAGCAAGACATATAAAAAATAAAGTACAACTTTGAAATTAATGAAGAATTAAACTCTACTTTTAAAATGTTTTTTACTGTTTATCTAAAAATAAAATTCGTACTACTTGTGTTATTTTTACTAGTATTTTCTTAGAACTATTAAGGGTACATTGAACATTTGTACCTTGTTAGATAGCTATTGAAATAAGGCAGTTTTTATAATGACTTATACGCGTGTTACGTTAATATTTTTTTGAAAAAACCTAATAGGTAAATTTTATAGCTGATTTAAAAAAAAAATTTTTTTAAAGTTTTTATTTCAGATGTTCACATGATCGAAATGTTTCCAGATATTTTTCATTCCAAACGGATATCTACAATATTGGACAAGTAATCCAGTAAAAAAAAAATTTAAAATGTCAAATAGATTTTTCAAAAATTAACCTTTAGGACATTAAGATCTACTTTTTGAGAAAAACAAAAAAAATTAAATATCTCAAAAACTATTGAGTTTTGCATAATATATGTTAGGGCTAAATTTTCTTCTTAGATCATGCCCCATCACATCTCCAAAGGTATGTATCGAATTACCAGTAACCCTGTATACAATACGTTCACAGCAAAGCGGTATTATAGGTGTAAATGGATTAGAAACAATTTTTTTTATTCTGCCCTTGCTTCACCCAAAAACAATTTTTATCAATTCCTTATGAACGTCTATTAATTTAGCCATGACTAAATAGAATCTTCACGGAGAGATATGTCAGTTATCACTTTATTGAAAAATAAATTAAACGTTTTGGGTACCCCCAAAGCATGAAATAGGTGTAAATGAAAGGTAAGTACAATTTACGAAATTAACTATTAAGGTTGCAAGTATGTTGGATGAACCAAACGCTCCGATAATACTAGATTTAAGGAGCATATGGCTTATGGACAAATCGATATGACTAATATTGTCCCGCATGCCTTTAAGGACAATCGTAGGCGAATATTTATATCTTAAAGTTAATTAATCAACTTTTCAATTAGAGACAAACAAAATTATGTTACTACGTTTCTGCAAGAACTACATGATAACTTCAACTACACAACACTAAAGAGTCTCATAATTTTTACGTTTATAAAGATGTATAGAATCTGTATTTCATATCTATACATTTTTATTAGAAGTTTAAAATTATCAGTTTTTTTGGGGATCCTATAAAAAAATCGGGAGACATGTACCTCTAGATTTTAATATTATATAATATTGATATTTCAGAAATTTATTTTTATCAAGTGATAGGTCACTTGCTTTGCCACTTACTACTTTTATGTGTTAATTGAAGATATAAATAATGCGATTGCGGGCATTCTAAATATTCTGTTTTTGCAGGTTTTTCCTATAAGGCAACTGCTATATATAATAAAAATCGAATTATATAATCTATATTGAGTGGTGTGTGTGATGTGAATACACTGAGCTTCAATTGAACTACTGTGGAAAGGAATCGTAACGATTAACAACAAAAGGTAACACTTAAACATTTAATTCGATATATGGTTCATTTATGAATATTGGATTAAAAAAATTAGAATAGTCTGCGAATTTATTTGTTTCAATGGATTGACAGTCTTAAGCCCTACATGATTTGCAGTATTAAGGTTTAAAATATCAACAATGATTCCATCACCGATATGTCAATTAATCGTTCTCACGTATCGCTGGATTTATGGAATATTTATCGATTTATATATATGGAGTACATATGAATAATAAGCTATTGCTAGTGTCAAATTAGAACTTTAATTTGAATTGTCTGGTGAGGGCAGTTTTTTTATTTTAACTTGTTGAGGGGGTTAAATTGAGTTCACAGTTTTGTAGTTTCTGGCGAGGTCGGCGTATTGTTTATTTAAACAAAAAAAAACATATATCGCAAAATTAATTATTTTTAAACAAATTATTACTCTTTTGAAAAATATGGACAAATGTCAATGCAATCTAGGAAAATGTAACTCTTATATAGTATAATCTTCAATTAAATTTTCAAATTAGAATCGTTTCCAAAACTTTGCACCTTTGTGAAATCCTGCCATCAAAACTGAGGAATGTGCGTAATAGCTTAAACTGTAGCACTTTAAGAGTACTTTAAGAGAGAAAAAAATATTCCAATTTTTCGCATTTTAAAAATATTCGTTAAAAACAAATCGAATTTTTAAATATAAAATATATTTAAAAGCTTTAAAAAATCAACAACTTAAGAAAACAAAGTTTTTTTCTATGATGCATATTTACAAAGATATTTTAACTACTACGTTTTAGCATTTTGTTAATAAACAAATTAACGTTTGGACCTGTTTGATCTGGTTGTTCGTAAATGTTTATATTTTCATTTCCGTAAGTCAAAGTGTTGAGTGGGAATTTATCACTCAACGGTCAAAGTAATTAAAATATTACTAGAGATTAAAAAATAATGACTAATTAGGTGCTTGAGTAAATTAAATACGTTTTTGATTTATGGAGAATAATAATGTTTGAGAAGATGTACGTTTATATGAAACGCTTTCTTGACAAACCCTCACCAGATCACACAGTACTCCATTTGCACTTTCATACCTCATGTGCACATTTTGGGTCTCAAATGAGAGCAGTCAATATGAGGAGCCCTATGTGAACTGCTCTATTTCCATCTGGCTAATACAAAATAAAAGATGGAGGGCTTATGAGGTCAAATAATTACAGAAATAAAGTTAGTGCCTTATTCCTCAAAAAGAAACAACAATGCAGCTGCGGACACGTGTTTCGTAGTTATTGCTCCTCATCAGCGTAGCGTAGCTTAGCTAATATATCTTAGAGTTGAGCAAAACTATTAACGGTAGGAAAGTACAGTACACAGCACTAATTTTCTTTCAATTTTTTTGGCGTTAGTTACCCTCTCTACCACCCCCATTCTATTATTAAAGGGAGTCAAAATTAAATTGGGATTTAGTGTGTGTATACGATAATCAAGGGACTCTAAAATTTTTTGGTATTAGCCACCCCCTCTACCACCCTCAACCCTATTATTAAAGGGAGTAAAATATTACATTGGGATTTAGTGTGTATAAGACTTGGATACAACATTTGGATGTGGAAGTAGTGATTCCTTAGGCAGCGGTTTTTATTTTTGTTAAGGTGACCGGTTTCGTGAACTACAATTTTCTTCACATCATCAGGCCACAAGAATTTCTATAAAACAATGCTTTGTTTAAATTTTATAGAAATTATTATGGCCTGATAATGTGAAGAATATTGTAGTTCACGAAATCGGTCGCCTTAATAAAAATAAATAGAATTTATTGAGATAAGACTTTTTGTTTTGTACTTAATTTTTTACTTAATTTCAAAGGTAACTACGATCGCATTTAATTAATAAAATATGATGCTTATTTAACTCATTAAATATCTATTATTTTAAATATCTTTAAGCTAAGAACAAAGCAAATGAAAAATGCTTTAAGTATGACTAACATAACGGCGAAAAACAATCTGGAAGTGTAGTAAGGAGGGAGATACCTCTTATCACATCTTCACACACATTCATATTTTGGAAGGACCATTGATGACCTTCGGTAAAATTTCTATTGACCGTATACTTGCCTTCACAGAGGAGAGGGTTTAATGGAATAATGTATGGGGTACAACAAGAAGAGCTCCTCAGCATCACAACCCGTAAAAACAAACTTCTAATTCTAGTTACGCTAATAGCTATTTTATATTTCTTTAAATTTCGATCGTTATTTTAATAAAGTACTTATTAGGTGATTTTTATTTAAAATCTAATCTAATTACTGTTTTCACGGGATTACTTTTAATAAATATTTATAATTTGCAATGTTTTTGAAATTGGTGTCCTTCAGGTAGGCTAGATAAAGTCATAAAAACTTGCTGTGATAATGATAAGCTACATCATAAAACAAAGCTTAATGATAATAATGTACTGGATTAAATATAATTCGATTCAGGTTGGCAAAAATACTATAAACACACGAGTTTCGTTGATAAATAAATGTTGGTTAATTGAATAGGAAACCCATTTTAAGCACACTTATTAGAGGAACGTTTACCAGCCTTTGCTCTGTCAATTGTTGAGCATCAAGCTAACAAGACTATCAAGCAAGGGAGGGCCACCAGATAGTGCTTACCTTGGAATGAAAAATAATGGTACTTTCCTTGTATTTGTTCATTCTCTTAAAATTTATTATTTCTACAGAGAAACAATACATCTCTTTCCCATGTGCGTTCGATGGGGTTCATATTTGGTGAAATATTTGTTCATAGCAACTGGTTTTCTCTTCCACGTTAACTGATATCTCTTCAAAACAGAAATGTAATTGTCAAGAAGCCCAATTTTTTATTTTCTCTATATGATAAATAAAGCTGGAGCTATTTAACAAAAGAAAATAAAAAACGAGATTCAAAAAATAAATTAAATTTTGCCAGCATCGGATAAAATATACTATCCGCCAGTGTTTTATAATATACCAATTATACTTGTGTTCCTTCAATTCTAATTATATGCATTATTCACTACTGGCAGTGATTAATCATTAATCATCACACACTCATTCACAAACACTCGGTTCTGATTGGTCCTACGAAAAGAAAATGGTTATCAAAGTTAAAGATAAGTAAATTCTCTATCGAAATGGTTCAGACGCATTTTTACATAGCATTAATATTCTTGGAGTTATAGGCGGCGGAAGCAAGCACTGTATTGCATTCACTATATCAACACTTCCTATACATTTCAACACTTTCTATCTCCTATGTGTATGTAGAGTATATTCAGAAGTATTATAGAGCTAATAGCATCATTGTTTTCGACGAATACCCTACCGATGCATCGAATGCGATACGGTGATAGTACGCCTATAATTCCAAGAACATCAAGGAGAAATTCACATGGCCTTCATTGATTTAACCAAGGCGTTTGACTCGGTGGACAGGGAAGTGCTCTGGAAAATTATGTTCCGCTTAGGTATCCCTAGAAAATTTGTGGAAGTATGTCGCAGTCTACATACAAACAACAACGCCCAGGTTATGTATAATAATGAGGCAACCGAACCTTTCCAAACCCTCACTGGAGTTAGGCAGGGATGTGTCCTGGCACCCCTACTCTTTAATTTGTTTACCACTGCTCTAACAATTATTGTTGACAACAAACTGACTGTCAGAGGAATAGGTCTCAGATACCGTTTTGATGGCGGTCTCTTTAACATAGGGCGCTTTAGAGCTTTCACGAAGACACGCACACGATTCATTTGTGATCTCCAGTATGCAGATGACTGTGCACTTTTAGCCTCTACGCCGGAAGAGCTTCAAGAACTTTTAGATGTGTATGCCCAGAGCTATGTTTCCTTAGGACTTAAAATCAACATTGGAAAGACTAAGATTATGTCAACTCCTCATCAAGTGAACCAAATAGACATTACACTTAACGGAAATTCTCTTGAAGTGGTGGATCAGTTCAATTACTTAGGCAACGTTGTTAATGACAAAGCAAACATGGACAGCGAGATTCGCAATAGAATTAACGCTGCATCTAGAGCACTCTGGGGACTTAGAGAGAGAGTATTTGACAACCACGACCTTGCTTTGTCAACGAAAATGGCTGTCTACAGAGCAGTTGTCATTCCAACACTGCTATATGGATGTGAAAGCTGGGTCACTTACCGTCGTCATGTGAAAGAATTAGAACGTTTTCAGCAAAGACATCTCAGAAGTATGATGAAAATCCGTTGGTTCCATCACATATCAAACGTGGAAGTACTCAGGAGAGCAAACAGCCTTGCAATTGAGGTGCTTATTTCAAGAGCACGCCTAAGATGGGCAGGTCACGTTCATCGTATGCATGATAACCGCCTTCCTAAATGCACACTTTATGGTGAATTGCTAAGCGGTAGAAGAAGGCGTGGCGGTCAACGAAAGAGGTTCAAAGACGCTCTCCATGAAAATCTAAAATCCTGCGGTATTGCAGACGAGCAATGGGAACAACTTGCAGCGGACAGAACCGAATGGCGAGGGGTTGTGGCCAGCTATCAAGGAAATGTTGCTGCAAGAAGGCCGAATCCAAGACCTAACCAGGTCTATGTTTGTCCTGACTGCGGTCGACATGTGCTCTCCCGAATTGGCCTCTATAGCCATAGTCGTGTGCACCGTAGATGAATGGGAATTACAATAAACTACACCTGTTACTTGTTTTTTATTGTACACAATTTATCGACTGTAACATTTTCATACTCGGATTCGAGTAACGGCTAATAAATTCCAAGAATATTAATATTACGTAAAAATGTGCCTGAACCATTTCGATAGAGAATTTACTTATCTTTAACTTTGACAACCATCTTTCTTTTCATAGGACCATTCAGAACCGAGATATTTGCAACAAAATGATTTTTAAGCGATATTGCGCTAAAATTGGGGGTGTTCCGGGGGACGGGCGAGAGAGAAAAATTAGTATGTTTAAAAGAGGCCTATAATGGACTTATTCCGACAGTAAAATCTTTTGTTCAATGAGAATGGTATTTACGCATTCTCAACTCCCTGACGACTCACCTATTATCCATCCGAACTATTCTTTTCATTAATAAAATTCACCTTTCCAGACATAGATCCATTGTATGTTTTTATTTTCGATATATCCAAGGATATTAATTTTTTTTTTAAATTATTGTGAGTATTTGTTTCACATGTTCTTAAATTTTTAATTTCTACAAACGTTTATATTTTATATACCATTATTAAAGTTTACCATTAAATAGTTATTTAAGATACAAGTGTAAAAAGCTTTTTTTAAAAAACACTCGTTTCGCTCGTATTTTTAATCTAGCCATTCGTGCAATAAAGAGGTTTTTTACAAGTGTGCCTTAGAACGTTTTATCTTCGATCGTTCCAATTATTGTAAGAAATGGATAATTTTTCATGAATATTTGTAAAACTGTATCAACTTTTTGTGAATGTCACTTTGACGGTTAGTAGTATTCGAGTTGTAGCTGAAGTCTCCATTCTAATTATGTTACTTCATGGTCGCGACTGAAAATCTGTGATGATAGTAACTAAGGAAACGATATTATACATAAACTGGCGTATAGTTTTTTAATTTTTTAGAAATCGTGCAATAAAAGTGTGCAATAAATTTTCTTATTGCAGTTTCTTATAAAAGGCCACTTTTTACACTGGACATGATGTAAAAAAACTGTTACTTTTTACACGATCGTAGATAAAATAATTTTAATTCTGATTAAGCCCACAATAAAAGTGGTAAGGGTATTGAAATAGAAAGGAGTACTAGATCATTGAAGAGGAAACAAAAATAAAAAGTAGCCCAGCCAAATTTGTCGAGAGTTGAACGCGACGCATGGATAAGGAATTTTATATGAACACAAAAGAAAATCAAAATGTGTTAATTCTAAAAGGGTTGCCACTGAAAGCATAATCTAATATTGTAGGGTAACGAAAATTATTTGATTCAAAATTAATTATTTAAAAAAAATTAAATTATATGTAATTGAAATGGGAAAAATGTAAATATTTGATGTATCACTGACTATTAAATCAATAATCAAACATTTAATATAATATCGCTTATTGTTTGAGAATTTCCTTTTCTATGACCATAAACAATGTAATCCTACCATAGAAAAAGTGCAATAACATCGATTTTATCTATAAAAATCGTTCATTTATTAATACAGGTTAAATATGTGTGCACTACCTCCAAGTAAACATATTTTTCAGATACAACTGATATAGATGCGTTATGCTTTGAAAATAGTATCAAGAAATCAAATAAGATAAGAAGAGTTGCCGAGGAATAAAGACCAAGTTCTATACCCCCGCGAAGCTGCAACATATATATAAATTCATGTAAGCGTCCTTAATCCACTCGTTACGATAATATTAAACTTGTTGTTTTTACTTTTATGTAATACGGTTTAATTGCATATTTGTGGTTCGAGTTGAGTTTCGCTAATAATCATGAATTCTGATCCAGAAACCGAAATTCCGATGTTGGACAAATTAGCATCTCCCCCTACGCAGAAATTTAAGCAGTATGTTGCAACAATTTCAGGTAAGTGTTAAGTTTAAACTGATTAAATGATATTTTGTTCGACTATACAGAGCGAGTCAAAAGCATGTCGCTGTCACATGAGATAAATGTTTTACAACTGTTGATTTTGGTTTGAAAATCAAATGAGACCAACGATAACAACTTAAAATGCTTTCTTTATTAATGATTTTTGGTGGATTAATCATGTGATCGACATTCGATGATTTGTACTGGACAAAAAAGATCAAGGCAAGTATCATTTTGGGACCATGCATTTTCCTAATTTTTGTTTGTCGTGTGATGGCATGTTTGACAGCATCGCGCCATCTGTTGTACTTGTCTTTTAAGAACACATTTAAATGACGTACCGTCTGTTATTTTACGAGGGCCATACCAAATATGTCACTTAAGGTGGGCATATCCAAGAGAGAGAGAAATCCGATAAGGAAATATTTATTATTTTTGGCCATAACTTTTTTAAATACATATATTGATAAAATAAAGTATAAGCCTACCTAAGTGGAACTATGACAGGTGTACTGATATGAATTTTCACTCAATAATTTCAGTTGTTTGCAAAATCAGTAAATTTAAATTAAAAATTAGTGCCGATCTTCATAATTTGTAGTTTTAAATGAACTAATTTTGCAAATGACTGAAATTATAGACTGGAGATTCATATAATTACACTTGTCATAGTTCTACTAAGGTAGGCTTATACTTTTTTTGACAATATATGTATTAAAAAAAGTTATGGCCAAAAATAAGAAATATTTCCTTATCAGACCTCTCTCTCTCTTGAATATGCCCACCTTAATATCTATTATAGAAGAATAAAGTTTTAGAAACAGTTAACCTATTTTTTTTTTAGTTCTATTTCAGTAAAAAGAAATTGGAAATCCATAGCCTACTTTGTGAGATATATTACAAAAACCTGAAAAATAGGACAACCACAAACGGTTATAGCTTCCTTATTTGAAGAGATACGAAAAAAGTTAAAGAGATGAAAGTTGACGGCAAAGACAATAAGAATGATAATGTGTATCAAAAAATTCGAAAAACGCATTTGGTTTTGACATACGCTCTTGTGCAAAAATAAAAAGAACAAATCTCAAAGTAGGCCATGACACCATTAATTCCGTTTATTTTTCTCTTTCCAACGATATAAAACATATCACAATTATTTTAACTGATAGTGTCAATAGTTTTACGAAAATCACAATTTATATCATTGAATCGTAAAAATCAGTTATGCCTTAATAGTAATTATAATTCAGTAATTATTTATCACAATTACAAATAAACAAATATCTCATAAATAAAAATACAAGTACAAAATGGACATTCAAAAAAACGAAAAACTACTAGCATACTAAAAAGAAAATGTGCATTTAATTTTCTAACTACAAATGCTCAAATTGTGCACCATGCATTCTAATACACAAACATGCTCTACGAGACACCTCACGCATTGCATTTTGGAGCATTTCTGAAGTAATTGCCTCACATGCGTTCCTAATTTTGGTTTTGATGTCCTCAATATTTTCAGGGGCACTTTGAAATAACTTGTTTTTAATGTAACCCCAGACGAAAAAATCCAAGGGAGTAATACTTGGTGATCGAGCTGGCCATAGAATGGGTCCATAGGTGCCCATCCAGCTATCTGGCATAACTTGATTTAAATAATTTGTATACAGGGTTACTGGTAATTCGATACATTCCTTTGGAGATGTGACGGGGCATGATCTAAGAAGTAAATTTAGCCCTAACATATATTATGCAAAACTCAATAGTTTTTGAGATATTTAATTTTTTTTGTCTTTCTCAAAAAGTAGATCTTAATGTCCTAAAAGTTAATTTTCGAAAAATCTATTTGACATTTTAAAATTTTTTTTTACTGGATTACTTGTCCAATATTATAGATATCCGTTTGGAATGAAAAATATCTGGAAACATTTCGATCATGTAAACATCTGAAATAAAAACTTTAAGAATTTTTTTTTTAAATCAGCTATGAAATTTACCTATTAGATTTTTTCAAAAAAATATTAACGTAACACGCGTATAAATTATTATAAAAACTGCCTTATTTCAATAGCTTTCTAACAAGGTACAAATGTCCAATGTACCCTTAATAGTTCTAACAAAATACTAGTAAAAATAATGCAAGTAGTACGAATTTTATTTTTAGATAAACAGTAAAAAACATTTTAAAAGTAGAGTTTAATTCTTCATTAATTTCAAAGTTGTACTTTATTTTTTATATGTCTTGCTCAAAATGGGAGCCCCTATTCCGTATACAGACACGGCAGCGTCTTCTTATTTCCGTCCTTGTTACTCTGGTTGTCAGATTATGCCTTATGTATTGGGCAGCATCGACTATCCTTTGTCTAAGGTTTTCTATAGTATTGACTGGTGTGGCATAGACCATCTCCTTCATATGACCCCATACGTAATAATCAAGGGGTGTTAAGTCAGGGCTTCGCGCTGGCCAAGGTATTGGGCCCGCTCTTCCAATCCAACGGTTAGGGAAACGTTGATCAAGTAACTGTCGTACTGTCAGCCGATAATGTGCTGGACAACCGTCGTTCTGAAACAACATTCGCTGTCTGACGGCGAGAGGAACATCTTCTAAAATCACCGCCAGATCATTTCTTAAAAAATTTTCATAGATTTCCCCGTTTAAATTTTGAGGAAGAAAGTGTGGCCCTATTAAATAATGGCCAATGACTCCCATCCACACATTAATAGAAAACTTCATTTGGAAACTAGTTTCACGTGTTAACTTGGGATTTTCCTCTGCCCAATAATGTAGGTTGTGGAAATTTGTTATACCCTCGCGATTAAATTTCGACTCGTCCGTCCATAAAATACTTGTTAAAAAATTTGCACTTTCTGCATCTGAATTTAACATAAAGCGGCAGAATTCCACTATCGTTCCAGGATCACCTTCCTCCAAGCCTTGGACAGGGGTATAGTGGTAAGGATGACATCCAACTCTACGTATCGTAGACCAAACTTTCCATTGTGACGCTCCGGTTAGTCTTGCGACTTTATTAGTTGAAATAGTTGGGTCTTCCTCAAAATACCTCAATATTTCTTCCTCATCATCTGGTTCATAAACGGGAGGAGCACCAGCGTCACTTCTTCTACATTTCACGGAGCCAGTTTCAGCGATATTTCGATATGCCGTACTGAATACACGTGAATTTGGTAAGCGGCGGTTAGGGTACCAAAGACCAAGGTTTGTAAAGTAAGATAGGTAGCATGGTAACTTTCGACCAATCAGAGATCACTATTTAAAATGTGGGAACGCGTCACTCTGCCTGTTCATTCGAATTTCTGGCATTCAAACCATTATTATAAAAGTATAATTAGTTATGACTGGTGGTCGAGAGGTGAGCGCACTTGCCTCTCACCTAAAAGTTCCGGGTTCGATCCCCAGCCGTGGCAGTGGAAAATACTGTGAGAGGGATTTTTTCACTATACACGGATATTGGGTGTGTGTCCCTTGTCTCTAAATGTGTAGCCCCCTCCCACACAAGGCTCTTCTAGAGCCTTCCGGGATAAAGGGGGTCGTAATTACCTGTGGTGTTATTTATTTATGAATTTTAATTCCGTATTTTTTAATGTACAAGCACAAATTAATAAATTGGCTTTTTTGATTAATGATTGTTATGATTGATTGTTATTATGAACATCGATAACGTTTTCTTTGGAATTTAAAATTGACATTACTATATATCAAATTTATAACTAATTAATGTATGCAGTTAAAGAAGTACACATTTTATATCAAGGGACTGAAGTAGGTTATTTTAATCTTGTGTGCAATTTCTTGCCCGAGACTTCAGTCTTGATTTCATTGCTTTATATATTTCTTAGCGAATTTAATAAGTTATAAGATAGATGAAGAAACATACATGATACTAATTTTCGCCCTAATGAAAAGAGTTACTTAGAAAAGTTTCTTATTTTATGACGTACTGAGTAGAAATTTTTCCCCAGGCCAACGTTTACAATTATGTAGTATTAAAAAATTTTAATGCAAATTTTTTATTAGAATTAGATGTGCATACAATAATTTATTAATAAAATTTAACAAGAGGGCCATTAAATTTTATCATGTCATATTAGACACAAAATCACTCATTGCTTTTTTCTAATGTTTCTTTGTATCATATGAAAATAAATTTTATTTCCTGTATTAAGTAATTTTTTTAGGGAAAGAAAAAAACATCGACATTTCACCACTCTCTTTTGCCTTTGAGTTGTTTTTGCAAACAGCTACACTACAAACCTTTCCTCCAGTCATCTAATAATTGTAGGTAACATTGCTATTTGTTATTATTATGAACGGAAAATAATAAAAACTGTTTACCTTAAAATTATTTCTGTAAATATACAGGTTACAAGCTTCTATATACTATGAGTCTTTTCTCTTTAACAGTAATTGTCAATTAGATTATTCACTAAATAACTATAACTGCACGATTATAAACACAAAAACAACAAATATTTCGAAATAACTCAACAAATAAGCGCAACGTCTCAAAAAATGCATACGTACAATTAAGTTTCAGCAGGCACGATGACGCGCAAGATGGCCGCCTTCATCGTAACCCCTCCATTCCGTTCAAGTTACCATGCTACCTATCTTAATTTACAAACCTTGACCAAAGACCATATTCTCGGCGAGCTTCAGCAGCGTTGCCGCCACAGTACCCATAGACAAACAAGATATCAGCGTATTCTGCGTTGGCATACGCGGCCATGGCACAGAAAATACAATAACAACAACTAATAACAACAACTACGAGCAGAATCAAAATCTTCGATAACTAATTTAACAAGACCAACAAACTTAAGGGACACGGAGATAAGAATGTCAGTTAATGACATATATGCACAAACGTCAAAGTCAAGGACTGACTGACTTAAATGAAAATGAACGATTAGTCGTTTAATAAATATCTTTGCTAATTTTTTATTAGAACTATCAAAGGTACATTAAACATTTCTACCTAGTTAGATAACTATTGAAATAAGGAAGTTTTTATAATAATTTGTACGCGTGCTACATTAATATTTTTTTGAAAAACCTAATAGGTAAATTTCATAACTGATTTAAAAAAAAAAATTGCAAGTTTTTATTTTAAATGTTCACATGATCGAAATGTTTCGGATATTTTTCATTCCAAACGGATATCTATAACATTGGACAAGTAATCCAGTAAAAGAAATAAAAATGTCAAGTAGATTTTTCGGAAATTAACTTTTAAGACATTAAGATCTACTTTTAATCATCTCCCAATGAAGCTAACATGGTTAGTGAAACGCGCGTCTAGTAGTGTATTCGAGTGAAGTGTTCAACTGTTTTGAAATTTGTGGAAACTACGTCAGTGAGTGTAATCGGTACAATTTTTTGACAACGGTTTTGTCTGTTTAGGCCCACCGTGCATTGAATAAAATTCTGGTAGCCAAATAACAATTTCTAATAGGCAATTCTAAGTACAAACATTTAAATACATTATTTGATTTTATCAGATAATAGATACGTTAGATAAGGGATATCTTTTCGCCACATGTATGCTGATCTAAAATTAAATAAGTTAAGAAGAAAATTAAGCCACTTATTTTGTTACTTATTTTTCTCGTAGAACTATTATTATCTATTTCGTTATTTTGATGACATATGGCTCAAAAACATTATTTAACAATGTTTTTTCAAGTGAATGTTTTATTATATCGGCTTGACGAAGGTTATTGTAGGTAGATACATTTCTTTTTCATAGGAGTCTGACGTGTAACACATCAAATATGAGCGAACAAAGGCTTATCTCTTAAAAATAAACTCGTGGATTTATCATAGGATAAAATTGACGATGCAGTATAGTTTCTACGATTATCAAAGCATTGAATGGCACGCGTTCAGTCAACCAAGTTGTCAAGTTAAGATGAAGGGGTCTCATTTTGTTTAGATTCAAGCTCTGGGGTTTTGAATGCCTTAGTCCTGCTATTCTTAGTTCTGTTTGAGGTTGGAACTTTTGGTGTGACACTGCCTCTGATGTAGTATCCACAAGCACCAAAACATTTACACTACATTCGAGTACACTACTCGATTCAAGTCGAAATCAAAACAAGCAAGTCTGTGTAAACTGTATAAATGAGAATAAGCAGAGTAATTGAAATCCTCATTTGCTGGCGTGTTGGTAATACCAAAATTCTTTCGTATTCTGCAACAACAAAAAAATGAAACATATTTTTTTATTGAGGTTTGCTTCTTTTTTAATACAGGGGCCAAAAATTACCATATACAGCGTGTCTCATTTTGCTTGGAACCACCCCTAAATATAGATATTGGAAAAGCGCTTCTTTGTGTTATATATTACAAAACATACTAGCGTGGCCTACTATGATTTTCTTTCCGGTCAGAAAATGGTAAAATCTTATTAGCGATTTTTTAATTTCAAATCTGAGTACGCCATTGGACTCAGAAAAAGTAGTATTTTTTTATTTTTCCTGAGAGAAATAAAAATTTCCGAAGAAATTTAACTTGCATGGGATTGTGTATTTATGAAAAAAGTGCCTTAATTGAAATAACTGTCATATGACTGATTCATTGTTGATGAGTATTTTTTTTTTTTATACATATATTTAACGTCGGCCTATTTCCGCTACTGAGGCCTAACACCGACGCCTGTAGACGAGCTACCCCCAACCAGGAATTTTGCCGAACCTCTTCCCTTAAGAAGAGTAGGGATCTTTTACTTGCCTAACATTTAATAGACAAGGGACCGACGGCTTTACATCCCCTCCGACGGATGATATATCTCCTATAGAACCCTCGCCTAAGGTTGTATAGCTTCCGCGCATACACTGATATACAAGCCGCTGGAAGATGTGTGAGGCGAGGACGCGGTTTCCGTTGGAATGGTCACCCATCCAAGTACTTACCGCGCCTGTCGTTGCTTTACATCGCATACCGAAGTATGTACATAGTAAAGACGCACCTACGCTCGCCCCCTTGTTGATGAGTAGATATTGCTTATTTATGTTCCTGCTTATTATCATAATTATGCCCCCCGATAATGTGGGATCGTAAAGAGAAGCTGCTCGAGAATTTAACAGAAGAAATCCAGACGGCCGCCAATTAACGACAGCACAGTTTGAAAAATAATAAAAAGTTTTAATGATACCGATAGTATTTCAGAAACAAATTCTAGAGGATCTGGCCACCAGAGGCAGATTAATGATCTCGCTATTTTGGCATATTTTGACGAGAACCCTCGTTCAAGCTCAAGGAATTCAGCTATAAATTTAAACAAGTCTCGAAATACCATTTGGCGATGAGGCCACATTCACCACAGATGGTGTGGTTTCCTAACAGAACTGTAGATTCTGGGCAGATTAAAATCCCAATTGGGTAATCAATTGCAGAAGTCAATATTCACAAAAAATAAATGTCTGGCGTGGCATTTTGAACAAGCGTTTAATTGGTTTCTATTTTTAAATGAAAATTTAAACAGTTTTTCTCAGGAAAAATTAAAAAATACGTCTTTTTCAACGGAATTTGGTACAAACACATTTCGGGGGTTGCTGAGTCTAGAGGCGTACTCAGATTTGAAATAAAAAAATCGCTAATAAGATTTCACCATTTTCCGACCCGAAAGAAAATCACAGTAGGCCATGCTATTATGTTTTGTAAAATTTTATACAACACAAATATGCGTTTTTGAAAGATCTATATTTAAAAAAAAATTATCTAAACCCGACATCAAATAAACTTTTTATAGGGATGGTTCCAAGCAAAATGGGACACGCTGTATATATATTTTTATATATTTCTTTAATTGGTGAAAGTTATCTTGGATTCTTCCAAATTAAATAATACCCTACCTATGGTTCGAAATTACATAAACGATATTTATGAGGAACGATGAATTGGTATCAATTTCAATTAAATTTTTATTTGTATTTGTATAATTTTTGAGAACAATGAAAATGTCGTATAGTGATCAAATAGAATGTGGTTCGTATATTTCAAAAATTTTAATAGAATATACAGGGTGTCTATTTAAAAAATCAAATTTGATGTTATTTCCGTCGAAATCGGAAGTCAACCATCTTTATTCTAAACGTCATTAAACTGGGAAACAATAGGTCTTATAATATGACACAACGTATGTTCTTAATTTCAAAATAATTGGTTTGTAAGCCCAGAAGTTATAAGCTTGAGTCGGGCCTTTTGGCCACCCAGTACAGTCGTGAGCAAAAAACGGTATTTTGCTAAAATCTAGTTGTGTACATCTAACTTTAATTTTTGTGACATTGTCAGTTAGTTGTCATAATTTATTGCAAGTGCGCAAAAAACTAATATGTCTCATATAAGCGATTTAGTTAAATCTGAAGTTATTGCTAAAGCAAAAGATGGATGGTCAATGAGACAAATTGAACTACGTTATAATACAGGCAAAAATTCGGTGTGTAACATTTTAAGAAAGTGGAGAATAAATGGTACGATTAGTAGAAATCCTGGATCAGGGTGACGAAGAATATCAACTCAACAACAAGATTTGCAATTGGTAAATGCTTTAGTAGAAAATCCATTTACTCAGTTATTCAGGATGCTGAAGAAACGAATTTTCCTGGATCGAGTAGTATTCGTGTTTACCGCCTTCCGAATATTCGATTCGAGATGAAAAATATATATCTAACAATTATAAAAATGGTAGATTTTGAATGGTTGATTTTTGAATGCCGAAGAATTACTGGAAATAGTAAATAAATAAATACACCACAGGTAATGACGACCCCCTTTATCCCGGAAGGCTCTAGAAGAGCCTTGTGTGGGAGGGGGCTACACATTTAGAGACAAGGGACACACACCCAATATTCGTGTATAGTGAAAAAATCCCTCTCACAGCATTTTCCACTGCCACGACCGGGGATCGAACCCGGAACTTTTGGGTGAGAGGCAAGTGTGCTCACCTCTCGACCATTAGTCATACTAATGCATGGGAAAATATTATTACTAATTGTATAAGGTTATTTAATTCTATGCCAAACAGCCTTATAGAAGTTATAAATAGGAATGGTGTAATAACGAAATATTAATAGTTAGTTTCTTGTTAAGTAGGATATCCTTTGTCCTTTAATCCAGGATTTCTACTAATCGTACCGTTTATCCTCCACTTTCTTAAAATGTTACACACCAAATTTTTGTTAATGTGATAACGCAGTGCAATTTGTCTCATTAACCATCCATCATTTATTATAGCAATAACTACAGTATTAAAATAAAAAATAAATTAAAAGTGATATCTGTTTTATTTCGGCTACTCATTACATACAATAGAGACAGACTTAAAAAAGTGGTCCTATTTTTTTTTGCTCATGACAGTACATTTATTATCCAGTCTGCATACTGTTAGACCATCGATTTAAAATTACTAATCAATATTTCATATTCTTTTTCAGTTTCTTTGGGAGCATTTTGCGCCGGAACAGCATTATCGTGGACATCACCAGCCCTAGCACACATTATAGAAGATGTTTCAAACCAAACAGACGCCGTAAACGCAAGTTTAATCATTCAAAATGCCACATCACCAGATTTCAGAATTACAGAGAAGGAGGGAGCCTTAGTCGGAGCCATGCTCACCATAGGAGCCCTCATATCTGCCATACCCACAGGATATTTGGCGGATAAGATTGGAAGAAAAGCCACTATAATAGGCTTATCCTTTCCGTTTCTGCTAAATTATCTTCTAATATCATTTGCCGGCAACGTAGAGACAGTTATAGTGGCTAGATTTTTCGCGGGGATGGGCCTGGGAGGAATATGCGTAGCTGCTCCCATGTACATCGGGGAAATAGCCGAGCCATGTAACAGAGGAATGTTCGGATCGTTCTTTCAAATGTTTCTATCGTGCGGCATACTTTTCACCTGCATTATCGGTTCATTCGCTGACTGGATGGGTCTGTCCTTGATTTTAGCGATCGCACCCGTTATATTCGGAGTGAGTGTCTTCTTTATGCCAGAAACGCCCGTCTATTTGGTCGAGAAGGATAAGCTCGAGGAAGCAGAAAAGACTTTAAGAGAATTCAGAGGTAGCGATTATGATACATCGATAGAACTGAAGGCAATTCAAAAAGAAATGATGGATACACGTGAGAAGACAGCCACGCTTAGAGATGTCATTGTTAACAAAGGCAACTTAAGAGCGGTTATTTCTGTTGTTGGGGTTTTGGCGTTCCAACAACTTAGTGGTATCAATGCCGTAGTTTTTTACACTGTGACTATCTTCAAAGCTGCAGGTACCAATATATCTCCAAGTCTAGCAGCTATTATCATAAGCCTTGTACAAGTTATAATCTCTTACGTATCCATCTTGATCATAGAAAAGGCTAACAGAAAATTCTATTTGATGATTTCCTCAGCAGGGATGCTATTGTGTTTGGCTGGGTTAGGAATGTTCTTCCACCTGAAGACACTTAGCGTTAATGTTAGCCACTTGGGTTTTATACCTCTTGGCAGTACTGTCTTCTTTATGGTAAGCTTTTCCATCGGGTATGGACCCGTGCCCTGGATGTTGATTAGTGAATTGTTCTCTCCAGAAATCAAGGGTATCGCCAGTGGCATGGCCATACTGGCTAACTGGGTATTTGCTTTTCTAGTAACTTTCTCTTTTCCTATAATGAATGCAAGTTTCGGTGGCCATGTCACTTTTTATATTTTCGCTGGTATCATGGCGTGCGCCACGGTTTTTGTTCATTTTGTTGTTCCCGAAACACGGGGGAAGTCCCTAATTGAAATCCAGGAGGCACTGAATAGTTAAGTTTTTTGAGGGATTAGGTTTTCTAATTTAATTTAGGAATTTTTAAATTTTTTATAATTAATTATATTTTTTATACCGTGTTCTGAGATTATTTAATATTTAAGTAAAAATATATTTAAACTTGGTGGTGTTTTATTTCTATAGACCAAAAGCTATTGATATTTTGAAAGGACGTCTGAGAACCTCTTGAATTTTAATGAACCTATATTCCTACAGAAGACAACTCTAGAGTCTGGGTGTGATGAAGGTGTTTTTGTATGAGACTCATTATAAAAATCGATGTTTTGTGCTTGAGAACAAAAAATTCATCAGGTAATGAATAAATAGTTGCAGTCAGGAAAATCGAGCAGAGTGAGCACAGTGGAGGACCATTAAAGTAAATGTGGAAAATAAGTCTGAGAGATTAAAGAAGAGCTAGAAATCGAATTTGTAGGATTTTTTTGGAAAGGCGAAATAAGTTACAATTGATGTTTGACGCAAAAAATTACCATTTTCTAAGCATTTCATACCGTCGAAAAAAATGGTTTATAGTACACGCAAATTAGATTAAAAAACGGTGAATAGAAGAATTAATTCATAAAGAAATAATATTTGAGATGTATAGTCTCGATAGGGTTTGAAATAGATATCCAAAAAGATCCCACCCCACTCAGGAACGGAGTCTTTTTTTGGAAAAAAAACCACCCCTAACGGGGACTTAACGTTGGTCGTTCACCTTTATCTTGTAAACCATTCGTTGGAAGAGAAAAAGTATAAAAAATACAAACAAAATGTCGTTAATTTTATATAGAAAAATGTCCTATTGACCTTGTAGCTTATCCCTACCTATTTCGCAGTAACAGCGGCCAAACTCTGGGGTAGTTTGAAGCGCACAGGTAAAAATCGATCGAATCGAAGTTTCGCTGCGAATATTTCAAAACCGGTTACTTTAATGAGAAAAACGTCCAAGAATTAATATACAAAGCGGATTTTTTTCTATAAGATGCATGTCTAGCGAGTTTTGACGCAAGTGATTTTTACTTATTTTTCCTTTTTTCCACAAATATGCGTTTTTAATTTGACCTCATTTCCAAGCCTCCCTTGAGGTAAATCTCTCAATGCTTTTTAAAAAAGCAGTTTCCCCTGTGGGCCTATTCCACTAAAATTCTGTCCAATTTTACTCATTAAAGGGTTCTTCATCGACGAATTGTTCTTCATATTTGGAATTTAAACATCTTTGCCCATGGCAATTAGTGCACATTGTTGAGCAGCGCAATCAAACCTTAATACAGATTGTTTTCAGCAAATCTTTTTTTCAGGACACTAGCTGACGGGTGGAAATAGGTACTGGTACGACCTTAAGAACAGGTGTTTAAAGCATTTTGATATGTACAAGAAGAAAAAGGCACATGTTAAGCCTGAGAGTACCTTGTTCCTCGAACAAGGGAATAAGGAATGGTGGAATGGGTTGAGGAATAAACGTGCGTGTAATGGTATGATGGAAAACGTTTAGGAAATACGGCGAAGATAGATTTAAATAAATATAAAAATATATGTTGAATTTAATAACCGTTAACAAAGCTCGATGGGACGATAAACATAAACATCTTCAAAATATTACGGAACTTGGAACCAACAGAATGGGGTTGGAAGAAAGTGGGCAATATCTTAGCACCCATGGGGAATGGTAGCTCAGTGTGAGCTTATTTTTCCTGCACAGTATAAGGAGTACTCTCATTTACTTGAATGTTTGTTTCCCCAATTATTTTCAGCCTATTGCTGGCAAAATCATTAATTTTAATATACCGAATGCTGGTGCGAGCGGTTATTAATCGACAGATATTACCAAATGTGTTAGTTTCTCTGCAGGCCTTACCAACCGGCCCCTGTGAACGTGTCTTGGCTGTGCGTCTTGTGTCACGTCGCAGTTTATTATTTGACTACCTATTGTTAAATAAAATCAATGAGATAGCATAGAAATAAGACGTATATATTGTATATATATTTTAATTGATAATAAATGTTTTTAATTGGCAAAAAAATTGACTGGCTAGCAAACTGAGTTGCCTAGCGAAGTGGGTTCGATTCCCGCAAGGCGAAACAATTCTTCATTAAAAAAATTGTCCCAAGAGTGGTTCGGAGTCCACATTAAACTGTAGGGCCTCGTCTCTCTTTGCCTAGCACAAGATCCTTGAGATCTTCCAAGGGGTTACTTCGGTAACTTGAGAGGCGGTTAAGAAAACATTTATACCATCGAGTTACCAGCAGCAATTTCCACCCTTCAGCTAGTATCCTGCAGCTGCAAAAAGGGTTGAGGGAAACGATGCAGCTGTGTTAAAGTTGGATTGCGCTGCTCAACAATGTGATCTAATTGACATGGCGAGGATGCTTAAATTCCAAATTTGAAGGACAGTTCGTCGATGTAGAACCTTCTAATGAGTAAAATTGGACAGAATTTTAGTGGGATCGGACTAAGGGACTCTACAATTATTATTATACGGCTATCAAAAAATTTCACTATCTCGGCCTTATCCGAAGTTTGCTTGGCCTCGGCTGTACCTCGACAGGCAAACCTCGAATTCAGCCCAGAAAGATCAACTTTACGGCCTTGATACACAAATAACTATTCTCGTGTTTTCGACTATTCAATATCCGATAAGAATAAAAAATGTATTAGTTTAAATTCTTTTGGCACGAGGTCGAAATTTCGAATTTTTACTATATTATTTTTAGAAGCGTCTTTAAGTTATAGCAATAATAAAATAAACGTATTTAAAGATATTTTAAGTTAAATAAAATCGAGTTCTCTTGTATTTATGAACAATACGTTGTCATGTAACATGATAAATGAAAAAATGCACTTTACTATAATACGTCTAAATAAAATACGTAATGCCGGAAAATGCGGTTTAAAAAGAATTAATAGCATTACTATATTACGAAATATCAACTCCATGCCAAGAGAATGAGTGGTTCAAAATAAAAAAATTGTGATGATTCAAGGACTGGCAAGAAGCTTGGTCAAGACAAAAAGAAAAAATACGTATTAAATATCTCGACAATAGCGGTGTTGACTAGGCAACCTTTAATACAAGTATTCTAAATCAAAGTTGCCTATCTATTCAGTGAGTGATACTTCAGATAAGGCAACCAGGTAAACTCAGTGAACTCTATTTACTGTAATAGATTTCAGTGGGTAAACTAAAATAAAATAAATTGTTAACCCAGCGCCGCGTCGTGCTTTTAGGCTTGTGGCTGCCTGGGTGTGAAAGAAAATGCTCCCCCAACATCAACAGTATAGAGAATATTGATATCTATAAATATTTCTTAGCTCTTTGTTGCAAAAATTATTTCATAATGTGAAGGGACGGGAGCGTGTTTTCTAATTTTTTCAACTATGAATACAAGGCAATTAGCCGAAACATATTAGACGCCGATGTTTTGTTTCTAAAAACCGGTAAACATAATTCAGTTTACATTTTTAATTGTAAATAAGTTTTTTGAATTTTGATTTTAGATTATTCCTTTTTCTTCAAAATGCCATGATTCTATTATACAGAGAGTCCTGATAGTGCGTCAGAGTCCAATAAACGAAGTATATAATGATAAACACCTAGCATTAAATAATTATAATTGTTTAATATTGTGAATGTTTGTATTGAAAATATCTATTATAGTATTGATATTATTGTAATTAGAAAACATTTGAAAGAAGGGGGGATTGAACTAAAATGTTGGAGTATGCATTAAAAAAGTTTCACAATGTCTTGAATTAAGACGAGGTACAGCGTAAAAAATACTGTTGTGAAGGTCTTCACATTTAATACAATTATGAATAATTTTAAGAGAAAAGTATAGATTGCGTCATCCTCTTTAAAAGACAAGTAAAATTAAAAGTAGATAAAAGAATATCATGTGGATATCCTCTAGGCGGATAGTTGCTAATTTTTTTAGGAAGCGACGTTCAATGTTTTCTAATGATGTTCCATATAATCGAGGCGTATTCTAATTTTGATCTTACTAAACAATTGAACAATAATTTGCACGTATCTATATTTTGGAAATCTCTAATGTTTCTTAAGACGAATCCTAATATCTTAAAAGATGATGTAACAGTAGAGTTAATGTGATCAACAAATGTTAATTTTGAGTCAAACATAACTCCGAGATCTTTAACATTGTTAGGTCTATTCAGAGAGGAATTTTCAATGTTATAATCAAATTCATAAGTGAATTACTTTCTTGAGTACGACATAACGTTGCATTTGTTGACATTCAGAAACAGGTTATTTTCCATACACCATGTATTTATGCCCTTCCTTCCTTCTTTCCTGTCCCCACTTCTTCCTTTCTGTTTGTATGCTTTTTGTCGCGTTTTTTTTTCTTGGTTTCTTTTTGTACATTTTTGTCTCTAAATTCATTTTCTTATCATCAATTTTTCACAAAATCAAAACCTTGTGGTATCGAAAATTTTTAAAGTTAAAGTTTAGGCCAGCCTTGCGCAGCCTGGCGTTCATGGATCTCGCAGAAGGCTCCTCGTTTGGATTAAGGCGCCTGCGTCAGCTGCAAAATTTTAAAAAGTGTTTGCGCCTCAGTTTTTAAAGTGTATTTTTAGTTGTGTTAGGTCTTTTTGTAATTAGACATGTAAGAATTTTATTACCTTCTTTTATCTGCTTTTGCAGAAGGTGTTTAGGTTAAGTTTTATCAATTTTTGTTTAACCGAACCAGGCCTATCCGACTCGTGGAAGAGGTTTTTAATATTTTTAATCATATTTTCGCTCTACGGAACGTTTTTATGTCAAAATTTCAATAACTCATCAAGGAGCGTCATTTTAGAAAGTGTAGTAAATGTCGCTGCACGGGGACGTAATGTCGCCCCGGCCACCAAAATTTAGAAACAGTAACAAAAATTTGACTTTTTCGGAAATTTCAAAATTAAAAACCCTTTTACGAATCCACGTTGTTAAGCACTGCAACTCATGCGTGGTATTAAATATGAGGACACGTTAATCCAGCTTCTATTCAAAGTATATCGTGAGTTTTAGCGAAAATAGCCCTTAGCGACATGGGACCCCCATCATTTCCTAACAGTCGATTTTGACGGGAAAATGATGGGTTTTAACGGGATTTGCCCTAAACCGGTTCCTCAGTGATTCGGTGTCAGAAAAGTATCTTTACCATGTACTCATATGTACATGGGACCGCCTTGCCTGAACGTATGAAACTGTAATTGCAAAATATAATTCAAAGTCGTTGCGATTGAAGCATTTTTAAGCTCCGAGGAGCGACCAAAATTGGTATTGAACTTTTCTTGAATCTATTTGTGTAATCGTTAGCTCAAAAAACCACATATTGGATGGTAGTTGGTACATTATAAGTCGTTATGTTCCTCACCATGTGTTGAACACGGGCCAGACTATAGTTTGTCAAAAACATTTTTCTTGAAGTTGTTGTAAAACATGAATTTTTAAAGAGATTTAATATATATTTTTGAACTTTATATTGTCTTTTACTTGTGTTTTCAAAATTCCCTTTCAGGTATAATTTTAAGAAAGTGTTAGTACTTACTGTGTTAGATTTATAGTGTTACGACGTCCAATAGATATCATCAGAGAAGCAGTTAAGCAAAAACGAACAGTAAGTACAAATTTTGTATTATTATTCTCCGTCTGAAACAGTCGTTTTGAACCCTTATTTTGTGAACGTTAACATTCATTTTTGATAAATATAGTAAAAGTCCTTCAGACGCAAAAGATGGATCGTTCACATTGTCACCTTTTTTAAATACGGGTGTAACTTTAGAAACCTTCCATAAGTCTGGAAATACAGAATTCTCTAAGATCGCATTATATATAATACATAGCGGGTATGCAAGAAGAATGGCACAATTAGAAGACTTTGGGAAATTATTTTTTTATGGAAGTGGGTGTTGTGACAAAAGGCGCACATTTTAAAAATATTTTGAAATATACAGCATGACTCGCTACAGCGGAGCATCTTCGCGCTCATTTTTTTAATTGAAACACCCTATATATTTTTACATTTATAAATTCAGCATAAAATAACCTTTCCAACTGCCTCCAGATTTTTTGTTTTAGACGTGGCGTTGCCGAGTTATACGAAAAAATATGAAAATTTTGGTCGGAACAAGATTAAACAAATTAATTCGCTGTGTGTGTATTACTATTAATTAAGAAGATTTACTTTGCAATTTTGTAGACAAGGGATTTACTACAATGACACAACCACCAAATATTGATTATAATTATAGAAGGTGTGTTTATTTCAGCGCTAATTCAGAACATTTCAAAGTTTCTCAATTTCTTCAAATGGAACACTCTGTATATTATTGTATTTTTGGGCACGTTAATTCTCTACGATTTTTGTGAATAATATCCTATCCCTAAAATCGATATTTCCAGAGATATTTTTACTTTTTCATTAAAATCCGTTGAATTATAATACTTTCATTTCGAACTGATCTAGTAGCCATGATTTTGACATAAAGTGAGAATAATTGAAAGTAACTTGTAGTAACTGGGATAACTGACAAAACACTAGGCTCTTTGGTGGAGTGGTCGAGACATCAAGAACCGATTTTAAAAAGTGCACCTAAAGCAAAGTCCTGCCGAGCACAATAATGCTTAAAATGCTTAGACGGCCACTAAGCACAATGCTTAGGAACAGTTTTCATGCGACGAAAACAAATAATAATTTACCATCTATTTGTGACGCTTGTAGTTTTTTAATATTACAGAGCACTGATTAAATAACATTGCTGCAATCGTTTGTAACTTTCAGTGTTTAGTGGGAGGTGAAAAACTATTAGGATCTGATCTTGACTTTGAAACTAAAATTATACTAGCGTGTGTTAGAAATTATTTAAATTGTCGCTGAAATGTTTACTGTGTGAGATTTAATCTAACACATATGCAGGATATATTAACGTTAACATAATAATAATAATATTGATGTTCTTATTCACTATAATAAATAATTTACATTTCGGAGAAATCTATACAAAACGAACTTCCTTTATGGCAAATGGTAGAGATGTAATCAAGACGTTTCGGAGATGCATGCATTTGCATAGGTGTTTATTTTTGCAGTTCATGTTTGACTTCAGAATGTAACTGATTTATATTATATGCTTGGCGGATGCTAACATAGTTAACACCTATAATAAACGCACTATTTTGATTCACACGTGCATTTATAATTATCTGATGATTATCAAGAGCATATCGCGCGGTTCTAAAACCGAAGCGTCATATCCTTCAATTTGTGTGCTTGGATAGACTAACTGCGATAATCATCATGCTGCTGATCAGCTAATCTAACACAGATCCTTATTGGGACCATATATAAGCTATTGTCAACGTCCTTCAAATAGGAGGCATGGCAGCAATAAGTCACCATAAATTGTAAATTACTTGTAACTACCGACAAAAATGACAAAATAAATTAGCACAGAAAATGCATTAGGGGGTAAATAATGGTAATAATAGGGAACCGAGGCACCTGAGAAACGTTTGAAGGACCTAAAAAAATTGAAAATTTCACACAGAAAATCACCTGCTACATTTGATTCTTGAGGTCGCGATGAAATTCGAATTTGCAAACACCTTCTAACAGTCAATTTAACCGCGCTTCTGTATCTCACTCACAGAATTAAGGTTAATTTTAAATAATTTAATAGATTTTTTACAAATAAGTTTACATGTAATATGGCGGCGTTCCACAAGGCAACAAGGACAGTTTATTAGCTATGCAGACGATACAGCAATTTTTATACAGGATCTACATGGGAAGATGTTATTGAGACAGCACAACAGGATTTTAAAATGATAAAGCAGTGGTCGATTCTAGTGTTAACAATTAACTTTAATAAAACCATGTACATACCATTTCTCGCGAGTAATAGTAACTCTTATGACTTCAAATCACTGGAAATAGAGTGCGATCATTCTTTATATCAGATTCCAATAAAATATAGTACTAAATATCTGGGAGTTATTATTGATTCAATCTTTAATGGGACGTTCATATTAATAAATTGACACAAAAATTAAATGGTCTTCTAACGAAATTTAAATATCTCAAAAACATTTTAGACATTCATCTACTCATTACAGTTTATTATGCTTTAGTGGAATCACAATTATTGGTATAATTGCTTGGGGGGGGGGGGGTTGTATACAATTGTCACCTAGCAAAATAGATAGATATAATGCAAAAATGGATCTTGAAAATCATTCATCAAAAACCCAACCTTCCCAACCAATTTACTATTTGAACAAGAAATTGCACTTGATATTAGTTATTCAATAATATGCCATCAAAAAGTAACCTTAACCAACACCCAAAAAATCGATCATGTGTACAAGTATTAGGTACAGCAGGAACGCATTAGACCTATCTCATGATGGGCTAGCTATTACACAACGCCGTTTTATATTCTTAGGATCAAGAGTGTTCAATAAACTACACCTTGAAGTAAAAAAAAATTAAATCCATAAAACTTTTTAAAAACAAAACAAAGAAGTGGATAATGTGTCTGGATAGATTGCACCTACATCAGTTAACGGACATAAAAAATACTTACATTCTCAATCAGAAGTATTACTAAACCTCCTTTGTGAATTTTCCACGTTTCATATTTCAATGGCCTTATATTGTTGTATTTACACGGAACATACCTATATACAGTGTGTCCCTAATATAAATTCCTAATTTTGCCCGTTTCTTTTGATCATAGTAGGCGTGTTTCATTTCGATTTTTTTTTAAATAACTCTTAATCACAATCTGAAACACAAGAAATGTACCAAATTTGATCTAAATCGATCAACAAATGGCCGAGGTATTGGGGTGTAGTGGTAAAAAGTGAGACACACTGTATATGTACATACGGTTTTTTTAGTGCAAAAAGCAATTAGCTAATTATATGACATACATTTTGACACCAACAAAAAATTTGAACAAACTAAAAAAATAGATCAGTCATGGTTTCGGCAGAATTCCATCTTCAGGTTCTCGCCGAAAGCTGTCTACTGCTGCTCCTCGTTGCTCGAATTGAATTTCAGTTTACTTGGTCAATAATAAAGATATAATAAACAAACGTAATAAGTCCGGTCTATATGAAATCAAATGTAAAGATTGCGATGCTGTTTATATTGGTCAGACTGGTAGAACTATTGAAAATAGGTTAAGAGAACACAAAAAATAGATTTTACATTACAATAAAAGTAAAGGAAAGGTAAACCTTCTTGAATAATTAGAAATAAAAAAAATATTCTTTACTGTTATTTCGGTTTTCTACCACATGTAATAATTATCCTCTTCGAATCTACAAAATAATAGAATTATTGGAAAAAAGCCTCTGTGCCCGTGACATTTACGTCAAAGGAACAGTCAGAGGCTCTTTTCCAATAATTCTATTATTTTGTAGATTCGGTGATTTGTTATTGAAGAGGATAATAATACATGTGGTAGAAAACCCAAATAATAGGAAAGAATATTCGTAGAATGCCACAAATAACTTTCAAACAATATATTATAAATAATCCTTGCACCACGAACACCAACAAAATTTCTTCAATACCCCTATATTGAACAACATAGTAAAGACAGTATTGTTATTTACACTTGTGGGCATTGTAATTTAGATTAGCATTTCTTTAGCTCACTAGCAAGAATTAGATGAAGCAGGAATTAATTGTTTCTGTAGGCATGATGAAACCGCATAAAAAAGTTATTCCCCTACAAGTACAAGGAAAAAGGATATTTGTAATTAATTGTGCAACCAAACTATATATTACTACCTAGCATTATATTTAAGGTCGATTTTAAAATTGTTCTCGTCACACCTAGTATTGGCTAATGGGAACTAATAATAATTAAGCAAAATTAAAAAATAATTTGCAAACATGAATGATGCATTTTATTTTAACATAAACAATATAATTATAGGTTACAGGTACATTTTCTGAATTATCCCATAACGCATGGCGTATATAAATTTTCTTCAACAATTGCAAAAATTTAATTAATTGTAAGTGAGAAGGTAATGGTTGGTATAAATTCCTTAAAATTTTTACAAAGCAAGTGACAAAAATTTACACAGACACGTGTACTTTTAGAATTTCTCAATTTCTTTATGTAAAAAAATGTTTATAAACATTTTTTAAAAAGTTAAGGCATCATCGGCATTTTATAAATAGCAAACCTCATTTTAAAAAATATCATTTGAAAGAACATATTTCTCTGCATACAGTACGTTAAATTCTATGGCATATTGCATGAGAAAATTTCTTATATGAATAACAAGGCCTTATACAGCACAGTATAGCTCATTATTAATTTAATTATATTCATTTTTCTTAAACTTCTCCCTCCACAGCCCTTTTTTGCGTTCATTAGGGGGTACTAGTTAAATTCAATTAAAAATGTTCGAGAAAAGGATTACTTTCCATTTTAACCTCTCCACAATAAAATTGTGAGAGGTTACTAAAATTGATTCAAGAACAAATATTGAGATAACATCAAATCTTTACGTTTTGAGGTCCTAGGAACCCAAAAAAGTGGTTTTTGAAAAATGGCTGTGTGTGTGTATGTGTGTTAGCACGATAGCGCCGAAACAACGGATTTGAATAAAACTTTGCATGTGCGTTTCTTTAGTGCCCCAGAAGATCTGAAAAGGTTTTGGTTGAGATTGGATTACGTTTAGTGTCATTTTGACGCAACAAGTTGTTCATTTTATAATTACTTTCAATTTACAATGGAACCATTGAAAAGCAGTTAAAATTCTGACTTCAACGATATATCACACTTCCACCCTTTCGATTTGGTTTCCGTGAAAAAAATTAAAAACAAACCAAATATGAAGCATAGATCGCATTTAGCCTATTTGCCATCGCTTTAGTGAGTATCTTCCCTCCAACAGCCAGGAGAGCTATACCCCTGTAATTTCCACAATCCGCAGCACTCCCTTTGTTTTTGAAGAGGTTGATTAAAAGTGTATCACAAAACTCCTGCGGAGCTTGACCACTTTACCACACGACATCAAACAGTTTTTTGAGGTAGGGTATGAGCTCTGACGACACAGCTTTAAAGATCTCAGCTGGGAGTGAGTCGGCGCCGGGAGATTTGTTATTTTTTAGCTGCCCAATGGCGGTTAAGATCTCTTCTGTTGTTAGTGGTTTATCTAAGTCTTCGAAGGTGTCATATTGAGGGATAAGATTTATAATATCGTGATCGGCTTGACTTTGCTGGTTAAGAATGTTAGAGTAGTGTTCTTTCCATCGGGCTCTAATTTCCTGGTCTTCTTTGAGGAGATTTCCATTTAAATCTTTAATAGGACACATATTTTTCCGACTGGGGCCGTACACTGCTTTTACTCCTTGAAAGAAATTCCTGTAGTCGTGTGAATCGGCGTACCTTTGAATTTCTCTGGCTTTGCTTGTCCACCACTCGTTCTTTATTCTTCTGATTTCGCGTTGCGTTTCATACTTAGATTGGGTAAAAGCTTCTGCTTTTGATGAGTCGTTGGAGTGGTTGATAGCATTTTGGAAGGCAATATGTTTGCGGTCAAGAAGTTCTTGTATAAAAGCTTCACTATCATTGAACCAGTCCTCCTGTTTTTTACTTGCTGCAGTGCCAAGAATTTCCCCACTCGCACTTTTTAAACTGTCTTTGATTTGTGTCCAGGTAGCAGCGACATTTACAGAATTGGTTTCTTCTAGTGCACTCAAATTCTCTCGAACTTTTTGCTTTAGCTGTTCGACGGTTTGTTGGTCACGCAATTTACTAATACAGAGACGGAGTCTACGTTTTACTTGAGTTCTTCGGTGTTTGGGTCTCATAACAATTTTCATTTTAGAGACAACAGGACGATGATCGGTCCAACATTCGCTATCAATGCGCGCCTTTGTAATTTGGACGTCCTTGAGATGCTTCCTACGTACGATAACATAGTCCAGTACATGCCAGTGACCTGATCTGGGGTGACGCCAGGTGCCTTTAAATTTATCCTTTTGTCGGAAAATGGTGTTTGTTATAACTAGATCATGTTCGGCGCATTTAGTTAGGAGTAGTTGACCGTTAGCGTTCATGCAGCTCTAGGACTATTAAGTCAAACTTTTATTTTTTTTATCTTAATGTCAGAAATACCACGTTTAAACAATATCTCGATTTTTAACAAAAAGAAACTCCTCGTACCATCATGGCACCGGGACCTGTTGGATCTGGGACCCTGACCTGACCACCAAAATTGCTGTCAAGGATATTGTTGGAATTTTCAAGACATCTGAAAATGTACCACATAGACAGTCAAAAAGCCCCTTAAGAAAAACGTCAAATATTAATTCGAGTTTAATAAGGAACTTGATCGCTCCGATCGCCCCAGGCTATCATCTCTACTTCCCCTCTGCACTTATTGACAAATAGTCAGCAAAGGAGCTAGTGAGAGAAATTTTTGCCGCGGTATCACATCACGGTCTATTATACAGCGTGTTAAATTTTGCTTGGAACCAGTTTATTTAAAGTCCGATTCAGATAATTTTTTTAAAGTATAGATCTTTGAGAAACGCATCTTTGTGTTACATAAAATTTTACAAAACATAACAGCGCGGCCTATGATTTTCTTTCAGGTCAGAAAATGGTGAAATCTTATTAGGGATTTTTTTCCAAGCAAAATGGGACACGCTGTATGTACCAACGTCACTTCTGTCGTGTGAATTAAGGAACATACCTTTCCATTAGGCAAGAATTTTTCTTTTCTGAACAGTAAACAAACTACTTCAAGTCGACTTGCAACAGATTACATAAAATTTAAATAACAATACGGTTTACTTCACTGCAGTAATCAATAACCAATTATGTGTTAATAAATTTTCCACATATTGATAAACGATTTGCTGGTATAAATTGTGCATGAACTAAAAATATTAATCAAATACTAGATAATTTATGATGCAAACATAAATAATGAATGGCGAATTTTGCGGTTCTTGTAAAAAAACTATTGATTAAGGCGAACGAGACTGAGCGTGGCCAAGCTTGATAATTAGATTGAAAAAAATTAATATATCATATTTTGATAAATTGGCGCCGAAACATACAAATTAATTCTGATTTGAAGTAATATGTTTAAAGCTATTTTTAATATTTAATCGATACAATATTAGAAACTACTAATTTCCGCTCTCAATCAAATTATCCTGTATAAGGATAAATATGATTTTGAAGTATTGTGTTTTTTAAAAAATTTAACATATCAAAAATAATGATTGAAGTATTTGGGACATGATCTAACTAACTGCATACCTTTGTATGACAATTTTTAATGTAAAAAATTACAGTACCCATATTACATTACATGACAACTTTGGGAATTTTAAAACAATCTTAGTATCTACATAAGACACGTGCGTTGTGATAAGTAATATTGCTAATAATGAAATAATTATTGTTTAAAATTTTTATCAATTGTATTATCTTGTTCTTTTTATTAGTTCATATGTGCTTTTAGAGGGCGGACAATTAAACATAATATTTTTAGTCGCAAACTCCACTATAAAGTCCTTATTTTACTATAAGGAACGTAACCAGACTGCAACCAACAGCTACTCTCCGGGCTATGTACCCCGCCGAGCGCTGAATTACAAGTTACAAGCCTGGCGCGTTAAGTGTAATAATTGTATATTACCATCAAAACGCTAATGCTTCGATTGCAACAAACACCAGCCGAAAGACTAATCCTACTTAAAGGAGCTTTTGCAGACTGCAGTTTCGAGCTGTTGGCTCTCGTCAGTGCAAGGTAGGCATGTAACGACCGACACGAAGATCCTTTGACTATTTGGTACATCCCGGTATAAATTTCTGATATTACAGTAAAAGATTCGTTATTGGAAAAATATAGGTAGCAAATAATTCAATACTAAAAATTATCGCGGTTATTTCCAGTAGCAGAGATTGATGGTTATCTACGATATTTTTATCAAAAAAGCATCGGCAAGTTAATATTTGATTTAATATTTTATTGATGTACAAAAACAGATTAAGATCCTATTTTATTTTTATACGTAAGTTCTCCAAGTTTGGTGCAGTACGACTTCTGTTAGATAACAGAAAATAATGTTGCATCACTTTTATCACATACAAAATTATCATTTTGTAGTCGTTAACCATTGTATAATATGTAAGAATTAATTTCATATAAACTCTTACAGGCCAAAGCTTCCTTGATAGTGTTTTTTATTATACTAGCCGGTTCCATTAATGGGTAAACATTATTATTAAAAAACAACCCCGGCCAAGAGAACTCACCTTGCAGAATAGTAATTAATAAACGTATAGCAATGAACTTCAACTCAAGTACGGAATCCTAAGGTAGTAGTCAATTTCCTGACTAGTTGCACTGACTAAGGTGACGCTGCTATAATGCATACAGTGAATGAATTTTAAAATTCGCGACGAGTAACCATCATATTCGATGAAAATGAACGTTTTAACGCTTATTGTTGTCACACTGTTTGAATATAAATTGTAATTGTGACGTACATGTCAGTTCCATGTGCGTAATAGGATGACAAATTTATATTAAAAAGGCCAAAGCTGAAACGAAGGATCGCTCGTCTAGGATTTACAAGACTAAACAACATCAACATGTGGTTTTCTTTACATACTAGTAGTTAACATACAGAGTCAAAAGGAATACGAAAATAAATAATTTACAATTAGGCCAATGCATTTGAACACTACACTGCTCTACGCTCGTTTCATTAATCAAGCCCACTTCATCGGGAGATGAATACAAGTGGCTTTTAGTTTTAACCATTTCCCGACGATGCTAACATAGTTAGCGAAACGCACGTCGAGTAGTCAGAAAAATTTAAGAACAGAGTTGCGATATATGCTGAAAATGGAGGAACATGGGCGAATAAATAAAACTTAATTTATCATTACATTTACAATATTAAATTTTTTTTTTTTATAAATAAATAAAAATATATTTAGTTCTGTAATTTGGTACGTCATATTTTTTATTTCTGAGCAAGTTTTTCTAATAAAATTTTTCAATATTTCGCAGAGAAAAGACATTTTATCTGGTGCGACTTTTATTTTTAAGCTGGTAGCGCCCTCTATACATTTCTTAAAGTCCAACATACAAAAAATAGTTTTTGGGTGAAGCCAGAACAAAATACAAAAATTGTGTTTGTAGTCCAAAAAAAGTTGTAATTTACACCTTTGCCGTGGACACATTGTATGTATCCCCTGTATATGAAACCCATTTTTTTCTACGCAAGAAATTCTATAATGCTGGATTTGTTATAATACTTTGTTATCCTCAGGGAAGACGTATTGTTAGTGAACACTTTCACACAACAATGAATCATGAAACCATGACCCCAACGGGTAATAAGACTTTTTAAACTAGGAAATGTTACAATTAGCCTAGCATAACAATTGGTTGAGTGTCACAGTCTATTTTGTTATCGGTAAAATTTCAGTTAAATCTATATAATTGCATTAAGAACTGCCGATTTAAAAAAATCCAAGGATTAACGTCTGGAATAAACCATTGAAAAGTCCTGAATCAGTCGATGTGACCCATTTCAAACATGAACACCTTCATAAAAGTTGTATTTATGGGTCTACCTCAACGGTTTCTTTGAACATAGAAAGAACACCAGAACTATACCTTAAGGCACAATGAAAACGCTAAATTATTTAAGTTATGAGTAAATATAAATTATCAAAATTGTTTTCTGGATGAAATTCAATTTTTTCACTTGGATCCATATTGGTGCCAAGGTGTCATTGATTGCTACTCTTAGTAAGGAATCTATTCAAAGTATCAAGTTCACACCAAATTGCTCCACGAAACAACATCAGACGTACAACTACTGTTTTGAAGTGCCCCATAAAGAGAAACATCATCCCTATAAAATTGCATCTATCATGGGACTAACAAGCTGGACAGAAATAAGTAAGGTTTTGATTCCATTGTTTCTCCAGACGGATCAACATTCATGTCCAACGGGGAAGTAAACCAGCAGAACTGTAGGTATTTGTCAGCGGAAAATCCTCATTGGACACATAAGATACATACACATCATCCTTAAAAAGTAAACCTGAGCAGGTATCATCAGCATCCATGCAACTAGTCCACTTATATCGAACAAACAGAATTTGTCAGCTGCAAAATATTCAAATATCATCAGTTATGAAGTTGTTCCTACTCTGACAGACTTATATCCAAATGCACTACATCCGACGCTACTGAAACTGCTTGGTTTCAACAAGACGGAGAAACACCCCATTATGCTGTAATTATAAGAGAGCACATATACGAAACGGTTCCTAATAAACGGATTTGACAATGAGGTGCTTTTGAGTGGCCAGTTAGATAACCAGGCCTTACGCCATTGAATTTTTTCTATGGAGATATAGAAAGTGTGGCAGGAGTTGTACTGCAGACTGTCAACAAGTAAATGGAGAACATTTTGAAAAGTTAATTTACAACAGGAAATAACTCAAATAAAATCTTTCAACAATATTATAGATTTGCTGCCTGTAATTAACTAATCAATGAGATATAGGTCATTAAAATCAGCTCATCGAGGAGAATTCAAAAATTGAAAATATATAGGGTGTTCCATCTAAAAAAATCAACTCTCTTGTACTGTGCTTACATGAATCACTTGGTAGACGCAAATTTTAAATTAAAAATTGTCTTGTTTCTCACAAAAAAACTAAAATACATAAAAAAGTAGTTTTATTCTACAAATGCTTTCCACATAGTAGATGAAAATAGTACAGGCCCCAGAACTGATCCCCGTGGCACATCATATTCTATTTCCAGTTTTATCTACAGATTTTCTACCGTTTTATATTAACGTCTATTAGACATATAATTTTTTAATAATTTTAAGTACCTACTCTCATCTTATATCAATATCTTCTAATGATTGGAAAAGCATGGTGCACACATATACAATTAAGAAGAGTATTAAGGTGGGCATATTCAAGAGAGGGGAGAGAGAGAGAGAGATCCGGAAATATTTATTATTTTTCGCCATAACCGAGAACAATAAAATAATTTGACAACTTTGTCCTAATGTCATCACCAGAATCATCAGGATAAAATAAAATTTAAAAAGACTAACCTATTCTCGAGACTTTGGCGGAGGCGCCGCTATTAATATATATTCCAACTAATAATAAAAGCGTGTTAATTAAATGATTTTTAGTAAGTTTAAAAAAATTATAGTGTAAAAAAATTTAAAAAACACGCTTTAAAAACCGAACTAAAAAGCAAAAAATAATAATGTTTAAATATTAAGATTTTGTTTAACAGCGATAGATTGTAAAAAGCATGGGGTGCTTTATTTGAATTGTTATAAATATTTTATTGGTAGCTATTGATAAAAGTACAATTATAAAAAATAGTAAAAAGCACCCTACGCTTTTTACAATCTATCGCTGTTGAACAAGATCTTAATATTTAAGCATTATTATTTTTTACTTTTTAGTTCGGTTTTTAAAGCGTGTTTTTTTAAACTATAATTTTTTACATTAACTTTTATTTAGAAAATTGTCAATTCATAATTTTTACTTCTTTGATTATTGCACCTCAAAATTGATAAAGCTGCTACATATCCAATCAAAAGGGTTGTGAAAACAGGGGTGTAATCAATTTTTTTTATAAAAATTGTTGATACATGTTTTTCACCGATTTCGTAAAAAAAAATTATGGAGACACGTATGTATATAAAATTACTGCACGCTGGTATTAAATGTCAGGAAAAGACACGTGTAGAAGCTGACTCTAATTATCATTAGCTAGGAATGGAATATGATTATATCGTTAAGATTATAAAAGTCAGTCTAAGACGTAATTGATTATAAAAAACTATGCATATGCAGTTTCGACTCTGCCCATAAACGTATAGTAGTACACTCCTTAGTCATGAAGCGGTTTTTCCATGGAAAATTATAAACTACCAATTTATAATCAAGAAATTCGAAATAAATAAAAAAATTACATAATACATTTTTTAACGACAGATGTCTGTTCACAATGAAATCCGGAATATACGGTTTCTAACCTGGTACGCGACACCCAGAAAAACAATACAAGTTATTTTTATGGATTTTTATTCTTTAGGTTTCAAGATATCTAGGTGCGATTTAATTTTTGTTACCTTATACAGAGCATTATTTGAAAATTACAGGGAGTCGAAAATTGAATAAATGCGAATGAAATCAAGAAGAGAAATTTTGTTTTTGTCAATTTAGTTTGACTTTTTACTTTAAAAGGAGAATATGTCTCGTTTATTTTGGACCATGCTATTGCCTACTAAAATTCTCAGTTTCGTTCGTTACTGCGTGTTACTGACTAATAAATTTAACCTAATATTGCTATCTTGTTCGCATAGATTTAACTTTAAATAAAATAAACTTGAAACTATCTATGGATCCGGAAAGCTCAATATGCATCTTAAAAATGACAGGTAGAGAGCATAACAGGGAAGAAAATCATAAGGGAGCCTGAGGAATATCAAAATATAGATCTGGAACCTCAAACATGGGCTTCCAGAGAAGATTGGCAGGTAGCACAGACTATTTCAATCGTTGGGATTAGACGACATGTATACAATAATGCTACAGGAGGGAACATACCTTCTATTTCATAGGCTATGTATGATAATCAGGAACAGCTTGGATACATACCAATTCAATTCAATTCAAAAAGTATTTATTAACAATAATGATAAAATAGTTGCCTCACCAGGACCTGCTCCGGAACCGATCGTCAACCACCGCGTTAACGCGGTGACGGATTGCAGGATCGGGCGGAACAGACCTGGGTCAGCGAAAACAACAATTCAACAAAACTAAACCTAGACTCCTTTTTAAATATAAAATAAAAATAGTTCATAAAATTAACAAAAATGCTTGAAAACAAGCTCAACAAAACTTATATACTACACTTTTTTAAAAAAACTCTGGCGCACAAAAAACACTATTAAATTTGGTATCTGGACGCAGGCACCACAACTCGAACAAGGTGCCTTCCGCGAGATATTTCAATGCAGAGATGCGCAGGGCTGGCCTAAACTTTGATTTTTAAAAAATTTTGATTTCGAAAAGGTTTCAACTTTTTAAAAGGTGCGAAGTGAATTTAGAAACAAAAATGTACAAAAAGAAATGAAGAAAAACTAACAAACGCGACAAAAATACACAAACAGAAAGGAAGAGGGGGACAGGAAAGATTTAAGGATAATTAAAAGGTATGAAATACTAGCGAAAGGTGGATAGGATTAGAGAAAGGTATAGTTGTTGAAACTTGGCTATAGTGGTTGCCGGAAAATCGGTAACGTCTGGTACGGTAAGGGGTGTTTGATCCGAAATGGGGCATTGTGCTGTATAATTTGCGTTATGTGTCTTGTTAGCGGATTATCGCCCAGCTTGAACGAGTAGAAGTTTTGAGAGATATGCTGGACGTAGTCCGCTATCGGGGTTATGTCGTTGCAGCGTGCGTATAAGTCTCTGAGGGAGGTGTATCTTCCTGAATTTGATATGAGGCGCATGAATTTGTGCTCAAGCACTTTTAGCTTTTTCATTGTCGTGGCCGGTATGCTGCACCACACCGGCGCCGCGTATGTGATGGACGGCCTGACCACCATCGTGTACAACAGTTTTTTATTCTGTCTGTTAAGTCTGCTACCCCTGACCATGAGTGGATACAGACTCCTGGACAGGGAGTAGACCGTACGTATTGTCTCATTGATATGTGTGTTGAACGTCAGTCGTTGATCCAGTCTGACCCCCAAGTACTTCACGCGTCCTTTGATTGAAATTTTGTTTCCCCGGATCGAAATAGGAGTGATAATTTTATTTTCAGTAAAGCGACGCGTGAAGACTATTGCCTCCGACTTCTCAGCGTTCACCCGAATCTTCCACTGGTCGTAATAAGCCGTGGCACGAGCCATGTTCGCCTTCAGCAGCAGGATACATACCAAAGACCTGGAAATTAATTAGAGTACACTTTATATCTAAACCTGGGAAAATTGGGCAGAAAGGTGCAAAGTCTCTAAGATCAAAAATCTCTTGTACTAAAGACTTTAGAGAAACTTCGAAAGACACATTAAGGACAACGTACTGTAAATGGGCCTCTACAACAAAACCAAGATGCCTATAGATCAGGAATGTCAATAGAAACAGCATTACATCAGCTAGTCAACAAAGCAGTTTACTCTCACAAACAAAGAGAATCACAATTATATGCCTTTCTGAACATTGACGGGGCGTTTGATGGCACATCCTTAATAGAATGGGGCAACAATTTATTTTTTGCCGTAAAATTAGTTACAGAGAAATACCGGGCGACCCAGAAAGTACCCCTCCACTTTTTTACAGTTTTAAAAATAAAATTCTGAAATTTGGAAAATCAAATATAGGTATCAATGGCCACATTTTGACCATTCGGTGGTAAAAGAAATCATTTCCGGCATGGCCGGAAATTGGCACAACTTTCTTATTTTAAATAGCACACTTATATTTAAGTCACTTTTCTCATAAAGCTGTAATTTCTCTCCAACGCTTTTTTCAGATTTAAAATCGAATGAAAAATAACCTTGGAAATGGCATTTATGTGTTATTTCTAGTTGGCTTTGGGATTCGGGAACAAATTTAAAAAATTTGAATGTCTCAACAAATTAAATGTAACATTGGCCTCTTTTGTTCATTTGCTTGAATTTAGAAATATTTTTCCCATTTTTCTATTTCATGGAAATTCATTTTGTCATAACTTCAATTTTTCAAATAGTACCTTCTATCTTTTATTATTTTATCAGATATATCAGTATTTGCTTTAGACTGGTTTTCCCGATTAAAAATTGAATATAAATTAAAATAAATATTAAGCATTTTGTAGAAGCGTTTCGAATTATGTGTTCATATCTTGCAGTAAACTATGAAAAATAGAAAACAAAAATTCACAGAATCAAAACCAATTTATAAGTTATGATACCTACCTGAACAGTGACTTACTAAATTTATAAATATTATAATTATTAGAACAATACAACACAGCTAAATAACCTATAACAGGTGCTCAAAATGACGCCCACCCAGTCTAAAGTAAATTTACCACTCAATCTGAAAATATACAGGGTACTATTTGAAAAACTGAAGTTACGACAAATTGAATTTCCATGACGTGGAAAAATGGGAAAAACATTTCTAAATCCAAGCAAGTGAACAAAAGAGGCCAATCTTACATTTAATTCGTTGAGAAATATCCTTTTAATCAAATTCAAAGTCTACTTCGAAATTTTTAAAATTTGTTCCTGAATTCCAAAGCCAACTAGAAATAGCAAATAAATGCCATTTCCAAGGTTATTTTTCATCCGATTTTAAACTCGGTATATAATACATTCTTATCCAGCCAGACGATCTTAAATAAATATTATTTGAAAAATTAATAAGAGTGGCAAGAAGAATGGTGAAAAGTGAAATTTTTGCACATGAGCCGATATAACAGTACGTACCGTAGCAGTTTATACATTTCATTTGCTTAACACTTTCCTCATGAAATTGACAGAACTACGTCATTAATAGGAGAAGGGTAGAGCAATACGTACTCGTGAGCGTATCTCTTACATTTTAGTATTATGATTTTGAACAAAATATTATAATATAGTAGCATGGGATAAAAACCGCAAGGATCCTGAAGTGAGATAACACTTGAACTCTCTGTTTGTGGCCCAAAAGCACAGTAATACTCTATTTTATGTGAGTGTCCTGTCATTTGATTTCGATATGAATGGATTTTCATGGACAGTTTGGTATTACTTCCACATGGTTCCACTAACACCGCTAAAAATTATTTTTTCTACACCTATTACGTAATATGAGCATTATGGCGTCGATTTTAAATAAGAAATAACCTATATTCCAGTGGCTGATATGTAATACTTATTACATACCTCTAGAATGTAACAAGCATAGGTGGCGCCATCCAGTAGTAGTGTAATTTGTAATACTGTTTGCGTTTCTGTTGACAGTTGACGTTTCTATTGACAGTTAACCTTTCACGTTTCACCGTTGCAGTGGTAAAAACAAATAGACATATAGACAGGAATAAACCTAATTTAAAGGCGTAGAAAAAGTATAGTCTGTAATTCGTTTGAAATGGCATATTCTGCGCTCGGGTGACAAACTTCCGCTCGCGCAGAATATCCTTCATTCCAAACTTATTATAGAATAGTCTATTCCACAGCCTTGTACCTTTGAACACTCCAAATACTGTTTATGTTGATTTAATTCAATTATTTTAAGAGGTATTAGATTAGATAGATACGTGTGATAACTCGAATCCAGATGACTACGTGCAGGACAACATTTTGCATAATAAAACACTGGAACCAATAGGTAGTTTTATTGTTACAGGAACCTACGTTCTTATCAATCGTCACGATTACTGTCTATTTCTAATAAAAATTCAATTAAATACAACTTCTAAATGCTGAAAGTTTCTATTAAATTGTCGGTGGGTTACGTGCAAATAATTCAGAAAATCTACCCATGGTGAAATGTCTGTCAACACAACCTTGCTAATTTGTTTCCTGACCGTCACCTTAATTTTCTCAGGAACGCTTGCAATGAACGTCTGCATTATATGCAAATATACGCCTATTATTCTATCTATTAATAAAATATACTATCAATAAATATAAATTTGCACGAAATTAAACAAATGTCGCACGTTTTATGAGGAATTTTGACGTTAATAATAATATTCTGTTATTACTGGATAAAATAAGTAAACATCCGAGAAAAATATTTGCTTAAAACTTATTTCTGTAGGTTCTAATTCGTGTTAATGGTTGGTACATACAAACAAATTATAAATTTTAACAAATCGATAGACAATTGATAACAAATCAAAAAATAAACACTAAGTTCATGTATTTGTTTGAAGAATTTTTTGAATAACTTAATTGCGAATTTGGTATTGCAAAAGCTTTTGCAGATAATGAAAGTATAGTCGAGCTCAGATTTACGGCGCACTCAAGAAAAGCAATAAAAACTTTGCGGCCTCATTAAAATACCGTTAAACTAGTTGCAATAGTAATTGCGCCCAAGTACGCACTTGCAATATTTAGATAAGCAACTCAGTCGTTCAATTTTAAGAGCGCGGTACGGTCTAATATTATTAATATGTACATTCTAATACATACGAATTTTAAGTACGGTTCTGTACTATTTCGTTCGCAAATTGACTCGCTTACCCCTATAGGTTTTTAATGTGCGTCGACATGTTTGATAACAGCATGCCGAATGGTCCAACGGCGATAATGAGGTCGTAAAGTTTTTGTTTTTTTTTGAGTGCACCGTAAATCTGAACTCGACTATACGAAGTAGATACGAGAATGAAAAGATATTTTCTTTTTTTTTAGGTTTACGTCGACCAACTACGAGACTGCAGCAAAATGTTAGGAGAGGGAACAGTTACAAAAATAAACATTCTAATTTGTATTAGTTTTACAATCGAGTACATTTCTGTATTCCTAAACCTATTTAATTTCTATAATTGAACTGCTTTTTTGCAATATTTCTACTTCCACATATACCGAGTGTCAACGGAAGTAGACTCCCTTTCTTTCCTTACTTTTAAGAATAACATAATGAAACTTGGTAGATGTATTATATGACCCAGAAGACACTATGTGGCATAACTCTCATTTTTTTCCACTTCCGGTTTCACCGGAAATGACCCCAACTTTTGATTTTTAAATGGAACATCCAGTATATTATTATATTTTTGGAATCCTTGAAAAATTCTGAGTACGGTGATGCCCCGTAAGTTACATTTCGATTCCATGAAAAAAATTTGACTTGAAATTTGTTGGTACATCAAGAGTGTCATGAGCGCACAGAAAAAATTGCCTGTAATGGATAGGTGTAATGTCAGAAAAATCAAATCGAGCATAAAATTTTAAAATGTGTATTTTGTGGGCCATCAAATTTGACCTGATCAGTTTTTTTTCCAAAACTTAATTTTTTCAAATGGAACTATAATGGTAGAGTACTACCATAAAATAGTAGGTGGATGTGCCTAAAAGCAGTTTTTTCCTACTTTAATTTTTTTTAAATTTTAAGTCAAATTTATTTCATGGAGTCGAAATGTCATTTATGAGGTATCATCGTACTCAGTATTTTTCAAGGATTCCAAAAATATAATAATATACAGGGAGTTCCGTTTAAAAATCAAAATTTGGCGTCATATCCGGTGAAACTTGAAGCGGGAAAAAAATGACAGTTATGCCACAAAGTGTCTTCTTGGTCATATAATACATCTACCAAGTTTCATTCTGATATTCTAAAAAATGAGGAAAAAAGGGGGTCTACCATGATTGGTTGACACCTGGTATGCTAATAATGTCTTTAAGGTACGTCAAAGCTACTTAAATAAATTATTATTTAAAAAAATATCTATTTATATAATTCCTCGTACTTCTGTTACTTAATGTTTTGTACAACTATATTTTTGTCGAAGTAATTTTAATATATTAACAACATTTTTACGACGTAGTAAAATAAATACAACTTACGCATTTGCAAATTCCATATCCACTTAGGGTATATAGTGAAATGTATCTTCTCGTTAGAATAATCATGTCAAAATTAGTATGACTATTCACATGAAAGATGACAAGACGAGTAAGTTGTAATCTAATCGTTATATAATAAACATTGTCAGATGTGTCTATGAAAACATACAGGGAACTATATACTGTACCGCCAGGGGCGGTAGAGGGTAGAGGACCACTTGGGTATTCAGGAACGGTCATTGAAATTTTCCTGTCGCTTTTAATTTCTGAAATACATGGTGATTTTGGTCTAATTTCTTTTGGCCAGAACGTCCTTACCATTGATCGGATTTTGTTTTATAATTTTTTTTTATTCCTGGGCCGGACTTTTTTAATTTGTTTTTTCCGATCCCTGCAAAAAAGATCATTCTGTATATATATTTTTTAACAATCAGTTGCCAATTATAAAAACCCATACATCACTAAACAAATCCATGTAATTAAATTTTTTGTCGCGCCTTTTTACAAGCGATTGGATTTAGCAATATGGGGAATTTGAAAAAAACAGCTTTATTTGCTTACATTAATTGTCCAAATAAATAAAAATGGTCAAATAAATATTTACAAATGTATATTTAAAGGTATTTGTTGGCATTTATTTAAATTGCCAATAGATTTTCTAATTTGCGCAGGATTGTTTCTAACTTGGTCACTACAGCTGATAATTCGCTGAAGTACTGTTCTCTACTATTTATTGGGACACTGTAGACTTCAGTTTTGAGATATTCCCGTTAGAAAATAATCGATGGGGTTGAAATTTGGTGATCTAGCCGGCCAAGGATGAGATATAGTGATGTATGAGCTTTCATAATTGGTAACTGAATGTTTAAAAAAATATACACAGGGTGATCTTTTTTACAAGAATCAGAAAAAACTAATGAAAAAAGTCCGGCCCTGGAATAAAAAAAATATATATAATAGCAATCTATCACCTGTAATAAGTGTCTAAAGTGTCTAAAATTTAAGCAAAATCCGATCAATAGTAAGGACGTTCTGGCCAAAATAAATTTAAACCAAAATCAGTTTATCACCCTGTATCTCAGAAATTAAGAGCGACAGAAAAATTTCAATGGCCGTTCACGAATACCCAAGTGGTCCTCTACCGCCCCTGGAAGTTTGCATAATTCCTCATAAAACGCCCTGTATATTTTTTCATTGAAATCAATCATTGCTATAAAAAGAAAAAAGAAGACTAATGTAATATATTAAGTGTAATGATATACTACCTAAGTGTACAAAGTGAATCAGTAATCGACTGCCATACCAGTCCAGACTATTTTTCTTTCTTGTACATTTATTTAACGTCGTCCTATTTCCGCTACTGAGGTCTGTCAGCGACACTTGTAGACGAACTGCCTCCAACGAGGAATTTTGCCGAACCTCTTCTCTTTCGAAGAGTAATGATCTTATATTTGCTTAAAATTTAATAGACAAAAATAGTATATCCACCACGCAATCCTCGCCAAACATTGCATAGCTTCTGTGCATACACTGATGTACAAGCGTAAATATGCGTATAGTCAAGACGAACCTATGCTATAGACTAAGGCTGCTTGCTCTCCTCGTCCATGTGCTCAAAGTACATTCTCAGTTCAGATCGCATCTAGGATATGAAAGAGAAGGACGCGTCGGAGGGGAGCAAGCAGACCGATTGAGATTTACATTTTAATTATCAATAAAATAATTGTTTATAATAATTTGTAATCAATAGCCGAGATTAGAAATTTATGACTTTTGATTGAGACAACAAAAACAAGTTGTAAGAAGTTTCATTGATATTAATTCATAATTTATTTATTTAGATACAACCACCTATCAAATAACAATTACAGGGTGGAAACATTACAGTGAAGTACTAGAAAACATTACACATTATAATAGAATAAAACATTATGATTAAGACATTAAAAAATATTTAAATTATTAAAACAGTAAAAAACCATTAAAAACATTATAACGGAATAGAACTACAATAGAGCTATAGAATACAAAAGCAAAGGTAGTATTATGTAATTATTATAAATCAATCTGTTTGATTGAGTTAATGCTACAGTTGAATAAGTCAAGCCTATCTTGCAGTAGATTATAGTTATTACAAATAAAATATAAAGGAGAATACTTTAATACATTAGTACGAGGAGCAGGAAGATAAAATGTTTCAGAGTTCCGGCTTGTTATACGAGGTGTATGAAAATTCAGTTGCCCCAAAAAAAGAGGATAATCAAACATATTCTTTCCTATTATTTGGGTTTTCTACCACATGTATTATTATCCTCTTCAAAACAAATCACCGAATCTACAAAATAATAGAATTATTGGGAAAAAACCACTGCGCCCGTGACATAAAACATAACATAACCTCTGACTGATGAGGAAGAAATATTGAGGTATTTTGAGGAAGACCCAACTATTTCAACTAATAAAGTCGCAAGACTAACCGGAAATTTGGTCTACGATACGTAGAGTTGGATGTCATCCTTACCACTATACCCCTGTCCAAGGCTTGGAGGAAGGTGATCCTGGAAGGAGAGTGGAATTCTGCCGCTTTATGTTAAATTCAGATGCAGAAAGTGCAAATTTTTTAACAAGTATTTTATGGATGGACGAGTCGAAATTTAATCGCGAGGGTATAACAAATTTCCACAACCTACATTATTGGGCAAAGGAAAATCCCAAGTTAACACGTGAAACTAGTTTCCAAATGAAGTTTTCTATTAATGTGTGGATGGGAGTCATTGGCCACTATTTAATAGGGCCACACTTTCTTCCTCAAAATTTAAACGGGGAAATCTATGAAAATTTTTTAAGCAATGATCTGGCGGTGATTTTAGAAGATGTTCCTTTCACCGTCAGACAGCGAATGATGTTTCAGAATGACGGTTGTCCAGCACATTATCGGCTGACAGTACGACAGTTCCTTGATCAACGTTTCCCTAACCGTTGGATTGGAAGAGCGGGCCCAATACCTTGGCCAACGCGAAGCCCTGACTTAACACCCCTTGATTATTACGTATGGGGTCATATGAAGGAGATGGCCTATGCCACACCAGTCAATACTATAGAAAACCTTAGATAAAGGATAGTCGATGCTGCCCAACACATAAGACATAATCTGACAACCAGAGTAACAAGGACGGAAATAAGAAGACGCTGCCGTGTCTGTATACGGAATAGGGGCTTCCACTTTGAGCAAGACATATAAAAAATAAAGTATAACTTTGAAATTAATGAAGAATTAAACTCTACTTTTAAAATGTTTTTTACTGCTTATCTAAAAATAAAATTCATACTACTTGTGTTATTTTTACTAGTATTTTCTTAGAACTATTACATTACATTGAACATTTGTACCTTGTTAGATAGCTATTGAAATAAGGCAGTTTTTATAATAATTTATACGCGTGTTACGTTAATATTTTTTTGAAAAAATTAATAGGTAAATTTCATAGCTGATTTAAAAAAAAATTTTTTAAAAGTTTTTATTTCAATGTTCACATGATCGAAATGTTTCCAGGTATTTTTCATTCCAAACGGATATCTATAATATTGGACAAGTAATCCAGTAAAAAAAAATTTAAAAATGTCAAATAGATTTTTCGAAAATTAACTTTTAGGACATTAAGATCTACTTTTTGAGAAAAACAAAAAAAATTAAATATCTCAAAAACTATTGAGTTTTGCATAATATATGTTAGGGCTAAATTTACTTCTTAGATCATGCTCCATCGCATCTCCAAAGGAATGTATCGAATTACCAGTAACCCTGTATAATGTATTCAATTTTTCGTACTTATTTAAATTATCTTGAACAGGCTAAAGATTCTAATTATAATTAAAAAAGTCATCTGGTGTCTATTTCTCTTTGTTTTGATGTTTTTATTTACCGTTTATTTGGATCGAACAGATTCGTACAGTTACTACTAAAAATAAAACAAATAATTAACATATTCAGTATAATTACTAAAAATGTATTTTCAAATATGACAACTCAATATCTCTGCTTACATGATTGTAAAACTCGAAGCTACATAATATAATTAAATTATGGATTTCGCGAGTTATATTGTTTACTTAATACATTCTTAACATTAACGGCCATAACTGTACATCGTGGTCTTATTTTGTACACTTTATAATTCACATTATCAACAGATAACTTAGGGAAATTTTTAATTGTCAACATAAAATATTATTCTGTGTTTGATATCTGTATTTTCCAGACAGTATTGTGAAGGCAAATAAAAGAAAGTTTTAAATATGTATTCCTTAAATTGAGTTATATTCCTTTCTGATTTCTTCATATCATATTTATCAACAAATTAAAGACGTGTTAAGACCCTTAATGTGAATACGAATCAACGCCTGGATTATTTCATATTATCTACGTTAAATACATTGAAATAAAGTGTTAAATATGGATATTGATTCTACTATTCATCTGCTTTTTGGAAAAATGAGGTAAGTAACCATCTGTATATTATATAGGATGAGAAAATTACTATTTGAGAATGAATAATTTTGATAATATACAAGTTACTTTCTCAGCTACTATCATTAAAATATAGTATTTGGGCATTATACGAACTAATGGTTTTCAAAAACTACCTATAACTACAAAAGAAAATATGAAAAGAGAATAAGGGAAGTTTTCCAGGAAATTGGTGTATATATTTTAAGAAATGTCAGTAGATCATTCGAAAATCGTCTACAGAAATGCTTAGACGTACGGGGGCCACTTTGAGCAGTTCCTATAAACACTAGGTATTCTTTAGTTCATTAAATTAGGTTTGAAAATAACTTTGAATTTTTAAAATAGTGCCAATTTTTTTATTACCTAAACGTATTTTCTGTTTGTATTATTTATGTCACCTTTTTTGTAATATTAAACGATTGTTTATACATTTTTAAGACAGACTCAAATGTGATTTAATTAAACTGTGAAAAAAATATTACTGAGTCAACCAAGACGCACCCAGAAAGAAAATCAATACTACTTTCACTTATCATTCTCACGTTACGTCAAAATCATGGTTACTAGATCAGTTCGAAATGAAAAGTATTATTTAACGGTGTTTAATGAAAAAGTAAAAATATCTCTGGAAATATCGATTTTAGGTATAGAATATTATTCATAAAAATCGTAGAAAATTAACGTGCTAATTCAAAAATACAATAGCAGGGTTGCCACCCAAATTTTAGAGTGAAATTCCCTGACTTTTCCAGGTTTTCCCTGACCAAACTAATATTTTTCAATACCCGCTAAAAAACCCAAGTATTTTAGCCCTATAGGGGTCTGGACCTTTCGGTATGACGCTGTCTCTCAAAAGTAGTTTCCACAGACATCAAAACATTTGAATACAAAACTCGAATACTATTATTCGACGCGTGTTTCGACAACCATGTTGTCCTCCTCCCCAGATGATGACAACTTGGTTGTCGAAACGAGCGTCAAATTCTAAAAAAATGTATATGAGCAGAAATTTCTTGACACACTAATAAATTCCCTGAATTTTGCAGATTTTTAGCATTTTTCCCTGACTTTTCCCTGACATTTAAAAAAAAGCGAAATTCCCTGACTTTTCCAGGTTCTCCAGGTTTTCCAGATCGGTGGCAACCCTGAATAATATATAGAGTGTTCCATTTGAAAAAATCGAGAAAATTCAAAATGTCCCGAATTAGCTAGTACAAAAAATACACTCTGTATAATTATAATCAATATTTGGTGGTTGTGTCGTTGTAGCACATCCCTTGTCTACATAATTGCGAAATAAATCTTCTTAATTAATAGTAATACACACACAGCGAATTAATTTGTTAAACCTTGTTTCGACCAAAATTTTCATATTTTTTTGAATAACTCGACAACGCCACGTCAAAAACAAAAAATCTGGAGGTCGTTGGAAAGCTAATTTTACGCTGAATTCATAAAAATAAAAAATATAGATGGTGTTCTTAAAAAAAAAATTACCTAGAAGATGCTCCGCTGTAGTGAGTCACCCTGTATATTTCAATATATTTTTAAAATGTGCACCTTTTGGCACTATACCACTTCCATAAAAAATAATTTTCCAAAGTCTTCTAATAACGCCGATATTGGACTTTGACGCACTATTGGGACTCCCTGTATATTAATTTGTTTGTGTTACAGTTATCTTAAAAATTAAAAAAGAGCAAAGATAAACCGACAGCAATCCTTCTTAATATGATTTTTCAGTATGATTTTAATTTTCTATATTCTGTTAACGAAATTTCTGTATATGAAGCTCCTGGTAATTGTATAATATTCTGCCAAAATAAAGGAGTATCTATTATTTTTAAATATCCTTAAAAGTGCACGACAAAGTCTAATATTTTAATCGCGTTTAACAAGATATCTTACTAGCTGGGTAAAATGTGGTAATGTAAATATAAACTTGTATTTACCTTCACACACACATCTGGAGATTCCTACAAATTTTCTTTGAATGCAACGTATCGATTGCAGTAAGTGCAGTGATACGCATAAAGTCAGATGAAGTCACCGCAATATTTATTAGAAAAATAAGTGCTGGCAGTTTCGTCGATAAAATAGATCCTTAATAAATCTGTAAGTTTTTAAAGTAACATTCTCGAAATGTTTTTTTATACAAATAAACATCGTTATGTTATATTTTTTTAATCGTTTACTTTTTAAAGTTTATTAACCATTCAATCTAAATATTTCACGCTTTTCAGTAATTGAAACAAAAAAAGTAATTTTTGTCTTCTATCTCAATCAGGGTATGCTAACCTATAGGTTATAGGTAAAGGCAACCTAAACAACTCTTAAAACACATATTGTTAGAGAACAAATGAAATTAACTGCCTATTAGCTAGAACTAAAAAAACATTGAATTGTATAATAAAACGCATTTATAACTCTTAACCAAAAGTAAAGGCTTGTATGAGAATTATGAGCTTATACGCGATGAAATCTAATCTTATTATTTCTCACTTCCAAGATGGAGGATAATGTTGAATAATACCTATATTTATATTCTTATAATTTTGGTATATATTTTGCTCCAAATCAATTTAAAAAGAATCTTTGTTATGTTATGTTATGTCATGTTATGTCTTTTGTGAACCTTTTAAGATCTAGATTGCCGAAATCAATCTAATAAATATTAGAAACGCACATGTTAACATCGACTTATTCGCAGCATATTTAGTGATTAGACATTAATTTGTCACCAAAAGTCACTAGTTCTCTATTCCCTACAAACTTAAGCCCAACGAAGGCAACAAATTAAAATGGCGAGAAAGCGCGAAGATAAAGATATAGTAATTTTTAAATAATTTTTAAAAAATATCTGAGGGAAGATGATATATATGATGCAAAAAAGTTGAAAATCTAAATTATGAATAATATTGAGTGTATATAGTTTGTATGTTCAAAAATCCTTTTCACTTCCCGACGACGACGTAGACACTTCAAATTTGGTTTGTAGACTTTAGGAAGAATAATTAAGGAAAGAAACTAAAATTGTAAAAATTTTACCCCTAACACACTCCAGGAGTGAAAAATTATCCGAAAATAAAGGACAAAGTTCGGCCATCAATCATTTTAACTGGGGGTGATATACAGGCTGTCCATTTTATCAGGACCCTCGAGAATATCTCATTTAATATAGGTTGTACAGAAATATTATTTTTACGAAAATTGTGCCGATTTATATAACCTACAAAATGGTTTAAAGACATTTGAAATCCATGGCCTACTTTAAGATTATGGAGGAAAATATCGAAAATGCGGAAAAGGTCTAGGCCAAATATCTCTGTTATTTGAAGAGATACGAGAAAAATTCTAAGGCGAAATTTTTTTGCAAAACAGAGTGTTTCAATCAGGTTTTATCTAATTTTTTCAAAACCGCTGTATTTTGAGATTTACTCTTCAGGCTGTTAAGAAAATTATTTTGAAACGGGCGGGAAATGGCGCCATTAAATAGAGTATTTTCTTCCCTTTTCAACGATATATCACATGCCATATTCATTCATTGGTACTACGTTAGTAATTATAAACACATTTCTTTAAAAAAAATTTTTTTAACAAGCATTATACTTGCCGTGGAGAAGTATGATTAAATAAAACGATAAAATAATTAAATAAGTTGTTCAAATCTTTGCTATAATAAAACATTAACACAATTAAGAAGAATAAAGTAAATTCAGGTAACAAAAAAAATTAATAATAAAAAGAATATAGCACACAGAACATTAATATAATAATAAAAAATAATTTTTAAGATATCATATCAAGTGTTGAAAGTGTCCACCGCGATTTCTTATGCACAATCGAGCGCGGCGAGGCACTGCATTTAAAACATTACTCAGCATTTCAGGGGTAACTGTAATACATGCCTGTTGAATTCGAGCTTTTAGGTCCTCTACATTTTGCGGTGTCGTCGAAAACACCTTATCTTTAATATACCCCCATAGAAAAAATCCATTGGGGTTATAACTGGAGAACGAGGGGGCCATCGAATAAATCCATTGGTACCTATCCAATGTTGAGGTAGAATTTCGTCTAAATAATCTAGGCAAATCTGGGAATTGTGGGGAGGAGCTCCATCTTGTTGAAAATATTGAAAGTTGTGTCGATTCTCTAAAGGTAGGTCATCTAATAATTCACTAAATTCATTTCTCAAAAAGTTTAGGTACCTTTGACCACTGAGGTGACCATCATAAAAATAAGGATCTATTAAATTGGTGCCTAAAATACCTATCCACACATTTATTGAAAAACGATTTTGAAACCCAGTCAGTCTATGCCAGTGTGTATTTTCAGAAGTCCATTTGTAATGAATATTGCAATTAAAAAATCCATTATTGGAAAAATTTGCCTCGTCAGACAAAAGTATTTTACTACATATTAATGGATCGGCACGCTTCTTTTCCAACAACCATCTACAAAAAGTCGTCCTCCTTGGTTTGTCCCCCGCTTGTAAATTGAGAACTTTTTTGGCTTTATAACACCAGTAACCATTTTTCTTTAAAATTTTTCTAGCACTTGTTTTATTTATATGAAAAGCAATTTGAATTTCTCTTAATGATGTTTCCAAATTTTCTGTATTTTTATTTCTTACATAATTAATAACTCGGTTTACCTTATTTACATTATCAGTAACACTGTTCAACCTTGTCTTCTTCTTTAAAAATGAACCATTATTTTTCAGTTTCGTAGCTAATTTTCTGAACAGACTTTTATTCGGCTGTAGTGCTTGTAGAAATCTGTTTCTATATTCTACTTGAGCTAATCCAGAGTTAAAGTTGCATTGGCAATATGTAGCGAACATATTATAACCATCAATGTGAGTGAAAATCATTCTTGAAAATTCTAAATTCTTAAACGAGTGTGATCGAGTGAGAGTTTAAGTATTAACTGAGATGACCTGTCAAAAAATTAAATTGTCAAGTTTGTTCATAGCCAACTATTTTAAAATAATTGAAATAATAGTGAAATCATGAAATACAAACAAATGGATATTATACTTAAATTAATTGGTAAAGACATTTTAACTTTGTGAGCAAGGAGTGACGCTTTTATGGAGGACCTCTATACATTGGCATAACTGCGAATACTCTTTCCATAATTGCTCCATGTTGCTTTCTTGGTTATTATTTTGTTTTTGTTACCTGAATTTACTTTACTCTTCTTAATTGTGTTAATGTTTTATTATAGCAAAGATTTGAACAATTTATTGAATTATTTTATCGTTTTATTTAATCATACTTCTCCACGGCAAGTATAATACTTGTTAAACGTAGTACCAATGAATAAATATGGCATGTGATATATCATTGTAATGGGAGGAAAATACTCTATTTAATGGCGCCACTTCCCGCCACTTTCAAAATAATTTTTTTAACAGCCTGAAGAGTAAATCTCAAAATACAGCGGTTTTGAAAAAAATCAGATAAAACCTCTTGAAACACTCTGTTTTGTTTGCAAAAAATTTTCGCGTATCTCTTCAAATAACGGAGATATTTGGCCTAGACGTTTTCCGCATTTTCGATATTTTCCGCCATAACTCTTAAAGTAGGCCATGGATTTCAAATACCTTTAATCCATTTTATAGGATATATAAATCGGCACAATTTTCGTAAAAATATTTTTTTTGTACGACCGATATTAAGTGAGATATTCTCGAGGGCCCTGATAAAATGGACAGCCTATATAGGGATGGAGAATATCCCTTTCATGGGTAAAATCAAATTTAACTAACAGGTAATGTTTTCAAAATAAAAGGCAAAAATCCAAAACTTCTAAAATTTCAATTGGGGATGAAATATAGGGGTTGGAAAACTGCTGTCATTTAAATTGTTACCTACCTTGCAACTGGATAGGTTCTTCTTGTATATTTTATCCTTGTACTGAATTTTGAAAGTTATGGCACTTTGGAAAATATTTTCTTTAATGGAAGTGGTATAGTTTCAAAAGACGCACATTTTAAAAATATTTTGAAATATACAGAGTGGCTCGCTACAGCCGAGCATCTTCGAGTTTTTTTTTTTAATAGAATACCCTATATATTTTTACATTTATGAATTCAACGTAAAATTACCTTTCCAACGACCTCCAGATTTTTGCACCCTGTGTACACGGATAATTACACAACGACCATTCCCTACAACACCATGTTGCCTTTCAGACAATCGCGCTTAGACCAATGTTACCAGTTCGGTAACACATTAAGAACGCCACTAAACATCCATACCCTAGCCAGGTTACGAACCCAGGACTCCTCCTCTGGTTAATTATGATAACTAATGATCTACGAAAAAATGGGGTGTTCCATTTAACAAAATTGTAGGGGTGGCTCTGGGGGTGAAATTAATCCTGGATGTATTCATGAGAAAGTATGTCCCCTTAATATTTCTTCCTGACGTGTTTTTGCATAATCAATATATTTAGGGTGGCCGCTACTTTTCATCGAAATGCTCTGCATATGTTTATTTGGATTGGAAATGACCTCACCGGTACCTGTAATAATTAAATCATCGCTAATTTAATCCGTTTAATAACTTTTTTATCTTTCGGCAGATTTTAAGGATCTTGACTTAAATTATTTATCTCAGAGTTCTCAGAAATTAATCAGTTATAAATTAAAATAATAACAAAGACGTGGACGTATAGATTCACTTCTCCAATAGAATTTTGCGGACATATTTGAACTATAAGGTAAGACTTCCACAAAAGACAATGAGAATTTGAAAACTCTCGACACATTGCGCTTTGATAGACTATCTCCACGCTTTTATTAATTTTCACTTCATTGAATGTTGTCGGTGTGTATAAGTTGCTGACGAAGTATCTGATGTTAAAATAGTAACATAAGGTGTTCCGCAAGGGGCCATCCATGGCCCTCTTTTGTTTCTTGCATATACATCAGATATATTTAACATAGTAATTATTTCTCCAGTGCAAGTTGACGTTGACGATACTCAGTTTCTTCGTTGTTTTGAGCAGATATTGCCACTAATTTGATTAACCACGATTTAAACAACATCTATCAATATGCATATTAACATAACCTTAAAATTAACTCAAACAAATTGGTTATTTTATTCTGTTCAGAACATAATCGGCATCATTGAACAAAATGAAACTTGTTTTATGATTGAAATGAGTGCATAATACACATTTTCCGTCCACGGTGTATTAACGAGTTTGATTAATGTGTCATCAATATACAGCGTATCCCATTTTGCTTGGAACCACCGCTATAAAAAGTTTTATTTAATGTCCGATTTAGATATATATATATATATATATATTAAATAAGGTCCTTGAAAAGCGCATCTTTGTGTTATAGTAAATTTTACAAAACATAATAGCATGGCCTACTATGATTTTTTTTCGGGTCAGAAAACGGTGAAATATTATTAGCGATATTGTCTGAAAGTTATTTGTGGCATTCTACGAATATTCTTTCCTATTATTTGGGTTTTCTACCACATGAATTATTATCCTCTTCAAAAACAAATCACCGAATCTACAAAATAATAGAATTATTGGAAAAAAAAAGAAAAAAAAGCCTCTGCACCCGTGACGTTTACTCCAAAGGAAAAGTCAGAGGTTATGTTTTGCAAATAATATAAATCGGAATAAACACAGAAATAATGTATTTTGCTGACGTTTCGGAAAGTAATCTCTTTCCGTTTTCAAAGCTATTTTTTGGAAGAACTCTTATTTTGCTGTGTATGTCAAATACACAGCTTTAAGATTCTGTTTATGTTATTTCCATAGATACTTACTACTTACACAGAACATAGAACTGATGATATTTTCTTTTAGATAATGTTGAGTTTGTTAAGTTTTTCTTTTAACATTGGTAGCCAGGTTGTACAAATATCTACAGAACAATTCGATACGCACTTATTCATTTAACAAGATTATTGCTGATTCTTTAATTTTTCTTTTTTTGGTATCTGTTTCTTTTGTGACTCGGCAAAAATTTTAACAAAAGAAGCAGATACCAAAAAAAAAAAGAAAAATTAAACAATCAGCAATAATCTTATTAAATGAAGATAAGTGCGTATCAAATTGTTCTGTAGATATTTGTACAACCTGGCTACCAATGTTAAAAGAAGAACTTAACAAACTCAACATTATCGAAAAGAAAATATCATCAGTTCTATGTTTTTACTTTTTATAGGGGTGGTTCCAAGCAAAATGGGACACGCTGTATATTAATGACATAAAGATCTTTATTTAGCTTGATATTGTCAATTTGACTATAAAACTTAAAATTGTGATCTAGACTAACTCCAAAAAATTTTACTTGTTCTTTAGCAGTAAGTGAAAATTCATTAAATTTTGATATTAAGATTAGGCCAATTATTTCATTTGTAGCTAAATTCTGCTAAAACTGTTTGATTATGATCAATTATCAGCCTATTATCTTAATGTATATTTATAAAGCTACTTCTTATAGTTTTGTCCTATAATTAGAATAATTTCTGTAATAAATTAAATAAATAAATATGAAGCAAAAGTCTTATTTTGATGCAAGCAGTCTACTGAAAAAAAAAAAAAAATTGGCACAGTACTTGGTAACATCCTGTAGACATCGGTACCTATTTGATATTGCAGTAATTAAGCAGAAATGGAAACCGATGTATTATAATTATTCTTTTGTTAATATTGTAACACTAAGCAAAAGGGAACTTCTTGGCAGATTTATCGCCAAATTCCCACAAACTATTCTTTCAAAATGGAAAATGCTAAAATTGACTAACAAAGAATAGTTATTAGGGCCTAGTATCCATAGACGGGGTTTAATTGTAAAAGTAATATTTTCATACTTATTTTTATTTGAGGCGTTTGCAGTCCAACTTTGCCACAATCGTTAGTTCGACTGCAACTCGAATCTATGGGGAATGGCGCTATTATTATCAATCAATTCTCTGCGAGTCTGGCCAAATAGGTTATACAAAACATGAATACGCTTTCAAAACAACCACTTTATCAAGCGTTTGCCTATTGATAGATAATTGACAAACAAATTAATTAAGATAATTTTATATGTGCGATATAGCGAGTTTTTTGTTTGGCTAAGGTTACATAAGTGCACAAATTAAAAGTATTTGATTAATTCTGAACAGTGTGAAAGATGGCACTCTAGGTGAAGTATATCATTATCAGAGGCATACGGCAGTGATAGTTGATCTGAAAGAATTGAATTCATTTTAGTCAGATACCAGAGTGTAGGTGTGATAAGCACACAGGTAAGTAAGTATTATTATTATTACTATTATTATTATTACAGAAACGGGAGCGCCAACTTTTAACATAAAATAAAAATATAATAGTAGAAAATTAAATATTTTTCTTTACATCAAACAGTGAATTATCGCGATGCTTAAATTATATTAATATATTATACATAGTTGAACAAAAGTAACGCATAATTCATATAATTTTGTCAGTAGAGTTTTTCGTTAAATAAACAATACGCCGACCTCACCGAAACTGCAAAACTGAACTTTGAATTCAACTTGACTGTTTGAACACGTTAAAACAAAAAATTGCCCTGATCAGACAGTTTATATTGACATCCTAATTTGACTCAAGTGTAGGCAAGCTTTAAGTTTGTTTAAATATCTAATTGTTTATTAATAAATTGCAGGAACGTTTAACAATCAATATCTTCGTTTGTAATTATGGTGTAGAAAAATTTCCTTTTTTAAAAATATCTTTTAACGTATTTTTTACACGAGAGAACCATCTTTGTCATAAATAATCATTTTTGGTTGAGAAAGCCACTTTGTAACAATTTTTCACGATTGGCAATATCCGTTAAATCAAACCTAGCTTCCCTCATACTGATTCATTATTAGACCCTCGTTTAAAATCACTTCCTAACTACCTGCCCCGGCTTCGCGCGGTGTTATTTCGGGCCTAAATGATTATTTTACAGCACTTTGTAAAAGTTATAGACTTCTCACACATCGTTTAGATATATTTCCTAGAGTAGAAAGTATCTACCTCCCATTTTTTCTACAGTTTTAAAAATAAAATTCTGAAGTTTGACCATTTGGTTAAAAAAATCACTTCCGGTATGCCGGAAATTGTCACAACTTTCTTATTTTAAATAGCACCCTGTATGTGTAAGTCACTTTTTTCATAAAGCTGTAATTTCTCTTTCCAACGCTTTTTTCAGATTTAAAATCGAATGAAAAATAACCTTGGAAATGGCATTTAGTTGCTTTTCTAGTTGGTTGTGGAATTCAGAAACAAATTTAAAACATTTCGAAGTAGACTAAAATTGGCATATTTTGTTCATTTCCTTGGATTTAAAAACGTTTTTTCCATTTCATGGAAATTCAATTTGTCATAACTCCAATTTTTCAAATGGTACTCTGTATGTTTTATTTGTTTATCAGATAGAATGGTAAATTTGCTTTAGACTATTTTTCCCGATTAAAAATTGAATATAAATTAAAATAAATACTAAGCTTTTTGTAGAAGCGTTTCGAATTATGTGTCCATATCTTGCAGTAAGCCATGAAAAACAGATGAAAAATTGCACACAGTATCTGTCAAAACGTTATTGTTGAGCGAAATAGAGGCGTATTTATTATCTGTAAATTTATAATTAGGTGCTTTATTCAAAATAAGATACGATTTACGATGCAATATACACAAAATGAGAAGGTAGATTTACTTTTAATTTACGGCGAATGTCAGAAAAATGCCCATGCGGCCACACGTTTATATTATGAAAAATATCCCGAATGTCGTCAGTCATACCGACAGTATTTTAAAATTCTAGAAGAGTCATTCCGAAATGCAGAAAATATTGAGGTGGCAGAGGACAAATTTATAGTAAGCGAAGAAATTGAGACCAAAGGTATTGGCTTACACACACGTGTGTACCCAAATATTTCTACAAGAGAGCTGGTAAAGGAGATAGATATTGGTCGTGAGACAGTAAGACGTATATTAAAGATGGTTTTAAATGCTACAAATACCAATTGCATCAAGAATTATATTGTTGAAGATTGTTCTTTTGTAATTGGTTTACTAAACACGTATACTTAAACAATAGAATTTTATTTAGTGGTGAATCTCGTTTTACGAAATTTACACGAAACGTTTGAAGGTATAGTGTATACGATCAGAATTGAAACCGTATAAAAACTAAAAGCCGGAAAAACAGTCGGCATCTCTTTATTGTTTTTCTTATGACAAACATTTCTATTTACCTCCACAAGAGATGCCGACTGTTTTTGCCGGCTTTTAATTTTTATACGGTTTCAATTCTGGTCGTATACACTATAACCATCAAGATAGATTTGGAGTAAATGTGTGGGCTGGAATATTCGGTACAAAAATTATTGGTCCCACACTATTTCAAGGACCATTAACCGGCGCGCGTTATTTAATATTTTTTCAAAATGAAATAGAAATCGAACTAGATGAACTTTACTTGGAAGATTTCAGAAATATGTACTTCCAACAAGATGGAGCACCGCCGCATAATGCTGATTTTGTGAGAAATTATCTTAGTACAAAGTTTGATAACTGGTTAATGTCTACTAATGGAACTATTAGGTGGCCTGGCTAGGCCACCAGACCTAACTCCACTTAAATTTTTTCTTTGGGGTGTCCGAAGGACGACGTATACGCAACGCCGTTTGCAACATTCGAAGAACTCCAAAATGAAATTTTAAATGCCTATGAATCCATAACTCTAGTCATGTAACAAAGTGTTATGAGAGAAACTATTCGAAGAGTGAATACGTGTTCTGAAATGGGTGGGCGTCATTTTGAGCACCTGTTATAGGTTTGGTATTTAGTTGTGTTGTATTGTTCTACTAAGTTGCTGTCCAGATAGATATCATAACTTATAAATTGGTTTTGATTGTGTGAATTTTCGTTTTTTTGCTAACGATTCATCAAAATTATTGTTATATTGTCAAAATAAATTTTCTCTAATTACAAATAACTCATCTGTTTTTCATAGCTTACTGCAAGATATGGACACATAATTCGAAACGCTTCTACAAAAAGCTTAATATTTATTTTCATTTATATTCAATTTTTAGTCGGGAAAAACCAGTGTAAAACAAATTTACCACTCTATCTGATAAAAAAGTAAAACATACAGGGTACTATTTAAAAAATTGAAGTTATGACAACTTGAATTTCCATGAAATATGAAATGGAAAATGGAAAAAACATTTCTAAATCCAAGCAAATGAACAAAATAGGCAAATTTTACATTTAATTTGTTGAGAAATACCCTTTTACTCAAATTCAAAGTCTACTTCGAAATGTTTAAAATTTGTTTCTGAATTCCACAGCCAACTAGAAATAGCAACTAAATGCCATTTCCAAGGTTATTTTTCATCCGATTTTAAATTTGGAAAAAGCGTTGGAAAGAGAAATTACAGCTTTATGAGAAAAGTGACTTAAATATACAGGGTGCTATTTAAAATACAAAAGTTGTGACAATTTCCGGTCATACCGGAAGTGGCTTTTTTACCACCGAGTGGTCAAAATGTGGCAATTGATAGATACCTATACTTGATTTCCCAAATTTCAGAATTTTATTTTTAAAACTGTAAAAAAAGTCGGGGAGTAGGTACATTCTGGATCACTCGGTATAAGCAGCGCTTCTAGATTTTTTATGCATCAACAGCAATTTTTCTCCAATTTACTCCATCATTGTATTCATTGCTCAGACACCCTGTAAATATTTATAAACTAAGCTCCCTTCAAACCTGCAGAATGGCTAAATCTGAATAAAAATTGTTTCGGTGATTCCCGAGATTGGCGCATAGACATACAGACAGACTTCTACTTGTAATGAAATTAAATTCTTTCAACGACATTTCCGAGCGATTTCTTGGTATTGCGTTTTAAACTGAAACAACGTGTTTATTTCATATCCTGGTTTATGGTTTACGCAAATGCCGGTCAAAATTTCCCCTTTTCTAAGATTACGTGCAATTAAACATTCAGCACACCAAATAAAATTAAAAGTAACCATATTAAACTAAAATGTCAATGACAAGTTCAAGTCTTCATACAAAAAACGTTCATGGTTGAACGACGGAATGTAAGCAGAATAGCAAACGACTACTTCGTTGCAAAAATACATTGTTATTTTCTCAAAACCAATTAGAACAGGAAAATATGAATGTATTACTTTAATTAGAGCAAGGGCTATATTTAATTTATATAATTTCATAGCATACAAACCGCCTACTTCTTAAACATTAGATATTGGAGATAAAATATGAATACGAAGTGATGTATTTTGAATATACAAAAAAAAAATTAAATATTTTCTATCAGTTATTTTTTCCGTTATTCAATCTCTTTTCAATAAACAAGTAACAGTATATATATGCAAGTATACGCATTTATACCACATCCTTTTTTCTGTCACCAACTAAAAGGCTAAACATTTTTTCGCTTGGACTTTGACAATCTATTAAATTCGCATGATTTTAAACTTTTGGCAGGTCATGTGTACACATTATCATAAAAAACAACAACAGTAATAGACGGTTTTAATTTCTAATTGCACCATATTATCCAATTACCTCTAGTTTCCGTCTATATAGCATTTCGAAAGTGGTTTACAGAGGTACGTATTTTTTGCCGCCTGCGGTTTAACTAGATTGTACTGGTTTTTTTCAAGTTCTACTTGCGCAAAAAATTAATTTCGCTAATTAGTTTAAAGTGAAGCCATTCACGATTACATGAGAATAATTTAACTGATGGATCACTTTTGATTTGTTGTAAAGATTGATTGACATACTTAAATAAGTCTAGTAGGCATAAGAAAAAAAAAAACAAAAGATGCAATATATATGTTTCAGTTCAGTTTTGAAGAATACAAAATTGTACACGAAAATGTTTTTACAAATTGTTCTTGCTTAGAAAAATTGTTAAAATTATACTGAAATTTTGTCATTAATTCTCTAAAATTTCACTCAATTTTTCTCGCAATTTTTAATAAAAAGTGTATAGAAAAATGTATGCATTTATATTTAAAAATTATCTCTATTAGTATAAAAAACGCGAAGTTTAAGTGATTTTTTATCAAAAATAATTTTGTATATACAAGCTATTTTTAAAATATATTTTCTTCGATATTCACTGCGTTACTGATACACAAAACACGTATCATTAATTTCAATTATTTACCTACGATAATAATCAACATTAAAAATTCACGCTACTTGTTTCATTTACGGTAAAATCTTATCACATAGATAAATAAATGAAGCTTACAATAATTATCCTCACAAGCACAGATTTTGTGGTAACACGAAATACATAAATTTAAGACCATTGCAGGATAAGCCTTTGAGAAGTGCTCTCCCAGTTATAATAATAAAATTGTGCCCAAATATTGTATTTTACAGAGAGAAGTCATGCTACGAAGTGTCATCCCATGTGATAGCTAAGCGGGTTGAAACTGTCTTATTACCTCTAAATTGTTCTATGTTCTTTTCATTTTCTAACAGACTGATTTGTTACAATTTTTGTACAAATATTACTTACTTGTAATACGATTAACTAAAAAATCAAGAGCTCCGTACGCTTCTTGCAACTAGTGAAAAAATATATTTCTTTATTTATCTCCCCTGAACACTAGAGTGAAATTAGGGGGTTTTAATAGGAGTTGTCTGGTCTGTTTTTTTTTTATTTCAGCGTATTTAGGGAGCCAAGTTGAGTTCACAGTCCAGTTTTGCAGTTTCGGTGTATTATTTATTTAAATAATTAAATGTTTTAAAGCGTTTTCCCATCGGTTTTTTAAAAATATCTCGAGATCTATAAGTTCTACATAACAAGTGGAAAAAATAGAAAATATCCGTTATGAGTTGTATCATTGTCTGGTCGATAGCCGAGTGGGTTAAGGCGCGAGGTGGCAATCGCGATTAATCACACGAACATCGCACCACCGGGTTCGAATCCTGGCTCCGACACTGTCGGAGGAAATGGTTGTATGTCCGCGTTTTTTCAATGTGTAACCCCCTTCCGCACAAGCCCTGGCTTCTGGAATTGGGAGTTTTCTAATTTCTGTGTGTGTGCTTATAGCTGCCTTATTTGAGGAAATACGAAAAAGTTAAAGGGATGAAAGTTGACGGCAAAGACAATAAGAATAATAATGAGTATCAAAAAATTCGAAAAACGCAGCTGGCTTTGACATACGCTCTTGTGCAGAAAACAAAAGAACAAATCTCAAAGTAGGCCATGACACCATTAACTCCGTTTATTTTATCTCTTCCCAATGATATATAACATGTAACAAAAATTTTAATTGATATCAATATTTAATATTTTACGAAAACCACAATGATATGCATTGAATCGTAAAAATCAGATATGCCATGATTAGTGAAAAATGTATACAGTTATTAACAAATTTGACAGATTGTCATTGTTGTATGTTGCGTTGTCCAGTTTTAAGACAGGTTTTATATCAGTAATTATTATGGTGTACATCAATATAACAAAATCGATATTGATTAGCATTTATTATCAGTTCAATTTTGACGCTGAGATGGCAGTCACGGTTTACGGAGATAGATTTCCAGATGCTCCGCAGCCAAATCGAACTATGTTTAGGAAGTTAGTTCAAAATCTAAAACCCCACGGTTTATTTTCAAAAAAATTAGTAAGGCGAAGGCATGTTGATAATGTAAGAAAAGTGAATAGAGTATTGAATTATGTTAACCAAAATGGAGAAACCTCTTTGAGACAAATTGAGAGATACTGTCGCATTAAAAAAAATATTAAAAATAAACAGATTTTGATACTACAAACTAAGGAAAGTTCAACATTTAAATGAGGGGGATAAGCCGAGGAGAGTAAGATTTTGTAGATGGTTGTTAAATAAAAAAAAGGAACGACCCGCAGATATGTAGCAACATTTTTTGATCAGACGAATCAAATTTGTCTAATAATGGATTTCTCAATGGAAGTATGTATTATAAGTGGACACGAGAAAACATACGTTGGTGCAGAGAGACTGCTTTCCAAGGCCTTCCACGAATGTTTGGGTGAGTCTTTTAGGGATTGAAATAATTGGACGTTATTTTTATGATAACAAATTAACCGCTCGTAGATATCTTAATTTCCTGCAAAACGAATTTTAAAATTTTCTTTATGCATTAACAGCGGCAGAAAAATTAAATTATATATATATGTACAAATTATTTAAATCAAGTTATGCCAGATAGCCGAATAGGCACCTATGGACCCATTCTATGGCTAGCTCGATCACCAGATATCTCTCCCTTGGATTTTTTTGTCTGGGGTTACATTAAAGGCAAGGTATTTCAAACTGCCCCTGAAAATATTGAGGACATCAAAACCAGAATTAGAAACGCATGCGAGGCAATTACCACTGAAATGCTCCAAAATGTAATGCGTGAGGTGTCTCGTAGAACATGTTTGTGTATTAGAATGCATGGTGCACAATTTGAGCATTTGTAGTTAGAAAAATAAATGCACATATTTTTCTACTACCTATGTTAGTAGGTAAGTACTGTTATACATAGTTTTCGGTATTTTTGGATGTTCATTTTGTACTTGTATTTTTATTTATGAAATATTTGTTTGTTTGTACTAAATTGTAATAATTAATTACTGAATTATAATTATCATGCAGTGAATTTTTACTATTATGGCATAGCTGACTTTTACGATTCAATGGTATGAATTATTATGAATTGTGGTTTTTGTAAAATATTAAATATTGACACTTTCAGTTAAAATTTTTGAGACATGTTTTATATCATTGGAAAGAGAAAAAATAAACGGAATTAATGGTGTCATGGCCTACTTTTGGATTTGTTCTTTTCATTTTTGCACATGATTAACCTTGGTAGATATTGGAGCTTAGTGTACCATGATCTCTGGTATGCAGCTTTGTGTCTCATTATTTTATTTTTTTGGGAATAATCAGTAGCTGAACAGATTAACTAGATTTTTTTTATTAAAAAAAATCTCTAAACAACCCAGAATATCGTAAAAACCAAGATAGGAGCCCCATTTTCTCATTTGATCTATTCAAGAAATACTCATTTATCTTTTATTTTTGTCCAGTACCTATCCTATTTTCATTTCTTCATTAAAATTAGTATCGAAAATTATTACATAATTTAGTAATAATTTTCGATACTAATTTTAGTGAAGAATGTAAAATAGGTTAGGCACAGTAATTGAATTGCACAAAAATATAAGATAAATGATAAATAAGTATCTTTTAAGTAAGGTAAGTAAAAAATGAATTTCCTGTCTTGGTTTCTATGATATCGTGAGTTGTTTACAGATTTTTCTTGAAATAAGCAAAAACTAGTCAGTTAAACATACCACTAAGAAAATAGGTTGCAATTGACAGCAATGTGAAGATAAATAGTTTTACTAACAACAAAGATCTTAGCAGCTTCTTGCCAACCTTCTAGTAATTTCTATTACTCCTACTAAAGTTGACTATTAATGACAACATTAACCTTTACATTGCGAGAAAATGTATATAAAAATATTAAAGTAGTTACAGACAGGTTTTTATTTTACCGACCAAAAAACTAACAATTTTTCTTCCAAAACATTAACTATAGCAGTAATAAAATTTTATTCCTTACTATAGAACTGTTTAGGAGAAAGAACTTTTGTATTTAAATTAATTACCGCAAAAATACTATAAATTGAAAGTTGATTTTTGTTGGAAAACTTCTTCGTATAGACTGACATTTATATAAAAAATCAACGTGGTCATATTCGGTTTCTCTTATCCTGCGATATACTTTGTTTCATTCAAAAAATATATTCGTAGAGAAGTCGATAAAGTCTCACCCAGGTGCAGAGAAAAATCTTTTTAAACGGCATTAATAAATAAATCGATTCAACACACTTTTTCAAAGATAAAGCCAAATCAGAAGTGCATTTAAAAAATGTCCCGATAAGGGCCGATACTGTCGATAGACTGATTGCTCTATATATAGTGATAAAGTTATATTTACTCAAGGATTAGACGGTAACGCGTTAGTATTTGAACAAGATATGAAAGATTTATTAAATAAATAATTATTATTTTCGCTAAGCTCCTCGCATCAATTTATTAAAGAAATACTTTTTATTCGAATATAGAAAATTAATTAGTAGTTTTATTTTTATATTTGCTACTTGAGACAAGTTGTCGTTTTATAATAGTTGTATTTTGTTATTACAAGAAGGTTAATGACTTTTGAAGTAAGCTAATTTCTATTTTTGTATTGATCAGCTCACTGGAAAAAAAAATCTGGTAGTCTTATCAGAGTCGATCAGACGTATCAATCAAATTTGACACTTTTGATATTACATTCAATATGAATTAAAATCACTGAATAAGACAGTGCTAGTTTAAACTTTAATCAAAAATTTACCATAAAAGGAGTGTCTTGCTCATCGCAAACATGTTTCATCCAGTCACTACATCGGTTTGCACATTTAACACACATTTAAACAATTGTATAAAAATCAACCATTTAATATAAAAAAACAGGGAGCTGCGCGATGGGTTGGACCGGCAAGTTCTCTGCCCCCAATATGTAAAAATAAAGAAGTCTGGCATTTTGTTACTAACGGGCTGATTTTTACACTATTGTTTAATTAATAATTTTTAAATCGAATTTTCTGGCAGGTTTTCCAGTCCAACGCCATAAAAATGTCAGTTCCGCAATCAACATATTTAGCGGCCGCGTAGAACCTTGCATACCTCTACCTCGAGAGAGAGAAAAGTTGGAAGACTCGTCAAAACGAAGCCACTTGCGAAAATTCAGCCTGTTAGTAATCACTTTAAAAAAGGGGCGTGGGACCCCGGACTATTAAGTCCTGGTATTCGTTTTGATTTAGTAACTGACTTTTACGACACAAGATGTTTTAAGTTTACGGCGAGAATAGTTCAACGTTTACTTCCGTTTAAATTACTCGCTTTGTTTTCCTGTTGCATGAATCCAATTTAAATAATTATAAAACTAGGAATGTTCCAATGTATGCATGTAGAATGGTTTCTGTTTTGGAAATTCTCCATGGAATTATATAAACACATACGGAAATAGGTTATGAGCGACGTTATAAAATAACCTCCAATAACCTTTTCGATATACTTTATTTGATTGCTTGCAGTAAAAATTACTAATAAAACAACAAATTGCTTTATACAGGGAGAGTTTAGCAGCTGAGTGCATTTATTGCTTTTACAGTGTGTCCTCGGATTGAATTTGCGATAGGTGCGATATACTAAAAATAGAGAAGTACTGTCGTGAGCAGAAAAAATAGAACAACTTTTTTTTTGTAATGTAAATCTGTCTCTATTTGAATAGGTAATGAGTAACCGAAATAAAACAGATATCACTTTTAATTTATTTTTAATTTTAATACTGCAATTATTGCTATAGTAAATGATGAATGGTTAACGAGACAAACTGCACTGCGTTATAACATTAACAAAAATTTGGTGTGTAACATTTTAAGAAAGTAAAGAATAAATGGTACGATTAGTAGAAATCCTGGATCAAAGGACAAAGGATATCCTACTTAACAAGAAACTAACTATTAATATTTCGTTATTGCATCATTTCTATTTATAACCTCTATAAGTCTGTTTGGCATAGAATTAAATAACCTTATACAATAATCATTAGTAATAATATTTTCCCATGCATTATTTACTATTTCTAGTAATTCTTCGGCATTCCGTGGTGTCACATTTCGTTCTTGGATACTTTTTACGAGTAGTCCCCATACTTCTTCCACAGGGTTAAGATCTGGACTATGACTGGGCCAGTTAAGAACATTGACGTTGTTATCTTGAAACCAGTTAGTTACGGTCTGAGCAGTATGAACGGAACAATTGTCTTGTTGAAATATGAACTCATTATTAGAAAATAATTGTGACACAGAATTGCATAATATTGTCTAAAATAATATACGTTTCACTATTAAATCGTTTCTCAATATGCCACAAAACACCAGGATCACGTGCCGATATCCAAGCCCACATATTGACGGAAAATCGACCACTTTTATCATTATATATATTTCTCATCGAATTGACTATTCGGAGGGCGGTAAACACGAATACGACCGCTGTAAAGATTACATTGTTTCAAAAATTTACATCATGTGCTAAAAATTCAAGCGCAAATCCTACTCGAGTTTCGTTATGTTCAGCTTTAAGTAAGTATTTCTCTGCTGCTGCATGATAGCGTAGCTCTTATTCGCCGGTGACCAGTACTACTCGATCCAGGAAAATTTGTTTCTTTAGCAGCCTGAATAACTGAGTAAAATGGATTTTCTACTAAAGCATTTACCAATTGCAAATCTTGTTGTTGAGTTGATATCCTTCGTCGTCCTGATCCAGAATTTCTACTAATCGTACCGCTTATTCTCCACTTTCTTAAAATGTTACACACCGAATTTTTGTCAATATTATAACGCAATGCAATTTGTCTCATTGACCATCCATCTTCTGCTTTGGCAATAACTCCAGATTTAACTAAATCGCTTATATAAGGCATACTAGTTTTTGAACACTTGCAACAAATTATGACAACTTACTGACAATGTCACAAAAATTAACTAAATTTATACCGTTATAAGACTTGTCCTATTTTTTCTTTGTTCACGACCTTACGGCTTTCATTTTCTGCAATCTCGGTCTGCTTGACCTAAAATGGATGTTTACCAAATTACAGTCCAAATGGGATCTAACTGGCACAGCTAACCTAAGAGGAAAATAAATCATTGAAGGTAATCTGATTTTTCTTTAAGTTTATGGAAAAATTCTATTTGAATAAAATATTTTGCATTTAAAGTTAGAGCCATATGTCAACTCTCATTGATTTGAACAAAAAATATATAATATTATAAAAAATTAAAGTAAGTAGCTTTTTATGTTTTATAGTGGAATAAAAATAACTAAAAATAAGGCGATAGAGAAAATTTTAGATAGAGCAACGGGGCATAGGAAAATAAGTTTGTTTTGGTGCAACTAAGAATAACCTTAGTTTTCTACATCGAGTAGATGGGGAACCCTTTTGTTTTTTCGTGAAAAAGGGATAAATTAGTCATTTTCATGGGTGATTTTTCAGCTTTAATTTATTTTGGACCCTTTAAATTGGTAGTTAAGAAAGAAAGAAAGAATTTTCGTGAAAATCGGTTCACAACCCCTCCCCCCCCACGATATGTATATATGTATACTAAAAAAATTCAATTGGCCGCACTTCCATTTTGACCTCTCCACAATAAAATTGTGAGAGGTTACTAAAATTGGTTCAAAAACGAAAATTGAGATAACATCAAATTTTTACGTTTTGAGGTCCTAGGAACCCAAAAAAGTGTTTTTTGAAAAATGTCTGTGTGTGTGTATGTGTGTTAGCACGATAGCGCCGAAACTACTGAACGAATTTGAATGAAACTTTGCGTGTGCGTTTCTTTAGTGCCCCAGAAGATCTGAAAAGGTTTTGGTTGAGATCGGATTACGTTTAGTGCCATTTTGACGCAACAAGTTGTTTATTTTATAATTATTTTCAATTTGCAATGGAACCATTGAAAAGCAATTAAAATTCTGATTTCAGCGATATATCACACTTCCACCCTTTCGATTTGGTTTCCGTGAAAAAAATTAAAAACAAAGCAAATATGGCATAGATCGCATTTCGCATGACATGATCGATGCGCGTAGCCGTTACGTCGTGAAACTCATCACACCACGTGTCAATTCACGTGTGAGGGTTTCTTCACTGCTCTAGAAGTAGAGCGGATTACGTTTAGTGCCGTTTTTAAATATATATACAGACAAATCGAAGAATTAAACTACAAATATTCCTCTAAAATCTAGTAAAATTACTGAAATGCTAATGTTTCATTTAACAAAGACAGCCGCGAGCGATCGGATTGCAATGAGCAAATTTTGACGATTGTCATTGTCATCGTTTGTCATCCGATTACGTTGGTGTCATGTCATGTTAATAAGATTGCGGCATATTTGTAACTTTTAGTGGATTGTCACAAACTTTAAAGGTAGATGTAACAATATCAATATCATATGCTTTCTGTACCTTCGTTGATGAATTTATTATAGATTATCACTTTACCAATTTTCAGTTTGTTGCTTTACAAATCTGTAGTATTTAGGATAACTAGACTTTCGTAGTCGTTCAAGTGATGCTAAAGTTGTTAATATCCTAATAGTACGACGATAATGTAGGTAATAACTCGCATAGATGATTGTAAATTCATTAAGTTGAGGGTTTTCTTAGTGCCCCAGAAGATCTGAAAAGGTTTTGGATGAGATCGGATTACGTTTAGTGCCGTTTTGTCACACAATTTAATGCTCTTTTCGGCTTCAAAGATCCACCGAGTGTGGAGGTTCCAGCCGCTTCAGTAGCTGCCGATTTTTTAGTTCAAATTCCACATTTCAAAACGTTCCCCCCAATTTGTCCAAATAGTCATACAATTTATTTTACCAAAATGAAGGTTTTTTAATGTACTTCAGGTGATGTAATTAAAAAAAATATATGTATTTTTTTATTTACACGAAGTCCGGATTTAACAATTATGGATTGTTACTTTCGGGACAAACTAAAACAACAAGTTTATACTGATCACTGTGACAATGATTTGGAAATATTAAGATACAACATTTCTGATGTGATCAGAGCCATACCTTTTGAAGAAATTAGAAGAAGTAAAAATGCAAAATGCAAAATATTTTATCGACATACAATTTTTCTGTAAAATTAACACAAAGATCAGTTTACCTACAATGATTTATTTTATTATTAGGTTAACTCCGCGAGTTAGGTCCCATTTGACCTGTTATATGGTAAAAATCCATTCTAGGTCAAGCAGACCGAGACCGCAGAAAATGAAAGCTATACTAATTTTTTCTAATATTAAAATAATTGGTTCATAAACATACAAACTTATAAGTCCGAGGCGAGTCTTGTGGCCACATGTTACATCCACGTAAATTAAATCCATATGAGACTAAATACACACCAATTTATTAAAACTGCTATCATCTTCAAGCTCACCCTGTAGGCAATAAAAAAAAAATGTTTTATTACATTACATGCGCAGGTTATCAAATACATGTTCAAATTCATGAGGCTAAAAATTAAATGTTCGATGAACCTAAGAATTTAGATAAACCTTGTTGGTGATAAGGAATCTTAAGTTTGTAGACGAAATATATACATATACATTATATAATCAGGGATATAAGCGGTGTAAAATCTCGGTAATTCGTGGAATAATACTAAATATTGTCGATGTTATCATAAATTAAGTGTTATGGTTATCGCAAAAATCAAAAAGAAAGGTTTAAAAATAAAATCACTGCAAAGAATTTAAAAAAAAATTGTTAATAATGTTGTTATATCAATAATTGTTAGTTTATTATATTTTTATAAGCAATCTGAGCTTAATGCAGTTTTCAAAAGAGTGAAAATAGTAATATGGAGGAATAAGCATTTGGATTTACGCAACTTATGTTAAGATAGTTAACTTTTACGAGTTTATTTTTAGGATGGAAAGATAAAACAAAAACTATAAATGTAAAATCAATTATTTATGACAGTTCCTAAAACTTTTCGCAAAAAACAGTTGGTTGTACAGGACACAAACTGATTTTTAGACGTTCTTCGATTTCGAATCTAACATCAATTTGCTCCATCAGGTCACGATCTTTATATGATATCAAAAATTATCCCAAAAATCATTAACCATGATAACATTTTCAAACTTCAAAGAACCTAAATGTGACATCTTTTATTTCTGCAGATAGCTATCATTCATTTAAAATCTAATTCAAAGAACGCAGTAGCCTACGATTTGTTTACAATTTTAGCTATGCAAAAGTTTATTAATTATGCCTATGCCTTTGCGCCGGTATTGTGTTTCCCTTTTTCCTACTTCTGGTCTATCTCTTTCCCCATGCAACAGTCGTTAGCCATTATGCCTTCTTTCAATCCACGTCCATTGATACCGGCGTTCTATTTTTCTGATATCTTGATGAAGTCTGTCTCCCTTTCTCCTTTCTATAATCCTTAAGATTTTAGGGGAAGTAATCAACAGAGAATCCAAGAAGCAATTCCAAAGTCATTAAGCATTTCAATTTTTCAACTTCAACCATTTAGTTTTAAAAATATTTCCTGGGAAATCAAAAAAGCTGAAAACGTCCAAATTGATGAAGGTAATAGGTACCAACGAATCTATTATAACGTGTAATTAGAAGAATTTTTATCAATACTTTAACTTTACTTTAATTTAACATATTGTCTAGACGTGATTCCATACATTTATTAATCATTTCATAAATTAACTGTATCTAAATAATCTTAAGAATGGATTATCTGACAATCTCAATATTAATGCCTGTATTATCTGTTATGAATATATTATGATCAAATATATTTGAATATCTAAGTACGTCCTTTTATACATGAAATGATATGGCATGTGACAATTAGGGACTAAGCAATTTTATGAAATATCCTGCACAATAATATAATACATATTTCTTTAATTTAAACGTATCGTGAATATCTTTGGTTATATACGACAGTACCTAATATCTGCTCTTTCTTTAAGACAATAATTTATAAATAAGGCAGTGAGATTTATTTTTAAATTGTCTTGGCCTCTTATTAAATTCGAAGACAGCTAATTGTAAGAATACACCATTTTCTTAACCACATTATTTAACCCGTTCGCTTCTCCCCCCTCCTAAGCCTGACCCTTTTTGACAGTTTTCATATATGTTTATCTAAGTTGCAAAGTTAATTTGTTTATTAACAATTTTATTGTTCATATACTTCTAAACGTAATTCTAAACATTTTTTCGTAAAAAAACAATATAAATGTCGGAAACGCCGTTTTTACGTATTTGCTGTTACAAAATAATGTCTTACGATTGGATAAAGGAAGGGTTAAGTGATCTAATATATACAAATATTTTCTGAAAATTGTATTCTAAACACTCTTATGAACGGCGCAAATCGCGTTTTTATATGAATCCTTAAAAACGAAAAAAGTAATTCAACGCGATAAAATTAAAGGGTTAATTGATGGTAGTTACAAAATTTGTATTCTGATACAAAGTGGCATTCTAATTATTTCTTTTCCTCTTGTATATGGGGTAATAGTCAATACTAATGGAGATATTCGCGTTTTGAAAATGTAATTTTTTGACTAACCATGATTATCTACGAGGACAGAACGAAAGAGGGTTAAGGACTAATATTTTTAAAATTATTTATTCTTATGCAAAAACGTATTCTAAACATTTTTTAAGCATCATATTTTTCTTAAAACGTAATAGACACAGTCTAAATATCTTTTGCTCTAAAAAAAGTTTATGAGGACTCATTTAACCCTTCCACAAAATTGACCAAAAATGAAATAAAATATTGAAAGTCCCCTGACATGTTCAACGACAATATAGAAATTATGTATAAACTCTACGTACCTAAAAAATGATTTTCCCCCTTTGGAAGCCAAAAAATACTTTTTTCAAAACGAAATTGTATGCTTCTTCGCCTTTTAAATACGATTTAAACTATTTTTTAAGGGTGTATATCCATTATTACTGATAATTTGCCATAAATAGACACTATTAGTAGCATTTACATATTTTTCCCTATCAGTTTGTAGTAAAAATTTAGGATAAATCGTATTTTTTGTGAGGTCGCTCTATGCTCACCCCCAGTAAAAGGTTGAAACGATTAGGGTTTTTTTTTGGTTATTTCAACTTTATTAGTCCAATATTATCAGAACCAGAAAGTTTTTATCGAAATTTTTGCAACAAAAGATGTCAGGCGTAGGAGGTTTTTCACGAGAGAGAAGCGAAAGGGTTAAATAATGTGGTTACTGCAATGATGTATTCTTATGTAAAATGGCATTCTAAACACTTTTCTACTCTACATATTTTTCAATAAAATCGATAGAAACGGCGTAAATCAGGAATTAATTCTTAAAGTCCGCCATTTTGAATTTTCCAATTTTCACGTCGGATTCGTAACCAGCGACCCCAATAACCCTCATGATGTGAATTCTAGCCGATTTCGTTGAAAACTTTGCGAGTTATTGAATTGGGGGTGTAAAATGGGGTTTACATATTGAATAAAAGAATTTACCCCTTTGGCAACCCCAGAGACGTTAGTCGTAATTGAACTTTTTCTTCCAAGAGATATAAACTATCGAAAAATCATTGAAATCTTCGTGTCGCGATAAGTCGAAAATCCTGGTAGCGGGCTCATCTGCTATAACATTCTGGATAAACAATTATTACTTCCACATCCAGTGGAAGTATAGTAACGCAAAAAAAATATTTTTTTTGTTGAAATAGGTTTAAAATGTCATGAAACGTGTAGATTTTAAATTTGAGAGAAGAAAAATTCCTGTCTGTCGGTCTGTAACTTTTCTTGTCCGCACGTTTACTCTGGAACTGTTTATGATATTGATTTGAAATTTGGTACACTTACGTATTATAACGAGATCTGGAACTAGATTATATTTTGATCTAATTCCGCTGGGAGGTTTCGGGGGGGGGTAAATAAGGGTAAATAGGCAAGTAAGAGTCCATAATATTGCAATTTAGAGCATGTACGAAAAGTCAAGGGCTTAAAAATTTTTTTTGGCATCAGCTACCCCCCCAATACCACCCCCACACTATTATGAAGGGGAGTAAAAAAAAAAAGAAAATGTGATTATGTTGTATACAAGAACTAAACGTCTCAAAAGTTTTTTTGGCATTAACCACCCCCTCTGCCACCCCGTCCTATTATTAAAAAATTAAATTGGAATTTGGTGTGTATAAGACAACCAAGGGTCTTTAAAAATTTTTCGGCATTAGCCACCCCCTCTGCCACCCCCACCCTATTATTAAAGGGAGTAAAAATTAAATTGGGATTTAGTGTGTGTACGAGAACCAAGGGGCTTTTAAATTTATTTTGGCATTAGCCACCCCCAACCCCCATCCTATTGTTAAAGGGACTAAAATATTACATTGGGGTTTAGTGTGTGTAAGACTTGAATACAGAATCTGGATGTGGGAGTAGTGATTCATAGGGCAGCGGTTTTTTAAATTATTTAGATTTTTGGTGTTAAAAAGAAAACAAAAGAGGAGTCTATAAGGCGATATGTGGTGTATGTCATATGTCCTAAAGCATAGATAGGGTAGACGATGATTAAGATAATAACGAAAAAACTTCAGATCAGGAATTAATAAATTAAACAATACTAATATAACATTAAACGGTACTTTTAAGTATTTTTAAAATTACAATCATTCAATTAATTTGCATATTTCGTTAATATAATTTTATTTTATTTTCCTAGTACTGAATAAATCAATTTTACTGTATCAAGTAATTTAGCTTTGTACTCAACATTTGATGTGGCGAAACAATCGTTAGGTTCATTTAAAAAAAGTAATTTACGAATATCAACGAAATTTGTTTTTGTATTCAGATTTTCTTTTAAAATTTAATCAACGAGGTCGTTTAAAATTATGCATAATTTGTTTGTATATTGTATGTGTTTACTCTACCTAGATACATTTTACTTAGAAAGTATCTACTTACTATATTCACGCACGATATCTGATCATTGTGAGAAAATATTACATAATTATAATTTAAATTTTTTTTTTAAATTGCGTATTTACATTATATTAGTTCAAATTTAAATGAGCCAGTGTAGTGGACGAAAATCGCCATTTAGTAGAAAATATTATCTCATAATATTCTTATAAAAAATCTGAAATGAAAAACTTGTTTATATTAAACAGATCTCCGATTGAACATAATTCCAAATTATATCTACAGGGTATTACAAAAAGTAGGTCAATATTTTTCCAACCTACTGTTTGCTTCAAAACACATACAAATCTAATTACGTTAATATTCAAGTGAGAGTACCACAGGGCTCGGTTTTGGGTCCTGTGTTGTTCCTACTTTATATCAATGACCTTTCTGAAAGTATTAAAGACCGTCCGGTCATGTATACAAACGAGATATCGGAGCTAATAACGGATAAATCTAATGCATAAATTGAAACAAGCTGTCACGTCTTATTAGATGAAATGCTATATTAGTTTAACACCAATGAACTCCACTTTTATACCGGACAAAATTTTAACCAATTAGATATTGACATGCGGTGAATGTAAAATTTCCCAGCCTCTCAATCGATGGGTGTCTCAAATGGAAGTGATATCAAAACTTAATACAATCTGTTATCAAATATGTAATTTAAGGACGGTGGCTGATGCACAGGCGTTAATCAGTTTTTATCATGTTCAAGTTCACTCTAGACTTACCTATGCTATAATATGTGCTGGTCACATAATAATAAATAAACACCACAGAAATTAGACTTGTGCAGGAGGGGGTTACACATTGAAAAAATGCGAACATACAACCATTTCCTCCGACAGTGCCGGAGTCGGGATTCGAACCGATAGTGAATTTCACGGCTAAGATACACACCATAGAGATGATTTTCATATTCCCATTTCATTAATAAATGCTTTTACGCATAAACATCATAGCTTTATGTTATGGAAAAAGCTGTCCCGTCAAACATAAGCCAGTCTAAAGAGATGTGCCTTAGTGGAATAGGAATCTCGGCCGACTTAGGGCTGAGATTAGGTTCAATAGAGTCAAAAACTCTGGAAACTGGGAGGATTACAAAAAAGCCTTTACGGAGTACAATAAAGAGTTAAGAAGGTCTAAAAGAAAATCATGAAAACGGTTCTGTGAAGAGATAGACGAACTAACCCCAGACTACAAAAAGTTCTTACAAAAGACCATTCAAACGGAATAGGGCTACTCAAAAAGCCCGATGGCAAATATGCAGAAAGTCGGCAAGAAAATATAAGAGTACTTTTAGGTACTCACTTCCTGGGCGTCCGTATAATTCAATGCGATTTTCCACAGGACTATCTGGATGAGGATGTACACCGTCCAACCAGAGAAGGAAAAAGACTGGCAAGGAAAATATTCACCCCCAACCAAATTATCTACCTTCAAACCCTAAAAATCACCGGGCAGAGATGGCATTTTCCCTGCTCTATATCAACATGGAATTGAGGAGATTATCCCATGCCTGAGAAGTATTTATATTCATAGCATGTACTTGGATATATTCCTCCAGCTTGGAGGGAAGTTAAGGTGGCGTTTATCCCCAAAAAAAACGCAGACGCCCATCAGAAGGGCCTAAATATTACCGCCCCATTAGCTTAAACTCATTTCTCCTGAAAACAATGGAGACGGTATTAGATTAACAGATCAGAAGCGAAATCTTTACGGAAATACCGCTTCGTTCCAAACAATTTGCCTATCAACCAAGCAAATCAACAATAAATGCTCTACATTGCCTGGTCCAAGGCATTTAAAAGACATTTATAGCTAAAGAAGTGGCTATGTGTGCTTTAGTAGATATAGAGGGTGCTTTTGACAACACCTCCTATGAATCCCTACAAAAAGCCGCGGAAAAAAGTGAAATACAGTCCCCTACAATTAAATGGATACAATCCATGCTCAGAAGCAGAATAATTACCGCATGTGTGGGGGAGGAGTCGGCTACGGTGGCTGCAGTCAGGGGTTGTAAACAAGGTGGAGTCTTATCGCCTTTGCTGTGGCCAATGGTGGTCGATGATCTCCTCTATAAATTGAGTAATTCGGACTTCAACATCCAGGGTTATGCAGATGACCTGGTGGTGACTATTAGAGGTAGACATGAGGTTATAATTTGAAACCTTATACAAATTACCTTAAACGTAATATCCAATTGGTGCTCGTCAGAGTGGCTCAATGCCAATCCAAGCAAAACAGTTATTGATCCGTTCACCAAGAGGACATAACTTAACCTTAGAACTTCTATGCTGAACGGAACGATCCTAAGCTTTTACAGTGAAGTCAAGTATCTAGGTGTAATCCTGGATCAAACACTTACCTGAAACATTGGTCCCACCTATCGGTTGTCAGACCTATGATGATCATATGTATGGTGGCCAGAAACAGAAGAAAAAATAGCAATAGCAACAGGAAAGTTGGAAAAATTGCAACGCCTTGCCTGTGGGACTACAGGAGTAATGCACTCGTGTCCCACAGCAGTTATGGAGGCAATGCTTGACCTACTTCCTTGCATGTGAGGAAGGAGGCAGCACTTAATGCATCAGGCACTCAAATTTAAAGCAGGCGATCTGGTTGGTCACTTAAGGATTTTCGAGCTAATCCATTTTGAGTCTATGACCAAACCTACTGACTTAATGCTAATCAAACAGGACTTTGACTGTCCGTTTGACGTGCTTATCGAAAGCCGTCAGACGAGCAAGATGGTGGCACGGCGATTGGACCAAGGGTCACTCATCTGGTATGCAGATGGATCTAAAATGGCTGAAGGGGTAGGAGTGGGCGTAGCAGAGCCCAGTGTAGGCTATCAAAAGCCTTCGGTAGCACCCCAACCATCTTTTAAGCATAAATTCATCCTATAGATCTATGTGCCCAGGAATGTCTAAATAAATGCATTCGAAGGGCAAAGATTTATACTATCAGATAGCCAGGCAGCATTGAAAGCTCTAAGGCCCTACACCTTTGAGTCTAAAATTACATGGGAATGTAAATAATCACTGAAGCAACTGGCCAATAACAATAAGCTTACCTTGATGTGGGTACCAGGGCATGAGGGAGTACAAGGTAGTGAACTTGCCCACAGCCAACCAGGAACCAAAAAAAGTCCTACTGGAGGAATACTCCAGGCCAAAGAGAAGCGAAAAGTTCGATTTGGTTATCTAAGGATCACAAATATCTTTCTTTAGTTAATGATCTTTTAAAAATTATTGGGTCGATAATTCTTGATATTGCGCCTTCCCTCATAATTCTCGTATTTTCTTGCGCCCAATAACGCGTGTTTCTACTTCAGTAGCGTTAATAAATATAGTAAAGCTAGTCGAATTTTTTTCCTAAAAATTACTCTTTCAAAAACGCGACGCACGCTTATGATGCACCATGTACAAATTAAAGAACGACTTAATTATATCCAGCAATTTAAGTTATTTATATAAATACTTATTTTAATATAAAACAAACTGATACCACGGCCTGGTACAAACTTCAAGCTCATGTGTGGACAACGTCATGGACGTGCCTACAAACGTGATTACTGATTAGCAAAATATCTGGATAAGAAGCAAACAACGCAAATTTTAAAAGGACTTTTCTCAATTAGGTATATAATTTTTAGTGATTTTTAACCGAGCTAAAATAGATAATATCTAGCTTAAATATATTTTGGTGAAGAGTGCCAATCTTTACAGCATTTTAAAGTATTTCTGTTATATGTGATGATTATGAAATAAATTGTGCTTCCTTAATGGTTTTTCAATATGCAGTGCTAAAGAAAGTGCAAAAATCTGGATTTCAACTTATTTTGTTATTTCAATTTTAGCGGACGAAGGTCAGTGTTGTTTTTAGTATTGTCATAACATAATATTATGATAGGTTTCCCCAATAACGCTGTTTTGATATAACGTTGATATATGCAGTCAATCAAATAAACAGATAGACACAACAGACAGAACAGAAAAATATTCCAAAGTGAATGTGAATTTATTTGGGATTATTTTTCTGATGAATCGTTTCGTCTTTTATAAATTTTGTATTGGAAAAATCTTAAAGAAATGAAGATAAATTAAAGTGATATTTAAACTAATGACCACAACTAGGAACTAACAAGATGGAAAGTAAAATATTTAAAAAATATAAATAGAAAAATTATAAAATCATAAGGGTTCCTGAAATATTAAATAGAAACTTACTTTGAACAAAATGAAATGTAAACTTTTGATTTTGAAATCATATTCAAGAGAGAGAGAGAGAGAGAGAGAGATCCGATAAACAAATATTCATTTGCTTACATTAATTGACCAAATAAAAAAAATGGTCAAATAAATATTTACAAAAGTATGTTTAAAAATATTACAAATACTTGGAGCAAATTTTCAAAATGAGAACCTCCAGCTTTTGTTGGCGTTTATTTAAGTTGCCAATAGATTTTCTAATTTGCGCAGGATTGTTTTTAATTTGGTCACTACAGCGGATAATTCGCTGAAGCAACTGTTCTCTACTATTTATTGGGACGTTGTAGACTTCAGTTTAGAGATATCCCCATAGAAAATAATCGACGGGGTTGAAATCTGGTGATCTAGCTATCCAATCCATCTGTTTGGATAATCATTATCCAAATGCCTTCTAACCTCAACATCAAAACGAAGAGGAGCTCCGTCATGCTGGAAGGATTTCTTCTTATATTAGTACCTTGTATTAAATCAGATAAAATATTTTGTAAGAAATCTAAATACATCTCTGTAGTTAGCCTTGCCGCAAAAATATGTGGGCCTATTAGATTGCTGTTAATCATACCACACCAAACATTTACCGAGAAGTTATGTTGAGAATCAGCTTCTCCTATAGCATGAGGATTGTTTTCGACCCAGTTATGCGAATTTCTCGAATTAAATGCGTCATCCCGTGTAAATTGGGCCTCGCCTGTGAATAAAGTTCGATATGTAGTCGGTTTGTGATCAATAATCCACCGGCAAAACTCTAACCTATTTACATTGTCACCCTGTTGAAGCCTTTGCGTTTGCTGAATATGATATGGATGTAATCTTTCTTTATTTAGAGTCCTCCAAATCCGCACATGAGGAACTTCTAATTGGGCACTTATTCATCGGGTACTTACTTCAGGAACGATATTTTGTTCCAGTTTTGATGATGGAAATCGGCCGTACTCCCTTGCATAGCGATACACATTTGAAAATGACTGAAGATTTCGTGTTGTTAGGAAAACGAACATGGTATTCCTCTGCGGCATTTCTACCATTACCATCACACAATTCATAAATGTAAATAATATCGGCATATCCCTCATTTGTAAAATTATGAGGCATGATTATTTGCAGACTAAGTTAATCATTAAAAGTACACTAGTTCTAATGTCTATGACTACAAACATTGAAATGCCAAACTATCTATGCCTACTATAATTATAATAAAAAGAAAACTGTTTAATGGTTTCTATTTTAAAGCGTACCTACTAATTTATATGGTACACTTGGTTTTAATTTTTTTTCCATATTGAACATTATTTACCGAATTTAAATTGACCATTTATTTGGACAATTAGTGTAAGCAAATGAAGCTGTTTTTCTTCAAATTCACCATTTTGCCAAATTCAATCGCTTATAAAAAGTCAATAAAGGTGAGACAAAAAATCTAATCTAGGCTTTTATAATTGGAAACTGAATGTTAAAAAACATATATAGGGTGATCTTTTTTACAGGAATCTGGAAAAAACAAATTATAAAAGTCCGGCCCTGGAACTAAAAAAATATATAATAGCAATCTATCAACTGTGATAAGTGTATAAAGTGTCGAAAATTTAAACAAAATCCGATAAATAGTAAGGAGGTTCTGGCCAAAATAAATTTAGACCAAAACCAGTTTATCAGCCTGCATCCTAGAAATTAAGAGCGATAAGAAAATTTCAATGGCCGTTCTTGGTCCTTTTACCGTCCCTGTTCAGTTCTTCATGAAACACTCTGTATGTATCGTATCTCTTTATGCCCACCTTAATCTTTTTATTATGTTTTTAATTTTATATATAAATTAGAAAAAGTAAAACCATAGAAACCTATATTATTGTTCTGTTTATCTTGGTACCAAATGGCTTTTTAAATTTTAATAAACAGCCGAATGAGAACAGATTTATAATTTTCACATTTTTCGAATTTCCCAAATCTACAGCAGTTCAGGAAATCCGCTCTGAAAATTCCATTTTTCGGGCAATTACAAGTATTGTCAAAGTGGCGGTGTTATAATATTGAATGCAGCTTTTATTCTCTCTTCTAGATTTCTTAATGTCAAAACTGGTGTCCCGTATACTTTATCCCTGAGATATCCCCATAAATAAAAATCCAAAGAGGTTAAGTCCAAGAACCCGGTAGGCCACGTTATGGGTCTATGAGTTGCTATCACTTCTTGACCATACGTCTCAGTGAGATGATTTAAAACAATTCTGCTGTTGTGCGGAGGAGCACCATCTTGTTGAAGGTATAAGTTTCTAAATTAACTAACGGCAACTCCGCAACTTCATCCCATACCTCATTTTTTATAAACTCGAGGTATTTTTAAAATAGGTCCTTCTATGCAATGTCCATAAGTTCCAGTGCATACATTTATGCCAAAACGTTCTTGAAAATTGTTGGATCTTACTAATCGGTGATTATCTTGAGATCAATATCTGTGGATTGAACATTCCATTACTCGTGAATCTAAATTCATCTAAGAATAACATATTTTCTAAAAATCTGTTATTTTGTTCAAATTTATTAAGTAAGCACTCACAGTATTGTACCTTTCGATCCTTTTCTTTTCCACCTTTTTCAAATAATGTCGGAATGGATGTATTCTTTCCGGAAATCTTTCACTATAAATTTCGTGTGCACGCGATCCATTTTTGTGACATTCTCCGTAACTAAGAAGCATGTCAACTTTTTCATTATTTGTATACGCCACAATAATTAACTGAAAGTTTCAATCAGAGAACTCTCATTTCGATTATTTTGTTTCTCTTTTAAAATGCAAAGGTAACTTGATGCGAGATTTTTTGATAGCCGTATAATAATAACTGTAGTGTCTTATTTTAAGAAGCATTTTTTTAAATATAATTTCGCTGTTTTTATTTTTATTCTCAAACTATTTATTGGATTGGAACTAAAGATTTAAAAATTTAAATTTGAAGGAATCACTAAAAACTAAAAAAGTATTTCGATTATTAATAGCTTTTTGGACCAAAAATAAAATGAGAAAGTCAGAATGAATCCCAAAAAGCACTCGCGAGCTTCCAAAATTTCTTGTCGAATAAAAATAAAATTGTTATTTTAAGTAAACTGAAACCGCTCAAAAATAATTTCATATTGACAACAATCGATAGTGTTGTGAACAATCATTTTTGAGATCGATATGAGTTTTCACTTAAAGCGGCGCCCGCGAAATTATTGTGCTAATCACTAATTTGTAAATATTTAATTAAGGAAAATGGAGGGCAAGCAGAGCGAGTACAAATATGATCAAGTGGCGGGGACTGAAGAAGAAGCCCAAGCACTGGCTACATACGACGCCGACAACGGAGACGTCAACATAGTTTCGCCGACAATGGTCAGTGCAAGTGGTAGCAGTGGTAACACCAATCGGAATTTCTTGTACATCGCAGCATGTGCAGGTTAGTATTTTTGTTTATATTTATTTGTGTACAGTGTGTTTTATGACTGGGAAATCGTTGGTGATACAGGCACGTTCATTATTTTCAATAATTCCACACCTTCTGTGCCAAAAAGTTTAGATAATTTTTTTTTAATTTAATGACATTTTTTGTGTAGATTTTTATATTGAATAAGTACATTTAGTGACACTCTCAAAAAACGTTTACCTTTTCGAATGTTATTAGTTCTAATGACAGTTGAGTACGGGACATTTTTGCTTTTATGGATAAGTGCCAGTTTATTTATGAATTGTTATATATATCGTTTCTATTGCAGAAATGCAATTTTATATATTATTAGAACGTCATTCTTTAACAAAAATGATGTATTTACTGGTATACGAATTCTGTGTCCACATCTACTAATAAATTAATAACTTTTAAACCTTCTCAATGTATTAATAGTAATATGTATAGAAAGATCTTTATTATGGTCTAGTGCTCTTTTCTGATCAAGTATCTATTTGTAGATACAGGAAGTGACTTTTTGACTGCACAAATTATTTTTACTTAGTAAACTTGTTGCGATTAAAACTAACCACAAAAATTTGAGAAAACAAAGATTTTTGACGAAAAAATAATTGACATAAATTGATATTTAAGTACAGAATATTAATTTCTATATACAACTTTTTTATATATTTATGTTACACTATGTGTGTCCTTATTTTTCGTTCTTGTCAGTTTTAGTGATAATGAATACGAATAATAAGTCAAAGTCCAAGCGCTGTCAGCGTGTGCAAATCTGAATATAAAAATATTTAACAAAACCATTTTTAAGGTTAACTCGTGCTTCTTTGTTTAGTAAGACACCCGAGAAAACACCATGGTTACATTCTGCTTTAAAGACGTTAAAACACAGTTTCCTTAATTCTGTTTGGGAGAATTCTGCAGTGCTATTTTGCTTTAGAATTTCACAATCCAAAAAAGGATCCGTACGTGTGACCATGACTACCTTGCAGGGCCTAATCGGCTGGATCAATTTTGAAACACGGGGCCATTGAAAGGTTTTTCTCAATCGAGAAAGTGGCACTACATTAAGACATTTTTTAAAAATAAACGATATAAGATCTACATTTTTTACAGCTTTCGAGATATATAACTTTAAAATAGAAAAAAATGAATGCACACATTATTTTAACCTTTATATTTTTCCACCTAGTCGAATTTTTTAAATATTTCGTCAAATTTACTTAGGCAGACGGATAAATTCTTTTGAATTTTAAATATTTTGCAACGAAGTTTCCATTTTGTATCTATATTTTCGTTTGTTTTTTCAAAAAATTGTTAAACTTGATAAGATAGCCCCCGAGTACAATCTATACAAATCTGAAATAAAAGTTATAATTGTTGAACATTCTATAACTCTTATCAATCTTAAAGCTATGTATTTAACAAACACAACGCATTAGAATTGCATTCATAAGTTTGAAAAAAAACAGATTTAGTTTCTGAAACATCAGATAAATACTATATGCTGTTTTTTGTTATAATTTGAATTAGCGTCTAACTGACGCTTTGACATAAATGTCAGGCGCAGAAGTTACTTTTCAAATGTACTTCTTAATTTTGTTGTTTTTATAGAATTTGTTATAAGAAGATATATATGATAGAAAAATCCACAAAAAGAAGAAATCATTATTCTATATCTCTTTGCAGTTCCTTGAAAATTGTAAAATTTTTAATCATCTCCTGATGATAACATCTTGTTTGTCGAAATGCCTGACAATATACCATGCAGTATTTTTGTTATAGTGGAGTATTATTAAAGATTGTAACACACTGTGCTTTTTTAAATGTTTAACTTTTAACTTTCACATTTAAATAGATTATTTTAAAAAACAAAAGTAGGCTTCCTGTAGCTTGTTGTACATCGAATTTTTGCTTCTTAAGTTACAAGGAACCTTGAAAACATATACTGACATACAGACATTTGGACATTTTGAAAGTTGTTCAAAATTCGATAACTATCCTAACACTATGAATATTTTTCCCAACGAATAATATTTACGGTTTTAGCCAAGTGTCTACTAAACATACGCTTTTGCAAAGATTAATAAAGATATTTTAATGAGTTTATAAGTACGAATGACACCCTCGGCCAATCTCTTTTATTTACCTAATGAAATTACTTATTTTCTAAGCTGTGTACTAGTATTCTCTACAATGTCGTTACTATGTATATTGAAAAAGACGTGACAAAAAGTGATTTACATATTTGTTTTTATCAACGACAAGAACGTCAATATTAAACTGTGTATTTATCGTTCGAATGTATATGAATTAAGTAATGCAACATTATTAAACGTTTTTGAATTATTTATTTTTATTGTACCTGTTTATTGTTTAAATGGGCATATACAGGGCGGTTCTTACGAAATGGGATACAGTGAACTCCGGACAAAATTCAATATTTCTCAGAATATTTATTCCATTGAAATATTACATATTTTAATAAAAAATCATATACAGTGCGTCTCACTTTTTACCACTACACCCCAATGTCTCGGCAATTTGTTGATCAACTTTAGATCAAATTTGGTATACTTCTTGTACTTCAGATTGTGATTAAAAAGTTATTTAAAAAATTTTTTTTTCGAAATTAAATACGCCTACTAACGATCAAAAGAAATTGGCAATAATAATAATTTTTTCAATAAATTTATGTCATTTTAAAGCAAACCCTGTGTCCAGAAGCAATATTCCAATCTCCCCTCTGCGTCTCCTTCTTCCATAGTGTGTAAAAACTTGGGCTTCTATGGTTTTAAATTATGAAGTTTAAGGCACCTCCAAATTTTATTTCTGTCTACATTCAAGTTTGGAGATAAATCTCTGGCACTAACACGTGATTCAACATTATGTTTTTTGGCTCTAAGTTTGGGATACATCTCCAGTTCTATTAAGTATTCTATTAATTGAACCAACAGTGATTTAACTCACGAAACTGTTCTCTACAATCAGCCCTATAATTTCAGTTGGCTACTATACGTATTGCTCGTCTTTGTAGAGCAAAAATTCTGTTCAAATTTGACGCTTGTCCCCATACTAGAACAGTGTAGGATAGCAAAGAGTGGCATAGTGCAAAGTATACATTTTTTAGAGCCTCTTTACCTACTTCATTAGCTAGATTTCTCAAAATAAATGTATTTTTTGACAATTTTTTTGATAAATTTTCTATATGTACATGCCAGGTCAATTTATTATCAACATAAACTTCCAAGAACTTTGTTGATTCCTGAGGATCAGGAACACTGTGTCCTATTTTATCACGCAATGAAAAGATCATGTGCACTGTTTTATCTCGATTTAATGTGAGTTTATTTGCTTTAAACCAAAGCTCTGCCCTTTTATAAAATAATGAATATTTTTTAATGAAATTTGATATACAGGGGTTTTAGTTCATTCTGAACGAATACTGTAAAAACAAAAACCTTATCTCAATCACTAATATAAATTACTAATTTTTGCCAATTTCTATTGATTATAGTAGGCGTATTAATTTCGCAAGAAAGTTTTTTAAATAACTTTTTAATCACAATCCGATACTCAAGAAATATACCAAATTTGATCTAAATCGATCAACAGTTGGCCGAGATATTGAGGTGTAGTGGTGAAAAGTGAGACACACTGTATATTCATCATTGTTTTCTTATACCTTGGTGTGTAGTAATAAAAAATTCTGAGTCTATATCGACGAAATTAAAAAAAAATGAATTGACAGTGTAGAAAGACATAATGCGTATATTTTGCTCCTCAAATTCATATGGCATTTTACTATATAAATTATAAGTTTACATTTAAAACCATCGGTCCTTTTTTAATTAAGAATGTATACTCGGTGTGCCAAATTCTAAACTTGGTCGACTACAGTATTTGATATGGTGTAAAAAATGTCTGCAGGATATTTTCTTGATTTTCAATTCTACACAATCTAAGAACCTTTAGAACTATACAGGATGATCCATTTTTGGTCGAGTACCACTGATGTATCATAATAGGAATTTAGCTGTAGTTAAAATCTATCCATTTCCCATCTTGTTGAATCCACGACTTTTGTCGTGCATCGGTAAGAGCGTTTTCTAGGAGACCATGAAATTCGTTTTCCAAAAAATCGTGGCATATTTTTTCTTTTAAAGGTCCATTAAAAGGCCAATAACAATTGACCTTTCAACAGCACTCTATACATTCAATGACCACCTTTCTCGGAAAATTGTTAAAATGAGGATAATTGAGAAGATTGGGTCTATTAACACAATCATTTTTTTTGAAACGCAATTTCAGCAGAAAATATTAAACATCTTATGAAATTGGTATCATTATCGTCTATTCACAAAAATTCGCCTTAAAAGGGCATCTTCAAGCAGTTTTTGGTGTAATTGAACTTTGTAAGCGAGGAATTTATTTTTGTTTATGTTTCACAAAACTTGTCTCGTTAATTATTATTGATAAACCTTGCAATAATCAATTTTAATTAGTACATGGTCTATTCAGGTTATTGCATGTCTTGTATAGAATTTGAATTCAAATGCAGCGTTACCCTTGAAGAATAATGTATGCGGTTTTGTGCACGAGAACTGCGCAACACAGGAATAGCAACTGCATCAAATTTAGATATTTACGGTTTAGCTATAATTAGAGTTATAACGTCTATATACACAGTGTCCAAAATATTTAGCCCTGAACCCACAAAACTGCAATCCCCATTGTTCTCACAATTTGTATAAATAAAAATAAAGGACTATTTTCTTTCCTGCAATATACAGGATTGGGCAAAAGTAAAGAACGATCTCTCTAATTGTGTCGTACGATAACACTCAATACAAAGAAAACTACGAAATATGTAGCGTCCAGTTCGTATAATGTGAATCGATCTCATTTAAATAAACTAACGGTGCAAGTTCATACAGAACAAATCCGAATATAATAAGAATATTTGTGTTCTCGATAAACATACATACAGTGTATGCGATTTAGTACCGCAACACCTTGTTATTTTGGAACACGCTGCCCGATTTATTTATTTTTTTCTTGATTTGATTATTTTTTAAAAAATTTCATTTTCATATTTTCAAGGCCTATTAAGGTTCCTTAAATGGGTCGAAATTTCAAAATCGACTATTAGGCATTTTTTTATTGGAAAAGTGGATAGCGTATTTGATTAGCAGTTATCCCAAACAGTCTTATGCAAAATTTTAAATCGCCAAATTTGAAAATTTTCCATCTTCGACTGGACCTGTATAAAAGCCGGTTATGATCTAATGATACAAAAGTGCAAAAATTAGTGTTTTTAATAACATGAACAACATCAAATAATGCAACAACAGTCAACACTAATTTAAAAATGAATAAATATCAAACAAATGATTGAAGAAAATCGGAATTCTGCCAACAATGGATGGAATAACAAAAAAATCTAACAAGGTATTTAAAATTTTTGTGATCTCAATATAACCTCCTTCACACCTTATGCATTTTTCATAACGCCGTTTCAAATTTTGACAGGTCCTCATTAATTGTTGTGGTGTTATTTCCCTGTACTCTCGTTCAATTCTTTCTCTTAATTCGTCAATATTTTATGGTATCGTGCGGTAAGCTTTTTCTTTTAAAATTCCCCACAAAAAAATCTAAAGGCATTAGATCTGGTGAATGTGGCGGCCAATGAAAAAGAGGGCCACTTCGTCCTATTCATAACTTGTAAATCTAATTGTACTAATAAATGTGAATGTAGGAAATCTGGATTAAAAGGCTCTGCCATGTGCCGAAAGTGTCAAGGACTATCGTGTATCAATTCTGAAAAAGGTATTGAAATTCTGTCTGATGACGAAGTTGATAATTTACTTGTCTAGTGCCTGTGCATAATTTTAGTACTGTTTTATTCAATGGAATGTGAGATTTTTTAAGCTTGGTTTTCAACTTTTGTAAAAAAATAAACTTCCTTTAAACATCAATTTAATTAATTTAAAAAGCATACTTTAAGATTATGAGCTTTCAGCAACATTTCATTTATGGAATGTAATGTCTTTCATTTTTCGTAATTGTTTCAAAATTGAAAAAATGGTGTTGGTTGATGTTTGCTTAAAAATTCATTCTGCTCTTCTACATTTTTTATGTCGGAGCTCTCATTTATGATATTTAGACAGATAAAGAAAGACGCACATGGTGTTGGCCTATTTTTTAACAGTGTGGACAATTTTATGACAAACATTTTTCATTTGAAACATTTTTTTATAACACGAATCGTTTCCGAGATAAGTGTGAAAAATTCATTTTCGTCTGACATTTTCCAAGATGGCGGCCGTAGCACAACTTTATTTTTCAGAGACTTTTAGTACCTTAGTCGGGTGGCTAAATACTATATGTATACCAAATCTCTTGCTTGCAAAAGTTTTTTAAACTGATTGTGAAATTTTGGGCTAAAATGATTACACTAATAGTAAAAATTCACTTTATAATAATTATAATTCAATAATTATTTATTACAATTTAGTACAAACAAAGAAATATCTCATAAATAAAAATACAAGTACAAAATGAACATTAAAAAAAAAACAAAAAACTATGTATAACAGTACTACCTACTACCATACTGAAAAGAAAATGTGTATATTTATTTTTCTAACTACAAATGCTCAAATTGTGCACCAGGCATTCTTCATTTGTGTATTACAAACGTGCTCTACGAGACACCTCACGCATTTTGGAGCATTTCAGAAGTAATTGCCTCACATGCGTTTCTAATTCTGGTTTTGATGTCCTCAATATTTTCAGGGGCAGTTTGAAATACCTTGTCTTTAATGTAACCCCAGACGAAAAAATCCAAAGGAGTGATATCTGGTCATTGAGCTGGCCATAGAATGGGTTCATAGGTGCCTATCCAGCCATCTGGCATAACTTGATTTAAGTAATTTGTACATATTACAGCAGTGTGAGGTGGAGCCCCAGCTTGTGGAAAATATGAATAATTTAATCTTTCTGCCACTGTTAATTCATAAAGAAAATTTTGAAATTCGTTTTGCAGGAAATTAAGATATCTATGAACGGTTAATTTGCCATCATAAAAATAAGGTTCAATTACTTCAGTCCCTAAAAGACCCACCCAAACATTCGTAGAAAATCTTTCTTGGAAAGCAGTCTCTCTGCACCAATGTGTATTTCCCGTGTCCACTTATAATGCATATTTCTATTGAAAAATCCATTATTAGACAAATTTGATTCGTCCAACCAAAGAAGACATCAGCGGGTCATTCCTTTTCTTATTTAACAACCATCTACAAAATCTTACTCTCTCGGCTTATCTCTCTCATTTAAATGTTGAACTTTCCTCATTTTGTAGCATCGAAATCCGTTTTTTTTTAGATATTTTCGATTTAGCTGCGGAGCATCTGGAAATCTACCTCCGTAAACTGTGACTGCTACCTCAGCGTCAAAATTGCACTGACAATAAATGCTAATCATATCAAATTTGTTATTATTGTTGTACACCATAATTACTGATATAAAACTTATTTTATAACAAATTGTTTATCAATGAAAAGATCGGTGTGGATTAACACCTCTCAGCTTTATTGCTACCATTTCAAAGTAAACTTATTAGGAGTTATGATTATTTCATTCAAATTGAATTATTTGTATCCTTTACATGAAGTAATTGTATACGAAAGGTCGTCGATTATACTGACAACTTAAAAGAGATATTAAGGATATAGGCCTGTACATCATTTTTGACACGTTACAAATTTTTTAAACCACTTATCTCACGATAATTATCATTAGTTGGAAAATTGCCTTTACTGTTAGAATGAAACACATTAATTTTGATTAAATTCTGTAACACTGAAATATAAAATTGCGAATACCGGAAAAATATCGTGAAAAATTTAATGTTTATCTAAGCAAACATAACATATTCGTTCTAAAGTAAATACGATATATACTCCTAAATGTCAACGTATTATCACCGTTTATCATGTTTACTCTTTGTAATCTAATTTTTGAAAAGTGAAAAGACACGTTTTCATTATCGCCCGTTACATTTTCAAGTAGAAATTACGAAATGTATCGAAAATTTGGTTACCTAATAATTAAATAACATTCTCTTTATCCCCAAGAAAGTGTTCGAAGCCACTTAACGTGGTAGGTCAATTATTAAATGGAAACTGATTGTGTTTTAGCGTGGGCAAAATATTGTACATTAAGTGGAAAGTGTCTTACACACTTGGTCTGCGGCCTCGTGTGTTAATTTTTACTTTCTAGGATCGTTATATAATATACTATTGAATGTTTAACTCTAGAAGACGTCTTGTACGTATGAGATGACAAAAATGCTGAAATATTACATGCATGTGCATGAATGTTCAAGAACTAACTACAAGTATGTCAGATTTACATCAATTCATGATGGAGGAAGGACCATTTATAGTTTGCGTAGCTGGAGCTCACATAGAGGAAACTGAGCTAGCTATACCAGGTTAGAAATGTATCTCCTGTTTATCTCACAGTAAACCGAGAGGAGGAGTAATAATGTATGTAAAAAAATCTGTAAAGAACAGTATAATGTACAATTAATTTTCTTTAAAGTATTAGTCACATAATCAAACACTCACTGGGAACAATTTATCGATCAGAAACTTATGTGTAAGAAGAGTTAGATATGATCGACGCATGCACACGATAAACTATTTCTTGGTATATAAATTCACAGAGTTATGAAATGGATCATAGGAATAATTTTTTTAAAGCTTATCGAACCTATTATACCGATTTGATTAAATCGATTAGGTATGTTATTCATCGTTTGATTTGACTACACCAAATAAGTAGCTATCATAATGCGTTAATGGGTCCACCAACCTTTCTACTGTAAAATCTATTTTCTAGTTATCACGCTAGAGTAAACAAGTTGTATAACGCGATTTGACATAATTTTTTTATTGATAAAAATCGATTAAAATTATATTTCTTAGATAATCGACATGCATCAGCGGCGTGTGAAAACCCGGCATTACGATCTTTTTGTGTAAAAAAGACAATTAAAAATTTAATCGCTTCATTACATTCTAAATATAAATAAATTAAGCGAGTACGTTAAAACAGAAACAAAAATGTCGCCTCCATTTAGAGTAATTCTGTAGGACCATTTGCTACGGAAATGGGAAATATTTATATCACTTTATCACAGTACAATGAAATACCGAATTTACACATATAAAATTGTTTTTTACACCTTTCTAAAAATGTCTACAATACGTCAATATTTATTTTTATTCCGTAGTGTATGACTAGTCTATTTATTTTATTTATAGAGATTATTTTTTATCAATGGAAAGTTAAAGAATTAAATATAGTTAAATTATGCGGATGTAGGTTTAAAATCTGCGTCAATAAAGATTTTTTTCCAGCTTTAATTGTCATTAAATAAGTGTTGGTTAATAACCTTGCATTTTAATAGTTTAGCGACCTTAATGTATAAATAACATAGGTATAGAACAACGTACTTCTTCGAGCCGAGATTCATTCACTATTTTAGTCATGAATTTGTTAAAACGAACAGGACGTTGATTACATGTACTTTTGCTGCCTCAGTTTTAGATACCGACTTTGGATAACTTTAAGTCCTTCATTTATGACATTCTATTACAACACACCCTTTATACAGTCTGTCTATTTTACGAGGGCCAAACCAAATTCTCGCTTAATATCTATTGTAGAAGAATACAGTTTTAGAAACAGATATCCTACTTTTGTGAGCTATATTTCAGTAAAAAGAAATTTGAAATCCATAGCCTACTTTGTGAGATATATTATAGAAACCTAAAATATAGGAAAACCTCAAACTTTTATAGCTTCTTTATTTGAGGAGATACGAAAAAAGCTAAAGGGATGAAAGTTGACGGCAAAGACAATAAGAATAATGCATTTATCAAAAAAAATTCGAAAATTCTGCAAATGAAGATTTCTGATATCTTCAGGGAGGCTATTGTATAGTAAGATGCAATTATATTGCAGTGATTCCTTAAATTTGGCTGTTCTGTGCCGTGGAATCGATAAGAGCTCTCCATGTCTCGTATTGTAGGTGTGTTTGCTATCAAGAGTTTCAAATTTCTGCAAGTTAGTTTTCACATATATTAAGCATTTATATATATAAATACAGGGTGCTGTTAGAATTTTTTTTGTGGTGAATGTGCTTCTATAGCTTTCTCTATAATTTAGATTAAATAGAAGTCTAATAATCCTTTTTTGAAGTATGAAGAGTCTATACAATTGGCTTGATTTTCCCCAAATACAAATATTAAAAGACAAATAGGAGTATGCCAGTGCATAATAAACATCAACGAGTCCTGCCTCATCGAGTGTATCTTTTAATTGCAGTATTGCAAAATATGCCTTGTTTAGTTTACTGCACACGTGATCTCCTTGTGATTCCCAAGACAATGCGTCATCTATATGTGTACCCAAAAATTTTGTGGAAAAGCTTAATTTTAGAGCCTTTGATGTAGTCTTTCTTTTATTAAAACTTATAAATATCGTTTTCTTCTCATTTAATATTAATCTATTACGACTGCACCAACTGTTCATGTCGTCGATAATATTTTCAACATATTTATCCAAGTCGTCATAATTTGAAGCAGATACGGTAACAGTAGTATCGTCCGCCTACATAACTGTCATCCCTCTTTTTATATGACAAGGAAGGTCATTTATATAAATGTAAAAATAACAATGGCCCTAGAATTGAGCCTTGCGGCACACCCAAGGTTATATCATGCATATCAGACGCAGCTTCGTCATATTTAACTATAAATTTTCTGTTTTCCATATACGAGATCAAACAGTTTAATAAACATCCCCTTATACCAATATTTTCTAACTTATCAACTAGTATAACCTTGTTAACACGCTTTAGAGAGATCGAATAAAATCGAAACAACATGATTACCTCTGTCAACTTCACGGTATACGAAGTTGAATAAGCTAATTGTTGCATTTTCTACGGATCTTCCCGGTGTGAATCCATGCTGATTTTCAGTTATGATATTTTTACTTTCTAAATAAGTCATTATTCTGTTATATATAACTCTTTCAAATAATTTTGATAGTGCACAGACCAAAGTAATTTGCCGGTAGTTCTCGATATCTTCTTCATCTCCTTGCTTGAATATAGGAATTACAGAGGAAATTTTAAGCTCCTCTGGAAAGTATCCTTCCATTACTGAGTTGTTGATGTGCTAGTTGATCTACAATGCTTGAGAATATATTCTTTAGCATAGGCACTGTCATTCCATCGATACCAGCAGATTTGTTATTTTTTAACTCATTTATGACGTTAGAAATTTCACTTTTAGACACCTCATAGAAATACATTGAATCTTTGTTACGCAAAGATAAAGTGTGTGGTAATGATAGATTATATCTAAAATTTCTACTCAGGGGCCACTGTAGCGAAATATGATGCAAATTGATTTGCTATTAATATATTGTCAGTTATACTGTTGTTACCAATCCTTAGTGTAATTGAGTTGTTTGCCTTTCTTGTATTTCCAAGCGCATGATTAATAATTTTCCGAGTCTCTTTAGCTTTGTTCTGAGAACTATTGATTTTGTCTCTATAAAAATTTTGTTTTTTTGTTCTAATATTTTTTTTGTGTTCCCTTTTAATTTTTTTATATTCCAGTAGGTCATCAGAATCCACAATATTTTACTTTGTTAAACATATCTCTAAGCCGTTGACCAACAAGTATCAAGTCATTTGTTACCCACTCATTATTCTTAATTACTTTATTATTTATATTTTTATTTTTAACATACTTAAGAGGACATGTGACATGTAGGCACCATAATATATCGTCCAGAAACAAACCAAAAGCATGTTTCACATTTGTAGTATAAATGTAGTCCCAGTTTATATTTTTTAGACGCCAATTAAATTCGCGTAGACTGTCTATACCTATAGTTCTTTTTAATTTACAGTTATCTAGACTTTTGATTATTGGTGTACACCATAATTACTAATATAAAACTTGTCTTAGAACTTTACAACGCAACATACAACAGCAACAATCTGTCAAATTTGTTAATAACTGTGTACATTGTTTTTCACTAATCATGGCATAGACGATTCAATGATATGAATTGTGGTTTCCGTAAAATGTTAAATATTGACACTATCAGTTAAAAGTTTTGTGACATGTTTTATATCGTTGGAAAGAGGAAAAATAAACGGAATTAATGGTGTCATGGACTACTTCGAAATTTGTTTTTTTCATTTTTGGAGAAGAGCGTATGTCAAAGCGAACTGCGTTTTTCGAATTTTTTGATACACATTATTATTCTTATTGTCTTTGCCGTCAACTTTCATCCCTTTAACTTTTTTCGTATCTCCTCAAATAAGGAGGCTATAACAGGTTTTTGTAATATATCTCATAAAGTAGGCTATGGATTTCAAATTTCTTTTTACTGAAATATAGCTCACAAGAAATGGGATAACTGTTTTTAAAACTTTACTTTTCTACAATAGATATTAAGCGAGATATTAGGGGCGGCACTCGTAAAATAGATAGACGGTATAGTTGGAAATTAAGACCTAAGCATAAAATATGACTATGCGTGGTTATAATGTTACCTTGAAATAGTTTTCCCCTCCAACCCTATACTTAGTTGTGAGGGGGAAGATAAAAAAAGGAACATTTATACAAACACTAAGTTCTATACTTTGTTTTGCAAGTAACTTAAGTGTTCAGGACAAACTGCAAAAATATCTCCTTTTTCAGGATCCAACAACGTTTCTTGGATTGTTGAGTAAGCCTTATCAAATAAAGACAAACACCTGCATTTGTTATGTTTTGTCCAACTATATTACTTATTGATTATTTAATGAAAACGAAATGACCCGATTTAATAGTCACAAATGCATCGATTGTAAACTCCCATGACATTAACAACAATTCGCCTTTTAATAATGTCAATGTCGTATTCTATGCAGCGGAAAGGAAATGTGTGGTATAAAAATATTATTATCAGTAGTTAAGCATATCAATTTAATTGCTTTGGTTTTTATAACATAATTTTATATTACGCTCGTTATACACATGTTATTAACACTTAATTAACAATTTTATTTGGAGTGTTTGTATATTAATGGCATCTTATATTTGTGTAATAATGTATGAACATCACGAGGTCATTTTATATGAAATCAACTTAATATGAGGTGGCACAGGACTTATACATGAACTTTGAGATTTCATAATTATAATGTATTGTATAATCCTGTATCGACCTCACCAAATACATTCCTTTAAAACTGGGATATCGCAATAATATATTTTAAATGACTCTAAAAGCGATGGTAGATCATCAGAGTTTTTTAAATTTCTTATATTAACAGGCAATATATTTAGTTTTTTGTTGGTTATATTGATTTTTGGTAGTCCTACTTGAAGTGTTACAATTGTTCGAATTAAGAAGATTAATTTCTTGTTGCTTAAACATATCTATCATATACAGGATGTTTCAAAGTTAAACGTTCATACGTTACTTGTAGATAGAGGGCACTTTGACGGTTCCAAATTACCCGGCATTAATGCATCCATCGTCCTTCCTTATTGAGATACTGAGAGAGTAGGGAGAGTGGTGGGAGTGGTAGGCTCATCCTCCGGCATCTCACCACACGGCTGCTGAACAGCCGCTATCGTTTTTATAAATGTATCACGCGCCCGTGCAGGCCCTAATGCAGTTAAAGCTTCGGGGTAAAAAAAATCTGAAGGAGAGCTCAATCAAAGGGAAAAAAATTCCGCATTCTGGGGGGGGGAGTCAAAGTTTAGTTTACGCGCATTCGCATTCCCTATGTACTTTTTCGATCCGAATGAAACTAAGCGAGTTATGTGTTAAAAACCGATTTTCCCATATCTTTACATGTAAATCCCCCCCCCCCTCCCATTCCCTAGCGCCCGCAAACATGACCAGATGATAGACGGAGTCAGACTACATAATGTTCATAATAAAAATCGAAAAAAACGGTGTCGTTTCGGGGCTTTTTTCATGCCAGATCGATCCCACTATAAATAAAATACCAATTAATCTAGACAATTCCAAAGAACCATCAACTTCGTGTATAGAAATAAGTCACCATGCTACTAGCACTTCAAACACTTACCAAATGCCTACAAATTCTGGTATTACTATCCATAATTGTACTCAAGGGATAATTAACATTAAATATTATAATAAATAAATTCGCAAGTTGTTACTACTTAAGTTTCTTATTAAATTCTGTTTGTATTTATAAAATTAAAGATTTTTGTTACATTTTTTCTTTTTTTTGTTTTGTTTAATGCTAGGCGAAAAACAATAATTGTATATCACACATGCAGAAAACGCATTAGCAGCCCTTAGCTGTCAGCTAATATCCGCGGGCTACTAATGCTCATTTTCTGCCCTTGTGACACAATATACTATTTTCGCCTAGCATATATGAAAATGAATCATTTTAACCCTAAACATTTGACCGAAAATAAAGTTTATCGTCCCTTGGGCCTCTAAACTCATAACAACATGATTTTGTAGTTTTACACAATCTAGACACATGTTGTCATTTGCATACTTTGGCGTTTCACATAATTTTTCATTAAATGTGAATTTAAACCAAAAATTGGAATCAAAACAAACAACAAAAGTGTAGAATAACAATAAGTTGTGAACAATTATAATTCTGTGGTGCATAAGTTAAAATGAATGACAACTCAGACAGTGACGAAGAATTTACGAATACTCCACCGGACTTGCAAGAAGGAACTATCAATGTTTCTCTGAATTTGTTACCTACAAAGTCAAGACAACGGTACGAAAAGTACTATGAATTATTCAATAACTGGAAAAAGAATAAAAAGCAAAAATCGTAACAGAAAATGTACTACTTGCTTATTTATCGAAAAGATCAAAGATTGTAAATGCAGGTACCCTATGGTCTGAATTTTCAATGTTGAAAAGCACTTTTAAAGTCAAGGAAAATATTAATTTTGATAATATTCATAAAGTTCGAGCATTTTTGAAAAAAAATTCTGTAAATTACCTGCCCAAAAAGTCAACAATTTTGATTCAGGAACAATGCATTGAATTTTTTATGGAAGCAGATGATTCGGAATATCTTATGATCAAAGTAAACAAATAAACAAAGATGAATTAATTATGTTTTTTTATTAACATTGCATTGTAGGTTTCTCTTATTATGGGACTATACGGAGCTTGTCATCGAAATGAGTTGTTGAATATAAAACTTGATCATATAGATAATAGAGGAGACATATTGATTGTTACAGTTCCAGAAACAAAAAATAATATTACAAGAACGTTTACAGTCACAAACAAAACAGTTGATGGATTGAATCTACTTAAAATATACAACAAATATGTTTTCCTTAGACCTACCCACACTTCTCATAATCGCCTATTTATTTATTACAAGAATAATAAATGCACAGTACAACCAATCGGAAAAAATGTATTTAGCGAAATTCCAAGCAAAATAGCCACTTTTTTTAAACTGCCTGAACCTAATACATACACAGGTCATTGCTTCCGCCGTAGTTCTGCAACCCTACTAGCTAACTCTGGGAGTGATTTGCTAACACTTAAAAAACATGGAGGTTGGCGTTCTTCTGCAGTTGCAGAAGGATATATCGATGACTGCTTAGCAAATAAGATTGGCATTTCTCAAAAAATCCTGACAAACCAAAAACAACAGCCCAGTACTAGAGAAAATAACACAACTGAAGTGTTAAATATTTCAGACCAAATAAATGAAATACCAGTTAATCTAGACAATTCCAATGAACCATCAACTTCATCTATAGAAATAAGTCACCATGCTACTACCACTTCAAACACTTACCGAATGCCTACAAATTCTGGTATTACTATCCATAACTGTGCTCAAGGGATAATTAATATTAATTACTATAATAAATAAATTCGCAAATTGTTATTCTTAACTTTCTTATTAAATTCTGTTTGTAATTATAAAATTAAAGATTTTTGTTGTACTTTTCCTTTTTTGGTTTTGTTTAATGCTAGGCGAAAAACAGTTGTGTGTCACACATGCAGAAAACGCATTAGCAGCCCTTAGCTATCAGCTACCCTCGCTTCGCTTCGCTCGCTCGGGCAGCTAATATCCGCGGGCTACTAATGCTCATTTTCTGCCCTTGTGACACAATATACTATTTAGGGCCACTCAGATAATTAGTCTAATTACAGACAAAGTAGTTTAAAATTTTCCGGCGCATTATTAATTACTGAAATACTGTGGAAAAGTAACTTTAACGATTAGATAAGCAATTTAATATTCCTTGTTGATATCTATTAATTACACGTAATAAAACATAAATAAAACGTGATTTATCCACTTAATTTTAAAATGAAACAGATTTGTAAGAGGTGAACAAAGCAGTATTATCAATATATGATTTTGTGAAATTGGAACGATAAACTGAAAACATTTGTAATGAATTTAGTTGCCTGTAGACGGATCGAGGAAGGGGTAGCATGCACCCTCCTTTTACCTGACTTTAAAAGGAGACGATGTTACAAATTCCACCCCTATGTATTTCTTTATGAAACTTTGATAGCTGAAAGATATTTTGCATTTTCAATAAAATGCGTTTTTTAAAACTATATATTCATATTTGGTTGCTTTAGAAACGTAGGTATTTTTTGGTACGTCACTAAAAATAGGTACCTAATCATTTTGATAGTTGCTGTATTATAATCCTGATAATACTTCATGTAGTCGCTTCTGTTTCAACAAATTAATTGTGCAGCAAGCACCTAATCGTAATAGAATAAAAAGACTGGTATTTGCAGTTTCATTATCAATGTCATTGTTATAAGTTTTGTTATAGGTTATGACCCGCAAGATAATGCCTTTTAGTTTTATTCGAAATGTTACTGACACACAACCTCAACGCGATTAACGAATGTTCACGTCAAGGCCAGCAGAAGATAATGCACGACAGCTATTCAGGAATTCGCAAATTGAGTGCCATTCAAAAGCCACGTTAAAATAGGAAGCATGTCATCATTTTCTTTATTATCATTGTTATGTATGAATTACATAATCATAGGTTACTCCGAGCGAATCTAATTCAAAGATTTAGAACGTTTAATTAAGTATGTTTCTCAAACTTTACGCTGACGAACAATAGGCGACATTCTACATTATGTACCAAATTTCTTTAATTATTATATTCAACTTCTTTCATTTGAAAACCATTCGTCTAGCTAGTCATAGTGTAGCTATTATCATCTACAATTTTCTACTTATTTTCTTTGTATTTATTTATACAGAATTGGTGCTAAATGGCACAACATTTTAGAATTGAATAAGTTCAACCCTTACATGCACCTTCAACAAACAATGAATATGATTTTGTTTCTATGATTTTGTGGAATAACCATCTTTTGAAAAACTTATGTGCCCATAAAAATGTATAGAATATCTCACAGTCGCTTGAGAAATGTGATAACAGTATCATTGTTACTTCACATTTTGTCGCTTGATTAGAAGAATTGCATAAAAAACAATCACATTAAATTTGGTGTATGCGAATTACGAGAAAGAATGTTTTACTTGCTGAGCAATCGAAAATTTTGCTTACCTGTTTATGTTGCTAAGGTCACCTAGATTCCTATAAACGTTCACTAGCATTTTATTTGTGTCTAGTATTTCGTTCTTTTGATAATAGTAAAGATAGATAGGGTTCTATTTCCAAATAAAATAAGCATTACATAATAAATACAAAGAACTATAATAATTGTTGCTGTGGGCTCTCGTCAGTGCAAGGTAGGCATGACGACGTTTTGATGGTAATATGCAATTATTACACTGAACCCGCCAGGCATGTAACTTGTAATTCAGCGCTCGGCGGGGCACATAGCCCGGAGAGTAGCTGTTGGTTGTAGTCTGGTTACGTTCTTTATAGTAAAATAAGGACTTTATAGAGGAGTTTACGACTAAAAAATATTGTTTTAATATTCCGCTCTCTAAAAGCACATTTGAACTATGCTAAGCCCAGTCAGGCTATTTATTTTACATGTCGCTATCCCAAAAATACCGAAATGTACTAAATGGTCAAGTGATCCTCGTGTCGGTCGTCACATGCCTACCTTGCACTGATGAGAGCCAACAGCTCGAAACTGCAGTCTGCAAGTGGTGTGTGAAGGCGGGCAAGAGAGCTCCTTTAAGTAGGATCAGTCATTCGGCTGGTGCTTGTTGCAATCGAAGCATTAGCGTTTTGATGATAATATGCAATTATTACACTTAACGCGCTAGGCTTGTAACTGGTAATTCAGAGCTCGGCGGGGCACATAGCCCGGAAAGTAGCTGTTGGTTGCAGTCTGGTTACGTTCCTTATAGTAAAATAAGGATTTTATAGAGGAGTTTGCGACTAAAAATATTATGTTTTTTATTATACAGCTTGCTTTAGAAGCGTGCGACAAAAAGTAGAATACATTTAATTATGCTTGAATCTAAATACTGCCAATCTAGATACGAAAAGAAATCTAATTACAAAAGATGGCATGCGTAAAACACAGACATATCATAGAATACGTGGTTGTAGAGTAGTGATTTTAACATGTTTTCGAATATCTTGGTTGGTGCGTTCTTTATCGAGTCTGGTAAGGAGTTAAACACCCTGTATTAGAGGAGCAACATCTATTTATATTGTCTAGGTTGCGAGGGGTATAAGATCCCATCTGTTATGGGTAAAGTGCTTGTGAATGTTTGTGTAATTTGATATTTTCGACTTATTTTTATAAATGGCTTAGCATACTTTGTAAATATAGAAATCGCATAAAGTAAATAGTTTGTAGTATTTTCTGCACAACTCTGGAGTTTATATTATAATGTAATACTCTTACACCTTTTTTGCAGAATGAAGGTCGTGGTTACGTTAGGGGATACCCCCAGAATTCAAAGCCATACTCTAATATGCTAAATTAAGAGAAACAAACCGATCTAGCAGCATTAATTATTATTTCTGATTGTTAATATTGTATAGAGAGCTTTACTGGTCTTCTAAGTGTGTGTCGCAATGTACATAGTCTATGTATATTCCCAGGTATTTTGTGTGTTCTGTAAAATTAATTAATTAACCACTAGCTGTAGAGTGATATCTGTGTGTTCCTATCGGGGTTAATAAAGTTATAGGTCAAGGCCGTTGTGGTATAATAAAAAGCAGAGAAGCCCCAAAGTTGAGCCTTGGGATACTCCACATTTAGCTGTACCAGGTGACGATCATATTTTATTCATATTATTGTTGCACACGGTTTTTAGGTTGAATTAAGTAAGTCGATCCTCCCCTAACCCCATAGTACTTATTTAGAAATATAGAGTGATCGACGCAATCAACCGCTTTAGACAAGTCACAAATTATACCCATCGCTGTTTCTTTATTTCCAAGGATGTAGTTAATTTTTTCAATCAATACATGGGCGTCCCTAGTAGAGTAATCCTTTCTGAAACCATACCTGAATATTTGTAAGAATGTTGTGAATTATTATAAACTTGTTTATTTGTTCCTTTATTAAGGAGTTCAATATTTTAGTGATACAGGATAAGATGAAAATGGGTCTGTATTTAATTTGTATTACTTTTATCGTCATTTTTAAATATCGGCAGGATTAAGATATTTTTCATTCATTTGGAAATATTTCTGTCGTCAATAGCTAGGAGGTGTTTCAAAATATTTATATTTTCATGAGTGATAATTGAGGATAAGTTTATGGTTAGTTGGGTATCGCTACTGTGAAAAAAACTGAATTTTTCGGCTGCTTCTTGTTGATTATTTTTAGTCCCTTGTTTTCGGTTAATGTTAAAGGCTCCCAGTCCAATTTGTTATTGTCTGTAAAATTAAATTTTATTATGCCCCAACAAGTATTCTTAATTTTGTTCTAAGCACAATTTGTTTGTTTTTCAATATACAATGATTTTGCATTATCTATAACGACTTTGAGTATTTTGTAGTATTTCTTTACGTAATTGAAAAACAAATAATTGTTGTTACTTTTCTTAAGCTGGATTAAATTCTTTTAGTTTTACATGATATTGGAATGCCGTTTGTGATCCATTTACTTTTTACTAAGTGTATCCTTTTTTAAAGTATTAATTTTTATTTTATTGAACGGGGGCGTTGAAGGAAGGTTCAAGATATGATAAATAAATATTGTATACGTTACTCTCCTGTTATTAGGCAAATGTCGAATGTTTTAACTATTACCTTAAATTGGAAAAGAGTGTGTTTTAGGCAATTTAATGAAAATTGTATATGCGATTTAAGGTAGATACTATCTATTACATGTACTATTTGAGATTTTGAGGAAAAATCTATTAATAACAAATTAGTCAAATAATCTCAAATATTATTTGTTGAAATTGCGGCAATTCAGCAAATTAGCATCTACATCAGATCACTAAAAATAGATCTTTTAGGTAGGTCATTTAAGATACCAATAGGTTGATAAAATTGATAACATCTTGTATCTAATTACATGTTTCAATGAGCATTTGGATAATGAAGTTTTATATGTCGAAAGTAAATTGGTCATGTCTTCATCTTTACTCGTACAGTGTCTATTGGCTTTGTATTTTGGAACAATTGATATAAATTTAAAATTTTGATATTTCAAGACAGGTAATTGTAAAAGATATGGATCCATATTTAGTACCAGCTCTTATTATAAAGGACCGTATTTCATGTTTTGTTAGACCTTTGTGTTATATCTATAACCTTTGTTTCAAATGTGCCACATTTCCAGATAAATGAAAATTATCAAAAAAGTATTTCCCGTATTCAAAACTATGCCTTTAATTTTTTACTTACTTCTGTATCGAAATAGGTGAACTCATTGAGTGGCCTCCTCGATTATCTGATCTGAATCCTCTGGATATATTTTTAATTTCTTTGGACCTACCTGTTATAACGACGATACAGAAAAACACAGCATGTAATAACAGTTCCTTAGTTAATTTAAACATAATAGACGATAAGTGGGTATCTGTCTAGTACTAGAATTGTTGCGAAGATTACTTTTTTATTATATTTACCTCTTACAACGTAATATTTCAAATGTGCTTTTAGAGGGCGGAATATTAAACATAATATTTTTAAACATAATATTTTAGTCGCAAACTCCTCTATAAATCCTTATTTTACTATAAGGAACCTAACCAGACTGCAACCAACAGCTACTCTCCGGGCTATGTGCCCCGCCGAGCGCTGAATTACAAGTTACAAGCCTGGCGCGTTAAGTGTAATAATTGCATATTACCATCAAAACGCTAATGCTTCGATTGCAACAAACACCAGCCGAAAGACTGATCCTACTTAAAGAAGCTCCCTTGCCAGTCGTCACACACCACTTGCAGACTGCAGTTTCGAGCTATTGGCTCTCGTCAGTGCAAGGTAGGTATGCGACGACCGACATGAGAATCCTTTGACTATAGTACATCCCGGTATTCTTACAATAGCGACATGTAAAACAGCCAGCAGGCGCCATCCAGCGGTCCAGTGTCCGTTGCAATCGAAAAATAAATAGCCTGACTTGGCTTAGCATAGTTCAAATGTGCTTTTAGAGGGCGGAATATTAAACATAATATTTTTAGTCGCAAACTCCTCTATAAATCCTTATTTTACTATAAGGAACCTAACCAGACTGCAACCAACAGCTACTCTCCGGGCTATGTGCCCCGCCGAGCGCTGAATTACAAGTTACAAGCCTGGCGCGTTAAGTGTAATAATTGCATATTACCATCAAAACGCTAATGCTTCGATTGCAACAAACACCAGCCGAAAGACTGATCCTACTTAAAGAAGCTCCCTTGCCAGTCGTCACACACCACTTGCAGACTGCAGTTTCGAGCTATTGGCTCTCGTCAGTGCAAGGTAGGTATGCGACGACCGACATGAGAATCCTTTGACTATAGTACATCCCGGTATTCTTACAATAGCGACATGTAAAACAGCCTGCAGGCGCCATCCAGCGGTTTACATGTCGCTATTGTAAGAATACCGGGATGTACTATAGTCAAAGGATTCTCATGTCGGTCGTCGCATACCTACCTTGCACTGACGAGAGCCAATAGCTCGAAACTGCAGTCTGCAAGTGGTGTGTGACGACTGGCAAGGGAGCTTCTTTAAGTAGGATCAGTCTTTCGGCTGGTGTTTGTTGCAATCGAAGCATTAGCGTTTTGATGGTAATATGCAATTATTACACTTAACGCGCCAGGCTTGTAACTTGTAATTCAGCGCTCGGCGGGGCACATAGCCCGGAGAGTAGCTGTTGGTTGCAGTCTGGTTAGGTTCCTTATAGTAAAATAAGGATTTATAGAGGAGTTTGCGACTAAAAATATTATGTTTAATATTCCGCCCTCTAAAAGCACATTTGAACTATGCTAAGCCAAGTCAGGCTATTTATTTTTCGATTGCAACGGACACTGGACCGCTGGATGGCGCCTGCTGGCTGTTTTACATGTCGCTATTGTAAGAATACCGGGATGTACTATAGTCAAAGGATTCTCATGTCGGTCGTCGCATACCTACCTTGCACTGACGAGAGCCAATAGCTCGAAACTGCAGTCTGCAAGTGGTGTGTGACGACTGGCAAGGGAGCTTCTTTAAGTAGGATCAGTCTTTCGGCTGGTGTTTGTTGCAATCGAAGCATTAGCGTTTTGATGGTAATATGCAATTATTACACTTAACGCGCCAGGCTTGTAACTTGTAATTCAGCGCTCGGCGGGGCACATAGCCCGGAGAGTAGCTGTTGGTTGCAGTCTGGTTAGGTTCCTTATAGTAAAATAAGGATTTATAGAGGAGTTTGCGACTAAAAATATTATGTTTAATATTCCGCCCTCTAAAAGCACATTTGAACTATGCTAAGCCAAGTCAGGCTATTTATTTTTCGATTGCAACGGACACTGGACCGCTGGATGGCGCCTGCTGGCTGTTTTACATGTCGCTATTGTAAGAATACCGGGATGTACTATAGTCAAAGGATTCTCATGTCGGTCGTCGCATACCTACCTTGCACTGACGAGAGCCAATAGCTCGAAACTGCAGTCTGCAAGTGGTGTGTGACGACTGGCAAGGGAGCTTCTTTAAGTAGGATCAGTCTTTCGGCTGGTGTTTGTTGCAATCGAAGCATTAGCGTTTTGATGGTAATATGCAATTATTACACTTAACGCGCCAGGCTTGTAACTTGTAATTCAGCGCTCGGCGGGGCACATAGCCCGGAGAGTAGCTGTTGGTTGCAGTCTGGTTAGGTTCCTTATAGTAAAATAAGGATTTATAGAGGAGTTTGCGACTAAAAATATTATGTTTAATATTCCGCCCTCTAAAAGCACATTTGAACTATAATATTTTTAGTCGCAAACTCCTCTATAAAATCCTTATTTTACTATAAGGACTATAAGGAGGAAGTAGCTGTGGGTTGCAGTCTGGTTACGGTCCTTATAGTAAAATAAGGATTTTATAGAGGAGTTTGCGACTAAAAATATTGTTTAACGTAATATTTGTTTATAAAATGAATATTTTAAAGTTTTTGGCATTAGCAACATGCGAGATAGAAATAATAAGCATCATGCCAACTCAAGTTGAGAAGGTCGTTTAGATTTCAAGTTCAATTTTAATTAACGAGTTGTTGGCACATAACTAGTTAAGATAAATGACCTGTCTACTGTGAAAGTGTACTAAGCAAATAATTTCACTTCGATAAAAAGTCCTGATTTTTAATAGTTCGAAATAATGTGATTTCGAAACGTATTAGAAGATGATTTTTCAGATTCATAGGTACCGACATGATTCATTCCAAGGTGGCGCACTTGTACTAGAGTGAAGAAAGGGAAGAGCGGGAATAAACTTTATAATAATAGGCGAAGTTACTACCATTTATAAGTAGATTAGAACTTCAATCACACTTTATCCAACCTCTCAACTGACCGATTTTACTATTACTTTTTTTATTCATTTATTTAACGTCGTCCTATTTTGGCGGCCAAGGCCACTCACCGACGTCAGGAAACCTGTTTGTTACTTTAATTTTGAGTGAAACGAAAGCCTTTTAATAATGTAAGCTAAAATAAGTAGATTTTTGAACCCTTCATATAAACACCACCACCACCACAGAAATTAGACACATAACAACACATATTCGGTTATAGCACTAATACGGCCCAATAATCAGAGTTCTATCAATTTATATGAATAAGGGAAGGTATTTGTTAAGTAGAATATTTTTGGGATAAGCTTTATCAATAAATCATAAAACTTTATTAGTGTCTATCCAAATGGGGTATGCATTTCTAATAATGATAAATAAATGCCGCTGTGAACTATCTCTAAAAATGGGAAAATTTTATGGAATTAATAAATTGGTCGGTTTGACTATAGTACGGTACATATATGTATTATAGTAGATCAATTATAAAATATAGACGTGTTTAAGAAAAACAAACATCTTAGCTATTTGATAAAGAACCACCGTAAATTGTGTTTGAACAAGATATCATTAAAACAAAATTATCTGCTTTTCAAATCCTTAACATATTGATATGGCATATTATCTTTATTTACATAAAACTTATTTATAAGAGGTAGTAATTTAAAACAAAAATATAATTAATATAATTTTGATATAAAAATAATTATTTAGGTAGTTACGATTTTGAGTCCCGTGTTTTGTTATTCGCATTGAAACTTTAGATAAGTAGCGACAAATACCATTCTATAAAATTTTACATTTCAGTTACATCGCTTTCATTAATTACTAGTACACAACTCTCTATCTAATGGATTTTGTGCATGTTGTGTCAGGGGACTTTATTGTAAAAATCTTATTAAGAAAAAAAAAATGTTAATAAGTTTTTTCTCAAAGATAATGGAAACATATGCGATCGTGTAAGCTATCGAATTACATCATATTTTTAAATGTTCGATTATTTTAGAATTCGAAGTAGAATTGACTTAAAAATCATGACCTAAAAACTTTCGTACATAAATAATCTGTTTTATAATTATCATCATGGAATTATCCACGTATTTTTATTTTAATCACAAGTTCCATCTTTAGAACTTTGAACGAGTAATGTTGTACGTAACACTCAAGCGATAAAAATGCAAAACGGATCATCGAGGACGTCATTAACTCATCTAAAGTTTGAAGTAATGCAATCACGGCGATACTGCTCCTGATAGCGTTGTACGATTAAATAATAACAACTTAATCTTCTATTAAAGAATATATTCCTGACGTGTTAATTTGTATTCATGTTTTGTGGTTGTCATTCGTGTTCAATGAAAGCTGCTAAAGTTGGACTGTCCCAAAAAGGTTCATTATATCGTTGAGGTTAACAGACCCACTGGGCGAATTTTTTTTTAATTCACTTCACTTCGAAGTGTTTCTTTTTCAGGGTTTTCCCGTGGTTATCGAAAATGATTCGACGTTTTCATGCTGATACTGCCAGCACTTTCAGAAAATGCCAAAGAAATTGTTTCTGTCTTTCATAATTTATAATAATTTTCTAATGATATTCATGCAACAAAATTGAAATCGAAAATTATTAGAATTAGTGTTGATTTTTATTTGCAGAAATCCATGTTTTTAATGCCAACCTATCATAAAGTGATATATGACATCATTTTTAATTTAAAAAATGGGAAATCTCCGGGCTTGAATCAAATTAGCAACGAAATTTTGAAAAAATGTGTCAATTATATTACAGAACCTATTACATATATAATAAATCAGTGTATCCAAACAGGGCAGGTACCATCTCACTTCAAAACAGCTGTCATTAAACCGACAATGGCGCCAAACAAAAATGTGAACTACAGACCCGCCGGTTTCAGCGCGCTGGCTAAAATATTTGAGAAAGTAATAAAGACGAGGTTATGTAGTTATATGGATGCAAATAAATTAATTCATGATATACAATTCGGTTTTCGTATAAATAAATCTACACAAGATGCAATAACCACACTGACCTCGAATTTATATAATGCACTTGACCGATGTAAACCAGCCATATGTGTCTTTGTGGATCTAGCCAAAGCTTTTGACACGGTGAGTCATAAGATTTTGTTACAAAAATTGGAAAAATCTTGGAATTTGCGGAAATACACTAGAGCTATTCCTCAGTTATCTAACAGATAGGAAATAAAAAGTTATAATCGAGGATGTAACTAGTGAGGAAAGAACCGTGACCTGTGGAGTACCACAGGGCACAGTTCTAGGACCTGTACTTTTTACAATATATATTAATGATTTACTTACCTTATCCACAAAAGGAAATATAATATCTTATGCAGATGGTACTGCAATATTTTTCGAAGGCGATAATTGGCAGGATTTAAGACATTTAGTATCGACAGACCTGGAAAATGTCTTCTTTCCGGATATCGTTTCTTATAAATTCGAGTTGATAGCAAACAATTTTGATCACTCGCACGCAGAACATATACCATATCAACCATATCTTCTCTCGAAAAATTCATTATTGGAAAATGCGAATTTTAAACTAATTTGTAACTTAAAATAAGCGTAAGTATTTTGTCAACTAGTTAATAATTAAACGTCAATAAGATAACTTTCAATTATTCTCACTTTATGTCAAAATCTACTAGATCAATTCTAAATGAAAAGTATTATAATTTAACGGTTTTTAATGAAACAGTAAAAATATCTCTGGAAATATCGATTTTAGATATAGGATATTATTCACAAAAATCGTAGAGAATTAACGTACCAATACAAAAATACAATAATATACAGAGTGTTCCATTTGAAAAAATTGAGAAAACTCACTTTGAAATGTCCCGAATTAGCGCTAGTATAAGATACACACACCCTGTATAATTTTAATCAATATTTGGTTGCTTTGTCGTTGCAGTACATCCCTTATCTACATAAATGCAAAATAAATCTTCTTAATTAATGGTAATACACACACACACACACACACACACACACACACAGCGAATTAAATTGGTTAAAAATAAACCTTGTACGTACCGACGAACATTTTCATATTTTTTCGAATAACTCGACAACGCCTCCTCAAAAACAAAAAATCTGGAGGTCGTTGGAAAGGTACTTTTACGCTGAATTCATAAATATAAAAATATATAGACTGTATTTAAATTACATAGTTAAAATAGTAAATTCGGCAAATTCTGACAGCACCTTTTTTTTTTCAGGAAACTTAGCATCATTCGTGTGCGGTACAACGTTCGGATGGACGTCGCCAGAAATCCCGAAACTGAAAGGTCTAATCGACAACCCACTAGGTGAGCCCATATCGCAGGCGTCAGAAGGCTGGATTGGATCATTCTTACCCCTGGGTGCGGCGCTGGGACCGTTCGCGGCTGGTATCGCCGCTGACAAAATCGGCAGGAAGAAAACGCTGTTAATCGCAGCCGTACCATTCCTGGTAGCGTTTGTATTAAATTTGGTGGCCACCAACGTGAATTACTTCTTTTTGTCAAGATTCCTATGCGGTTTGTCTGTAGGATCTGTTTTTACAGTACTGCCAATGTACATTGGGGAAATTTCCGATGACGAAGTAAGAGGCTCGCTAGGATCATTTATGCAATTGTTCATCGTAATTGGATTACTGTTTTCATATGCATTAGGACCTTACCTCACAATTCAGTGGTTTAATATCATTCTGTTGATCCCTCCGGCAGTCTTCCTGGTAGTATTCTTATTTTTCATACCGGAAAGTCCCTACTACCTCATCCAAGCAGTCGACAGAGATGGCGCTGAAGAGGCCTTGATGAAACTGAGAGCGAAAAGTAAGAACAACGTTCAGAAAGAATTGGAGTCCATTAAAGGGTTAGTAGATGAAGCTCAACAGAACAAAGGAAGTTTCTTCGACATATTCAAATCTAAAGGACTAACCATGGCTTTGTTTCTTTCGGTCAGTCTGGTAGCGCTACAACAATTTTCTGGTATCAACATTATTCTATTCTACGCTCAAGACATTTTCACTGACGCTGGTGTATCCTTGGCTCCAGAAATATGTACCATAATCATTGGCGTTGTTCAAATAGCGGCTAGCGGTGCCACCCCGATGTTAGTGGAAAAGAGAGGAAAGCGTTTTCTCTTGTTGCTCTCTGCCATCGGTATGGGCATCTCCCAAGGAGTGCTCGCATTCTTCTTCTATTTGAAAGACGATCGTAAAAGTGACGTATCCGCAATCGGTTGGCTTCCTATCGCTAGTCTTATAGTCTATATCGTTACATATTGCCTTGGTTTTGGACCATTGCCTTGGGCCGTGATGGGTGAATTGTTCCCAGGGAACATCAAGTCTGCCGCTTCTACGGTGACGGCATCGGGATGCTGGATCCTTGGGTTCCTGCTTACGAAATATTTCGGTGTAGTAGCTGACGTTATCGGCAAATCTGGATCATTCGGAATATTCTCAGTTTGCTGTCTGGGAGCTGCAGTATTCACTTATAAGCTTGTGCCGGAAACCTCCGGAAAAAGCTTACAGGAAATTCAAGATATATTAAACGGCAATGCTCCGAGTAAAGAATAATATTTGTTTTTAGTGTTTATTGACCTGTTCGTGGTATTTTATTGTTAGCAATAATTCTACTTGTTGTGGGGAATTAGAAAAACTTGAAGCGTGTTTTGTGTGTCGAATGTAATATTAAAATTCATTTCATTAGGAAATGTACGTACCTCAGTTGTCAAACGTTCAAGTATTAGTACGAGTGTATTGGAATGCTTGAATTGAAATATCAAATAAAATCCACTGTTTTGTACGTGATTTGACGTAATATTTCATTTCAAACATTTAAAAAAATCGATCCATTCGATAGCTGAGGTATTCGTAGATTATTCGACAACAATGGGTCTCTAATTTCCTCCAACTTGATTATTTATTTGTTGATTTAATTTTCTTGCTAATTGATATGTGATTTTTATTGAAAGTCATTTCGATATATTTATTATATATGTACAAATTATTGTTTAAATATTTTGTTAAGAACTGATATATTCGGTATGTTTCAATACTGCGTAAATGTACATACTATTTTATATGAAGTTGATTAGTAGTTTTAATTATTTTTTATTAATATATTTATTTTAGACGTACCTTGTCTTGCGTTTTCTTAAATTTTACCTACCTTGGGGGTTCAATTCTGGTGCACAGAATATGCCTAATTCTTTCAACATTCAATAATAAAGATCAGCTTCATTCAGTATTAGATTCTCAACAATTTCCCTTCACGGGTTACAGAGGAGATAAAGCTAATGTCTCAAGAATTATAAAACATGTACTGAATTCACACAGAGACTGAAAATTCTGAAGTAAAGTATAAATATGACGAGCTAAAAAAGAAATATAAAAAATTAATAAAGGAAACAAAAACAGTATTTAATGATAGGTACATTTCAAATTCAAATACATATGGAAAAAAAAGATTCTTTAAACATGTGTCAGGAGGTGGTTTAAAAGGAAACAGGGGCGTTAGGAATGGGTTTAACGATTCCTATTTCAATGTTTATGTGAACGATCCATGTTTTATTAGTCTGAAGGACGTCTTTTCTGCTTTTAAAACTTAGAAAAAAAAAATAGGAAAAATAAAAAATTAATTTTCTTTTTCCTCAACCTTTTCTTAGGTCTAAATAAATAAATATTACGTTCACAAAATTTTTAGGGTTCAACACGACTGTTTCAGACGGAGAATAATGTAAAAAATCATACTTACTGTCGTTTATGCTTAACTGCTGCTCTGATGGTATCAATTGGACGTCGTAACACTATAAATCTAACACTATCTGTACCACACTCTCTTAAAATTAAACCCGAAAAGGAATTTTGTTAGAAAACACAACTAAAAGACAATATAAAGTTCAAAAATATATATATTAAATCTTTAAAAAATTATGTTTTTACAACAACTTTTTCAAGAGAAAATGTTAACAAACACTAGTCTGGCCCGTGTACAACACATGGTGAGGAACGGAACGATTTATACTGTACCAACTACCATCCAATATGCGGTTTTATAAGCTAACGATGCACAAAAAGATTCAAGAAAAGTTCAATGTAACTGAAATTTTGGTGGGCTTTTGCTTGCCTGTCTTATAAACGTATCATTAAATTCACATGAATTTTGGTCGCTCCTCGGAGTTTAAAATTGCTTGAAGCGTCTCTACCTCGTTTGTATTCTACAATAACAACTTTTTACGTTCAGGCAAGGCGGATCCCATGCACTTGTGAGTACATGGTATAGATACCTTTTTGACTCCGAATCACTGAGGAACCGGTTTAGGGCAAACCCCGCCAAAACACATCATTTCCCCGTCAAATCCGACTGCTAGGAAATGATGGGGGTCCCATGTCGCTAAGGGCTATTTTCGCTATAACTTCCGATATACTTTGAATAGTCGTTGGACTAACTTGTCCTCATATTCAATACCTCGTAAGAGTTGCAGTGCTTGACAACGTGGATTCGTAAAAGGGTTTTTAATCTTGAAAATTTCGAAGTTAAAGTCTAATTTTAGTACACTTTCTAAAATTAGGTGGTCGGGGCGACATTACGTCCCTGTGCAGCGACATTTGCTACACTTTCTAAATTAACGCTCCTTGAAGAGTTAGCGAAAACTTTGCATAAAAAACGCTCCGAAGAGCGAAAATATGTTTACAAGTATTAAAAACCTCTTCCACGGCGTTTTTACGTGAGGCACGCTTTTCGTACGAAGTATTTCCTAAGTCGGATTTTGTTACAACGTCGAAAAGTATATCGGGGTTATAGCGTTCTTTAACATTTACACTGTCAAAGCTCACTTATATTAACAATTGAGTTTAAGCGTCAAAATGATCCTGCAACAACTATTTTTTGCACGATCGAGCTTTTTTCTTTATTTACAAGATGTTTCCTAACACGTCGTATCGTAAATAATACATTATTTCACAAAAATAAGAACAAAAAATAAGGAAATTTCACATTAGGCAAATTGGACTTGCTACGAAATATAAACGTTACTTTTGATTTCTTGTTTATTTCTAAGACCAAGTTGTATAAAAGTGGATCAGCTGAAGTTCAGTTGAACTTCGTTTAAAATCCAGGGTTACAATTGCTACAACAATAGTATCCACGAATTTTGAACCAAGTTCAACTGAACATTTATTGATCCACTTTTATACCACTGGACCTTAGAAATTAAATCATTTTAATTGAAGTGTAATTCAATACGATCGTGTAAAAAACAGTATGAAATGTTAATCAAAATATGGAAAAGTACCTTAATGAAAAGGTGTTTGTAATTAGACTAACAGTCTAAATGTGCAGTTTGGTATGAAAATTTAAAAGTTTTAGATTTTTCATTTTTTTCCAAAAATATGTAACATTTAATTATTTTTAAGTATTTTTTTGTTTAAAGTTGAGTTAATTTGAAATATTTCAACGCAAAATACCTAAATGTTGCGTTTCTTTTTTAAATGTAATTGATAATGGCTAAACATTTTTGCAAAAAAACAACAGGACAATCGTTGACTATTTTCAGTAATTCTGAACTTTTACTGTGAAATTTTGCACGATAATAAGCTTAAATATTAAAAGAAACGAAAGTTCATTTTAATCAAATTTATATCACATAAACAAAACTCAAAATTGTTATGAACATTTAAAAATATAATATAAAAATATTCTCTAAAATTAAATACATTTCTGTATGTCCACCTTCTCTTTCTTTCGTTGCATTTCTCAAAATTCTTGGGGTATTTCTATCCATGGTCTTTTCTAAATGATTGATGTTTTGGATTTCTATGGTAAACATTATTTTTCAAGTAACTCCATAAAAGTAAATATAGGGGTGTTATGTCCAGGGATCTTGCTGGCCATGGATATTGTGAATATATTCCAATCCATTTGCCCCCAAACAAGTTGTTGAGAGAATTTCTTGCATTAATAGTACTTTGAAATGAAGCGCCGTTTTGTTGAAACCATAAAAGACTCCTCTTTCATCCAACATATCGTCAGTTACTTCAGTAATTTAATTCATAAAAAAGTTCAAATATCTTTTCTGAGATTATGCCGAAAAAATAAGAGCCATTCCGGACCAAACATTGGTTTTAAAAGAGTACTACTGGTCTTTACATTCAATCACAAAACTGGGGTTTTCGTCAGCACGCCATCTGCAAATTGGGAACGTACTACCCCATTGAAAGAAAAAGTTGCTTTCTCTGGATATGTGTAGTAAAAGATCTATTTTCTTCTATTTCTCCTTGTATCCAAGCACAAAAACAATCTAACATATAACTCGCGTTCTTTAAGCGTGTTAATAACTTTGGCTTGTACGGGCGAAATTTGTGTTTCCTCAAAATTCTCCTTACAGTAGTTCCTCCTGCGTCAGTTCTGTCGGAAAATGCGGCAAGTTTGTTTATGTTCTATGGCATCAAGCAAAACGTTTTCCTCATGTTCATCAATTCTCCAATTCGTGCGTGGCTTTTTGTAAAGATTTCCAACTGAGCCGGTTGTTTTGAATTTTTGGAAAATATGTCCAACTGTTGAATGGGAAATAGACTTTTGGGGGTTAAAATATCAGCTTTGTCCTATTTTCGCCGTGAATTAAAATAATTTCAATTTTTTCTTCTTCAGAAAGCATTTTTTAAACGGTCAAGAGCAACAGAAAAATTAAATCTTATTGTAGATATTAATAAGGCGTCGATACGTCAAAGACTAGCATTTGTTTTCAAAACTTACATGATTACCTAGCGAAAGTTATTAAATAAATCCGCCCTATCTATTTTTAAGATTATTGAAGTAAATTTTAATCAGAATTTTGAGTTTCATTTGTGTGATCTAAATTTAATTTTAATGAATAATCGTTTGCCTAATATTTAAGCCCATTATCGTGCAAAATTCTACTGTACGGGTTCAGAATTACCTAAAAATTGCCCACAATTGTCTTGTTTTTGTAAAAATGTTTTGTTTGCGATTATTAATTACGTTTTAAAAAAAATGCAACGTCTATGTATTTTTTGTTTTGAAATATTTCAAATTAACTCAACTCTAAGCAAAAAAATACACAAAAAAATTAAGTGTTACATGTTTTTGGAAAAAATGAGAATCTAAAACATTTAAATTTTCAAACCAAACTTCACGTTTAGATTTAGATTTGATGCTTTTCCTTATGGTACTTTCCCATATTTTGATAAATAAGGGCATTTCAGACTACTTTAAAATTTCTAATCAACTTTTGAATTTGTGATATTTGTGACGAGACAAATATTTTTGGCAATTTTTAATTTTTCTACCGATTTTAATTACCGAGAGATTAACAGTATTTTCCAGAAACTGGTTTGAAATAGTCGTTGCAGGATCATCTTGCGACCCAACTTCAATTGCTAATCTAAATAGGTTTTGAAAGTGTGAACATTGTAATAAGAATGAGTGTGCAACCCTTTGCTGCTTCCTTGCGAAGCATAACTAGATCAAGTGTAATGTTCAAATGGTAAAAAGCAACAATCCAGTGATACTTACTGTGCTGACCCGCTATTCAGTCAATAAAATACAATCCTCTTCCAGTCCTCATTTATTAAACCATTAACAACAATAACAATACTTTTTAACGTCAATATTCAAATATACACATCATGCCGACAGCCGTCAGAATACCCTCATAGCTCTCTATTCTTAACTATATCTACGCACTTGCTTTAACCGTTTGTTTGTCAGAGGACATTCGCACTGGTCTCCACACTTACGTCAAAAACAGTAATGACTAAATTAACGTTAAAGAAATAAGCTTTAAAATGAGTCATTCTTCCCAAGCAGCACATGGTGGCTACGATCGGGGACTGTAAAGGCTTCAGCAAGTAACGACTGTTACATATTGCGAACGATAAGTAAGCTATTTTTTAAGGATCTATATCCATTATTACTGATAATTTGCTAAAAATAGACACTATTGTCTGAAAGTTATTTGTGGCATTCTAGGAATATTCTTTCCTATTATTTGGGTTTTCTACCACATGCATTATTATCCTCTTCAAAAACAAATCACCGAATCTACAAAATAATAGAATTATTGGAAAAAAGCCTCTACGCCCGTGACGTTTACGCCAAAAGAAAAGTCAGAGGTTATGTTTTGCAAATAATATAAATCGGAATAAACACAGAAATAATGTATTTTGCTGACGTTTCGGAAAGTCGTTAGTCTCTTTCCGTTTTCAAAGCTTTTTTTGGAATAACTCTTATTTTGCTGTGTATGTCAGATACACAGCTTTAAGATTCTGTTTATGTTATTTCCATAGATACTTACTACTTACACAGAACACAGAACTGATATTTTCTTTTAGATAGAATTTTAAGCAACATATTTATGGAGAACTTTGAGAACACACATGTTCAAAATTGTATAAACAAACCGGTTGTCTGGTGGAGATGTGTTGACGACATCTTTGCAATTTGACCTCATGGTGTCGATTTACTAGATAGTTTTTTGGAAAATATAAATAGTAAGGAACCGTCTATTAAATTCACATTAGAAGTAGAAAGTAGGAATGAACTACCGTTTTTAGATGTTTTAATTAGAAGGGTAAATAATACAATTGAAACAAGCGTTTATAGAAAACCAACACATACTAATAGATATCTAAATTTTAACTCAAATCAGTCAATAAATGTTAAAAGGGGTGTTGTAAAATGTTTATACGATAGGGCCAAAATAATTTGATCTAATAATGAAATATTAAATAACGAGAAAAAATTTATCAAAGAGGTTCTAGTACAAAATCAATACCCTGAAGCCTTTGTTGATAGAGTTTTCATAAATAGGGACAATCAGGTACGACAAAAACCTGAACGTCATTATACAGCAATAATTCCTTATGTATACGGACTATCGGAAAAGCTACGCCGTATAGGTGACAAATTTGATGTTAGGACGATATTTCAAACGGGGAACACTTTTAGACCTATTTTAACAAAAACAAAACCGATAAACAGGGAGCAGAATTCAAAAAACTGTATTTACAGTATCCCGTGCTGCGAATGTGATAAATGTTATGTGGTTGAGCCATCCAGACCTTTCAGTGTGAGGTTGGATGAGCACAAGAATTACATTAGAAAGAGTGAAATTCAGAAATCAAAGATTTGTGAACATGCTTGGGAAAACGGACATAGAATAAACTGGGACTCGGCAAAAATTTTAACAAAAGAAGCAGATACCAAAAAAAGAAAAATTAAAGAATCAGCAATAATCTTATTAAATGAAGATAAGTGCATATCGAATTGTTCTGTAGATATTTGTACAACCTGGCTACCAATGTTAAAAGAAGAACTTAACAAACTCAACATTATAGTTAGGGTGAGTGCACTAATTTTCAAAGGTGTACATGTCATATCTTGCCGAAACTGACCATAATGCAAAAGCCTTCAAGTCTTTGCATTGAAGTAGTAACGATTAAGAACTTACACAATGTTTTGCATTCATTTCCTGTACTAATATTGCAATGGGCCTTTTCAGTGAATTTTTTTTATTGCTTTATGTGATAGTATTTTATAAAACGTTTCGCCGTATTAATTTTTTTTTTTTTTTTTAGCACGATTTCTGTCGGAAAAACATATCAAAGTGCGGAAATAAAGCGCGGGATTTGAACGTGACGTCACGCACCTACCTTAGTGACGTCAAAGGGCCTACGACCTTGAACAGGACATACGGGTGTATTAGTACTATTGCAAAGTTGGTTACCTGCTTTTTGACAGTTGGCGTTAAAATTGACTTTGACACTTTGACAGTCATTTCTCTTGGATTTTTGTGTTTGGAAAATGTTTAAAGAGTGCTTTGTTCCAACATGTACAAATAACATAAATTGTCCAAACAAAATATTCGTTTACGTTCCACGAGATGAAAGCAGACGAAAATCATGGTTTAAAAGTGCCAAAGTTGAGAAGAAGTTGACCAAACCCAGGAACGCCACCATAGAACATAACCACAAAACTAAACGTAAACGTGTGTCAGCTGTGGTGTGATGTCAGTGGCGTTCTGGCAAATGCTGCCAATATAATTCCGGGCGTGTGACGTAACTCAGTCCAAGGTCAAATGCGTGTTCAAATTGCCGTAATAATTGTTTATTTTTTTATTAAACACTGTGAGATTTATATTCGAAACAGAGTTGCACAAGGTGAATATCTATCAGTCAGCTTTCGAATAAACATTATTGTTTTGAAGTTTAAGAATTTAGTGAAAAGGCCCATTGTAATAAGGGCCGGTTTATCAATACAAGGTCAACACTTAACTATAGGATAAATGTCAAACAAAACAATGGGCATCTGTTGTTTTGTTTGACATTTATCCTTTGGTTACGAGTTAATATTGTATTGATAAACCGGCCCTTAGTGAGTTACAATATGTCCAATTTTTAAATTGATTGTATGACTAGTGGTCGAGAGGTGAGCGCACTTGCCTCTCACCCAAAAGTTTCGCGTTCGATCCCCGATCGTGGGGTGTGTGTCCCTTGTCTCTAAATGTGTAGCCCCCTCCCACACAAGATTCTTCTAGAACCTTCCGGGATAAAGGGGATCGTAGTTACCAGTGGTGTTATTTATTATTATTCATTATTAAAATATGTGTAATACAAACCTTAATGTTTTAAGTTTGCTCCGAGTGTAAAAATTAAAACTACCACTTGTTTTTTGTAAAATGTTACCATGATATTTCAATAAGAAAGACGCACCGCACCCTCTACAAAAATTATTTTTGGGAAAAAAAATTGCAAAAATTATCTGTAAAACTGAAATTATAAATTTTTTTGTCAACAACATTTTTTTTATTCCATGTAATATAAAGTAATAATGATCTATATATAACATGTTTGCAAATCACCATAATTCAAAAAATAATGTTTGATAAAATTATATTTGTATTTATGTCAATACGGCACGGCGTCTCTATTCAATATCAGAAAAATGGTGATTTTAATTCGAGTCACATTATAGTAGTATTATGTCAACAACGTATTTGTTACTTAATAGGAGTGACAAAAACCAAAATTAATATTATTTTTACTCAAGATGTCACTAATAAGTTACAAAACTTTAAGGTTCCAGAAAATGTGCCAACAATGTCACAATAACTTTAAATGAAACACTTACAGTTATCATTACTATGAAGTGATTCTTTGGTAATGTGGTGCAGTCGGTATTATTACCAATATTCACCTTACAGTTGAGGATGCTTTAAAGTAATTTCGAGTAGTATCGGTGACGTTGCACATACTTCAGCATTTACTTGAAAGTATAACAACTATACAGTGTCAAAATTCAGTAGCATCTATGTAGCATCTATGCCCTTCAGGGGCATACAATAAGGCCAGGGCCGCCGCTATCAGCTTGAGCGCCCGCGTGCAAAACCGATGATGCCCCATTTTCTTGGCTGGGCTTGAATATAAAACTTTGAATTTTGTTAAATTGGTAATAAAAAGTGTGCAGGGAGGCACGAAATACTTTACAATACTGAACAATGTATTGTCATTACCATGTTGAGGTACTTAGGTGTTAAAAATATACTAAGTGTATTTTGTCAAAAGCAACGAAAGTTCCATTTGTGTAGTTGTGTACTTTTTACCATGATTCCGAGTTTTCTCACTAAATTATGTATCACTGATAAATTAACTGATAATATGACTATCACGATTGCACATATGAACACGACCAGATTTCTTTGATAAAATGGTTCGAACCAGTCTGAACCTGTAGCTTGGACGTTACAAGACATGTGAACCAAGCAGTGCAGAAATGATAACGTAGGGAGCAACGTGTTGTAAATGACAGAGGATCAATTTATTGGGCTCCCTCGCTTGTACTGTACAACGAGCGCGGCCAATTCGAAAAAATCTAAATGCACATGGATATTCTCATTCTAAAAAATCAAAAAAGATTTTTTGACGAATATTGATTATAGATAAATTTTTTTATTCAATTTGCAATAAAAAATGACTGGATCGTTGTATTTGCCGCCACACTGAACGTGCCGCACTCCCGCTTACGATAGTCTTGCATAAGGCGAATTTTATACTAAAGTCATAAATTTTTAAAGCTTACTATATTAAAGTTCCGATACCACTGATGCCAGTTCCCGTAACATTGAGCGCTACATGGGATTTGTTCCCCTACAATAAAAAATTTAAAAAGCTATGGTCGAAAAATGTACAATAACATAATTTCTTGTAAATGCAGCCATTTTGGTATTATAGTTTGTTAAGAAAAATAATCTCAATTACTGATTTTCCATAACAAATACCGTCAATTATATTATAGTTGCTAAATTGTTTTAGACCGTCTGAAACAACTGTTTTGAAAAAAATTGGCTCCTAAATTATAAGCATAGGGATTTATGAAGAAATGTAAATTTGTTGCTATTTAAGCAAATCGATGTAAATATTGATTTAGGATAAAAACGCAAAAGGCTTATTTTTAATCTCTAGCATTTTTTCAACAACATTTTTGTCCGATTATAATAAATCAATCCAATTAAATAAAATCGGCATAATAAAAACTACTTATAATATTACCAACACGCATTCACACTTTTGCGTATTTAATAGTTTGTGAAAATATTTTTAAAAAAATTTGTTTTACCTGAAAATGTAATTCCAATACATTAATACATTAAAAATCAGCAGTCATTTGTAAATGTCGTTACATGATCAGGCAAATTCATACAATCATATTTTATCTGCGATGAATTTTTAATTTATTTATAGGAGCCAGTATGGTGTCTCTCCGACTCACTTAAATCAAAACTCATTTATCATTAACTACAAAAAGTAAATTACCGAGAATTTATCGGCTTATCTTCGGCTTAGGGTAACACAATCTAAAAAGTTATCATGACCATACTTTTTTTTAATTGTTATCAAATTAGTCATTAATTATAGTATTATTACTACTGAGGAATTACCAAGTTCAACTTGCAGTGCGTTCAGTTAGTGATGTACAGGGTGAAACAATTACGGCATTCTCGTCTCTACTTATATAGATCATATCCTGACAAAAAATATATGTTTATCCAATGTGTCCACGGCAAAGCAGTATTATAGGTGTAAATGACAACTTTCTTTGGTTTACAAACACAATTTTTTGTATTCTGCTTGCTCTTGCTTCACCCAAAAACTAGTTTTAGTATGTTGGACTTTAAAAAATTTATAGAGGGCGCTGATAACAGTTCAAAAATAAAAATCGCATTTTCTGTGAGAAATATTGAAAAATTTTATTAGAAAAACTTGCTCAGAATTAAAAAATATGACGTTGTACGGTTGAGCAAAAAAATAGGACAAGCCTTATAACGGTATTTTGCGAAAATCTAGTTGTGTACATCTAACTTTAATTCTTGTGAGATTGTCAGTTAGCTGTCATAATTTATTGCAAGTGTGCAAAAAACTAATATGCCTCATATAAGCGATTTAGTTAAATCTGGAGTTATTGCTAAAGCAGAAGATGGATGGCCAATGACAGAAATTGCACTGCCTTATAATATTGACAAAAGTTCTGTGTGTAACATTTTAAGAAAGTGGAGAATAAACGGTACGATTAGTAGAAATCCTGGATCAGGGCGACGAAGGATATCAACTCAACAACAAGATTTGCAATTGGTAAATGCTTTAGTAGAAAATCCATTTACTCAGTTATTCAGGCTGCTGAAGAAACGAATTTTCCTGGATCGAGTAGTACTGGTCGCCGGCGAGTAAGACAATCATAGCTACGCTGTCCTGCAGCAGCCCAGAAATACTTACTTAAAGCTGAACATAAAGAAGGTCGAGTAGGATTTGCGCTTGAATTTTTAGTGCATGATGTAAATTTTTGGAACAATGTAATCTTTACGGACGAAAAAACTTTCCAGTCAACACACAGTAGTCCTATTCGTATTTACCGCCCTCCGAATACTCGATTCGATGAGAAATATATATCAAACAATGATAAAAGTGGTTGATTTTCCGTCAATATGTGGGCTTGGATATCGGCACGTGGTCCTGGTGTTTTGTGGCATATTGAGGAACGATTTAATAGTGAAACGTATATTAAGATTTTAGACAATATTATGCTCCCCTCTGTGTCACAATTATTTCCTAATAATGAGTTCAACAAGCAATTGTTCCGTTCATACTGCTCGTAGCGTAACTAACTGGTTTCAAGATAGCAACATCATTGTTCTTAATTGGCCCGGTCATAGTCCAGATCTTAACCCTGTGGAAGAAATATGGGGACTACTCGTAAGAAGTATCCAAAAACGAAATATGAGATCACGGAATGCCGAAGAATTACTGGAAACAGTAAATAATGCATGGGAAAATATTATTACTGATGATTATTGTATAAAGTTATTTAATTCTATGCCAAACAGACTTATAGAAGTTATAAATAGAAATGGTGCAATAACGAAATATTAATAGTTAGTTTCTAGTTTATTCTCCACTTTGTAAAATGTTACACACCAAATTTTTGTTAATGTTAATAACGCAGTGCAATTTGTCTCATTAACCATCCATCATTTACTATAGCAATAACTACAGCATTAAAAAAAAAAAAAATTAAAAGTAATATCTGTTTTATTTCGGCTACTCATTACATATTCAAATAGAGACGGATTTATATTAGAAAAAAAAAGTTGTCCTACTTTCTTTCTGCTCACGACAGTACTAAATTACAGATAATTTTTTTTATTTCTAATTTTTTTTAAATATAAATGTAATGATAATTTAAATTTATTTATTCTACCCATGTTCCTCCATTTTCAGCACACATCTCTACTCTGTTCTTAAATTCTTTGTAGCTATTTTGAATGGCTTGAAGATTAATTGAATTTATAGCATTGGTAATTCTCTCTTTCAATACATTTACATCCGTTGTTAAATCATGGTAATAAACAATTTGCTTCAGATGACCCCATAAATAAAATTCGCAAATAGTCAAATCAGGCAATCTAGGTGGATACGGAATCCAATCTATTTTTCTGAAAAATTATTATCCAGCCAATTCCTTATAATCACTATGTGTATGCTGTGGACTGAACAATCATCGTATTGAAAATACAAACTTGCTCTTTCTTCCAGTGGCAAGGTATGTAAATATTCATGAAAAAATATTTCCAGTAGATTTAAATATTTGTGGTGAACTTAATTTTCCATCAATGAAATACGGCCCGACATACCATTGTAAGATATTGCATACCAAACATTAACTCTTTCAGAATATTGACTACCGGTAACAATTCTAAAATATGGGTTTGTACCGCTCCAGTAGCGGCAATTCTGACTAGACACAATACCGTTGGTGGTAAAAGTTGCTCCATCAGAGAAAATGATATGTCGATGAAAGAACCGGTCTTTTGCAAATTTTTCCACCCATTTATATACAAAAGTATAAGCGCTTGTCTTCATCACTCAAGATTACTCAAGATTATGTCGAAATCTTGGTTTGAATGGAAAAAACTTTCTTTTCTTTGAATATTTTACAAATTAACGATTTACTTATCCCTGTATCACTAGCGCGTTTTCTTAAAGATAATTTTGGATTATCTCTGAAAGCATCAATCGCTTAATAATGTTATTGCATTATCTTCATTGTACTGTTTCTTTTGCCTAGCTTATTTACATTTCCGATTTTCTTGAATCTTTTCACAATTCTCCATGGCTTTTGTATCGTTAGGACGACATTGGGAAACTTTTCATTAAACTTTGAAATCACATTTTTCATGTTAGATTCGCCAGTGCCACAGCATAGTACTAGATAAACTTTTTGTTGTAAAGTTGACATTTTTAATACAAACAATAAATTATTCTAACATAAAGAGGGATCACTTTTATTTTTGTTTCCAAGGCATATTTTTCTTAAAACATTAAAATTTTTTAAATAGAAAAAATGTATTTAGTTCTGTAATTTGATAGTCATATTTTTTAATTCTGAGCAAGTTTTTCTAATAAAATTTTTCAATATTTCGTACAGAAAAGGCATTTTACCTGATGCGATTTATATTTTTAAGCTGTTATCAGCGCCCTCTATAAGTCAAACATACTAAAAATAGTTTTTGGGTGAAGCAAGAGTAGAATACAAAAAATTGTGTTTGTAATCTAAAAAAAATTGTCAGTTACACCTATAATACCGTTTTGCCGTGGACACATTGTATGCATGTCACAATTAATAGGCCTACATATTAATCATAGACAGTGTCTATATTAGTGACTGCAGACTTACAATTTTGACAGCAGTCATAAAAGATGGTGCTTACCTTTTACAGTAGAAAGACACAACTGGTGAGATAACTGGTGCTACCTGAAAAAAAAAAAAGTTGAATATTATTCTTTCATTAATTTAAACATCTTGATTTTCTTGAAAACATATCTTTCAAAACGACTTTCGACGACAACATTTCCATTAATCATCTGTGTGCACTTAACAGACAACCGTGACAAATGAAATGCTGCCAGACCTGTCTTACAATAAAGGGAAACCGACTAGAATAATGAATGGGAGCACGGGTCACGCCATTGTGAATATTTTCATCCTGTATAGTTGCTGATAATCATAAATTATACCATGCAATCTCGTACATATTTTACAAGCGAGTATTTGAACTGATTTGGAAAATAAATTATGAACATTTAAATCATTATTATAATAGCATTTAATTACGCTTTGTATAATTATAAATTACAGAGATTAGGAAAATGTTATACTGGAATTGATATTTTTTTATTACACGCCTTTCGCACAAAGGTTATCAATTTAAACCACCAAAATGAGTCTGTTAAGCACATGTTCATGTACAATGTGGTCATTTCAGGGGGCACCATGTGGGATTCTAGGGGCAGAAATGTATTTTCAATTTTCAAATATGTTGCACAACTCAATTACTCTACGTTGTAGAATATCTTTGCCGATACGAACTATAAACAGTGTTTACATCTCGTTGTGTGGCAAGCAGTTACTGTCTATTGCATCCTAGGTAGACCTGCAGATGGGTTAGACGGCTATGGTGGTAGGAAATACATCCACGTATCCTTCAACTTTCTTCAGCAAAGGCCCTACTACTTGGATTGGATGAATTGTCAAGTTTACTGGGCGATTTTATATTTATTAATAATGACTAGTCGAAATATATCTTAACAATTACTTTGAAGCACGAGTAAGTCCAGGCTCTTGTCACAGTCGTTTTGACATCACTAAAACATCAGAAAAATCTGAGAATTTGTCTGGTATACCTTAGATTTATGAATTTAAGGTTGTGAATGTATAGTAGATAAAGGTAGCCGATACAAATCCTAGTTGCTGGTAAGGTAAATAACTTTCTATTCTATTCACGATTAAAAGAATATTACTAGACTGTCTCAGAAGTTTTCATCAATAATTTGGGAGAATTTTGGAGAAGTTTTTTACAGCCCTATATTAGTCACTTTTAGACAGGTTGAAAATAGTTTTGTATGAATAACTTTTAAACTACAATTTGCATCAAACCAGAGACAGTTCCTATTGACTATTTATTACAAATGGTGCATCGTTGTTTTCTTGTTGATGTCGTGCCCAATTTTTGTTTTGCATATACTGTTATTTGTTGATTGAATGTGTTTTTTTCTAGAAAACCGTTATGCTATTAAGATCAAATAAGCGCACTTTCTTTAAAAACCATTTTTCTGAAGTCGGTCAAGAATGCCTACTTTATCGGCGCAATTTCAGATCCCAAAATATGCTATTCTAGTATCTTAGTCCGTTGCTAAGCAACCATCAGAAAACAGTCCAGGAAAGCTTTTTCCGTCCTAAGCCGGGAAAGTACTCAAAACTATTGTGTGCGAAAATGATTAAAACAAAAATTGGAATATATTGGTAGAAAAATTCGAAAATCCGTACACTGTTGGAGTTTTCTGCAAAGAATAATTTTTTACGATTGACTGATTATTGATTTTTATTCTTGGCATGAAGATATTTTATTTTTAATATTTTAGCCTTTTCTCTCTCATTTCTAACGTCAAACACTGAACATGACTAGCTCCTGGACTTGATGATTATAGTATTTTATTTGCTACGGTTGCAAATCCAAAATAAAAGTTTTTCGAGCCTCCCATTTGAACTTTTCATCAGGCAGGTCTGAACTGCAACATATCTCAATTTCGACCATTTTTACCGGGATCCCAAATCCCAGAATTTAACGAATTTTCGACTTTTGCTCTTGCTGTAACTCCAAAATAAAAGGCTTTCAAGCCTTGGTCGGGATCCCAAATCACGTGTTTCTGTGTGGGGTCCTTTGGTACACTTATCCCCCCCCCACCTCCTTCCACTATCACCCCCACACTATTATGAAAGGGAGTAAACAAAATTAAAATGTGATTTAGTGTATATAAGAACGGAACGTCTCAAAAAAAATTTTTTGGCGTTAGCTACCCCTCTACCACCCTATTATTAAAGGTAGTAAAAAATTAAATTGGGATTTAATGTGTATAAGAGAACCAAGGGCCTTTAAATTTTTTTTGGCATTAGCCACCCCCTCTATCACTCCCACCCCACCCTATTATTAAAGGTAGTAAAAAATTAAATTGGGATTTAATGTGTGTACGAGAACCAAGGGCCTCTAAAATTTATTTTGGCATTAGTTACCCCCTATACCACCTCCATTGCTACTCCCACCCTATTGTTTAAGGGAATAAAAAATTAAATTGGGATTTAGTGTGTATACGAGAACCAAGGGCTTCTAAATTTTTTTTACATTAACCACCCGCTCTACCACCCCCACTTTATTATTAAAGGGAATAAAATATTACATTGGGATTTAATGTGTATAAGACTTGGATACAAAATCTGGATGTGGAAGTAGTGATTCCCTGGCCAGCGGTTTTTTTCTTGGCAATAATCCATGAAACGTCTGTAAGCGTATGCATATTTTGCCTTGCATTTATTTAGCAATACATTTTAGTGACATTTTTAACGGCTTCTAATAACTCCGGTGGTACTTCGGACACCTGGACATTATCATCACTGTCCATTTCAAATATTTTTTAATATGTTTTAGCGATAAGTAGATATTAAAGCAAAATAAGTGCTGAATCTCTTAATTTTATCACAACAATAAACAAACAGTGATTGTCAAGTAAACGATTCCATAGACAATTGATGGTAATGAAAAAATGTTATGCATTTATAAAAATTCTGTGATATCTTTGGGTATCTCATGTAACATTTATACTGTAATAGCTCAAATATAAAGTTCTATTTAGCGATTAATGAATTGATAACGAAACTACCAGGTAGGCTACTGGCTGATTTATTTTCACCGGGCAAACATGGACACCGAGTATAAAAACGCAAACTGCTATAAAAACAGTGATGGTACACACGAATGAACTTTCTTACTAATATACATACATACTACAAATTCCTTAATTTATAATAATATTGACTGCGATTTCAGAAAAAATAGTATGTGTACCTCGTAATAAAAGCAGATTCCCGAACTTCAATGCTTGTTGGCCTCGGCTTAACGTCTCGGCCAACAATTTACATCGTCGTCCGGGAATCTATTGCTTTTACTATAATCGAGGAAATAAAGCACTGAACCTCCGAAATTTCCGCAGCAAGACGGATTTTAATGCGGTTTTTTGCATTCGATTCGTGAGCGCATCAGGAAATTTTGTGAACTAATCTGATGAATAGCAAATGGAAAATTGCATATTTGCATTGTAAAAATGCATTGTTCAAAGTGCATTTAGAATAATTAATTTTCAACTCGGTAAAAATTGATTGAAATGAGTCCAAATTTGTTACTCGGAGGTTTTCGGGGTCGCTGAACACGAATATCATGACGGCAATGACCTCCGAGGTACCTGGAGCCCAGGGTGGATACTATCTAACTCATCTTCTAGAATTTCATGTGAATTTGTAATATATTTAGTTGAAACTCATTACTCGGAGGTTTTCGGGGTCGCTGAACTCGAATATCACGGTTTCAACGACCTCCGAGGTACCTGGAGCCCAAGGTTGACCTCATCTCCTGGAACTTCTTGTGAATTTTTAACATACTTAGTTGAAATTCGTTACTCGGGTGTTTTCGGGGTCGCTGAACACGAATATCACGGCAACGGCCTTCGATGTACCTGGAGCCCAAGGTGGACCTCATCTCCTGGAATTACCTTGAGTATAGCATCATTTTTATACGAATTTGCATATATTACTCAAAATTATTTATTTATATATTATAATCGAGGTTTCGATGCTACCAACACTAAGCGCGCCAAACTCAAAAAAAAAATTTCAGGCTCCAGTAGACAAAGTTGGTAGTATTATAATATTTAAATAAATAATTTAGAGTAACATATGCAAATTCGTTTAAAAATGATGCTATACTCAAGATAATTCCAGAAGATGAGGTAGATAGTGTCCACCCTGGGTTCCAGGTACCTCGGAGGTCGTTGTCGCCGTGATACTCGTGTTCAGCGACCTCGAAAACCCCCGAGTAACGAATTTCAACTAAGTATATTACAAATTTACAAGAAGTTCCAGGAGATGAGGTCCACCCTGGGCTCCAGGTACCTCAGGGGCCGCTGCCGCCATGATATTCGTGTTCAGCGACCCCGAAAACCCCCGAGTAATGAATTTCAACCAAGTATATTACAAATTTACAAGAAGTTCCAGGAGATGAGGTCCACCCTGGGCTCCAGGTACCTCAGGGGCCGTTGCCGCCATGATATTCGTATTCAGCGACCCCGAAAAGCCCTCGAGTAATGAATTTGGACTCAATTCAATCAATTTTTACCGAGTTGCAAATCAATTATCCTAAATGCACTTTGAACAATGCATTTTAACAATGCAAATATGCAATTTTTCATTTGCTATTCATCAGATTAGTTCGCAAAATTTCCTGATGCTCTCACGAATCGAATGCAAAAAACCGCATTAAAATCCGTCTTGCTGCAGAATTTTTTTAGGTTGAGCCGTTTTTAGTGCTTTATTTCCTCGACCACTTCTAGATACGCAATATACTATTATGAAAACTAGTTTGAAAATATCACCTCTATCAAAAAATTTTTTCAACACTCAGCAAATCTTTAATTTAAAATGAACTTACTGCAACTCTAAGAGCGAAAACTTAAAAACTTCTGCCACTCTCTCCTCCAATACTACCAATATTTAATAACCCTTGACTGGCAGGTGTTCCCCACTAGAGACTTTTTTTATGTTTGCGGATAAATAAATTTAAATCCAGTTACTTCAACTAGAACATTCATACAAACAACAAGGCAACCAAATGCACAACTAAAATATAATAGGTGATACTGACTACAAACTTACAACGTTAAAGTGATGCGTTCATTAACACCAGCTCCTCCGCCATAAATTTGAATTATCTGAATTTTATGATTTTAGTTTGGTTCAGATGCAAATTGATATTGTACATGCTCCAAATTTCAAAAGAATTGGTTCATAAATGACAAGCGCCTACTTGACATTTTTAAGGCAATAGTGCCAATAATACTTAATAAGACATCTAATTCAAAACTGAAGATACCGAGTAGTTAATGTAAAGTTTGTTGTTATATTAATACAAATTAATCTTCTTCAAACGTCAAAAATGTATGAACGTAACCGATTTCAATCGTATATGTTAGTGTAAGCCTTCTTATAGTTAATTTATTTATATGAGTTAAACTGAATGTGTTATTTTTAATGGAAATTTAAACTCATAACCGCTGCCCAAGAAATCACTACTTCCACATCCAGATTTTGTATCCAAGTCTTATGCACACTAAATCCCAATGTAATATTTTATTCCCTTTAATAATAGAGTGAGGGTGGTAGAGGGGGTGGCTAATGTAAAAAAATTTATTGAAGCCCTTGGTTCTCGTATACACATTAAATCCCAATTTAATTTTTTATTTCCTTAAAGAATAGGGTGGGAGTGGTAATGGGGATGGTAGAGGGGTAACTAATACAAAAATTTTTTTAGAGACCATTGGTTCTTATACAGCAATAATTCCTTATGTATACGGACTATTCGAGAAGCTACGCCGTATAGGTGACAAATTTGATGTTAGGACGATATTTCAAACGGGGAACACTTTAGGATATATTTTAACAAAAACAAAACCCATAAACAGGGATTAGAGTTCAAAAAACTGTATTTACAATACCCCGTGCGAATGTGATAAATGTTATGTGGGTGAGTCATCCAGACCTTTCAGTGTGAGGTTGGATGAGCACAAGAATTACATTAGAAAGAATGAAATTCACAAATCAAAGATTTGTGAACATGCTTGGGAAAATGGACATAGAATAAACTGGGACTCGGCAAAAATTTTAACAATAGAAGCAGACACCCAAAAAAAGAAAAATTAATCAGTAATAATCTTATTAAATGAAGATAAGTGCCTATCGAATTGTTCTGTAGATATTTGTATAACCTGGCTACCAATGTTAAAAGAAAGCTAAAGGGACTGATAGACTTACACATTCTTAAACAAATTATCTTCAAAAGGGATAACTAGAGTGAAAAATATAAATATGGAACAATACTGTTAACATCTAAAAAGATATATTTAACATAAATGAAGTGATGACATATTTGATGTTTTTTTGGAGAATTTAATAAACTAAATTGTATCGAAATATTATTGAAAAATCGAAACTGTGGGCTGTAGAATTTTTTTTAATGCCCGAACATGTGCTGCGGCGGCATACAAGTGCAGCGCGCGAGCTCAGGCGCGCTATATAAATTTGCTATAACTTTTTAACTAACCGATGGAACTGTACAATCCAAAATTGAAATGAAAGTAGAGAACTGTAAGAATTGGATCCTTATATTTAAACTTGAAAAGTGTTGTAACAATATGTATGGTATGTATATGAAATTTGACCATAATGAGTTTTTCTACAAAATCCGTTAAAGCTATGCCGTTTCTAAAAATTTTAAGACAAATATTTGAAACTTTCAGAGTTTACTCTTAAAGAAATAAACAAATAGATGTTGTATGATATGAAAAAGCTCTTAAAAATGTACTTTTTAATATACAAGACTTGAAATATTGAAAAATTTAAATTTTTGTAGCTAATTTCAACGATCTATTAATTCAGTTTAAAATATGTTGTTAAAATTTTAATGGTGCGTGTTCTTTAAAACGCTTTTAGCTGTTATATCGTAAAAATTAAATTCAGACTGTTTTATAAATATACAAAATTTAAAATAATAAAGCTCCAAAATTAATGAAAATTGAGTTAAAATAAACCTTTTCAATTGTTATAAAAAAAATTTCATTGTCCTGCCTAGCATATATTTATAGTAAGACCTTGAAAGAAGTAAATTCAGTGTAAAAAATTTTTTTTATGGATTATACTTTTCACGAAAAATCGAGAAAATCCCGTATTCACAGCAAATTGAAGCAATTTTTATGATTTTAAAATAATTTTCATGGTCTAAATATTAGAAACATAGTCAAAATATTGTCTTGGTATATAGCCATCAGTAAGATCTGCGCAGCTGTAAGCTTGCCGCATGTTTCTGTGTGCGTGTAAATACAGATATGGGATAATTATGTGGTAGTGGGCCACATTTTCATAGATTGTCTTATAATGTCAAGTATTACAACGTGATCTTTACTTCTTGTTTCGTTCTTTATTTTAATATCATTTTGTTTAAATAATTAGAGCAATAATCGAAAAGTAATGCCTTTATGGAATGTGATAATACATCAGGTTTTTTCTGGAAAAGCAAAGTAAAGTTTGCAAAAATGTACGAGGCAAAAAGTATTTAAAAGATGCTATTGATGTTTCTTTAGCAACAAACCAAGACTGTCTTGCTATATTTATTTAATGCTGGAGTGACGTGCTTATTTACCATTATACGGTGCTACCACACCAATAAAACTTTGAACGGGTTTAGTTCCAAATACTTTGTTAAAGAAACCACAAAGCGAAGCAAACTAAATTAAAGGGCACTTCCGTCATCAGAAGATGCAGCTGATCTGCATTTTAAAAGAGTTTATTTTCAAGTGCAGACTTGGCTAAGTAATAATTTGCAAGTAGAAGTCTGGGATTTCCCCCTTCCCCCCCTTTGACTTCCTCAACACAAATGTGTCGGAATGTTGGGGGGACCCAACTTTACTTATTGACAAAAGAAAAAATCACAACGGGACGTTTCCTTATTCCAAAGCCAGATCTGCTCCACTAATTCTTTATGAAATATTGTACCAAAAGCCGTCCATATTGGATCAGTCATTATAATTTTCTATTTTTCAAGAGCGAATTCTTTTAAAACTAATTAATATTAATTTGAACGAAATTTATTTCAAATTTGAAAGTTACGTCATTTTTTAGGAAATATTTTCCATAAAATCGGCCATATTGGATCATTCATTTTAGAACATTGTTACATGGCCTATGTCCATTTAACAGTTTTATATAAAAACTAGTATTTTGGTTATATTTAGCACGATCTGTATAACGTTTTTCGATTCAGTTTTTTTAAGTGAAACTGTTTTCAACTAACAGAATTTTATTTGTATAACTGCTAAACCATTTCACACTGTTTTATGTACTTAGTTTTATATCTTAGGAACTCAGTCATGTTCTACACTTATGTATTTCCATTCTACACAGCATCCCAGGAAACAATTAACAATTTGTCTACAAAATTTAGTTACATCAGATATCTATTTTTCAAGTTTTATAATTTTGTTTACTATGTTAGTACATATGGTTATTTTCCTTACCTTTTCTCGTTACTATATATAGTATATCCTATAAAATGTAATATATTTACTGAGTTATCAAAATACGTTTTAATATTTATTTACATCTGTTCATATTTGTGGTTATGTATAAAATAGAAATTACAAACTGAGGTAAAAGCAAATCAGCTGCTATGGAAACAATAAAAACTTTTATTATAGATTCCTTTTATCGATTATATGCCACTAATTTAGTTGTGAGTACGGGAATCTACAAGGCAGGTTGTTGCGCTTAACTCAACCATTGACAGATGGCCATACTTGTACTATTTTTATATTTTATAGCTTTCAATTTAAATACGGAATTAGATTTCTCACATTTTTTTGGTAGCGTTATTTTCCAGTAACTAGGACAAAAAGTTTACCTTATCAGTAAAACTCACCAGGAAGTCATTTGCTTGCAGCCTTTGTGCTGATTCAAACGTATATAATTTTTAACTGTGGACTTCAGTAATTGATATTACAATTTTTATATCCCAGTTACAAAGTGTTTAACATACAGGTAATTTCATTACTCATTTAAAATTTAATTTATCTTCAAATTTTGCCTTTGATATAATTTAAATTATTTTTAAAATAAATTTGAATTCAAGGTCAATTCTTTTTAATTTAATAAGTAGTTAAAATAATATATGTACCACATGTATTTAAAAATATTTTTCTCTTTCCTTTTCATTTTTTTTGGCAATTTATAATTTTTATGAAATCAGCTTTTGTACAGCTAACTTGCTTAAATTCTTACATGCTTAAATTGTTTTGTACATGCTTACTTTTGTATATACTTACATGCTTACATATCTACATGCTTAGCTGCTTACAGGCTTAGATGCTGATATATATTTATGTGTACTTATATGTTTATGCACATATATACTGATACATTTCTGCATAGCTTATTCATTCCTGCATAGCTTTTGCACAGTTTATCTTACATATAGATAAAATTTCGTTATCTTTTCATAAACCACCTAGTTGGTTAATTTTCCTACAACTTTCACCCCATTTCATTGAGAGACGTAAATTGCCAAGGAAACATTAGAATCCATTCTCGCAACAAGAGACAATTGTGGGCCTGGATTGCTGTCCCAGAACCAGTCACCTCAACAATTATCAATCTAGGATACTGGTATAAATTTGTTATATTATATATTTTTTTAAATTTCAATTTGTCTTACAAACCGATTTGTCCATTATCCATGTAATATATTTTAACATTCATTTTAATCTATCTTTTTATTTCTCTTACCAACAATTTCAGTCTGATCTATAGCAGACTGGTTGTTCGAGAAAAAGAGACAATTTTACTTATTTTACTATAGATGGTGCCTAATTTAACATCAGTTTTCCTTTGTCTCCTTTTCTCGAAATAAACAGAAATCTGTCGCTTATGCTGTACATATCAGAAAGGGTAAGTTTCTCCACTCTTACGAATATTCTGGACCCACGGCTCACTGCTCCGACTTAAACCAGCTAGTCGTCCGCATATGTTGCCTCAATTCTTTCTCAAAAATAAATAACAAGGGAAAGGAGGTAACAACATGCGATAAGAAAAAATATATATGTGCTGAAAAATTCTTTTTGCGCATTTAATAAGCTTTTAATTCTCCATATGACATAATTGTGTTCTGCTAACTTAATAGATTCGATTAGTTTATCATTCGTCTAAAGATGCTGCCTTAGCTAATGCTACTGTTGTTTAGTATAAAACATATATTTCTTTTTTAATCTTGAATATTATTTTTACTTTACATTTTTATTTTAACTTACTATGTATTTAATTTTTATATTCATAATAATTTTAACCTTCCATTATGTGCGATTGACAGAAAATTTAATTGATGTAATTAACACTGTAAGATATAAGCAGACACTGAAATTGTCTTGATGCTGTTTGCAGCAAAGTTAGTTAAATTTGAGTTTAAATTTGATACCCGCATATGTCCAGTACGAATATGATCATAATCATATCAAATAGCACAATGGAAACATATTTATGTAAATACTTAAAAAATCAATTACGTGTTGCATCAATACCCATTGACCTTAATGAAGTCTAAATTAATTAAAATTTTACGATAGATAAACCAATCATGATTGTTAATATTGTTATAAGTTTTAAGATAATATTTTATCACTATAACCTTGGATAGCCCTTCACACACTTTAAACTTAAAAGATGACTTTCTTCACAATATGTCTATTTTAAATATGAAATGACTTACTAAGGGCAAGCAGGCGCTGGAGAAGTAATCTATAAATGGTCTTTTATTCTCTTAAGATTTTTATGTTCTATTTTAAGTGATATGAGGCAATGTCTAAAAGATTTCTTTTGAAGGAGAGATGGATTTTATTCATAGACAAAACAACTGTAATGATTCCCATAATCTGTCGAACATATATTTCGATTTTTTTAATTGAATATCAATATTTACTTACCTAAACAACCGTAATAAAGGAAAGTATGCTGGTAAAGAAGAATTAATTGTTAAACTTAGAAAGCGATTCGTAACATAACATAATATTGACATAGCGGCACATTTTTCAAAAAGTAGAATGTATATTTTTATATTTGATTTAAAACAACCCTTGGCAATATCTCCAACTCAATCCATATAAGGAGTTAATAACACGTCGATAATAAAAAATTTTTTATAAAAATATTAACAGCTATATGCCAAAAAGACATGTTTCAACAATATTATAAAAAAATATTATCCACTGTACATCATTTGTAGAAACAAAAACTAAAAATACCAGTTATACAAATTGGTATGTCCTATATACAGTTTGATGGTAATATTGTTCAGTATAATGTGAGAAAAAGCAACCTTGGTGCAAATACACTCTGGTTTAAAGATGATCAGAGACAATCCACCTAAAGTAAGTAATAAAACATACAATTTTGATCCAGAAAAAGTTTAATTATTTGTAAAACAATTCAGAGAAACCTACACGGAAACCAATAAACCTCAATTTGACGTCAGATATTACGAAGACGCCAACCATTGGTATGAAGCATATTCCCGTGAAAACTTAGTATCAAACACAAAAGATATAGATGAAGAAACCTATTTTGAATACTACAATAGAAAATATACGGAGCTAACCCTTTGGGAACACATCACGCACTGAATAATCTGCAATGGAATTTACATTGGTCCTTTTTTCACATAATATAAATACGTAATGACAAAATGTTTATGTTAATGATTTTTGGAATAATTGTAACAGGCTCGAGGACTTCGGTCGATGACCCTTTATACAATACAATACAATTTATTCTTCCTCTTAATGTTACAGATTCACAATTAATGATATTTGAACATTGTGGGAATATCAGGCAATACAAAATAATGTCGTTTTATACATATAACAATAATATAAAAAAACACAGAATGAGACAACATCTTTACACGTTATTAAAGAATTCATCTACCGAATAATAACATTTACAAATTAAAGTTTTTTCAATTCTACCTCAAGTGTTGAAATTTCAAAATTACTATCAATTTTTTTTAAGTTTAGTTAACAGGTTGTATATTTTAACACCTATATACTTAGGATTTTGTTGACCTACGGATAGTTAAGAGAAGGGTACGCCCACGTCATTTTCTGTGCGAGTATCATAATTGTGAACATCTTAACTTTTTTTTATAGAGCTTTGTTTTTTTTGTATACATTAGCAAAGATTATATAGAGAGAAGGCAGAGTCATGATATCCAGTGTCTTAAAATGTTCTCTGCAGTGAGCTGTCCTTGGCAAACCCAACATATACTTAATAGCTTTTTTTGTATTCCAAAAATTTGTGTTTCATCATATGCTTGTCCCCAATAAATAATTCCATAAACATAGTCGATTGCACTAGGCCAAAATATAAAAGCGTAAGGATTTCATTTGAGACAGTGACCCTAATATTTCTATAATTAAACAATATGAACTACACTTGGACAGAACATTTTCGATGTGTATACTCCAGGTAAGTTTTTGCTCTGTATATAGCCCCAGAAACTTAATACTGCTAACGTTGGCAATTGAGATTTCTTCCCTTTTCAGTACTACAGTGACACTCATATTTTTGTCTTATGTACAAAATTGCATTGCTACGAATTTTGATCAATTTAGCTTTATACCATTATTTTTACACCAGCTAAACAAACAAAGTTGGTGACAGGCATGATCCTTGAGAAATGCCTGTTGTAAATTCCACCATATCTGAGCGAACCGTGTTGATCTCTACCTGTTGACTTCGACCAGAGAGGTATGTTTTAATCCAGCCAGATTCTGGATCTCTTACTCCTATATACATAGTGTTTTTAAAAAGTATATCAATCACTTAACCGCGGACTCAGAATATCAACAAAAAAAGTTGATTGAACCTAATTTACCTCTATCCAAAATCACACCCCTCTGAAAATATAGCCCTCTAAAGTTGGAATGAAAAATAATTATTTTTTTAATATACAGCAAATGGCTGTAGATAATTTTTTCAATTTTGGTACAGTAAAATGTATGTCGAGAGGTAATATTAAAGTAAAAAGTTTTTAAAATTAAGTTTTCTAAAGGGCTAATTTGGAGGTAAACAACCCTTCCTCCCTACCCCCTTTTCTAGTTGTACGCCTATGCTTTTTTGGTATATTGTATTTTATATAAAATTTAATTGTACAATTTTTTTTTATCTTGCAACCCCCAACCAGGAATCCGAACCTCTTCTCTGTCGAAAAAAAGGGATAGTTTATTACCTAACATTTAATAGGCAAGGGTCTGATAGCTTTACAAATACTTTCATTATTATTATTATTTCTATTTACAACTTAATATGTTATCATTTAATCTGAATGGGTCGATTGTTCTACGGATAATATGATAAAAGTGATAATAATGAATCATTCAGAAACTGCAGGCAATGATATTCAGATACAATGAATGCTGAAAGAGCTGGAATTAGGACTTGGAGTTCTTCTGATACTTGAGATTCTTACTGTTTCCAGCTGACGACGTTTCAAAATGTTTATCAATGCGATACTGGAGCAGTTAATTGCATGTAATTTTATCTTACAACATAATTATTCGACCAAAAATATTATTTTCTAGGCATAATGCGAATAGTAAATTTTAATTTAACTTTTTTTAAGACTATTTGGGCCAAGTTCGAAATGTTTCATTTCAGTATAAAATCAGAACAAAAATGTTATATATGTATTTTTTGTATTAACTTGTACTATCTATTTCTGTTCGCGTATAGCGAACCCTTCTGCAAATATTATTAGAGTGTACTAATTAAAATATCTAAACACATTTAGATAATAACGATAATAATCGATCCACGCACTTCCATTATCTATCCGAAAGCACATTGTTTATAAAAAAATAAATCTAGCTATTTACATATTCTCTTATTTAATTCAACAACGCAGCGCTCTGGCTTTGGCTCGATAAGATTATTTGAATCATGCCAGTCCTTGTGTAAATGTTCAGTGTACAGTTATTTATTAATTAGTTATCTGTTGGGGCAGTGGGAAATGTGATATTAGCGGCGTTATATTGATATTACTCGAACAATGTTAAGAAATATGAATTACGTGTATGTGTGTGCTTTAGCAGGTAAATACTTTCGTTTAGCTTACTGGTAGCTTTTTGTCTATATTGGAAAGGTGAAAGGTTTAGTTCGCCCAAACTCACAATTTCTTACTATTATCCATAATTCAAAGATGCAATTAATGTTGAGTTTGAGTTACCAGATGCTTAATAAAAAAAAATATTGTTGAAGTAAATAAATGCTGGCCTACTCTATGAAAAAGGGGATTATAATTATCAATACTTAAAAATCGATAAATCTTATCAATGTTTTTAAATAGATTTTCTTGTAAAAAAATTAGTCTATATATTGGCATATTCCGTTAAGGTGGGCATATCCAAGAGAGAGAGAGAGAGAAATCCGATAAGGAAATATTTATTATTTTTGGCCATAACTTTTTCTTTAATGCATATATTGGTAAAAAAAAGTATAAGACTAACTAAATAGAACTATGATAGGTGTAGTGATATGAATTTTAACTCAATAATGTCAGTTGTGTGCAAAATTGGTTAATTTAAAATAAGAAATAGTGCCAATCTTCATATCTTGTACTTTTAAATTAACTAATTTTGCAAACAACTGAAATTATTGAGTGCAAATTGATATCACTACACGTTTCATAGTTCTACTTAGGTAGTCTTATACTTTTTTACCAGTATGAAGAAGTTATGGCCCAAAATAATAAATACTTGCTTATAGGGTCTCTCTCTCTCTTGAATATGCCCACCTTAGAGATACTGGCACAAAAGGCGCGTATATCGAGGATGGCAGAGTGAAGGAGAGCTTACGTAAAACAGTGATGGCCACACTATGAGAATATTTAAGGTAACATTTTCAGTTTACGTGGAGATGGTATGAATTTTATGTAATATACGAATAGTAGGCATTATGCTTATTTCAAATTTTCGATTATAAGACAGTCAGCGGGTCTTGAACGCTCTGCTATCACATCCGTTGCCTCTCTGGTATGACATACGTATCGGTGCCTTAAGATAAACTATCTACAGATGACTTCATGACCTTGGGAGAGCAGATGCATTGCTTAGTTAACTTAAAATTTTTATTAAAATATGAGTGGAGCCGAATTCAATAATTCCGTGTTGAAAATATAGAAAACACCATTTTAGTCGTCATGAAATACTTTTGCAAATCAGTTACGAAATCTCTTGCTATTATGTTATGATTTCAATAAAATAAAAAGGAATAATATCACTACAAACTCAGAAAAATTCAACTTTCTAACAGGAAAAGAAGAAGTGTGGTCTAAATATTAATTGCGGTGTTTTATGCATGTTCTTTCTTCTGAAAATAATTTAACGAGCATATTAGAACAATAACCTCTACGCCTCTTATGTTTATGCTAAAGGAACAGTCAGAGGCTATACAAATTATAACAAAAATAATGATAAACCATTTCGCTGACGTTACGGAGACGAAATCTGTTTCATTTTTCAATGTTATAAAAATGATTCTTGTTTGCTGTGTATATTAAACACACAGCTTTATGCCATATCCATCGATTGGTTGGTTTGATTTTCTATAATGATTTAAATACTTCTACTTCAGAAAATTACGTTAATGACAAATTCGTCGTGTCGTGTCTTTGTAATAATGATATTTATCTCCGTTATTGTTAGGTTTAAAACAATACAAAAGTAAGTTCTTCTCTTAGTTAGAGTCATTAAATTATACATAGAAAGATGATATAAGTAAGAGGAGTTACCTCATCTGTAATATGAAATTAATATTCTTTATAACCCTTTTCTGCATATTTGTATATATTTGGTATAGAAAGGACTCCAATCACGGAACAGTAAACTAGTTTGGATCTTACAAAAGAGAAGTATAACATTAAAATAGTTTTCTCACATTTGAATAATCTGCAGTTACGTAGAATGAACCCTAAATTTTTATAGGACTTATTTGAAATACTAATTACATGATCATTAAATGTTAATTTGGAATCAAATACTGCACCCAAATCAGTTTTTGTATAAACCCTCTCTAAATGTTTGTTTTCGATTTCATATTTATAATTAATCGTATATTTATGAAACGTGAAAGTAATTTCAAAAATTTTGGCACCGTTAAGGCAACAGTTCATAAAATAAAACCAATTGTCGATTATGAAAATATCGAAATTGCTATTTTGGGATATTTTGCCTATGACATCCTTAAGACGAGCGGCCTTACAAATAGGAATCTCCAAGAACTCTATTCATAGAATTCTTTTGAAACACAAATTCCATCCCTATTCCATTTCCATGGTACAACACCTAAAGGACACCGATTTGACCAGAAGAGTTCACTTTTGCGAATTTATTTTAACAATGTTACAAGGCGACTTTCGATTTTTGGACAACATAATTTGGACTGACGGGGCAAAATTTACGAAAAATGGACTTTTCAACAGACATAATTCCCACTTTTGGTGTGATTCAAATCCCCATGCCGTGAGATTGCGAAATTATCAAGAAACCTGGCAATTTAATGTGTACTGTGCTGTGAGAAATGATGGAGTCGTAAAACTTAATTTTTATGAAGAAAACTTAAATGGTAATGAATTAATACTTAAATAGTTTCTGTTTTTAAAATTACGTATCAACTTTTTTTTAGGTGAAAGATATTTGAATATATTACAAGATTTAGATAATGAATATTTGAACAATTTATCGCTAGCTGAACATAGGCAAATATTTTACCAACACGATGGCGCGCCATCACACAGCAGCTTCATAGTTAATAACTTCTTGGAAGAAACTTTTTACGATAAGTGGATTGCTAACAATGGACCTTTTCTGTGGCCTCCCCGTTCTCCTGATCTGTCTGTCTTAGACTATTTTATATGGGGAACAATAAAAGATATGGTTTATTTTAACCCAGTCACAACAATGGAAGATTGTCAGGCAAGAGTAAGGAATGCTTTTGAAAGATTATCTCCAGGTTCTATTAGAGCGGCCACCCATGACGAACTAATCAAGAGGTGCGAAAAATGTTTGGAAGTTCAGGGTGGACACTTTGAACACTTATTAAAATAAAATATTTTCCTGAGTATAAGTAGTTATACTGTTAGTGTTTTATGTAAGAACCTTTTGTATCTAAGTTACATTTGTTTAATTATTTTATGAACTGTTGCAGTGCCAAATTTTTTGCAATTCTCCATTATTCATTAAATACTGTTCGGAGACGGTTTTTATTTCTCTGGATATCTATTAGCAAATATTTCACATGTTTTTGATAAAACTTTGTAACATTCTCCATAGATTATAAACAAATTTAAGTAATCCTCGTGTGCATAATTTAAGCGCCCCAGCATGATAATTAATACTTGTCAATTGGTAAGTGACAGCTACATACATTTGTTTAGCACTCAACGCCGTCATAGCCAAGTAAAAGTAATTGAACTTAAAATCCATAGCAAAATCCCCATATAGAAATATTGAATTGGGAATATCTCGAAAACTAAAAATTTCCGGAATAGACATCCATATACAAACTTACCCTTATTTTTAATGGCGAATAAGATAAGATTATCAAAATTGGGGGTTTCCATTTGAAAAAATTGATTTTTGACAGTTTTCTCAATTTCATCTTTATTCTTATTTCTTCACTAACACTAACATAACACTCTGTATTAATACTTATCAAAATATTATAAAAACTCTATTAAAGTAGGTCTTTTTCAACAAAGAATCGAACCCAAATAAGATAATAAAGGCTTCCTTATAGGAAAAATTGATAATTCTTTTAGGGCTCGCAAATGTCATTTTTGACATAAAAATTGAAATATCTCAAAAACGGAGAGACCTGGGTATAGGACATGATACACAAAATCGGCCTAGAATTTTGCGTACAATCCAAAATATATAGGGTGTCCCATTTAAAGTAAGCAAGTTGGTATCGACTTCCGGTATAACCGGAAGTGCCACCATTTTGAAAATATTTTATCCGAGTTGCCCGCCATCGACATTAGTTTACTTCCAAATTTTCAAAATTTTCCGATGTCTACTTTGCGAGATGTAGATCACATTCCTTTGATTATTGTTTGCCAAAGCATCCATCACAGAGTTCACAGAATCCAGATTTCCATTACTGGCCTTTTTTTCCAGAACCCATATTGAATGCTTGATATTTATTCTCAGCATGCTCATAAAGGTAGTGATATACAGGGTCGACCATTAATAATAGGCAGGGGGTTCAGGGGTAGATTCTTTGGGCCAAAATATGAGGATATGATCAAATATGCTTTAGTAAAATGTTGCTGTGCAAAAAGATACAGGGTGTCAAAGTTCAAATTATTTTTTCGTTTTTTTGCAACAACTCAACAGCCTCTTGACTGATCTTCGCCAAATTTGCCTGCAACACAATTTGTCATTAAGTCTCTTTAATGTCATATGCTTACAGAAATGAAGAAATCTTAACAGTTCTTTCTAATTTACCAAACAAAGATTCATTCTTTCAAAATAAAATGAAAACGATTGAATATTCTCTTTTCCCAGATCGAAATTTTTTAAATTCTTGAATCTCTACAATGAAATAAAACATTTATACCTTATTTCAGATATTCTAATAATTGCAATAAAATATTGTTATATTAACTGATATAATCTATTTTCATTTGATATTATATTCAGATAATGTGTCCGATAAGGTAAATCTTTTAATAATTTATCGCCTTATTTTTTGGATGCTTTGTAACAATAAAATAAGTTAAAATTAGAAAAAGAAAGCACCTTGACGAATTGTGGAATTAAGATGATTGTAATTTGAAATTAAATGATGACCCTGAAACCCTATGACAGGATTTAGACAATTTAGATATGCATTCAAACCATGATCATTTGGATAATGAACATGTAACTTTTAAATTAATAATAAATAATTAAGGGTAAATGATGTCGAATTTACACACTTGCCAACAAGTGTAAAAGAAAACTATCCTTAAACATCTATACCGTATTTGATGTGACCGGTTTGAATTTTTTGGTCAATTCCGATGTGATTTATACATCGCAAAAAAATTTTGAGTTACGAAGCCACTGACACACAGACAAACACACGCGTCGAACGTATAACGAAAATCCTATTGCACTTACGCCAGTCATTAGTTTAAAAAAGGTATGAAAAATTGCAAAAGTTTTCAAATTTTGAGACAACATTGGAGAGGAGTTTGCGACTAAAAATATTATGTATTAATATTCCGCCCTCTAAAAGCACATTTGAACTATGCTAAGCCCAGTCAGGTTATTTATTTTTCGATTGCAATAGACACTGGACCGCTAGATGGCGCCTGCTGACTATTTTACATGTCGCTATTGTAAAAATACCGGGATGTACCAAATAGTCAAAGGACCCTCGTGCCGGTCGTCATATGCCTACCTTGCACGAGAGCCAACAGCTCGAAACTGCAGTCTGCAAGTGGTGTGTGACGGCTGGCAGGAGAGCTCCTTTAAGTAGGATCAGTCTTTCGGCTGGTGTTTGTTGCAATCGAAGCATTAGCGTTTTGATGGTAATATGCAATTATTACACTTAACGCGCCAGACTTGCAACTTGTAATTCAGCGCTCGGCGGGACACATAGCCCGGAGAATAGCTGTTGGTTGCAGTTTGGTTACGTTCCTTATAGTAAAATAAGGATTTTATAGAGGAGTTTGCGACTAAAAATATTATGTATTAACGTTGGAGAAGGTAAAAAATTACAAATCCGATTTTGCACCCTTTTAGGTAAATGAATAATAAATAATACACCAAAAAAATTTGCACAATATTTATAGAAATTTTTCGAAAACATGCCTAAAGGTGTGATAATGGGATTAAACAATCAACTTGCTCCAATTTGGATAAATACAATTTGGTCATAGGGTATCAATAAAAACGCTAAAATAAAACTAAAAACTTTAAAGTATTTGTTTACTGACGGTAACGAATAAAAACTTGTGAGATATATTTCCTATCAAAATTATTTTTAAAGTGATGTCTTCTTCATTTTGAACGTAGGAACTTCTATCAAATCTAAGCATAATCTGTTTGATATAAATCAATATTGTTACCTCGAGTGTTTATAAATGAAATTTTGAAGGGTGTTGTCATTAATAAATTAGAATAGTGCTGATAATTTACCAGTTTATGCAATTATTAACAACGACATACAATTATTGCTTTGATAAATATTTCTAGTGAAAGCGTTATAATTAATTCATAGCAGGAAGACGTTTATATGTAAAGATGCGTGGAAAATTGGTACTAGATGGAACTACAGCGCAATTAAGACAATTAGTTTATTTGTTCGAGTATTTCGATAAAATATTAGTTAGTGTAAGAAAACAGGGAGCTGCGCTTGTCCTACAAAAGCAATCGGTTGGATCGGCGAGTTCTCTGTCCCCAATATGTAAAAATAACGAACGAGCCATGAAATTTTATTAATAACCGCCTGATTTTTACACTATTGTTTAATTAATATTTTTGAAATCGATTGCTCAAATCGCCCTACAAATTTTCTGGCAGGTTTTCCAATCCTACGCTATGAAAATATCAGTTCCATGATCAACATGTTTATCAGCTATGTTGTAGAACTTTGTATACCTCTACACCGAGAATTTTCGCAGACAGAAAAGTTGGAAGACTCGTCAAAACGAAGCCACTCACGAAAATTCATCCTGTTAGTAATCACTTTAAAAAGAGGCGTCAGACCCCGGACTATAAGTTTCATTCCATAAATATATAATATATATATATATATATATATATATATATATATATACTACACAAATAGCGATACACTTTTTACGTATTATACTGTGGTCACTGTATATATACAGTATGACCCATTTCAAATGGAAACCTCTCTGTAAAAAATGTATTTATAATCCTATGTTTTTTTTTTAATGATAAACCATCCAAAACTCCACTTTTTGACAAAAATTTAGAGATAAATTTCAATTTTCAAAGCCTTCTATAATTTATTTTCAATGTCGAAAATGGACAAATTTGATTAGCGATTTTTTATTGAAATTTTAACTACACCACTGGATTCAGTAACCTCTCAAATGGGTAAATCACAAGTTCCATGAAAAAATATTGAAAAATGACAGATTTATGACAAAATTAATGTAGGCTTATAGTAATTTTTCCTTGATTTTTTCTAAAAATCGAAGTAGCCCATGAAAAATAAACAAAAGAAAGATAAATTAAGTGAATAGTTTTAATAAATATTGTCATTTAAACAAACTTAATCATATTGGACTTAAAAACATAAGTATGAACAATTAAAAGTAATAATAATTAAATACTTATTGAATAAAAAAAATAACACGTTATACAACATTACACTAAAACTTCTTAAATTTTTGTAGCCTCTACAAAGCCGCCGTTTATTTCGATGCACTTGTCGAATCGTTTTTTAATATTTTTTACGACATTCTGTAATTGTTGCCGGATAACTTCTGCACAAGCTTGTCTTATTCTTGCACACAAATCTTCTCTATTACTCGGGCGTGACCTGTAAACTTTAGATTTTATTAAACCCCAAAAAAAGAAGTCCATCGGTGTTAAGTCTGGGGATCGAGGTGACCATCAATTAACAGGCTACTACGACCTATCCATCGATTAGGAAAGTTAGCATTTAGCCATCTTGTAACCACTCTGGCATTATGGACAGGGCTTCCATCTAATTGAAAATGTAGATTTGCTCTTTCTGGTATTGGAAGTTCATGTAGAATATTCCAAAATTCATTTCTTAGCAACTGTAAAAACTGCATGCTACTCATATTACCTTCAAAAAAGAAAGGGCCAATGATTGTTTCATTGAGCAACCCACACCAAATATTAATTTTTTGGGAATATCGTTTTTTACAATTAATGACAAACTGTGGGTTTTCTATAGCCCAAGACCTAGAATTTTGTGACGATACTACCCCGTTTGTTGTAAAAGTTGCTTCATCGCTGAATAAAATATTTTTATTAAAATTCCTGTTATTAAGATACTCTCCTTGAGCCCACAAGGAAAACTCCATCTGTCTGTTATCATCATCAGGTTCCAACGTGTGTAAAAATTTGGGTTTGAATGGTTTTACCAAATTCTTCTTAAGGTATCGACGAATATTTTCTCTAGGTAAATTCAAATCTAAGCTAGCTACTCTTACACTGGCGTTTGGATTGTTGTTAAAATAACTTAAAACTGTCTGCTCGTACCTGGTTCTTCTTTGTATATTATCTGTTCTTATAATACGCCGTGTCACAGCGCCACACTCATTAAAAATTTTGTTTATTTTATAAACAGTACTTTTAGTAATGTTGGGCCTATTCGGATGCCTGTTGTTGAAAATCTCGCATACCTCTTTCAAAGTTCTGTCATTATCTCCTCTAAGACGCACAAGTTCAATTTTTTCCTGTACATTTAGATTATCCATAATTAACTACAAACTAATAAACTAATACTTGATAATAACTATCGATTAATTTTATAATTCAATAACAATGAATATGAGAATATGCGAATTTTAAAGATTTGACGTTTGACTATGAAATTTGTTTTCCATGGCACCCTATTATTATCTGCCATTACTCAATACAAATGTAATATTTATTAAAACTATTCACTTAATTTATCTTTCTTTTGTTTATTTTTCACGGGCTACTTCGATTTTTAGAAAAAAATCAAGTAAAAGTTACTATGAGCCTACATTGATTTTGTCATAAATCTGTCATTTTTCAATATTTTTTCATGGAACTTGGGATTTACCCATTTGAGAGGTTACTGAATCCAGTGGCTTAGTTAAAATTTCAATAAAAAAAATCGCTAATCAAATTTGTCCATTTTCGACATTGAAAATAAATCATAGAAAGCCTTGAAAATTGAAATTTATCTCTAAATTTTTGTCATAAAGTGGAGTTTTTGATGGTGTATTTTTTAAAAAAAGTCCCATCAAAATCAGATAATAGACACATTTTTTACAGGGGTGTTTCCATTCAAAATGGGTCGCACAACGTCATAGCTCTGTCATTTTTCAATATTTTTTCATGAAACTTGGGATTCACCTATTTCAAAATTTCCATAAATAAATCGCTAATCAAATTTGTTCATTTTCGACATTAAAAATAAATCATAGAAGGCTTTGAAAATTGAAATTTATCTCTAAATTTTTGTGAGTTTTCGATGGTTTATCAATTAAAAAAAAAGCGTTAACATAGGATTATAAATACATTTTTTACAGAGAGGTTTCCATTTGAAATGGGTCACACTGTAGAACAATAAAAAATGACACGAAAAATAAATCCATGTATTAAGGTAATTTTAATTTTATCAAAATAGATACGATGAAGATTAGAATAATATTTATATTGTTATACGTAATATCCAAAGTCAAACAAAATAAAAACAATATAAATATATTTTTAAATATCGAAAATTAAAAAATGGCTAATATACAAAGTGTTTCAAAGTTACATACGTTCTTGTGGATAGAGGTCACTTTGGCGGTTCCAAATTACCCGGCATTAATGCATTCACCTCCTTCCTTACTGAGATACAGGATGTTTTATTGATTTTGGCCAAATCTTTCTTTGGTCATAACTATTGAACCACCCTATATAATCGGTTCATGCTTAAAATATATGTTTCACTTATTTTACTATATAGATTAGCTCACTTAATTTGTTTTCGCATTTCATTCATCAATCTTGATTACTTGCCGTAAATTCAATTTCATTAAAATGGTTGAGACAGTTGACACTTGAATATTTATTTCAGGGTTTAATTAACAAAAAAATTTAACTTGCAGCAGTGACAATTGCTACACTTCTAGACTAGGTAAGTGGACTATTGAATGAAGTAGTTTCTTCCGGGTCTTGCCGTGGTCGTCGAACTTGATTTGACGTTTCACTGATCATCCTGTCTGCTTCTTCAGAAGGATTCTAATTAGACAACGGCCGTAAAAACCTGCATTCTACTAAGTGGACTATTGTAAAATAATTTGAAAAACAAGGTAGTTCACTTGATAATCTATTAGGGAGGATATGTGGCCCAATCAAATGATTGTTGAAAACACGGCACCAAATACATACATATTAGCAGCAAATCCATGTTGGGATTTATTCTGTCTTATAGCATGTGGATTCTTTTCTGTCCAAACATGTGAATTTCTTGAATTATAAACACCGTCTCTTATAAATTGTGCCTCATCTGTAAATAGACACCTGTTAAGAATTTTTCAATTCCGAATAATCAATCTATTTACTAAGACTTAAGAGATGATTTTATAACATATCTGCTTTGTCGTCAAGTAGGTAATGCTGAAAATTTTAATATTTGACAGTTCATATTTACTGGTTCGACATACTTGCGCTTTATTATTCTAAAATATTTGTTATTTGCATTAATATTATTACCCACATTACAAAGTACACAATATGCCTTATCAATCAATCTTATCAATCAATGGTGAATCTGCGGATATAATCTATATGTATGGATTTTGTAATGGCAATGGACAGGCTGCTGTGAGAGAATATCAAAGAAGATTTCCTGGACGCCGAATTCCTGATCATAAAACTTTTATTAGAGTTGTCAATTATTCTAAAAATCATAGTCGGTATCCAACGGGTACCTTAAATGAGCATCAAGTAAGGCAAACTTTAGCTGTAGAAGAGAATTTACTAAATATTGTCACAAACAATCCAAAAATTAGCACAAAAAGAGTAGGTTATGCTTTAGGTGTTCCACATGTCAGTGTTTGGAGAACACTAAAAAAACCTCTATCCATTTCATGTTCCACCGGTTCAGAGGTTAGAGGAAGGGGATGAAGTTCATCAGTTAAATTTTAGTAACTTGATTAATCGGAATCGAAGAATTCTTAATAGATGTCTGTTTACAGATGAGGCACAATTCACATGAGGTGGTGTTTATAATTTAAGAAATTCACATATTTGGACAGAAGATAATCCACAAGCTGTAAGACAGAATGAATCCCAACTTCGATTTGCTGTTAATATTACCACCATGATGGCGCTCCACCAAATTTTAGGAATATTGTAAGAAATTTCCTAAATGACCATTTTCCAAATATGTGGATAGGTCGAAATTTACCTCATCATTTGCCTTCAAGGTCACCGGATTTCAATCCTGTTGATTATTATTTTTGGGGACATTTAAAAGCAAAGGTATATGACGTAGCCATTAATAGTAGTGAGGAACTTTTGGAACGCGTTAATAACGCTTGCTTAGAAGTTAGAAATAATCCAGATATGATTAGATGTGCAATTAGAAATATTAGTACTAGAGAAAGGGAATGTATTCAACGAAATGGAGGCCATTTTGAGCAGTTATCGTAGTTATGTATTTATTACTTTCAGTTATTTATTATTATTGCATATACAACATTAAAAATAATATTATTTTTAAATGAGGACTAACAAAATTAAGTAATATTTTGATTTATGTGTGCAAATCTACATTGTTTTAAAAATTATTTTACAATAGTCTATTTACCTAGTCTAGAAATATAAGAATTGTTACTGCTGCAAGTTAAACTTTTTTGTTAATTAAACCCTGAGATAAATATTCAAGTTCCAACTGTCTTGACCATTTTAATGAAATTGAATGTCATGCAGGGTGTTGATTTTGACATACAGCATATTGCTAAAATATAATATTTTTAGTCGCAAACTCCTCTATAAAATCCTTATTGTACTATAAGGAACGTAACCAGTCAAATAGATTTTTCGAAAATTAACTTTTAGGACATTAAGATCTACTTTTTAAGAAAAACAAAAAAAATTAAATATCTCAAAAACTATTGAGTTTTGCATAATATATGTTAGGGCTAAATTTACTTTTTAGATCATGCCCCATCACATCTCCAAATGAATGTATCGAATTAACAGTAACCCTGTATACATTATGCATACCATATCCTTTACTAAATATTCTACATAAATTATCCTACACATGGTTAATCTTTCCCTAGACGTGAAAAACACTACATTTTTAAATTATTAAACAATAAATTTTATTTTTACACATTTCTCGTTCTTCTATGTTTTTACTTTCCCTTTTAACCTATAACACGTACACTTACTGTTAAAAGTGAACGGGATAACAGACCATAACATGCCATTTTTTTAATATATTCAATACACAAGTTACCGTCAATATACCTGAGATAATATCTAATCCCAAACTGTATTTTCAGTTGACATCATATTCTTTGTGGTTGGATCATGCCTGGCGTGGACTTCGCCGATGCTACCAAAACTGGAAAGTGCCAAAACAAGTCCATTCGACAGAGCTCTAACTCCCGAAGAGACATCATGGATATCAGCTTTGCTACCACTGGGAGCTGCGTTTGGACCTTTCATCTTCGGTTATTTGGCCGATAAGATAGGAAGAAAATACACATTATTAGTGTGTGGAGTGCCTTTTTTAGTGTGCTACCTCTCGCTAGCCTTCGGGAAGGTAGTCGGTATATATTACGCCGCGCGATTTATAAGCGGACTAGCTCTTGGAGGTGCTTTTACTGTGGTACCCATGTACTTAGGTGAAATAGGTGAAAATTCGAACAGAGGAGCTCTCGGTTCCTCCATCAACGTGTTCCTCTGCCTTGGACTTACGTATTCTTATTCAGTCGGTCCTTACGTTTCTATTCTGGTATATAATCTAATTTCGGCAATATTCCCCGCCCTATTCCTAGTGTTATTTTTCTTCTTAGCTCCAGAAAGCCCTCATTACTTTGTTAGTAAACAGAAGTTTGATTCAGCTAAGTCGGCGTTAAAGAAAATTCGAGGACATGGAAATCAAGGTATAGAAAAAGAGCTTGTTGACATCCAAACAAAGATTAAAGAAGAAGGACATGGAACATTATTTGATATCTTCAAATCGAAAGGTCTGATTAAAGCGTTCATCATCTCAGTTTGCCTTGTTGCCTTTCAACAACTTTCAGGCATTAATGCCGTCCTGTTTTACGCTCAGAGCATTTTCAAGGAAGCTGGTACCACACTAGAACCTGCCGTATGTTCCATTATTATAGGATGCACACAATTTGTATCAAGTTTTGTGTCACCAGTCTTGTCTGACAGACTTGGCAGGAAAATTCTTTTCATTTTTTCAGCCATAGGAATGTTAATATCTGAGGTGCCTTTAGGCTTATATGGCTATCTAAAAGACCAGGACAAGGATGTCTCTTCTATAAACTTTTTACCTATACTATGTCTTATAGCGTATATTATTACGTACAACACAGCATTCGGCCCATTGCCGTGGGCAGTTATGGGTGAGCTATTCCCTTCAAATGTAAAATCTATCGCGTCAGCCATTACAGCAGCTATTTGTTGGTTTCTCGCTTTCTTGATAACGAAATATTTCCAAGCGATATCAGATTCAGTTGGAATGGGGCCATCGTTTTGGATTTTCTCGGGATTCTGCGTATTGGCCGCATTATTCTCCATATTTTACGTTATCGAAACGAAAGGAAAAAGTTTACAAGAGATTCAAAATGCTCTAAACAGTTAGTTATTGTGTTGTAGGACGATTTTTTAATTATCTATGATTATTATATTTTAATAATAATCCAGACTGTACAGTGTAAATAGTTTTATGTTTTTATATTCTTTTGTAAATAAAAGTATTATTAGGATTTGTGCAATATTGAAAATATAATTGTTAATAAACTACTACTAAAAGGTTATAGTTGTTTTAAGAGCGCTCCGGATATAAGCCGGAAAGACGGTGCAAATTACTCTCATATAAATCATTATTTTAAAAAACGGCTTTCACTAAAAGACATTAAAAATATGTTACAATGTGGGATGATGAGAGAAAAAAAAGTATATATAAAAAAATATTTTTTTTTCTTCTATTATCGATTTGCAAAAATATTTTTTATCGTCCCGCATAGGTATCATTAAAATAAACATTTTCCCTTTTGTAGAACTAAAATAAAATTAGCTCTAATGTCCTCAAATGCACAGAGAAATTTAAAGATTAGGTATAATAAATTTGTCCAATGTCATATTCTACTACATCTCTGTCTCTCGCCTTCCAAGCACACCGTACATTCAGCTGCGTCATTTTATTGACGTGAAGTCATTTACAATTAAAATTGGAAGCATGGATGACTAATACACTCCGACCAACTCTTAATCGGTTTTTTATATGTAAAGAGCACAGTTTGAACCTTCATACAAAAATTTTCTAAGTAAGTGTAAAAAAGTCGTGAATCTAACTAAATGCAAAAAGCAATGATATATTTGGAGTCATCCTGATAACACCTATAAAAATGTTTTCTAACTGATACACAATTTTTCAGTTATCATTCCAAAACAGTATTATTTGTGGAACTATTTTTTTTTAAATTTATGATTAGATTTGATTTCAATAGTAAATTGAAATGAGACTTGTGAAGAAGTCGATAAGACTTCTATAATAATAGAAATATAGACAAAATGAATTGTGAGAAGTCATTTACTAATTAGTTATCCATTGGGGTGTTACAAGTGAGAAAAGTGATATAACAACTAAATTTAGTACTGACCTCGGTGGACACAATGAATTACGTATATGCAACAGCTTTCACAGGTAAATATATAGCATAGGGTTTGTTACCTCTTTTGAATAAAACCAAATTATTTTAAACAAAATAGAACAAGTTAAAATAATTAGTAGTAGATTAGTAGAAGATTTTGGACTTATCGCGGCATGAAGATTTCAATGATTTTTGAGTAGTTTATATCTATCCGAAGAAAAAGTTCCTCTACGAATGACGTCGCTGGGGTTGCTAAAGGGGTAAATTCTTTTATTGAACATGTAAACCCCATTATACACACCCAATAGGGTTTTCCAACTAATTTTATTTTAATAATTTGTGTCGTGAAAATGATATAATAAAACATTTTATTAATTTACAACAATTTACTTTTCTAATAAGAATTATTTCTAAGAAAATATCGTTAAAACAACTTGCTGATAATTTCACTGCTTTTTAAAACGGGCATTTTTACGCGCCAGAATTACGTATCTACCCGGAAAACCAATGAGATTATGGATATAATTAGTTTGTAATAGATTCTAACTGTGTGTTAAAGAAAGCTTTCCTCTAAAACTTCTCAGAATTTCAATTTCTAATGCTTTTAGTGTGATTGGTCTAAAGCAGTGGATGTGTAAATATTGGCCAATCAGAATCCAGATAAATGCCGCACAAGTTATTCGTGAAAGCGTCGGACGTTAATATTTTGGACTGTAGTTTAGGTTTAACCTTCACCGACATTACACATCAGATGACTAACCTAAAACGTTAAATTTATATTTTTATGTTTGTATTGTTTGGAGTGAAAATATTATTTTATCAGTTTCTGGTTTATTTATTTAATTATTTATACACCATCTAACAGTACAAAGACCATTACCAAGATGGGAAACAACACATATTTAATATACAGTACACATAGTGAGTAGCTTAAGTATATATAATAAAAGTAGGAGAGAGAAAAAAATTTAAATCTAAAATCTAAACTGACTAGTATAAGAGAATCAAAAAAGATATAAAAGATAGCTAAAGAAAAACTGTATAGTGCATGTAAAAATTAACAAGATTGCTGTACATAAGGAATATATAAATAAAAATATAAAAATAAAAATATAGTGAGGAAAATTGATAGGCGAACAAGAGCAGGAAGCCCCATTATTGAAAAATATTAATATTCGGATTGTTATTGTAACAGGAACAAATACTATATACAGGTGAGAATTTTAGGATATTAGTCCGAGCTCTAGGCAGATAAAAAGTTTGACTATGACGTGAATTAACTCTAGGAATATAAAAGTCCAATTTATGAAGTATCTCGCTGCAGTCAATTTCATGATGAATTAATTTCTTCAAAAAGTTGATAGCAAAGTTATTACGTCTATCACTCAAGCTGCACATAGAAAGCATGTCAAGCAGATTTGATTGAGGAAAACCAATAGGCGGATATGAATTTAGAGATTTGAAGTAGAGATATTTAAGAAAGTGACGCTGCACGTTCTCTAATTTAGCGATATGAGTATTATAGCAGGGCTGCCATACAAGAGATGCATACTCTAGCTTAGATCTCAGAAATGAAAAGTATAATAATTTTAAGGTTGAATTATTAGTGAAATCGCGACCATTACGAATGATAAAGCCTAAAGTTTTGTTTACGTCACATGCAGATGTATCGATATGATCGACAAAGGTCAGTTTTTTATCAAAAGTTACACCAAGATCTTTAAACGTAGACGGTCGCGTTAGCTGTTCGTCGTTCAACGTGTACCCGTAGGTATACTCAGAATCTCTAGCTATAAATGACATTACATTGCACTTTTGTACGTTTAACGAAAGATTGTTTTTAACACACCAGGAACTCAGATTAGAGATATTATTTTGCATTATAATGCAATCGTTTAAACCAGAGATTCTGTGTAGAAGTTTTATGTCATCAGCATACAGTAAGAAATGCACATCTAAAGTATCGCCTATGTCATTAATAAATATATTGAAAAGCAGTGGCCCTATAACAGAGCCCTGGGGAACACCTGAGGATGAGCCATAATCATAGGGCTTAAACCCATTATATGCGACATATTGAAGTCTATCAGTTAGATAAGATGTAAAGAAAGCTATGAGCGAGTCCGATACCAAAGGTGGAAAGTTTTGCAATCAATATATTATGATTAAGCCTATCAAAGGCTTTCGTAAAATCAAAGTATATTACGTCCGTTTGCAACTGCATGTCAATGGACTCAGATATGAATTACGTAGCACATATAAGGTTGGTAGTAGTAGAGCGACCTTTCATAAATCCGTGTTGCTGACTGGAAATGATATTTTTAACATTAGGGTAAATAGAGTCATGTAATAATAGTTCAAAGGCTTTGCCAAAGTTACAGATTATAGTTATTGGGCGGAAGTTAATTATTTCGTTCTTATTTCCCTTTTTATATACCGGGCAGACTTTGGAGTATTTCCAAATATCAGGAAAACAGCAGCATTTAATAGATAGATTAAAAAGTATCATGAGCGGGTGAGCAAAGATAGCAGCACAGTCTCTCAGCAGAAATGCGGGGATCCCATCGGGACCCATGGTAAGCTTAGGTTTTATCTTTTTTAAGTGCCAATAACATTTCATTTTCTGAAAATGAGACTATATTAATACTATTGACATTATTGTCACAGAAATCATCTAACAAGATGTTTTCTGGCTCTAAAGTAGAGAATGATTGCTCCAAATAGTCGGCATAGGCATTTACAATATCATTAGGGTCATTCAAATACTCCCTATTATAAACCATATTATTGCTGATGTTAGTCCCTCCTTTTTTGCTATTAACGTAAGCCCAAAACTTGTTAGGATCGCTGTTAATATTACTTTCAGCCAGATGTATATAGTTTCGGAAAGCAGTTTTAATGTTTAGTTTAATTTTGGACCGGAGTCTCATAAATTCATTATAGGCAATATCATCTCCAGTTCGCTTGTAAAGTTTTAAGTGCCTTTCCTTATTTCTTATATCTCTGATAATTTCAGCATTGAACCAAGGTGGAAATTGTCTATTATTCTTTTTTACGTACACATATTTGGGTACGCAGGCTGTGAAAACCTCAGTTAATTTATTATAAAAATGTTGACACGCGGCGTTAATTTCGGTATAGTAATTTAAAAAAGACCAGTCTATCTCAAGCAGTTCCTGATATAGTAAGTGAAAATTAGCTTTCCGAAAGTTAAAAGTATTTGTATAATTAATTGGAAATTTATTATTAAGGTTTTCATATTCAACGTGTAGAGAGATTGCAAGTCCGGGATGATGGCTATCTTCTTTAACTAATACCTCTAAAGCTTTCTCAACTGTACAGCCGACGTTAGACAAAACCAAATCGAGTAATGTAATGTATTATTATTGTTGTACACAAAATTATGTTGAGAGAGGTCTAGGAAGTTTATAAAATTCAAAAATGTTGTAACTTCGGCAGTGTTAATGCCATTTAAAATAGATAAAGAGTAGGAGGGAATATTAAAATCACCTACTATTAATATGTCGTTATCATGAATAATATTTAATGACTTAATAGATTCAAAAATTTTATGTTTTATTAATTCTACAATCTACAATCAAAATGGAATCAAGTGGAAGAGGGACATGTTAAAGGTGCCGCTGATAATTTACCTAAAGTAGAAAAGTGCTGAGTGCTGTCAATAAATAGAGGTTGTGTTATGTTAACAGAGACCAAGATTAATAAACAATAAACAATCTTGAACAGAGATAACCTCTGTGATGTTAATTCTGTGATTGGATTTCAAGGCGTTGACGTCACAACGCGCCAATTTATGGCTGTTTAAAATGAACCCAATATTTTTCAAACTTCAAGTTTTTTTTTGTTACTATTAGTAAAATTAATAAGATAATAAATATGCCATAAATCATTTTTTTACGTGAGTTAAGTATTTCAGCAATAATTTTCTTTTCTAGGAAAACCCTATTGAGTAACTCGCAAAGTTTTCAACAAAAAAGTGTTAAGAATGCCATTTTGCATTAGAATACACCCTTTTTGGTAACCACATTAACCCTTTCGCTTCTCTCCCGTAGAAAACCTGCTACGCCTGACCCTTTATTTTGCAAAAATTGCGATAAAAACTTTTAATTTTTTTTTATTATAGTTTGATAATATTGGACTAATAAGTTGAAATAACAAAAAAAAATAACATTTCAACCCTTTACTGGGGGCGAACATAGAGTGATCTCCCAAGAATATGATTTTCCTAAATTTTTACTACAAACTGATGGTGGAAAATATGGAAAAATCACTAATATTGTCTATTTTAATCAAATTATAAATAATAATGGATATACACACTTAAGAAATAGTTTAAACCGCGTTTAAGGGGCGGAAAAGCGTACAGTTTCGTTTTGAAAAAAAAGTTTTTTTACTACCAAAGAGTGAAATAGTACTTATAACGGTATTTTGCTGAAATCTAGTTGTGTACATCTAACTTTAATTTTTGTGACATTGTCAGTTAGTTATCAAAATTTATTGCAAGTGTGCAAAAAACTAATACGCCTCATATAAGCGATTTAGTTAATAGTTTAGTTAGTGCTAATGCAGAAGATGGATGGTCAATGAGACAAATTGCACTGCGTTATAATATTGACAAAAATTCGGTGTGTAACATTTTAAGAAAGTGGAGAATAAACGGTACGATTAGTAGAAATCCTGGATCAGGGCGACGAAGGATATCAACTCAACAACAAGATTTGCTATTGGTAAATGTAGAAAATCCATTTACTCAGTTATTCAGACTGCTGAAGAAACGAATTTTCCTGGATCGAGTAGTACTGGACGCCGGCGAGTAAGAGAATCAGAGCTACGCTGTCATGCAGCAGTACAGAATTACTTACTTAAAGCTGAACATAAAGAAGGTCGAGTAGGATTTGCGCTTGAATTTTTAGCGCATGATGTAAATTTTTGGAACAATGTATCTTTACAGACGAAAAAACTTTCCAGTCAACACACAGCGGTCGTATTCGTGTTTACCGCCCTCCGAATACTCGATTCGATGAGAAATATATATCTAACAATGATAGAAGTGGTAGATTTTCCGTATATGTGAGCTTGGATATCGGTACGTGGTCCTGGTGTTTTGTGGCATATTGAGGAACGATCTAATAGTGAAACGTATATTAGGATTTTAGACAATATTATGCTCCCTTCTGTGTCACAATTATTTCCTAATAATGAGTCCATATTTCAACAAGACAATAAAACTTTATCTTCAGAGAGATATAAACTAGTGAAAATTCATTGAAATCTTCATGCCGCGATAAGTCGAAAATGTTGGTCGCGGGCTCCTCTGCTATAGGTTTTGGAACAGACCCACCAGAAATTATGCCGCCTACCCCTGCCCCCCTTCAAAGGGAATATTTCTATCTACCTAGATAGACCTTTATTTCAAAAACATAGACATGATTTTAACGCCATTCGGTCGGGTGCAAAACTTTGAATGGGGCCAACGCACCAAGGTAATTTTTTACAATTAAATATTGTTAACATTTTCCCGTTCCGATAAATCTAAAACATTTATTAATAAAGAATTATTAAGGTATAGAATATTTCCTTCGTACCTAAGAACGATAAGACGCTGGCAATGTGTACACATGCTCCAAGAGTTTTTACACCGATTGATGGTCCTTATCTAGCTGGAGATTCGGGTTTATTGATTCGGTTTACATTACCAGTTATTTTGATTAAACGTTCACTGGGAATACCAGATTTAGCAAGATTTGAAACTGGTCTTGTTAATATGATTTGTTATTTTATTGTATTCGACATTAAACCCAATTTTCATGGTTCCTTCTTTAGTCTATTTTCCAAGAGTATTCTCTCCCACGGGCAGATTTTTCTACCATCCACTTAGTCCGCCCAAATTAGACATTTTAGAAGAAATAATGTATAAAGAAATAATATTTAAGATGTGTAAACTCGATAGGATTAGAAGTAGATGTCCGAAAAGTTCCCACCCCATTCAGGAACGGAAAGTCCCTTTTTTTGCAAAAAAATATCCCTGACGGGGATTCAACACTAGTTTTCACTTTTATCGTGAAATCGTTCATTGAAAGAAAAAAAAACACAGGAAATAAAAAATTTGACGTTAAATTCTGTATAAAAAATGTCCTATTGACTTTGTAGCTTATCCCCAACTATTTCGCGGTAACAGCGTTCAAACTGAGGGGTAGTTTGGAGCGCGCAGGTAAAAATCGATGTTACACGAAGTTTCACAGCAAATATCTCAAAACCAGTTACTTTAACGAGAAACATGGCCAAGATTGAATTTATAGAACGGAGTTTTCTATATAGGGTGTCCCGAAAATGGTGGGCAACATCTCGGATTTGGGTAGAACTAGTTAAAATAGTTCGTTCGTATATTTTTCTTTCCCCGGAGGTACCCCTATGAAGATTTTCGCGCTTGAAGTTGAAGGTTAAAAATCGATTTTTCGCGATAACTTTTTTATTGTTCAATCGATTTTAATCATTTTTGGATCAGTATCATATTATTTCAATCCAGTTAGGTCAGTGTATTAGAACCTTGGATAACATTGTTGGGGGCTCGGGGGCAGAGCACCCATTGCCTTAATAAGTTGAAACTAAATTTTCAGCCTATTTTCTTTTATTTCTAAGGTTATTCTCAAATTTTTTGAGCCATTTTTACGTAAAAAACGTATACTTGTTTGATGTCGGTAATATGAACCGTGCTCGAGATAAATGCACCTAAAGTCGAGGCAAGAATTCAAGCGATGCACGTCACGAGTGATCTCATTAAAGAAATGTTAATACTAACATAATTACGTTAAAAAGAGTAATTCTTGACACCCGATTATTAAGCTTTTTTCAGAAATAGGTACAGTTTAATGGGGCTTCATGATTCTTAGCAATATTGTCTTATTTATAGAAACGATCTGTGACGTGCATCGCTTGAATTCTTGCCTCGACTACAACGATGAAAATGCGATTTTCAATCGCACAAATAGTAGTAATTTTTAAAAATTAAATAAACACGAGGATTATGTACAACACAACATTTATTTCTCTATGAGGTAGTAAGTACTTACCTAAACTTATAAAAACAAAAAATCTTGAACACACAAAACACAAAATTTGAAACCTTACTGTAGAAAACTAATTAGGGACATGGAAAAATGAAAATTTATGAAATTTCATAACAAATGTTCAATATGAGCACCTTCTTCTCTAATGCATGTTTGTCCGCGACGAATTGATGATCGCTTGGCTCGCCACAACATTCCTTCGTTTTCTCTAATTGATTTGATACATAATTTTCTTGTATAATTCTTCTCTTGTCTCTACTGGTGTGGCATATACGAGACTCTTTAAATGACCCCACAGGAAGAAATCAAGGGGATTAAATGGGGTGATAGGGGAGGCCAAGGAACAGCCCCACGCCGACCTATCCACCTGTTTGGATATACTCTATTCAAATGACCCCTCACGATAAGATTAAAATGCGGGGGCGCCCCATCATGCATAAACCACATGTTCTCTCGAGATGTAATGTCAACGTCTTCTAAAAGTTGTGGTAACTGCTGTTGGAAAAATTCAAGATAAAGTTGCCCATTCAATCGACTTTCTAACACGAATGGGCCCAACAAGTACCGGTCAATAATTCTGGCCCAAACATTAATATGAAATTGCCTTTGATGGCGCGTTTGAATTGTGGCATGTGGGTTTTCCTCGCCCCAAACGTGTAAGTTGTGGGAGTTAATGACTCCACTTCTTCCAAAGCTCGCTTCATCCGTATACAAAACCGATCGAATGAAAGCATGGTTTTGTTCATATTTTTGTATAAACCACTGCGAAAATTGCACCCTAGCAGGAAAGCCATCTGGGCTAATGGTATGTACCTTCTGTATATGGTATGGATGAAGCAGTTGCTCTTTTAAAATTCTTCCAACGATCGATTTTGGGACATTCATTTGTAACGATAATGATCTGATACTGACAGATAAATTCGCAGCGACTGCATCCAATAAGTTCTCTTCTACTTCAACAGTACGTGTTGTCCGCGGAGCACCCCTATTTACGTCGTTTGGCCCAAATCGACCTAAGTAGAGATCTTAGATTTTTTGTTTTCAAAAAAATTATCATCTTTTTTACCAGTTTCCCTCAGCCGTTGATCAACACGTTCAATAGTTTTGCGATCAGGAACCCTTCAATGGCGATACCGTCGAGCGTATAGTCTTCGTGCTTTAGAGGCATTACAAGAAGCCATTCCATACACTAAATGCATATCTGCGTATTCATTGTTAGTGTAAGGTATATTTCAACCAATTAATTACATAATTAATGTCGGATTAAGCTAATACTGGATAATTATGTCACTCCAATTATTTAATATTTTGATCCATGGCAACCATAAACTGTCATTATTAATCGTTTGGTTTTATACATAAACAGCTACATCGTCTTATCTACATAGATAAGACGATGTAGCTGTTTTTTAAATATTAAAAAAAAATAATATTAACACGTTCAATGCTAACCCCACAACTTGGACTTCAGCATGTGTGGCACCATTTTTTGTCGTTTTTTTTTCAAATAATCGACGGGAAGGTCATACATAATATGACAAAGTAATACTAAGTAAATAGTCTTTGTTTATTTATTTTTAAAAGTTACTATTACTTGTGCGATTGAAAATCGCATTTTCATCGTTAGGTGCATTTATCTCGAAAACGGTTCATATTACCGACATCAAACAAGTATACGTTTTTTACGTACAAATGGCTCAAAAATTTGAAAATAACCTTAGAAATAAAAGAAAAAAGCTGAAAATTTTTTTTCAACTAATTAAGGCAATGCGTGCTCTGCCCCCGAGCGCCCAAGAATGTTACCCAAGGTTCTAATACACTGACCTAACTGGACTGAAATAATATGATATTGTTCCAAAAACGATTAAAACTGATTGAACAATAAAAAAGTTCAAATGTGCTTTTAGAGGGCGGAATATTAAACATAATATTTTTAGTCGCAAACTCCTCTATAAATCCTTATTTTACTATAAGGAACCTAACCAGACTGCAACCAACAGCTACTCTCCGGGCTATGTGCCCCGCCGAGCGCTGAATTACAAGTTACAAGCCTGGCGCGTTAAGTGTAATAATTGCATATTACCATCAAAACGCTAATGCTTCGATTGCAACAAACACCAGCCGAAAGACTGATCCTACTTAAAGAAGCTCCCTTGCCAGTCGTCACACACCACTTGCAGACTGCAGTTTCGAGCTATTGGCTCTCGTCAGTGCAAGGTAGGTATGCGACGACCGACATGAGAATCCTTTGACTATAGTACATCCCGGTATTCTTACAATAGCGACATGTAAAACAGCCAGCAGGCGCCATCCAGCGGTCCAGTGTCCGTTGCAATCGAAAAATAAATAGCCTGACTTGGCTTAGCATAGTTCAAATGTGCTTTTAGAGGGCGGAATATTAAACATAATATTTTTAGTCGCAAACTCTATAAATCCTTATTTTACTATAAGGAACCTAACCAGACTGCAACCAACAGCTACTCTCCGGGCTATGTGCCCCGCCGAGCGCTGAATTACAAGTTACAAGCCTGGCGCGTTAAGTGTAATAATTGCATATTACCATCAAAACGCTAATGCTTCGATTGCAACAAACACCAGCCGAAAGACTGATCCTACTTAAAGAAGCTCCCTTGCCAGTCGTCACACACCACTTGCAGACTGCAGTTTCGAGCTATTGGCTCTCGTCAGTGCAAGGTAGGTATGCGACGACCGACATGAGAATCCTTTGACTATAGTACATCCCGGTATTCTTACAATAGCGACATGTAAAACAGCCAGCAGGCGCCATCCAGCGGTCCAGTGTCCGTTGCAATCGAAAAATAAATAGCCTGACTTGGCTTAGCATAGTTCAAATGTGCTTTTAGAGGGCGGAATATTAAACATAATATTTTTAGTCGCAAACTCTATAAATCCTTATTTTACTATAAGGAACCTAACCAGACTGCAACCAACAGCTACTCTCCGGGCTATGTGCCCCGCCGAGCGCTGAATTACAAGTTACAAGCCTGGCGCGTTAAGTGTAATAATTGCATATTACCATCAAAACGCTAATGCTTCGATTGCAACAAACACCAGCCGAAAGACTGATCCTACTTAAAGAAGCTCCCTTGCCAGTCGTCACACACCACTTGCAGACTGCAGTTTCGAGCTATTGGCTCTCGTCAGTGCAAGGTAGGTATGCGACGACCGACATGAGAATCCTTTGACTATAGTACATCCCGGTATTCTTACAATAGCGACATGTAAAACAGCCAGCAGGCGCCATCCAGCGGTCCAGTGTCCGTTGCAATCGAAAAATAAATAGCCTGACTTGGCTTAGCATAGTTCAAATGTGCTTTTAGAGGGCGGAATATTAAACATAATATTTTTAGTCGCAAACTCTATAAATCCTTATTTTACTATAAGGAACCTAACCAGACTGCAACCAACAGCTACTCTCCGGGCTATGTGCCCCGCCGAGCGCTGAATTACAAGTTACAAGCCTGGCGCGTTAAGTGTAATAATTGCATATTACCATCAAAACGCTAATGCTTCGATTGCAACAAACACCAGCCGAAAGACTGATCCTACTTAAAGAAGCTCCCTTGCCAGTCGTCACACACCACTTGCAGACTGCAGTTTCGAGCTATTGGCTCTCGTCAGTGCAAGGTAGGTATGCGACGACCGACATGAGAATCCTTTGACTATAGTACATCCCGGTATTCTTACAATAGCGACATGTAAAACAGCCAGCAGGCGCCATCCAGCGGTCCAGTGTCCGTTGCAATCGAAAAATAAATAGCCTGACTTGGCTTAGCATAGTTCAAATGTGCTTTTAGAGGGCGGAATATTAAACATAATATTTTTAGTCGCAAACTCTATAAATCCTTATTTTACTATAAGGAACCTAACCAGACTGCAACCAACAGCTACTCTCCGGGCTATGTGCCCCGCCGAGCGCTGAATTACAAGTTACAAGCCTGGCGCGTTAAGTGTAATAATTGCATATTACCATCAAAACGCTAATGCTTCGATTGCAACAAACACCAGCCGAAAGACTGATCCTACTTAAAGAAGCTCCCTTGCCAGTCGTCACACACCACTTGCAGACTGCAGTTTCGAGCTATTGGCTCTCGTCAGTGCAAGGTAGGTATGCGACGACCGACATGAGAAGCGACTAAAAATATTATGTTTAATATTCCGCCCTCTAAAAGCACATTTGAACTATGCTAAGCCAAGTCAGGCTATTTATTTTTCGATTGCAACGGACACTGGACCGCTGGATGGCGCCTGCTGGCTGTTTTACATGTCGCTATTGTAAGAATACCGGGATGTACTATAGTCAAAGGATTCTCATGTCGGTCGTCGCATACCTACCTTGCACTGACGAGAGCCAATAGCTCGAAACTGCAGTCTGCAAGTGGTGTGTGACGACTGGCAAGGGAGCTTCTTTAAGTAGGATCAGTCTTTCGGCTGGTGTTTGTTGCAATCGAAGCATTAGCGTTTTGATGGTAATATGCAATTATTACACTTAACGCGCCAGGCTTGTAACTTGTAATTCAGCGCTCGGCGGGGCACATAGCCCGGAGAGTAGCTGTTGGTTGCAGTCTGGTTAGGTTCCTTATAGTAAAATAAGGATTTATAGAGAAGTTTGCGACTAAAAATATTATGTTTAATAAAAAAGTTATCGCGAAAAATCGATTTTTAGCCTTCAACTTCAAGCGCGAATATCTTCGTAGGGGTACCTCGGGGGAAAGAAAAATATACGAACTTGTGACCTTATTTTCACTAGTTTCACTTTTGGAAACTGTGCATTTTAATTAGTTAATAAGATGAGAATATATTAATCACTAAAAAATATCTAATTATTTTCAGCCAATATCATCTACTTTGTTATTGGAACGTCAACACCGTGGAGTTCGTCAGTGCTACCAAAACTAGAAGACCCCGATACAACTCCCTTTGATAAAGCCTTATCCTCCGAAGAATCATCATGGATTACTGCTCTGGTACCGTTAGGGGCTATATTTGGATCATATATTTTCGGTTATATGGCCGATGGAATAGGAAGAAAATACACCTTACTAATGTGCGGGCTATTTATCTTGATAAATTATGTCATGCTGGCTTTTGGAAAAATGGTTGGTTTATATTACGCAGCGCGATTAATTTGTGGATTAGCAGTTGGAGGAACTTTTACTGTAGCACCCATGTACATGGGAGAAATAGCTGAAGATTCAAACAGAGGATCTTTCGGCTCCTTAATGAACGTATTCAATTGCCTTGGAGGTTTGTTCTCTTATTCTGTAGGTCCGTACGTTCCTATTTGGGTTTTTAATGTAATTTTAGCGATATTCCCCGGAATATATTTAGTGTTGTTTTTTTTCTTAGCCCCAGAAAGTCCTTACTACTACGTTAGTAAACACAAACATGAGTTAGCTAAGTCGGCTTTGCAGAGAGTTAGAACACATGAAGGCGAAAGTCTAGAAAAAGAACTAACCGAAATAGAAGCGAACATTCGAAAAGAACAAGAGGAAAAAGGAGAGATACTTGATATTTTTAAATCAAAGGGATTGATCAAAGCTCTCATAATTTCTGTCAGTGTTGTTTCAATTCAGCAACTTTCTGGTATCATGGCAATTTTGTATTACTCTCAAAGTATCTTTGAGCAAGCTGGCAGTAAATTAGAGCCAGCTGTGTGTTCCATCATTATCGGAGGGGTTCAAGTTGGTGCAAGTTTTTTAACTCCCTTATTAGCAGACAGACTTAATAGGAAAACTCTTTTACTTTTTTCAGCAGTAGGGATGGTAATATCCGAGGTACCATTAGGTGCGTACGGTTATCTAAAAGATCACGAAAGAGACGTTTCTTCTATAAATTTCTTACCCTTATTATGTCTCATATTGTATATTATTACGTACAATACTGCATTTGCCACGTTACCTTGGACTATTATGGGCGAATTATTTCCTTCAAACGTAAAATCTTTCGCTTCATCCATAACCGGTTCAGCCTGTGGCATTATGGGTTTCCTTACGTCCAAATATTTCCAGTCCATTTCAGATTCGATTGGAATGGGTTCCACGTTTTGGATATTTTCGGCATTCTGTGTACTTGCGATTCCATTCTGCAAATTTTACGTCATCGAAACTAGAGGAAAAAGTTTCCAAGAAATTCAAGAGGCTCTCAACAGATAGTAAATAGTAAAAGATTGTGCCGGTGTGATGGATGTATGCGATTATTATGCGTTAAGCGATATCTGGACTGTTTAGATTTTTAAAATATAAGTAATATTTATTAAGGTAGTATGCAACTTTAAAAATGTATTTTTCAATAAATAATTTTTCTAACAATAATTGCAGTTATTTAACTATACATTATTTACATACAATTTATCCATTTTGTAAAATTTCCTTTAGAGATATTATTTTTTTATTATTATTATTATTAGCCGTTACTCGAGTCCGAGTATAAAAATGTTACAGTCGATAGATTATGTACAATAAAAAACAAGTAAAAGGTGTAGTATATTGTAATTCCCATTCATCTACGGTGCACACGACTATGGCTATAGAGGCCAATTCGGGAGAGCACATGTCGACCGCAGTCAGGACAAACATAGACCTGGTTAGGTCTTGGATTCGGCCTTCTTGCAGTAACATTTCCTTGATAGCTGGCCACAACCCCTCGCCATTCGGTTCTGTCCGCTGCAAGTTGTTCCCATTGCTCGTCTGCAATACCGCAGGATTTTAGATTTTCATGGAGAGCGTCTTTGAACCTCTTTCGTTGACCGCCACGCCTTCTTCTACCGCTTAGCAATTCACCATAAAGTGTACATTTAGGACGGCGGTTATCATGCATACGATGAACGTGACCTGCCCATCTTAGGCGTGCTCTTGAAATAAGCACCTCAATTGGAAGGCTGTTTGCTCTCCTGAGTACTTCCACGTTTGATATGTGATGGAACCAACGGATTTTCATCATACTACTGAGGTGTCTTTGCTGAAAACGTTCTAATTCTTTCACATGACGACGGTAAGTGACCCAGCTTTCACATCCATATAGCAGTGTTGGAATGACAACTGCTCTGTAGACAGTCATTTTCGTTGACAAAGCAAGGTCGTGGTTGTCAAATACTCTCTCTCTAAGTCCCCAGAGTGCTCTAGATGCAGCGTTAATTCTATTGCGAATCTCGCTGTCCATGTTTGCTTTGTCATTAACAACGTTACCTAAGTAATTGAACTGATCCACCACTTCAAGAGAATTTCCGTTAAGTGTAATGTCTATTTGGTTCACTTGATGAGGAGTTGACATAATCTTAGTCTTTCCAATGTTGATTTTAAGTTTAAGTTTATTTATACGACTACTGACCTTGTCACTGAAAAGTTTTCCAAATAAATACACCACAGGTAATGACGGTCCACTTTGTCTCGGAAGGCTCTAGAAGAGCCTTGTGTGGGAGGAGGCTACACATTTAGAGACAAGGGACATACACCCAATATCCGTGTATAGTGAAAAAATCCCTCTCACAGTATTTTCCACTGCCACGGCCGGGGATCGAACCCGGAACTTTTGAGTGAGAGGCAAGTGCGCTCGCCTCTCGACCATAGTCATAATTTAAGACAATATTTTTTCATTTTGTAGTTATCTACAAAATGAAAAAATATTTTCTAACTAAACTAAAATTGACTCTTTAATAATAATACAGTATCTCGGCGTTGAAAAAATGTAATATTTCGGAAAAATGAGATGCTATTCGGATTTAATTTTTTTTCTTATATATTGGTAGTAATTGAGTCTTAGAAACTTTACTACCTTATTCGTGGTTTGCTTTTACCTAGGAGGTGAGTTCTACCCATTTATTAGGGGTAGTGTTCCGAAAAATAGATAACCATAAATCATATTCTAAGAAAAAAGGCCTCATACAATATATACTACTAAATTAATAAACATTTGTATAAATAACCACATATTTCCTAAATGCCTCAAAATTGCAAAAGTTATCCATGTCTTAAAGAGATCTATTGATGACATGGGTAACTACAGACCCATTTAACTGGTTCCTATACTAGCAAAAATTTTAGAAGCAGCTTTTAAAATCTAAATCAGAGTACTTTGAGGGCATTGCATTATTTTCCCCATGTCAATATGGTTTTAGGAACAACATATCTACCTCGTTGGCAATAAATAATTGTACACAAATAGTATTAAAGGGATTTGAAGAAAACATGTACATCATTCCTAGATTTAACAAAAGCTTTAACAAAATTAGAAGCCTACAATTTTGATACCAATAGTATAGCACTAATTAAGTCTTACCTTTCGGACAGATTGCAGTATGTGAGTTATAATAGGTGCACATCCGAGCGGCAATTGGTCAAGCATGGCGTACTGCAAAGTTCTATCTTAGGACCCATCCTCGCCTTAATCTACATCAACGAACTACCAAATTGTTGCCCGGATGCTGACTCTATTCTGTTCGCAGATGATACAACCAAACCGTTTCAAGATCCATCGTTAGATGTAATTCAAAGTGATGTATCAAGTACACACTCAAATTTTAAGGGTTGGTTTACAGTAAATCTATTAAGCATAGATGAAAGTGAAACTCAAACATTAATTCTCACATTGCGTAATTTACCAAATCGTAATTCAGATTGCGAGCCGGTAAAATTTTTAGGGTCTACATTGATCCAATACTAATAAGGAATCTAGCGAATAGTGTGTCACAAAAAACCTTCATAGTAGCTTACTATAGTTTTTTATTTCAGACATGTCATATGTTATATTAAATTGGGGTCACTCAACTCGCCCATCTAAAGCATTTAGCTTACAACGTAAATGCATTAAAATCATAGCTCAAATATTATATTTTGTCCCACAGTTCTTCTCTTGGGTTGATAGTATTTGCATAAAATAGGGACTTCATATGTCCCCACACATAATAATCCAGAGGATTATAATCAGAACTACTTGGTGGCCAACAAACTCACTTCCTCGGCCGATTTATCAAGATAACTCCAGACTTCAAAAGATAAATGAGGATGAGCTCAATTTTGTACGAACCACATTTGGCGAAGATCAGTCAAGAGGCCGTTGAGTTATTGCAAAAAAACGAAAAAATTATTTGAATTTTGACACCCAGTATCTTTTTCACAGCAACATTTTACGAAAGCATATTTGATTATACCCTCATATTTTGGCCCAAAGAATCTGCTCCTGAGCTATGGCCTATTATTAATAGCCCACCCTGTATAAAGAACTGTTTATTAGGTTCGCAGGAATTATTAGCATGAGATTTTAAGCATTTACACTCATATTTTTTTTCAAAAGGACCTTTTCACGTGAAGTAAAACATTCCGTTGACCTTATTTAGTGATTGCTGATTAATGAAAAATTTCAGTTATCGATGATATCTGATACACGTGCAGTCTATTATGAGCGAAAACAATTATTTCATGCACATAGTTTTTTCTCGTTTTTCATCAGATTTGAATTCAATAGCAAAAAGTAGAAAGGAATTTGAAGAAGTCGATAAGATTAATGAAATGATACGAATGAAGTTAACATAAATAATTTGTAAAATGCATTCGCTAAATAGTTATCTATTGGAGGTGCCCAGAGTGGCAGATACGGTATAATTCCTAGATTTTAATACTAATATTGTTGACAGTTCTGGAATGAATTACGTTTACATTGCTGCCTTCGCAGGTAAATAATAATGGGTCCATTTGGTAGTGTTGTGTGTGTAATTTAATTAATTTTATAATTCAACAGGGTATGAGGCGCTAGTATACGCGAATAATAATATTATGAAAATATAAAATAGAAATTATAATATTCCAATCTATCTGCAAGTGCCTTATATAAATAAGGACTCAAGAAATTAAACCAAAACAGCTATTCCCCTTACAAGCGCTGAATTATATGGTAAAATTTGCGTATTTTGTCTAAACACAGTTAGCACTAAAATCCAATGACTTGGAATGCTCGAATGCTACGAGGAAGATGCGAGGGCCTCCTTCATCTCAGGATGTCACTAACTGCAGACCGGTTTCGGCATATTTTTGGGTCTCATCAGTGCAGTGCAAGTGATACCTTCAATACCGGAGTTCGCATCTCATAGACACTGTTAAGTTCCGCCGAAGTAGAGCGTAACTAGCGCCATCTCTCAGTAGTGAAGAGGATGAAATAATTTAAATTTAAACAAAAAATTTAAAATTTGTTTATTTTTATTATTTTCTGTAACTGCACATCAGAATTGTTTGTTTCAAGTTATATATTTAAAAAAATGAATGAATGAATTCTATACTTAATTTGCTGAATAGAAATAGTTAAGCCACTTGCCAAAAAAGTGCGCCATATTTAAAGAGAATTGTTCTATTGGTTATTTTTAAAATACCATAATGCAACCAACCATTTTATGTTTTTGATATTTAGTTTTTGGCGTTTGTTAAAAACTGCTGTTAAGTAATTCGTTATTTTTATTTGCTGTTATTCCCATTCATCTAATAAAACAGTATTTGTAAATACTTTGATGTACATTTGTGTATTTAAGGGGCGTAATGAAAATAGTTAATATTGATTAAATGTCAGAAATACCTTTTCTTTTTAAGGTTAGAAATTTTTTCGATTCATATTAATTATGGACCAAAGGGCTCTTTCTCCACTGAAATAACGGAGAGCCAGTCATTTTTCACTTGAAAATAAGCAACGCGTTTCAAATATCTATAAGGCTTGTATTGGAAAGAATCCGTATAACTCTAAGACATAGGCCGGCTTGGTGGCGTGATGGAGAGTGGCGCGTCCTTCCACGCAGCCGGCCCAGGTTCAAAACCGGGTCACTGCAAGTCGATGAGATATAATGGATCTGCTTGCGTCACCATCTTTCGAAAAAGATGTAAAACCGTGGGTTCCGTGTATCTACGATGTGAGCACGTTAAAGATCCCCACCCCACAACAAAGTGTGGGGGTTCGGCAAAATTTCCAGGTTAGGAGTCCCAGTGCCTACACAGACACTGATGAGCTTATCCCCTGGCGTCGGTGATTGGCCTTGGTAGCGGAAATAGGCAGACGTTAAATAAATGATTTTAAAAAACCTTAAGGCGCAAAACGTCGAGTTTACTGCAAATGCAGCAGGTAATTTTAATTTTTGTATTGTACAGGCTTGCTAATTAGTACAAAGTTCTTTTTCTCTGAGGCATTTTTAATTTAACTATGTATATTTATTATAGTTTATGTCTGAGTTTATTATTATTATTTAGATTAATTACACATATTAATTCAGGTGTGAGTGGCCAGAGTGTTTTCAAAATTTTTCGTGAATATCAAGAAACACACAATGCACTAAAAGTGTGTCATCGACAACATCGATGATAAAACAAAAAGTGATGTTCGCTGTTTATTTCATTCTTTTTTCAAAAGAAATGAACCACCAATTCTAGATAAAAGTTCGGTTAGATTAGGTTGAAATGTATGTCATCTACGTGAAGCCTACCTGCTGGCTAAGATACGTAGATGACATCTACGTTATCTGGCCACATGGTAGAGATTCTTTAAACTACTCCCTGTCTCACATTAATCATACACACACTCAGATCCAGTTCACTATTGAAATCGAAAACAATTGTTCCCTCCCTTTCCTAGACGTCCTTATTAAAAAGCAAAACAACAATCAATTCTCCTACTCTGTATATAGACAGCCAATCCATACCAACCGTTATCTTAATTCAAAATCACACCACCACCCATCACAAATAAATTCCGTTGTCAACACTCTTGTAACCAGATCCCTCAGACTAACAGACAATCACAACAGACAATCCGAACTACAAACATTAGAAGAAGCACTTCTACAAAACGGTTACGACAAAGGACATATAACGCGATCCATACACAAAGCAGACAATCCTTCCCAAATTCAACAGACAGAAACTCCTCCTCAGCAAAAAGCCTTCCTACCCTACATCAAAGGTGTCACAGACAAAATTTCAAAAGTCCTGAAATCCAATAACATAAAAACCATATTCACAACAAACCAAACAATTTCCAATTTAATTAGAACCCCAAAAGACCAAATACCTAATGATTCCCATGGTGTATATGAAATACCTTGCTCAAATTGTCTCCAAACCTACATTGGACAAACCAATAGACGGATTAACAATAGAACATATGAGCATCGTCTTGCAGTTAGAAAATCCGATCCCACATCATCACTTGCCCAACACCGCCTCCTAACAGGCCATAATATAGACTTCGATAACACCAAAACCATAGCACCCTCATTTTTCCAGAAACCGCGAATCATCTGCGAAACAGTTGAGATTGAAAAACATCCCAATTGTCTAAATAAAAGGGATGATGGTCATCGTCTTCCGATCGCTTGCAAATCATTGATCTCCAGACTAACCCCACAATCTTCATCCACATCTCATAATCCTGATAACAGCCGTTCTGCTCTGATGCCTCCAACAGACCCTCAACCCCCCACCACTCTCCCACCCACAGATAGCTTTCGTATAAATAACTCTTCGTTAGGTACTGCCAGCGAGTTCGCTCTAAGGAGTAGGCAGATTGAGGCCTTAGAGACGGATCGTGGTGAGAGCTGGGGAATAGGCAGATTGAGTCCCCGGAATCCAACCAGTTCTACGAACTTCTAGTATTATTTTCTTTAACAATTTTTTCTTGACCCACTTTTTTCTCTAGAAAAGGGCTCCAAAACGTCGAGACATTAACAATCTCAGACGCGGTTCAACCAGAGAAGAAATTATATGACAATAAACTCAACTAGAGGAATGATAGATGTTAAATATATATATATTTGATTTTTGTTATAAATAATAAATAATTTTGGTTTTCTTTATATTTGTTTAAAACTATACATTTTATCACCTTAATTCCGCAAAATATGTAACATCATTTTGATTTAATTTTCCCACTTGTATTAATTTGCCTGATGTAAAACTGGTCATTGCATACATTGGTCAAAGCAATGATAAATGAATGGGGAATGGCTTAACTATTTCTATTCAGTAGGGTATAGGCTACTTTAACTTGGCGTATGCACAAGTTGATACTACGTGTACGAGTTCATTTTCTCTTGCACATAAAGTTGAAGCAATAGCCCAAAAAAATTGTTCATGTATGGCATGAAAAAAAATTACCTATTATTTAAAATAATACTTATTTTTTGAAGTAATAATATTGATTTAATCCGAAAAAGTGCTTAATTTAAAAATATCAAAAACCTATTAAAAAATGTTGTTCCAATAAAATTTTGATCACATAATGGGTGCATTAGTCAACCATACATTTTTGATGCGCACAGTAATTACAGAGTCACTACCAATATACTCTTGGATTAGCATCCAGTAAAAAATATCTAACCCTAAACTATATTTTCAGTTAACATCATCTGCTTCGTGGTTGGAACATGTTTGACGTGGTCCTCACCAATATTGTCAGAACTGGAAAGTTCTGAAACAACCCCATTCGACAGAGCTCTATCTGCAGAAGAGACATCATGGATATCAGCTTTGCTACCACTGGGAGCGGTGTTTGGCCCATTCATCTTTGGTTATATGGCAGATAAGATAGGAAGAAAATACACATTATTAGTGTGTGGAGTGCCTTTTTTAGTGTGCTACCTTTTGCTGGCTTTTGGAAAGACAGTTGGCATATATTACGCTGCGCGATATATAAGCGGTTTGGCTCTCGGAGGAGTTTTTACTGTGGTACCCATATATATGGGCGAAATAGGTGATGATTCTAATAGAGGCGCTCTTGGGTCCTCTATGAATATATTTATTTGCCTTGGAGTTACCTTCTCTTATTCTGTTGGCCCATACGTTTCTATTATGGTATTTAACTTACTTTTGGCAATATTCCCCGGTCTGTTTTTAGTGCTATTTTTTTTCTTAGCTCCAGAAAGCCCTCATTACTTTGTTAGTAGACAGGAACACGATTTAGCTATGTCAGCGTTAAAAAAAATCCGAGGCCATGGAAACCAAGACATAGAAAAAGAGCTTGTTGAAATTCAAGCAAAGATTAAAGAAGAGGGAAATGGGACGTTCTTTGATATCTTCAAATCTAAGGGTCTGATAAAAGCTTTCATCATTTCAGTTTCCCTTGTTGCTTTTCAGCAACTTTCAGGCATTGACGCCGTTCTGTTTTTTGCTCAAAATATCTTCCAGGAAGCTGGTACCACAATAAAACCAGAAGTATGTTCCATTATTATAGGATGCACAGAGTTCGCATCAAGTTTTGTAACTCCTTTATTAGCAGACAGACTTGGCAGGAAAATTCTTTTGATTTTTTCAGCTGTAGGAATGATAATATCAGAAGTACCCTTAGGTTTGTATGGTTATCTAAAAGATCAGGATGAAGACGTGTCATCTATAAATTTTCTACCTATATTATGTCTCATACTATACATTATTACGTACAACATCGCATTTGGTCCATTGCCTTGGGCAATTATGGGCGAATTATTCCCTTCCAATGTAAAATCTATCGCGTCAGCCATTACAGCAGCCATTTGTTGGTTTATTGCTTTCTTGATAACGAAATATTTCCAAGCGATGTCAGATTCTTTAGGAATGGGGGTATCGTTTTGGATATTCTCAGGATTCTGCATAGCCGCCGTCCCATTCTGCATATTTTACGTCGTCGAAACGAAGGGAAAAAGTCTACAAGAGATTCAAAATGTTCTAAATAGTTAGGGTAGGCCGATTTTGTATTATTATATTTTAATAATAAGCCAAATTGTAAAGTGAATACAGTTTTTATATTTTTCGTACACAGGGAGAGGTATCATTAGAATGTGTGCGATACTAAAATAGAATAATTTATTGATAAATAATACTTATACAATAGTTATTTGTTTAACTAGGCAGCAAAATAGTAGATTGACTGCCGCGGTTGATAATTCCTAGCCGAGAGTAGCGAGGGACTCAGCCAGGGCAGTCAATCTATTTGCTGCTGAGTTGAACATATAATTTTTTTGCCGATTGTTTAAATTCTAAAATAATTAAATTATTACAATTGTCAATCTCTTTATTTTTTTTGTAATAAATTCAATAAAAATTCATTAAAAATCGCAGTTGTTACTAGTTGGTTACCATGGAAACTAAGTGTCACTTTCCCGCCTAGGCAAGGAAAATGAGCATGAGCATTATTTCCCACCTAGGCAAGGAAAATGAGCGCTTTCCTGCCCAGGCAGGGAAAGTGACACTTTACTGATTGACGTTAGTCAGCAAAGTTAGTACTTTCTCTCATTCGGCGAAAATAGTTATTTGTTTAACTAGGCAGCAAAATGGTAGATTGACTGCCGCGGCTGATAAAAATCGCAGTTGTTACTAGTTGGTTACCATGGAAACTAAGTGTCACTTTCCCTGCCTAGGCAGGAAAATGCTCACTTTCCTGCCTAGGCAGGGAAAGTGATACTTTGCTGATTGACATTAGTCAGTAAAGTTAGCACTTTGTTGTCAATCGGCGAAAAACGATTTTATTTCCTTTAATTACTCTAACGTTTTACCTAAAGTAAATGCGCAAATTTACCATTATTCTAACATAGTAACAACTATCACAGCCCTTTTCAATAACAGAACATAAGTAACCAATAAGACCTCCTTAGAGACATGTGCCAAGGAATTTCCAGTTCTAAGTTAAAGTTATTAAAGTAATTGTACGTCTGAGACTCAAATTTAAAAATATAGTCTAATTCACGTTTAGGCCAGTCGTCAGGTAGATTAACATCGTTTTAAGTCGGACAAAAATTTTTACTGTTGGAACCAGTTCATTATAGGCCTCTTTTAAACATACTATTTTTCGAATCGATAAAACGTTGTAAGACACACTTGTATCTTAAATAACTATTATGCATTTTTTGAAGTGCAACTATAGTATTAACATAACAATAAAGAAAATAGCAATAAAATAAAAAACGTTTTTTATTTAATTTAATAATAACTAAAAATTAATTAACAAGTAATAAGTTATGGAAAGTGTTCAAAATTATTTCCATTTTCGTTTGTACATATGGATAATCTATTCGACAGCTCAACTCCACAAACTTTTAACCTCAAATTTCTAAAGAATAACAAGTAATATATGAAGGTGTCAAATAGGGAGGAAGTTTTACAAACTATTTATTTTCGATATTTTGTTAGCCATATGCTTCGATAAATGACGAATTACAAAAAGAATATATATAATCGACCGAAAACTCTAGTCAGTAGAGACAGGGGCGTGCGGATTTACGGGTTTTGTAAATTCCCTGATATAATATGTTTACGCTCTTACCTATTTATTTTCCTTAAGTTTGAGGAATTTTGACGAATAACATCAATTTCGAAGGAATGAGTTAACTATACATGAACTACCATATCTTAAATTTAAAATATTATGCTTAAATCTGGCAACATTCTCCACGTATTCAGCGGTGTTTGGTGCGTTAAACCGTTATAACTCAGTTTAAAATCAGTGTACATAGAGTACGGTCGTTTATCAGTTGGGCGGCATTAATTTTTGTTTATAGATTACGTACTTGTTGTATCACAGTGCCTTAAAGTTTTATTTTGTTAGTGATTTAGTGAAAATAAGTGTAATTGTGGGATATCGTAATATTTTTAAAAGTGCAAATATGGAAGCGGTTCCCGGTTGTTCAAAAGAAGTGTTAAAAGTTCATACCTCTAGAATGTCTCCATTAAGCTTCAAGGAGAAGAAAATTATTTTGAATGTATATAATGCATTGGAGAAAGATCACCCGATAGTGCAAAAATAGGATCAACAGGTTTAGTTAACATGACTTCAAGGTGTACCGGCGTGAATGAGCGTACTATTTACAGAATTTTAAGAGGAGAGGAAGAAAAAAAAATTAGACAAATTCCAGAAAAATAGAATTCGACGTAAAATTCATAAATTCCTCTATGATAATGAAATCCCTGCTGTTAAGAAAATTTGACAGTACATGATACGAACTTTGTATTTGCAAAAGAGAAATAGCCTCCTACTTGAGAGAAATTATATTATTTATTGGCGAAGGAATTATATTCGGGCAATTAGAGCTGCCCGTGGAGGGAGAAAATGCTATTATTCAGATGAGACGTGGTTAAATGAAGGACATACTGTAGCGCAATTTTGGCAAGATAGAAATGTAAAAAGTGTTCGTCAAGGCCATATAGAAGATTGGTCAACAAGAAAAGGTACACGTATTGTGCGCGCATACGTATAATACCGAAAATTACGGGAAATCGCCACGAGCATGTTAAACCAAAAATGACAAAAAAATCGGCTAAATTAAAAAATATATATATATTTTAGTTACATCACGTGAAAGCACATAAGAATACCTTCATTTTGGTAAAAAAAAGTTCGTTCGACCATTTGGGCAAATTGGGGAAAGTTTTGAAAATTTTGTGGAATTTGGACTAAAAATAAAATTGCGGCCAAAGTGTTGGATATTTTTTGCTAAAATTTGGCAAACTATTTCTGGGCTATATAGGTTGGCTTCATCTAAAATTTCATCAAATTCGGTTTAATTTTGGCCAAGTTCAATTATTGACGTTTTTTCAGTATATTTATAAACATATCGTGGGAGGCGGTGAACCGATTTTCACAAAATTTGAACTGAAGCTTCCTTGACTACCGACAATAAAAGGGCACTATTCTCGTTTCTTAACTAGCATTTTAAAGGGTCCAAAATAAATTAAAACTGAAAAACCACCCTTAAAAATGACTAATTTACCCCTTTTTCCCGAAAAATTCCGTCACGAAGATCTGATAATAATTCATAATTTCAAGTTTGTTTGCTAATATCTAATGTTAGATAAAAGCACGATTGCTTTTTGGGGTTTTCACATCTGAAGTTTTTAATTCCCTATTTTACCATGTGAAAATAAACAAGTATTCTATTTAATTTTTTTACAAAAAACCCGATATTTGTTGACATGTCAAATAACGCCCTCTAGCGGCGACGATAATAACCAAATGAAAACAGCGATAACAGCCTTTTGCAACGAGATCCAGTTTGTTAAATTCCGTTAAAGCTAATCGCAGTAATTGACATAAAAATTGTTTTTTTTGTATAGCCCCGCCATTTTATTTTTGAAGATACAAAAAAATAGAAAACTAACAAGATTCGGAATTGTCTTAGAGTTACGATAAAATTACCTTATTTAATGAATTTATTATTTCACTTTTTGATAAACATGCTCCCATCAGACAAGTTAGAGTTACTAAATCTAAGGCCTCCTGGCTTACTCCAGATTTAAAGTTAATTATGAAGGAGAGAGACAAAGCTGTTCAGAAGTACAAGCGTACACTATCCGATACTACATTACAAAAATGTACGTAACTACACTTTATCTATAGTTAGACGAGAAAAAAAAGGTTATCTAGAGAACGTAGCTTCCCAAAAGAGCTCTAAAAAAACATGATCCAAATGAAATTAATAAATACTTTGCTTCATTTATTCAAAATGTATCTAATATGTGCAATAATCAAATACATTTTTATAACAATCATAAGTATGATGAAATTATTACTTTCACGTTTACACTAACTACTATAGATGAAGTTAATAAAATTTTAAATAATGTTAAGACTGAAGCGTATGGTACTGACAACATTTCATCTGCTATGTTAAAATACTGTAATCTGTTTATTGATCCTTTCATTACTCACATAATTAATTGTTGTATCGAGCAAAGCTATTTCCCTCAAGCGTGGAAAGTTGCGGTTGGAATTCCTTTACCTTACAAATAGTAATCCTATTTCTTTTTCAGACCTTAGAATTATTGTATTTTGCCAGCTTTATCTAAAGTCTTTGAAAAAATTTTATATGATCATTATTTTATTTCTCATAATTTACTGCCTGATTCCCAGTGTGGATTTAGAAAGGGATATAGCACTGCCACAGCCTTGGCTACTGTTACTGATGATGTGGTTAGAGCTCATGATAAGGGAATGGTCAGCGTGTTGGTGTTGTTAGATTTTTCGAAAGCCTTTGATACGATTAAACATAGTCTGATTTGTTCTAAACTTCAATATTTTGCTTTGACAATTTTTCAGTTTCACTTATTAATTCGTATTTGCATGGTAGAAAGCAGAAAATTTCTATTGACAATGTTTATTCTCCTGAGATAGATATACTTTCAGGTGTACCGCAGGGATCAATCTTAGGTCCCCTACTTTTTATTATTTATACTTCGAATATTTTAAACTCTGCAAGATCGTGCAAAATCCAAGCATACGCTGACGATACTCAGGTTACTTGCATTTTGATGCAAATGATTATATCGAAGCTACGGACACCATCAATTCGGAACTGCTAACCATTAAGCAACTATCTGAAGAACATGATTTAAAACTGAATTCAAAGAAATCTAACATAATTATATTTGCTAATAGAAACAAAAAAATATTCTTAAAAGAGAACATAAAAATTAAGATTGATGGTGCTTCCTTGCCTGTTATTGACCATGCAAAAAATTTGGGAGTAATCATTGACTCTGACTTACGTTTTAAAAAGCATGTAAAAAAATTACTACAGAGGTCTTATACGTCCTTGAAATTAATTTACTCCAGACGTGACATTCTAAATTTCAAACTAAAACAAATGCTCTGTGAATCACTTGTACTCTCCAATTTCAACTACTGTGACTTTATTTATGGCCCATGTCTTGATAACATGGATAAATATCGTATACAAAAAGTTCAGAATATCTGTTGCCGACTTATCTATAGAATCAGAAAATTTTAACATATTTTGCATAAAATAAACGAGAACAAGTGGTCGAACATGAACAATCGTAGAACACATCACCTGGGGAACTTTGTTCACAAAATTGTAGGCATACACACTTCCTCGTCTCTTTGGAAAAAGAAATTTGTAGCTCGTTCAAATGTACATTCTCGTAACATTCGGAATAAAAATAAATTTATGATGCCACATCATCAGACAGCCTTGTTTAGAAGAAGTTTTACGTACAATGCCATCAAATTATATAATTATCTTCCTGAGGAATTCAAAATTTTCAATATTAATAAATTTAAATATAAATTTAAAACTCATTTATTCAGTATGCAACTCTAATGTATTACCTTTATTATTTTTTTTGTACATTCTTTGCCCAGCCGTGTTTGTAATTAACTGTTCTAGAAAAGCTATAGGTACGTAATAAACTAGCTTTGTTATGTAGAGTGACGCTTAAATTCTTTATTTCTTTGTCAATTTGTGGAGAAATGTCACCGTCTTGTGGTTGAGTAGGAGTGGCTTACAGCTAGATTTCGCCATACTTCGGCTGCATTTTTCCATACAAAGTTTTCATTATTTTTTTCTTCGTATGTATTGTTTGATTGTGTTCATGATTTTTTTTGCTGCAATAAAGCCGATTTATTATTATTATTATTATTATATATTTTCAATACCACTTAATTGAGCAAAATACGGAGAAAAACCTAATATTTTATTCGGACATGGCTAATTTACGCCATTTTAGAAGCTCGAAAATATTTTTCAGCAATTTTTCAGGGCCACTTTGCTTAAAGTAAGATTATTCCCTAAACTTGTGCAATGATTGGTTTTCGAAATATGGCCGACCTCAATTCTTAGTTGCCCACCCTGTAGTAAAGCATCCCTTTAACATTATTCAGTGATTGATGGAAAATTATCGACGATAACTGATACGCGAGTTTTCTATTATGAACCAAAACACAATTACATCATACAATTTTTTTTCCTTGATTTTGATTAGATTTAAATTGAATAGAAATACGTAGTGAGCAATTTGAAGAAGTCGATAAGATTAATGGAATAATACGAATGCAGTTAACATAAATGATTTGTGAAATGCATCCGTTAATTAGTTATATATTGGGGTACCTAGAGTGTGAAATGTTATATAATTACTAGATCTAATACTAATATTGCTAAGAGTTACGAAATGAATTACGTGTACGTTGCTGCATTCACAGGTAAATTATGGGTCTTTCAGTACTGCTTCTTGTGTCATTTAATTTTTTAAGTTTACTTTTATATCGAAGTAATTTTCCAAATAGGTAGGGCCCTTGGATAGGGCATGCAGGTTTACATCAAAGATAATAATGATATTAATAACAGGAAATTATTTACGATGCATTATAGCAATGTTTAAGGTTTTAAATGATTTTACATTTCATAACTGTAAAAATGATTCAAATTTTGCATTTCACTTTTAAGAAGCCAATTAGGTATCATTTTTCTTCAATAAATAAGCTGGAAGTTTTACATTAATCAACGAAATCACGTAGTAATCTAAATTGTAACTTTTAATGACCAATTGGGTATAGGAAATGACACCTTTACATAATAACGCCGACCTGCATTGTTTGGTTATTCCCATCTATTTAGCTTAATCTGTCGAGATTGACCTTTGGGATGCAAAAATTTAATGTGTTTATTCACTGTGCTTGGTAATTGATATTTTACAAATAGTGGAATACGGTAATCGAAATTTTATATAATTTTTCGTAGTGATTCCAAACTTTGGGTAGTTTTGTCTTAAAAATAAGATATCCTTAGAATATATACCTTCTCCAAGTGCCGGAACGTTGTTTTAAACTCGAAAAAGGGGTAAATTAACCCTCTTTTGAGGCAATTTTCGATTTTAAATTTTTTTGGACCCCTTAAACTGTAAATTAAGCAACGAAAATGTGGTCCTTTTATTGTCAATGTACAAGGAACCTCCACTTAAATTAATTCATATACAGAGTGTCTCATCGGGAACTGAATTGATCGATATAGAGAAAAGTACGCATCAGAAAATTTTGAAAATTTAGATCATTACTAATGTCTGTGTGGCCAATCCAACTAAAATAATTACAAGCAGCTGGCACTTCCGCTTATACCGGAAATCGATACCAACTTTCTTATTTCAAATGGAACACCCTATATATTTTACAGTTTTCAAAAAGAGCATAAAATTCGAGTCGAAAATACGTCGCATATCCTATACCTAAACCTAGCCGTTCCAGAGACATTTGACATTTTATAGAAAATTTGACAGGTGTAACGGTCTGTGGGGGTGCATTAAAAATAAGGTGTTTTCGATGACACCGCAAAATGTAGAGGACCTAAAAGCTCGAATTCAACAGGCATGTATTACAGTTACCCCCTAAATGCTGAGTAATGTTTTAAATGCAGTGCTTCGCCGCCCTCGATTGTGCATAAGAAATCGCGGTGGACACTTTGAACACTTGGTATGATATCTTAAAAATTATTTTGAGGATTAGATAAATATTAATGTTCTGTGTGCTATATTCTTTTTATTATTAATTTTTTTTTGTTACCTGAATTTACTTTGTTCTTCTTAATTGTGTTAATGTTTCATTATAGCAAAGATTTGAACAACTTATTGAATTATTTTATCGTTTTATTTAATTATACTTCTCCACGGCAAGTATAATGCTTGTTAAAAAAAAATTATTGGTTTAAAAAAAATGTTTTTATAATTACTAACGTAGCACCAATGAATAAATATGTCATGTGATATATCGTTGAAAAGAGAGGAAAATACTCTATTTAATGGCGCCATTTCCCGCCCGTTTAATAATTTTTTTAACAGCCTGAAGAGTAAATCTCAAAATACAGCGGTTTTGAAAAAAATTAGATAAAACTTCCTTGAAACACTCTGTTTTGCAAAAAATTTTCGCCTTAGAATTTTTCTCGTATCTCTTCAAATAACGGAGATATTTGGCCTAGACGTTTTCCGCATTTTCGATATTGTCCGCCATAACTCTTATAGTAGGCCATGGATTTCAAATGTCTTTAAGCCATTTTGTAGGTTATATAAATCGGCACAATTTTCGTAAAAATATTCTCAAGTGCCCTGATAAAATGGACAGCGTGTACAGGTGCTTAGAAAAAGGAGGACTTTCTTCTTATTTTTCGAATATCCAATAGTCTCATATAGTTCTTCACGCATTCTTTCTGAAATTACGATTCTTCACCAAAGCTACAAGAATAGTATCTCTTGTTGAATTGGCGAAGGATTTACGGTTTTCGAAAAAAAATGACATTTTCAAAAAAAAAATAGACGATACATGAAATCATTTATTTTTAATCACTACAAAAAACACAGACGTCTTTTTTTTTTTTTTTATACATTTATTTAACGTCGGCCTATTTCCGCTACTGCGGCCTAACACCGACGCCTGTAGACGAGCTACCCCCAACCAGGAATTTTGCCGAACCTCTTCCCTTAAGAAGAGTAGGGATCTTTTACTTGCCTAACATTTAATAGACAAGGGACCGACGGCTTTACATCCCCTCCGAAGGATGGTATATCTCCTATACAACCCTCGCCTAAGGTTGTATAGCTTCCGCGCATACACTGATATACAAGCCGCTGGAAGATGTCTGAGGCGAGAACGCGGTTTCCGTTGGAATGGTCACCAATCCAAGTACTAACTGCGCCTGTCGTTGCTTTACATCGCATACCGAAGTATGTACATAGTAAAGACGCACCTACGCTCGCCCCCCAGACATGTCTTAAAATAAAACATAATATATGTTCAGTTTGGCGCTTTAGAATTCTAAGAGAAATAAATATTTAACTATTAAGTGCGTCATCGACGATAGCGTTTTAGTCAAAAATTAAATTCAAAGAAATGTTCCGAAATGAACACCGCCTTCTTCAATACAGTGAATTCATATGCTTTCTCATTAAACCATTAAATCCATATTCATTAATTTTACATTGTGCCGATAAAACTACCCGATTACTCTGGCTGTCAGAGACTATTCATGTGAAAATATTCCCCATAATTTACCCCACTATTTCAATTCATTATAATTGATATACGAATATTTTCTAGGTAACATAATCAGTTTCGTGACTGCAACATGCTTGACATGGTCCTCGCCAATAACATCAAAACTCCAAGATCCGGAAGAAACACCATTTGATACAATCCCGTCAGATGAAGAGATTTCGTGGGTATCATCTCTATTAGCTCTTGGAGCAGCATTTGGACCATTCATCTTTGGATATCTAGCTGACAAAATAGGAAGGAAATGGACGCTACTTATTTGCGCAGTTCCTTACGTGGTATGCTATCTCTTGTTGGCTTTTGCAAAGGCTATTGAAATATATTGTGCAGCTCGATTCATTATGGGACTATCACTAGGGGGCGTTTTCACTGTGATACCTATGTACGTTGGAGAAATAGCTGAGGATACAAACAGGGGAGCGCTTGGTTCTGCGATGAATTGTTTTCTCACTTTTGGCCTGTTATTTTCTTATGCTGTCGGTCCGTATGTTAGTGTTATGGCTTTTAATATAATTTTAGCCATATTTCCCGGCATATTCTTAGCACTATTTTATTTCATAGCTCCCGAAAGCCCACATTACTATGTTAGTAAGAACGAACACGATTTAGCCAAATCGGCTCTTCAAAAACTTCGAGGAACAGATGATGTAGAAAAAGAACTAACCGAGATGCAAGCAAAGCTCAAAGAGGAAGGAGAGGGAACGTTCTTTGATATCTTCAAATCGAAGGGGTTGATCAAAGCCTTCATTATCTCTGTTTGTCTTATTGCCTTTCAGCAATTATCTGGCATCAACGCCATACTATTTTTTGCTCAAAGTATCTTCGAGCAAGCCGGTAGCAGTTTAAAGCCAGCCCTTTGTTCTATTATTGTAGGAGTTGTACAATTTGGAGCGAGTTTCGTGACGCCTTTAGTATGCGAAAGACTAGGTAGAAAAATTCTTCTACTAATTTCTGCCATAGCCATGATAATAGCAGAGGTACCTCTAGGAGTGTACGGTTATCTAAAAGATCACGGTAAAGAAGTATCGTCTATAGACTTCTTACCTATACTTTGTCTAATAATTTATATAATTGGATATAATTTTGGATTCGGTCCAATTCCGTGGGCACTTATGGGAGAATTATTCCCTTCAAAGGTGAAATCTATCGCGTCATCTACAACGGCAGGTATATGTTATATGCTCGGTTTCCTTATAGCGAAGTTTTTCCAAGACATCTCAGATGCGATCGGAATGACATCGTTTTGGATATTTGCAGCATTCTGCGTGGTTTCGGTTCCATTCTGTTTATTGTACGTTGTGGAAACGAAAGGAAAAAGCCTTCAACAGATTCAAGACGCTCTCAACGCCTAACCAATTTAAGCTCTTCATCTAATTATTACTAGACAAGCCTCTTACGATTATTATATTTTAATAATAATCACTTTCTTTGTAGCAACCATCATAGATGGTATTTGTATAATAAAGTAAAATACATTTATAAACTTATGTTTTGTCACAAGTGTTTTCATTAATTTAATATTAGGACTATTTATTGTATTTATATAAATGTTTTTTTATTAAATACTTTATTAGCTTGAGCGACTTATTTCAGTTAAGGATTGTAAACAATTACTTAACGTAGTTTAATTTATAAAACGCAACATAAACTAATGTTTCTCCCTCATTCTCAAAATTAAAAATCCGACAGATATAAATCTGGAGATCGTGGTGGAAATTCAACCAATTACATTCTCATTTCTTTTTATACAGTGATGCACTACATTTTTAGCGCCATATATTTTGAACATTAATAATAATAGTTTTTCCATTGAGACAATTATATTGTATGTGATTCGTCAGCTATTTTAAATTCAGACATTTATCAGCTAAAAATTGTTTTAAATTTCTTTTAAATATGTGCAAATTTTGACAATCTTTAATGTTTTTGGATAAAGAGTTAAGCATCTTAGGTGCAATACAATTAGGAGCGTCTAAACTCATCACATCAACATGTCTCGTATTATAACTATGTATATCTTTATTAGCAATAGAACTTAGTTTATTCTCATATACATATACACTCATTCATATATAAGGCTGTCCATTTTATCAGGGCCCTCGAGAATATCTCACTTAATATCGGTCGTACAAAAAAAATTATTTTTACGAAAATTGTGCCAATTTATATAACGTACAAAATGGTTTAAAGATATTTGAAATCCATGGCCTGCTTTAAGAGTTATGGCGGAAAATATCGAAAATGCGGAAAAGGTCTAGGCCAAAAATCTTCGTTATTTGAAGAGATACGAGAAAAATTTTAAGGCGACAATTTTTTGCAAAACAGAGTGACTTCAACGAGGTTTTATCTAATTTTTTTCAAAACCGCTGTATTTTGAGATTTACTCTTCAGGCGGTTGAAAAAATTATTTTGAAACGGGCAGAAAATGGCGCCATTAAATAGAGTATTTTCCTCCCTTTTCAACGATATATCACATGACATATTTATTCATTGGTACTACGTCATCTAATGATTCTTTTTTGTGCTATAAACACATTTCTTGTGTCAGTAGAATTTCCCCACAGACAAATTTCGTATCTCAACCTTAAATTTACTTGAGTAAACCTGAAACAGCTGATGCATTTCCAGTACCGTTTGCAATGAAAAGAAACTTTAACGAATTCATTTTACAAATTAGTTTATGACAATGGTGTTTCCAGTTGAGAAATTTATCCATATGAACACCAAGAAAATGCACATTATCGTGTGTATTTGTTAATGCTATACCATTAGTACTAAAATTTAGATCATCTGCACCCTTTTGGCGGTTGTGTATTCTGAGTATGTTAGTTTTTTTGGAATTGAAAAATAAATGAATACTATTAAAATATTCCGATATTCTGATGACAGCTTTTGCACTTTTAGCGTTCAATATGTTAGAATTATTTGATGATATAACAAGAGAAATTGTAGAATAATTGCGTTTTACCACTGTGGATATATTATTTACGTACAAAATGAACAAAATAGGACCTAATATTGATCCTTGAGGAACCCCCATATTTACATCCAAGCACTTAGACTTCACATAATCTACAGATCTCATTTTTAACTTTTAAATATACATATTGTTTGCGATTTTCAAGGAATGTTGATATTCAATTTAGTGCTACGTCTCTTATGCCATATGTTTCTAAATTACACAGTAATAGTGTCTGGTTGACGCAGGCGAATGCTCCGCTTAGATCGCAAAACATCACCGCTGGGCATTCGCCTGCCTCAACATATTCAATGATTTGTTGATATAAACATAACATTGCCGACGATGTTGATTTGGTCATACAGGAACCATGTTGTTAATTTGATAATACTTCGAATTTATTGAGAAATTGCAAAAGACGATCTGAAAATGCATATTCAAATATTTTTGAATATCCATATGGGATAGTAACTAGTCCATAATTTTCTAAACAGAATGGATCTTTCTTTTTATATAATTGGGTAACTTTCTCAGTCTTTATACTTTGCGGAAACATGCCGGATTCAAAAGACCTATTGAGTAAATACCTGTTTTAAAATAAAACATGGAATGTCATCTGGCCCCGGGGATTTTTTAGTTTTCAATTTTCCATGTAATAAAGTTAAAAATTCTTTTTCTGTAAAAAACTTCAAATACAATGAGTGTTGAATCAAAACACTTGACTCTGCCTCCCTTCTTGCATTTTTACAGTATGTTTGAGACACTAATTGAGCCGGCGTATCAACGAAAAATATATTGAAATCTGTAGCTTCAACAATGGGCTAACCGAAGTTCTGTAACTGTCAGCGGGATACTTCTAATGGCTTATTTTCACGAACTGTTTTTCAGAAGTGAGTCTTGGAGGGCATAGTAAGCGGGTATAATCATTACGCCTGCTCTTTTTAGCCCTATAATGAATAATAGCCTTGTTTATATATCTCGTATCCAAGCAATAAACAAGAAATTATAAGCACGTGAAATATAAAGATATATTTTAACTAACTTTTCGAATAGGGGCGAGCGTAGATGCGTCTTTACTATGTACATACTTCGATATGCGATGTAAAGCAACGTTAGTCGCGGTTAGTACTTGGATGGGCGACCGTTTCAAAGAACACCGTGTCCTCGCCTCACATATCTTCCAGCAGCTTGTATATCAGTGTATGCGCGGAAGCTATGCACCCTTAGGCGAGTTGTGTAGGTGATATTCCATCCTTCGGAGGGGATGAAAAGCCGTCGGTCCCTTGTCTATTAAATGTTAGGCAAGTAAAAGATCCCTACTCTTCTTAAGGGAAGAGGTTCGGCAAAATTCCTGGTTGGGAGTAGCTCGGCTACAGGCATCGGTGATCGGCCTCAGTAGCAGAAATAGACCGACGTTAAATAAATGTTAAAAAAAAAACTTTTCGAATTTGTTATTCCCAATAGGAACTATAAGAAGATTAGAATTTGAACATGGTTGAAAGGTGAATAGCCTATTCCTCTTCTTGGGAGAACATACAATAACTTTCAATTAGTAAAAAGTTCTTCAGACCACCATTGGATGGATCGCTGACACTCTCAGTACCACAGTATTGGTATTGAATTGGACTCACCTCATAAAGTATTTTCGTATTTGTAAAAATCAGTCTGTTGTTTAATAATTAATGGTTTTATTAGTTCTTACAAAAGGATGAGTCACAACGATGTTAGCAACACGAATTCTGAATCATTTCTGATCACCGATTTTAATAAAAGATTTAAAAAATTCTTAGATCAGATTAGAATTTTGCGATTTGCAACATTAAACTATATGTGACAGCGTCTGTGACAAAACATTCAATTTAGAAACAAAACTCAAAGTAAGCAAAATGAAGAAACATACATAAAGTTCAGTTCAACTTCAGTTACAGGTATGTAATTAACCAATTGTAAATCTATTCTTCTCAATAAATTTTATGACTTACAGTTTTTTAAACGTATTCACGAAATCTTGAAAATGTTATTTAGTTACTGCCCATAGGCAGGAAGATTTGATTGCATTGGTTTAATAAATAAATTGAATAGCCTTAGTTTTAGTAATATACTTGTCAAATTTTTTGAGTAGTACTTGCAAAACAGATTACAGTATGTTCAGTATACTAGTTTCAAGTCAAACACATATGTCACAAGCTGTAGCGTATCCCAGGGATCAAATTTAGACCCGCTCTTATTTTCAGTATTTATCAATGATTTATATGACGCATTCAATTGCAACAAACTTCTCTTTGCGGATGATCTAAAATTATTTAACGAAGTTGCTACTATAGAAGATTGTGCAGGATTACAAGAACAAATAAATGTCCTTGAGAGTTGGTGCCTAACGAATAAGTTGACAATGAACATCACAGAAATTAGACAACCCCTAATTCCAGAAGCCAGAGGCTTGTGCGGAAGGGGATTACACATTGAAAAAACGCGGACACACAACCATTTCCACCGACAGTGCCGGAGCCAGGATTCGAACCCGGTGGCGCGACACCCGTCTGATTAATCGCGATTGCCACCTCGCGCCTTAACCCATGCGGTTATCGACCAGAAATATCCATACAGCTTTAATAACATTACGTTATCACAGTATTAAAATATTAAAGATTTGGGTATACTATTTGACCCCAGATTAGAATTCACAGAACATGTTGATTCAATAGCTAAATCGGCGTTAAAAATACTGGGCTTTATTATAAGAAATTCAAGAAATTTTACTAACGTGGAAACTTTAAAAACGCTATATTTTTGTTTTATGCGTTTTAAACTGGAATGTGGTTCAATGATATGGTATCCTATTTATGAGATACACTCATAATCACCAGACTCTGTTCAACGGAAATTTGAAAAACACTTATCACTTAAAGTAAGCAACCAGTACCCCGAACAGGGATATCTGAATCGTTTACTGTTAATAAGGTTCGATGTGGATTCATTAGAAAACAGAAGAATGATGTCAAATATGGTGTATATTTACAAACTTATCAATAGTACGATAGATTGCCCAAAACTCTTCTCACAAATCAATTAGAATTTCACGTTTAGGCTCGCGTCAAACATTCGCCTTTGCACTATCATCAAATCGAATAAATATACTTGCTAAATCACCTATTTATTATTTGAAGAAAATTTATAACTTCCATGGCGGATATTATGACATGTTGTATTTCTTCTATTCACTGTTTTTTAATCTAATTTGCGTGTACTAATCATAAAACTACTCCCTAGAAATAGGTCGTAATCTAAATTTAATTTTATATCCGTAATTTTATGTTATTGTGCATTAAATAAGTATTTAATTGCATTATTTCTCGTTTTTGGCATATTGTGTTTTGTATATATTGTATACCTTGTATTTTGTAAAGAGTAAAGTAAGTAAAGTGGGACAAAATCTTCCGGAGGTAAAATACCCTCCCGATCGGATCTCCGGGGAGGGGGGTGCCCACAGGGACACCTCATCGAATGTCGAAAAAACACCGACAAGTTAAATCCAACAAAACTAATTCTTTCATCTACGGCGCTTGGAATGTTCGTACTTTGAACGACAGCACTTGCACCGATCGGCCTGAAAGAAGAACTGCTCTAATAGATAGAGAACTTCACCGACTCAATGTTGACGTTGCAGCTCTCAGCGAAACTCGATTTTTGGAGGAAGGCTCTCTCACAGAAAAGTACTACACCTTCTATTGGAAAGGTCTTCCCACCAATTCAAGAAGACAACATGGAGTAGGATTTGCCGTTCGGAATCAACTTGTATCCAACTTAACACAAGTACCACAAGGCCTATCCGAGCGTCTAATGCTGTTACGCTATGAGCTATCAGATGGCAACGCGGTAAATCTAATAAGCGCCTACGCTCCCACTCTGGATGCAAGTCACGAAACCAAGGAAAGCTTCTATCAACAGCTGGAAGAAACCCTCTGTAGAATACCTAAAATGGAACGACTCGTTATTCTTGGCGATTTTAACGCTAGAGTAGGGAGAGATGCAGACACCTGGCCAGGCATCATAGGCAAGAACGGTTTGGGCAACATGAACGCTAACGGTCAACTACTCCTAACTAAATGCGCCGAACATGATCTAGTTATAACAAACACCATTTTCCGACAAAAGGATAAATTTAAAGGCACCTGGCGTCACCCCAGACCAGGTCACTGGCATCTACTGGACTATGTTATCGTACGTAGGAAGCATCTCAAGGACGTCCAAATTACAAAGGCGCGCATTGATAGCGAATGTTGGACCGATCATCGTCCTGTTGTCTCTAAAATGAAAATTGTTATGAGACCCAAACACCGAAGAGCTCAAGTAAAACGTAGACCCCGTCTCTGTATTAGTAAATTGCGTGACCAACAAACCGTCGAACAGCTAAAGCAAAAAGTTCAAGAGAATTTGAGTGCACTAGAAGAAACCAATTCTGTAGATGTCGCTGCTACCTGGACACAAATTAAAGACAGTTTAAAAAGTGCGAGTGAGGAAATTCTTGGCACTGCAGCAAGTAAAAAACAGGAGGACTGGTTCAATGATAATGAAGCTTTTATACAAGAACTTCTTGACCGCAAACATACTGCCTTCCAAAACGCTATCAACCACCCCAACGACTCATCAAAAGCAGAAGCTTTTACCCAATCTAAGTATGAAACGCAACGCGAAATCAGAAGAATAAAGAACGAGTGGTGGGCAAGCAAGGCCAGAGAAATTCAAAGGTACACCGATTCACACGACTACAGGAATTTCTTTCAAGGAGTAAAAGCAGTGTACGGCCCCAGTCGGAAAAATATGTGCCCTATTAAAGACTTAAATGGAAATCTCCTCAAAGAAGACCAGGAAATAAGAGCCCGATGGAAAGAACACTACTCTAACATTCTTAACCAGCAAAGTCAAGCCGATCACGATATTATAAATCTTATCCCTCAATATGACACCTTCGAAGACTTAGATAAACCACTAACAACGGAAGAGATCTTAACCGCCATTGGGCAGCTAAAAAATAACAAATCTCCCGGCGCCGACTCACTCCCAGCTGAGATCTTTAAAGCTGTGTCGTCAGAGCTCATACCCTACCTCAAGAAACTGTTTGATGTCGTGTGGGAAAGTGGTCAAGCTCCGCAGGAGTTTCGTGATGTACTTTTAATCAACCTCTTCAAAAACAAAGGGAGCGCTGCGGACTGTGGAAATTACAGGGGTATAGCTCTCCTGGCTGTTGGAGGGAAGATACTCACTAAAGCGATGGCAAATAGGCTAACACCTGTTATGGAAAAGTTACTTCCTGAAACACAGAGTGGCTTTAGACCAAACCGAGGCATATCGGATTTAATCTTCACACTTAAACAGCTTCAAGAAAAAGCACTCGAACATCAAGGAGAAATTCACATGGCCTTCATTGATTTAACCAAGGCGTTTGACTCGGTGGACAGGGAAGTGCTCTGGAAAATTATGTTCCGCTTAGATATCCCTAGAAAATTTGTGGAAGTATGTCGCAGTCTACATACAAACAACAACGCCCAGGTTATGTATAATAATGAGGCAACCGAACCTTTCCAAACCCTCACTGGAGTTAGGCAGGGATGTGTCCTGGCACCCCTACTCTTTAATTTGTTTACCACTGCTTTAACAATTATTGTTGACAACAAACTGACAGTCAGAGGAATAGGTCTCAGATACCGTTTTGATGGCGGTCTCTTTAACATAGGGCGCTTTAGAGCTTTCACGAAGACACGCACACGATTCATTTGTAATCTCCAGTATGCGGATGACTGTGCACTTTTAGCCTCTACGCCGGAAGAGCTTCAAGAACTTTTAGATGTGTATGCCCAGAGCTATGATTCCTTGGGACTTAAAATCAACATTGGAAAGACTAAGATTATGTCAACTCCTCATCAAGTGAACCAAATAGACATTACACTTAACGGAAATTCTCTTGAAGTGGTGGATCACTTCAATTACTTAGGCAACGTTGTTAATGACAAAGCAAACATGGACAGCGAGATTCGCAATAGAATTAACGATGCATCTAGAGCACTCTGGGGACTTAGAGAGAGAGTATTTGACAACCACGACCTTGCTTTGTCAACGAAAATGGCTGTCTACAGAGCAGTTGTCATTCCAACACTGCTATATGGATGTGAAAGCTGGGTGACTTACCGTCGTCATGTGAAAGAATTAGAACGTTTTCAGCAAAGACACTTCAGAAGTATGATGAAAATCCGTTGGTTCCATCACATATCAAACGTGGAAGTACTCAGGAGAGCAAACAGCCTTCCAATTGAGGTGCTTATTTCAAGAGCACGCCTAAGATGGGCAGGTCACGTTCATCGTATGCATGATAACCGCCTTCCTAAATGTACACTTTATGGTGAATTGCTAAGCGGTAGAAGAAGGCGTGGCGGTCAACGAAAGAGGTTCAAAGACGCTCTCCATGAAAATCTAAAATCCTGCGGTATTGCAGACGAGCAATGGGAACAACTTGCAGCGGGCAGAACCGAATGGCGAGGGGTTGTGGCCAGCTATCAAGGAAATGTTGCTGCCAGAAGGCCGAATCCAAGACCTAACCAGGTCTATGTTTGTCCTGACTGCGGTCGACATGTGCTCTCCCGAATTGGCCTCTATAGCCATAGTCGTATGCACCGTAGATGAATGGGAATTACAATAGACTACACCTTTTACTTGTTTTTTATTGTACACAATTTATCGACTGTAACATTTTTATACTCGGACTCGAGTAACGGCTAATAATAATTTTGTAAAATTGTCCTGTAACTGAAGTATTCTGTTGGGCCATAAATTTATTATTATTATTATTATTATTAAACAGATAAAGCAATAAAACATGTATCATTGTTTCCTATGGAATATTACTAAATTAACAATGGGTAAAAATGGCCATTGTGAGTAAACGCATTTACATTAATAATTATAAGAGCAGTCCTCGAGATAATATAGGACACATCATCCATTAATGAGTATATCATCGAATACTTCAAACAAATTAAATGAAGTAGTTTTACATGTTTACAAACAACGTTCCACGACTGATTTTATAATGTAATGTTGAAAATTTTAAAACTCTTTTTTTTTTCGTAGAATTATAAAGCTGTTTATAAAAATGAATATTAAAATAAATTTCACCGTATTGGCTGTACTCGCAGGTAAGATTTTCTTTTAATTCTATTCATTATCGAACTCACACATTAATTGTATATACATATTCAAATTACACTTGCATATTCCATATTGACAGAATAGTTCATATCGACTACATCTTGAACTTACTTTATCAACACTGACCTGTGTTTTAGATCTATTTATTATCAATAAATTTCCTAAAAATATATACATATAATTGTGTGAAGCCTAAATGTGTAATTAAAAATAGTAGTAACAGCTGAGTATGGTGATTAAAAGGATTAACTATATTAAACGTATTTAATCGGGCATAAGTTATAATTATAATTGTCGACCTTGTGAAGAGACATTCACTGAATTGAAATCAGAAACCATTGGTAGTCCACATGGTTTTCGATAATAGTAGAGTGCGCGTCCTTCAAAAGTCGCTTAAAATATGATCCAGTGTGTCTTAAAATGTTACAAGTTGACATATGGCTAAATCGAAAGTTAAAGCCCTTAAATTTGCCTAGAAATTTTCCTGTGCAAAAGATCAGTATTCAGAATTCTGGTTAACTTGAATGGACAGTAGTGTTGTCCATAGTATTCGCAAAATGTTATGCGAAACGCCATTCAACGAGCCAGAAAATGTCAAGAAAAAACGAGGATGCACTTTGAACATTTACTACCTTTTAATTGATCTGTTAATATGTTTTTTATGAGAAAATGAACGTTTTCAATCTAATTTTATTAAATTTTCACGGCATGCTTGATAAGCATATTTTCTCGGCATTTTAATTATTATTCACCAAAGAACTTCTGTATTCGATAATATCGAACCGATTTTCGGTGCTCCATTTAAAATTTTGAAGTTCAGTGGAGTCATTTTGGGGGAAATCGGGAACGAAGGAAAAGTGCCAAATAATCAAAATTGGCCGTTTTGTGTATACAGGGTGTTGCATCATGAGAGGGACATAGCTTAATAGGAGGTAGAGAACATCAGTAGTAACCGGAACCTCCCATAGAAATGTCTCATTGGGCCTTCATTACGAGGTTGCTGGGTGTTAAATAATTTTTGGCCAAACCTGTTTTTTGTCATAACTTTGACAGGGAGTGAAATAACTGATTCATATTTGGTACGGCTAATGTACTAACGAGCCCCAAGAGGTACATGTATAAAAAAAAATATATCCAGGTCCGGACTCACTATAATTTATGTTTCTTCTTTGCATCAATAAAACATCACCCTGTATATATTTTTTTGAAATTTCGATACGATATTCGAAAAGAGCAAGAAAAAACAAACAAAATGGCCTATTTCATTTTTTTGTTACACTTTCGTGGTTATTTAAATACGTTGTTAAATGTGCAAGAAAATGGATTACAGAACCCTATTAAATGAGAGGCACGTGAAATAAATAGTTTTATAACTAAAATTTGCAAAAATTCTATTGAGCCTAGGTGGTCTGGGTGAATCCTAATTCCGGCACGTTTTAAAGGTCCATTTTGGTAAAAAACTGTGGTCCTAATAAGTAATCGGGTATGAAATAACAAAATTTTTAATCAATCACAGTAGGCTTGTTCAAAGAATAAAAGTGACAGATAATTTAAACCATTTAGGCCTAAGCAACCAGTTACTTTGATCAAGAAAATCATCAACATTTTATACTTAATAAAAATTGGAAAAGAGAACAAACTAAAGTCTAAATAAATAAAATATTTTCCATTCAATTAACAATAAATAACAAAACAATAACTAAATGTGTTTAAAAATAAAACGTAATTGACACTAAAGTAAATTTTCAAAATGCCCTGCCCCACATTCTGTGCATTTTCTTGCGCGTTTAGAAAGGTCACCAATTGCTCGACGTATCATTTCTGGATTATTCCGTATTTCGTCGCAGGTTGTAACGATGCGCTGGATTAAATGTTGTCTACTTTCAATTTCAATGCTATAAACCTCGTTTTTTAAGTGGCCCCATAAAAAGTAATCACAAGGGTTACAATAAGGAGATCTTGGTGGCCATTCATGTGGACCCCCGCGTCCAATCCATCTATTAGGATACACGTTGTTTAAGTGTTCTCTTACTTGAAGGTTAAAATGTGGTGGGGCCCCATCATGCTGAAACAACATGCCTCTTATACCGATATTTTCTAACATATTCGGTAAAATGTTTTGAAGAAAATCAAAGTAAATTTCACCATTCAATCTTTCTTCAAAAAAATGTGGCCCTATCAAATGTCTATTCACAAGTCCGACCCAAACATTTACAGAAAACCTGTGTTGCGAACGGCGTTGGCGTACCGCATGTGGGTTTTCCTGTGCCCATTTATGATTATTTCGTGAATTGTTTACTCCATCCCTTGTAAATTGTGCCTCATCCGTAAATAAGGTTCTGTAAATGACTGGGCGATGGTTAGACAACCAATGACAAAATGCCAGGCGGGGGATATCGTCGCCTTGTTGAAGACGCTGTACCTGCTGGATATGATATGGATGGTAACGTTCTCTTTTTAGGGTTCTCCATACTCGCCAATGAGGAATACCAGTTGCCAAACTGATTCGTCTAGTGCTCATATTTGGGTTTTCTTGAACTACGTTTATAATATTGTTTTGTTCCTGCACACCTTGTTGTAAAACACGCTCCACAACTGCAGAATTAGGAAACTTTCCGTGTTGTCTTGCATACTGGAACACCTTACTAAAGGTTTTATGATTAGGGCATCGACGACCAGGAAAACGCAGCCGATATTCTCTTTTCGCCGACCTACCATTTCCATTACAGAAACCATAGATGAATATTATGTCAGCATATTCCACGTTTGTAAATTTTACTGGCATAGTTAAAATATTTTCACAAGTTTTCACTAACTAAATGCGGATTATTGACACATTAAATTACTAACAAACAATTATTCAACTGTTTAGGAGATTTCTTTTTATTATCTGTCACTCTGAACAAGCCTACTGTGATTGATTAAAAATTTTGTTATTTCATACCCGATTACTTATTAGGACCACAGTTTTTTACCAAAATGGACCTTTAAAACGTGCCGGAATTAGGATTCACCCAGACCACCTAGGCTCAATAGAATTTTTGCAAATTTTAGTTATAAAACTATTTATTTCACGTGCCTCTCATTTAATAGGGTTCTGTAATCCATTTTCTTGCACATTTAACAACGTATTTAAATAACCACGAAGGTGTAACAAAAAAATGAAATAGGCCATTTTGTTTGTTTTTTCTTGATCTTTTCGAATATCGTATCGAAATTTCAAAAAAATATATACAGGGTGATGTTTTATTGATGCAAAGAAGAAACATAAATTATAGTGAGTCCGGACCTGGATATATTTTTTTTATACATGTACCTCTTGGGGCTCGTTAGTACATTAGCCGTACCAAATATGAATCCGTTATTTCATTCCCTGTCAAAGTTATGACAAAAAACAGGTTTGGCCAAAAATTATTTAACACCCTGTAACTTCGTAATGAAGGCCCAATGAGACATTTCTATGGGAGGTTCCGGTTACCACTGATGTTCTCTACCTCCTATTAAGCTATGTCCCTCTCATGATGCAACACCCTGTATATTACCCCTGCCAGGTTTAAGACTCATGAAAACTATGACTTGTCCAATGATTCGGAGTATTGTATATTTACTCGTTTTAACAAATATATATCATTTTTAGCGGGCCTCCTCGCCACATCTGGTGACATAACAATGACATGGACGTCACCCATCTACATAAAGCTTTACTCGAATGACACATCCGTAAATCCGCTAGGAGAGCCCATCACGCCAGAACAGGATGCTTGGATAGGATCCTTGATAAATATAGGAGCGATGATTGGCCCGCTACCATTTGGCTTTGTAGCAGACAAATTTGGAAGAAAATTTGGGCTCTTGTGCGCAGCCATTCCTCACATTGTGGCGTACCTTACTTTTGCCTTTGCGAAAAATGTCTATCTTTTTTATTTTGGCAGATTGTTCGGAGGATTGGCGGTCGGGGGTGGATACACTCTACTGCCTATGTATATAGCTGAAGTTAGCGACGATTCTAACAGGGGAAAGCTATCCGTTTCGCTGTTGGTGTTTTGGAGCTTCGGCAATATGTTGCCGTATGTCATTGGGCCTTTCTTATCCATTATGACGTTTAACTTAATACTGGCTTGTTTTCCAATGTTATTTCTTGTTCTGTTTTTATTTTTTGGCATTGAAACTCCTTACTATTGGTTAAGAGTAAATAAGCCGCAAGAAGCCGAACAATCGTTGATGGCATTAAGAAACTTAGATACAAAAGGGGTAGAAAAAGAACTCTTTCACATTAAGGAGAATTTGAAAAGGGAAGAAGGCGGTCGCTTGTTGGATATAATCAATAACCGGGGCCTTAGGAGAGCTCTTATTATATCTTTGTTGCTAATAGCGTTCCAACAGTTAGCTGGAATTAACGCAATTTCGTTCTATTTGCAACCCATATTTGATGCATCCGGAACTAAAATTTCGTCAGATATATCTTCACTTATTGTTGGAGTTACTTTCTTCGGATCCAGTCTCTCAGTGCAATTTTTAGTTAACAGATTTGGCAGAAAGACCTTAATAATTTTTTCCTGTATCACAATGATCATCGCGTTGTCAATGATGGGGGCCTTTTTCTACATTCACGATTCTACACACTTAAGTACGGCTTCTATTTTCTGGATGCCCCTTTTCAGTTTAATTTTCTATCTATTTGCTTTCGGTTCTGGAGTTTCCGTCATACCTTGGACCATTTCTTCCGAATTATTTCCCACCAACGTCAAACAGATATCTGCGTCGGCAGTTTCAATTACGTGTTGGTTAATGTCATTTTTGTTGACGAGATTCTTTAACGACTTGAACAACTTGATGGGGGCCGCCGGTACTTTCTGGTTTTTTGGAGGCTGGTGCTTAATCGCCGCCGTATTTACTGTGCTGTTTGTTCCAGAAACAAAAGGAAAAAGTTTTCGAGAAATACAGGATATGCTAGAATCTTAGCTGTAGAAGTAAGCTATAAGGCTCGTATACTATGATATATTACCTAAAACTCAATCAATATATTTATTAAACAAAATTACATAGAGGTAATATGAAAGCAACGACAAATGTTATACTGCTTAATCACTAAAATTAAGGAGTCACATCACATTCTAGATAGCAATAAAGAGAATCCTATCTTCTTGCATTTTAGGCAAGAAAACGAACTTTATAATTAGTTAGTAAAATAGAGATAGATATTTGGATTAATATTTATTCAAATGGCAGTCTATCATGTTATAGAATAAACTATTAAAATAAACTACTTTTCTTTATTTCTGCAGGAAAATTATTGAAATTTGGTACAGCGTTTATACTTGACAAGCCGGACTTTTAGCCCTTAAATTATCATTTTTTACTTCCGGTTTTAGCAGAAGCGGTACCAACTTTTGATTCTTAAATAGAACACCCTATGTATAATTACATTTTTGGAAGTGACGACAAAATAAACTCTGGATTTTTACAACAGAATGGTTTTACTTTAAATAAGCTTCAACTGCAAAAGAACGTTGAATATTTGGCCAACGCTCCATATTCACAGCTAACCTGACATTTCTCGCAAACGCTTTGGCAACTGTCTTATATTGCCATATATCGCGAAAGGATGGCGACTTGATATGAATTTATATTTCATTATATTATAACAAGAAATAACTTTGAAAGTGGATACTTCATTCAGCTGGACCTCTTACTAAATTATGTAATTATGAGCGGCTCAGTGGCTCAACACTTACGAGTCAGGCCTGCAACTAAGGAGTCCCGGCTTCGAATCCTGGCTAGGGTATGGATGTTTAGTGGTGTTTTTCATGTATTACCGAGTTGGTAGCAGTGGACTAGACGATGTTGTGCGAGAAACAACACGGCTAGTTACTGTACCACCCTTGAGTTCGAGTCTCAGCTGCGGCAGATGTCGTAGGGAATGGTCGTTGTATAAGATAAGATAAGATAATTTATTTGACCAAGTTACAATAGAGTTTTTGGCAAGTCTAGAGCCCAATAGAGCAGTATAACAAAACACTATAAAACATGAAAATATAAACATAAATCATTGTAAAATATTTGGACAAACAATTAGAAATACATAAGGATAAGTATTTCCAATATACAATTATACATTATAAAATACAAGGAACAAAAAAGATGGAGCAACTTCATAGAATATATCGACTATAACACACTAAACAAGTTGGAACAATAGAAAAAAAAAACAATAAAAAATGTTACATTAAATGTTAATTCGTGTGTTTAAAAATTCTTCAGTAGAATAGAAACAATTGTTTAAAATGTGTTTTTTTTATTGTATATTTGAAACTATTAAAATTAAGAGATTTTATGTTATTAGGAAGGTGATTGTATAACTGAAAGTTTAGAGAGTTCTTTTGTGATTTAGTTAAACGAAAACGAGGCTGTCTGAGTTGATTAGCAGACCTGGTGCTATAAGAATGAAAATCAGAGTTTGAAGAAAATGAGTTTATATTTTTATGAATTTCTTGTAACGCAACATAAATATAAAGAGAAGGAACTGGCATTATACCCATGCTTTTGAATATCGGTAGACAATGATCCCTCCAGCCCGCATTAACAATTAATCTGACTGCTTTCTTCTGCAAACGAAAGATTTTAACTGCATGAGCAGAACCACTCCAAAGAAGAATTGCATAATTAATGTGAACGTGGAATACCGAAAAATAACAAGCTTTTAAAGTTTTAATACATAGTTGGTTTTTTAGTCTACGTAGCATGAATATAGAACTTGCTAATTTGTGTGATAGTTGCTCTACATATTTGTGCCAACTGAGAGTTAAAACAATTCCAAGGATTTTAACGCTGTTACCTTTAATAAGCGAATTATTTGTAGACAAAACAAGTTTCTGTGTTTTGTCTTCATTTAATTTTAAATTATTTGAAGAAAACCAAGCAGCCGCTTGTTTGATTGAACTAATGCTGTCATCTGTTAAATTATGAATGTTTAAATTAAAGTGAATAATAGACGTATCATCGGCATAAGCTATGCACTGTTTAGGTGACATGAAGTGAAAAAAGTCATTAATATATAATATAAAAAGTAATGGCCCCAAGACAGAGCCTTGGGGCACTCTATGCTTAACCGAAAGTAATTCAGAATTTACATTGACCACAGAGACGCACTGTTGCCTGTTGTTCAGATAAGAGGAGAAGAGATTTAATGGCAGACCTCTAATACCATAGAAACTCAACTTTTCCAAAAGAAGAACATGTGAGACACAGTCAAAGGCCTTGGAGAGATCGCATAAGCTGATGGCCACATGCTCTCGCTTTTCAAGACCTCCGACTATGTCACTCACTAAATTAAAAACAGCCATGGTGGTGGAACATTTGCTCCTAAAACCAAACTGCCGGCAATTTAAAATCTTATTACGATCTAAGTAACTCACAAGCCTTTTTTTAAGAATGATTTCTATAATTTTCCCAAAAATGGGGATGATAGAAATGGGACGGTAGTTGTCTACAACATTAATATCTCCTTTTTTAAAAAGAGGCAAAATTTTAGTAATTGTCTATGTGTATGTGTCCTGGTTCAGTGGTGGTACAGCTAATGCTAAACTACGCCAGGGCATTAATCTAAATAAGGAGTTAAAATAAATAATTTTAAACAATTAAAAAAGTGAGTAAACAAAAATCTCCAAAATGGTTTTTTAGATAAAACTTAATTTTTCACGTGGAACCATACAATCAAAATAGTTAAGACAATATGGAAAAAATCCACTTTATTTTAATTTAATCAGAATTACATATTAAGATGACGTAAATTACAATCGATCAACTGTAACCAATTTCTGAGCTGTTATACTATTTACTGAAAGGAAAAATCCAAATGAGTAAGCTCAAGTGACCCTAGAGCTCAATCGTACCGCACATTGTTGTAATATAATTATCTCCAGATTTCTCTTGAAGCTAATTATTCACCATTCTATAGGATGGGAGGAGCCCCATCTTATTGAAGACATATTTTCTGTTCTAAATTCACAGATAATTCATCTAAAAAGCCTTCAACTTTATTTAGTAGAAAGCATAAATATATCTGGCACAGTTCAAAGATCCTTTAAATATTATCGAACACTATTATTCCCCAACCAAACTCACTTCCAGTGACGTTTGTCAAGTATAGACGATGCATCAAGTTTAAATAATTTATCTGCGATAATTAAGCAAAAAACTGGGGTATACAATATTTGTATTACATCCGGTAGATATCGTATATTATTGTAATTTTTTTGTTATTGTTTACTGAAGAAAAATGATAATAAAGATTTATTTCTACTGTTATCATTATTTTTATTATTAATAAAAAATACAAAATTGATAGATAAAAAAAAAGCAGAGGAAACTGCAGAAACATCTTTACTGAAAATCAATTACTCGATGTGACGGGTTTATACATGCATGCTGATATGGCCTATGTATATAATAAGAAGAAAACTCTTGCATCCATTGTTGAATATCAATATGAAACAAAAACTAGGGCAAGCAACGCGTATAAGGTACCATTTCATAATAAAAAAATCTCTCAAAAATATTACCACATAAAAAAAATGAGAAAAGAGCGTTTCAGGATAGAAACTAAAAAATATATCTGATAGACAACTACACTACACTTCTACCAATTATATTTTAATGAAGGGTTCGGGGGTAAACGGGGTAAACAAGGGTAAATAGGCAAAGCAAGCAGGTAAGAGTCCATAAAATTGCAATTTAGGGCATTTACGAAAATTCAAGGTCTCAAAATTTTTTTTTGTATCAGCCTCCCTCCACTATCATCCCCAATAGCACCCCCACACTATAATGAAAAGGAGTAAAAAAAAATAAAATGTGATTTACTGTGTATACAAGAACGGAACGTCCCAATAAATTTTTTTGACGTTAGCTACTTCGAGTCATCACCAAGGTCACACAGAATGGCACGCACGGGCGTATCAACGTACGCAAAAGACAAATATTTTGTGATGAAAATATAGGACAACAATAATAGCATCGGATACGATGAATTTTAACATTCGTTGCCGAATTCAATTTTACAATTCACCTCATGAATTTCTTGCAAAGGTAAAAGGGAACATCCGTTACGTTTTCCTGATTAAAGCACTCGTTTAATTTCACCACCATGTCTCTGGCTACTGCATTCAGTCTTTTATCCACTGCACGCTACTGAGTTGAGAGAACTGACTGAATGCTCAAGATTGGTTGCGGCTACAACTAACGCTTGTAATATTCATTTGGAAAACGAATCGTTACACTCGAAACTATTGTCGTAGCCTCAGCAGACGTGACTTTCTGTTATTCACATTCTATACGCTTTGTATTTGCAAAGATAGAAAAATCGCATATGCGTGATAATTACGTTGACAAGTTATTACTACACAATAATTTTCGATATTACTTTTAAGAAGAAAGTAAAATAAGATAGGTACAGTAATTGCATTGGACAAAAATAAAAGATAAATAAATACCTTTTAAGTAGGGCAAATAAAAAAAATGGGTTTTCTACCTTGGTTCTTATGATATCGTGGGTTGTTTAGAGATTTTGTTTTAAAATAATAAAACCTAGTTAGTCTCTTCAGCTACTGATTATGCCCTAAAAAATATGAGATACAAAGTTGCGTACCAGAGATCTTTCGATATCATAGCACACTAGGCATTAATATCTGCCAAGATTCATATCATAGCCACCTAGACTTAATACAATAAAATGGCTATTAACTGTCACTTTAAAAACAAATGCCATGTTGCGATACATGGTTCAAAAGAGAATTTAAAGGCGAATCAGATAAGGTAAAAAAATATACAGGGTACTATTTAAAATAACAAAATATGGGTCACTTCCTCTTAAACCGAAAATTGAAGAAAATGTTTGATCAGATCAAGGATAGTTATGTAATATACAACTCTCCCAAAATTCAAAATTTTAACTTCTTGAATAGAAAAGTTGCAGAGTATTACATGCCTCCTGTGTCACCCAGTATATTGCTGGTAGAAAATTGCCTCATTATGGAGATACCTCGTGCACCGTTTTGGAAACATCCATCAAAAATAAAAAGGATATGAAAAAGGCTAACGTTAGTTTTATTCTGATTATTTTTTAATTATTTTTCAGATTTGACAGTTACTTCCAAAGAAAATTGCACGAGTCTAAGACAACTAATTCTGGTCGCAATAAAATATAATAATATTTTGATACTTGATATAGACTTCCCTCTATACAAGAAATCTGTGATACGGGTTATCGCATAATAATATTTATTTTATTCAGATTAGTTCAAAGACAACAGATAAGATCCGTTATCGGTTTCTCGAGTGCAATAACATATAATAAATCCTTGAGAAATATTCCAATCACGGCGATACTAACCCTCAAAAGGTATTTTTTAGTTCATGCCGCATTTTTGCCAAACTAATGTTACTAATTAATTTTTAATTTTTGAAATTCTCAAACGTTTGAGAAATAAATTTCTGCGTGCACATACACAACTTTCTGATTGTTTCTCTTTTATCGTAGCGATAAACGTTTAGTTTCTGTCAGTGAAGAATGTTGTAGGATCTTTCACTACCGTAAATAAATAATTAGTAGAGAAACTAGATAACCCAGAAGTTTATGTATAGCAAACCTGCGGATTTACCGTGCAAATAAAAAAGACAATAAAAACGCTACGATCTCATTATTAACGTCGGTGAACATGTTAAAGAACGCTATAACCCCGGTATACTTTTCGACGTTGTAACAAAATCCGACTTAGGAAATACTTCGTACGAAAAGCGTGCTTCACGTAAAAACGCCGTGGAAGAGGTTTTTAATACTTGTAAACATATTTTCGCTCTTCGGAGCGTTTTTTATGCAAAATTTTCGCTAACTCTTCAAGGAGCGTTAATTTAGAAAGTGTAGCAAATGTCGCTGCACAGGGACGTAATGTCGCTCCGACCACCTAAATTTAGAAAGTGTACTAAAATTAGACTTTAACTTCGAAATTTTCAAGATTAAAAACCCTTTTACGAATCCACGTTGTCAAGCACTGCAACTCTTACGAGGTATTGAATATGAGGACAAGTTAGTCCAACGACTATTCAAAGTATATCGGAAGTTATAGCGAAAATAGCCCTTAGCGACATGGGACCCCCATCATTTCCTAGCAGTCGGATTTGACGGGGAAATGATGTGTTTTGACGGGGTTTGCCCTAAACCGGTTCCTCAGTGATTCGGAGTCAAAAAAGTATCTATACCATGTACTCATACGTGCATGGGATCCGCCTCGCCTGAACGTAAAAAGTTGTTATTGTAGAATACAATCGAAGTAGTAGCGCTTCAAGCAATTTTAAGCTCCGAGGAGCGACCAAAATTCATGTGAATTATATAATACGTTTATAAGACAGGCAAGCAAGAGCCCACCAAAATTTCACTTACATTGAACTTTTCTTGAATCTTTTTGTGCATCGTTAGCTTATTAAACCGCATATTCGATGGTAGTTGGTACAGTATAAATCGTTCCGTTCCTCACCATGTGTTGTACACGGGCCAGACTAGTGTTTGTTAAACATTTATTTTTCTTGAAATAAAAGTTGTTGTAAAAACATAAATTTTTAAAGATTTAATATATACATTTTTGAACTTTATATTGTCTTTTAGTTATGTTTTCTAACAAAATTCCCTTTCAGGTACAATTTTAAGAAAGTGTGGTACATCCAGTGTTAGGTTTATAGTGTTACGACGTCCAATTGATACCATCAGAGCAGCAGTTAAGCATAAACGACAGTAAGTATGATTTTTTGTATTATTCTCCGTCTGAAACAGTCGTGTTGAACCCTAAAAATTTTGTGAACGTAATATTTATTTATTTAGAGTTAAGAAAAGAGTTGAGGAAAAAGAAAATTAATTTTTTCTTTTTCCTATTTTTTTTTATTTTTCTAAGTTTTTAAAAGCAGAAAAGACGTCCTTCAGACACCATTAAGATGGATCGTTCACAAACACGCCGACGTACATTAAGAACCTATAAAGGTAAGTGATTCCACTTGCCGACGAAATAGTACAGAGAGTAACGATATTTTAATGAGATGAGAAATTTTTCGTTGCTTTTTATGTGCACGGTTAAATTGCAAACGACTATATCAGTGTTTTATATATATTGCCTTACTGTCTCGGTTAACTCACCCTGCTAGGTGGATTGGAAGGAATGGTTCTGTAGAATGGTATACAAGATCTCCCGATTTATCCCTCTTGGATTTCTCTTACAGCGATATTTATAGAACAAAATGTATGCATTACAGTTCGATCATTCGGAAGACTTGTAGAAACATTTTATTATTGAATGGTGCACACTTCGACAATTTAATAATATGGTACGTAATAGTAACAACGAGTTTTAATTCTCACATAGTGAACCAGTATGTCAAATTTAAAAAAAAATTACCCTTCGTTTTATAGGTACTGTTGTGAGCAGAAGGAAATAGGACAACTTTTTTTTCTAATGTAAATCTGTCTCTATCTGAATATGTAATGAGTAGCCGAAATAAAACAGATATCACTTTTAATTTATTTTTTATTTTAATGCTGTAGTTATTGCTATAGTAAATGATGGTTGGTTAATGAGACAAATTGCACTGCGTTATAACATTAACAAAAATTTGGTGTGTAACATTTTAAGAAAGTGGAGAATAAACGGTACGATTAGTAGAAATCCTGGATCAAAGGACAAAGGCTATCCTACTTAACAAGAAACTAACTATTGATATTTTGTTATTGCGCCATTTCTATTTATAACTTCTATAAGTCTGTTTGGCATAGAATTAAATAACCTTATACAATTATCATTAGAAATAATATTTTCCCATGCATTATTTACTATTTACAGTAATTCTTCGGCATTCCGTGGTCTCACATTTCGTTTTTGGATACTTCTTACGAGTAGTCCCCATACTTCTTCCACAGGGTTAAGATCTGGACAATGACTGGGCCAGTTAAGAACATTGATGTTGTTATCTTGAAACCAGTTAGTTACGGTACGAGCAGTATGAACGGATCAATTGTCGTGTTGAAATATGAACTCATTATTAGGAAATAATTGTGACACAGAAGGGAGCATAATATTGTCTAAAATCCTAATATACGCTTCACTATTAAATCGCCTCAATATGCCACAAAACACCAGGACCACGTGCCGATATCCAAGCCCACATATTGGCCGAAAATCTACCACTTTTATAATTGTTAGATATATATTTCTTATCGAATCGAGTACTCGGAGGACGGTAAACACGAATAAGACCGCTGTGTGTTGACTGGAAAGTTTATTCGTCTGTAAAGATTACATTGTTCCAAAAATTTACATCATGCGCTAAAAATTCAAGCGCAAATCCTACTCGAGCTTCTTTATGTTCAGCTTTAAATAAGTATATCTGTGCTGCCGCATGACAGCGTAGCTCCGATTCTCTTATTCGCCGGCGACCAGTATTACTCGATCCAAGAAAATTCGTTTCTTCAGCAGCCTGAATAACTGAGTAAAATGGATTTTCTACTAAAGCATTTACCAATTGCAAATCTTGTTGTTGAGATGATATCCTTCGTCGCCCTGATCCAGGATTTCTACTAATCGTACCGTTTATTCTCCACTTTCTTAAAATGTTACACACCGAATTTTTGTCAATATTATAACGCAGTGCAATTTGTTTCATTGACCATCCATCTTCTGCTTTAGCAGTAGCTCCAGATCTAACTAAATCGCTTATATGAGGCATATTAGTTTTTTGCACACTTGCAATAAATTATGACAACTAACTGACAATGTCACAAAAATTAAAGTTAGATGTACACAACTAGATTTTAGCAAAATATCGTTATAAGACATCCTATTTTTTTTTGCTCACGACCCTATTTTGCTTATTTAAAGTGCGCCTCAGAGTGTTTAAATCCAAGTTTAAAAAAAACGCGCGTTTTAAAGCACCATGGCAACATCAACAACCCGAGAAACGTGAAGTCAAAATGTCAGTTTTTTAATTATCGATCTGACAGGAGTACTTGTCAGATCAATAATAATAGGTATCCTGACGTCACATCACGAATTCAACCATTTTACATTTTTAATTCTTATTTCCATTTTATTTTTTTAGTAATAATACCAGTATTTACGATTTCAAAGTGCACCAATAAAAAAGAAGCGTAAAGTATTCGTCGCTGCGCCATCGTACTCGAAAAATCGCACATGTTTTGAAGACCTTAATATCCACTCATACTTTAATATACTATTGCTAGCCTACAAAACAAAACTCGGTAAGTATTTATGTTGTTCGTTTGTTGTAGCGAATGTCGTCAAGTCGACCGTTAATTTTTGCAATAAATATTAAAACCATAACATTTTTGAATAGAGAATGAAAATGCCTTTTAAATGAGGTATCACAAGCCCCCACTTCCCATTAAAAAATGTAGAGGTTGCAACTGCCACTCGAAGCGGGTTGAATTTAGGGGTGAAACGTTGCAGGATATCCTTTGAGAATCCAAAATCGACGTGTCTCGGGATTTTTTATAAATATGCACAATAATAATTGAGATACTAAATGAGATATTAAACAGACATTCGAGCCGGCCAGCAAGCCGGCTCGGCCTCGCACGACTGCCACTTGTACTCCTTACCAGTACCCACTCGCATTATTAGTTGTTGAATTGAATTAGAGTACATATTTTTTTAATTTCCGGTGGATTACTTGGAGAGTATTAGAATGTGACACTTGACACGATGAATTTATTGATTAATCGTTTAATGTTAACGCAATTAAATGCCTATTATTTTATAGAATCCTATCTGGATTTTTATCTTGACTCTATTAATATAACAAAGGCCATAAAATTTTGGTAAGATCGATTACAGTGTCGTGGATGCAGTGTATCTTTTAATAACTGATTCCAGAGTGAAACTTTTCGAATCTAAAAAAAATATGTTTAAGTAAAAAGATGTTTCTTCGTGTTTCGCGCAAGGTTTTTTCCAATCCGCTTGCAATACAGGCGCTTTAGTCAAAATAAGATTTTGATGTCCTGGGCTTAATGAAAACTAAAATAATAATATTGTTAAAAGAAACAAGTCCTCTCACTCCTTATTCATTGCCATCTGAATTGGTTAATTCATCAATTATTTGTGTAATGACCACTTACTTGAGACAAGGCAGCTTATGCTTCTAGGTAAATATTAAATGTATATTGTGTCAAATTTTCTACTGAATCCATTTCCCGAGAACGCAAGGCGATTCAAGCTTACGTTCATCCTTTAGTCACTTTTGATCCCTCTTCTGTAATACACGATACACGATATTTATACTTTTTGATATACATGGTGACCCAATAGTACGTCAAAGTTCAATATCGGCCTTATTAGAAGATTTTGAAGAATTATTGTTTTTATGAAAGTGGTATACTGTTAAAAGGCGCACATTTTAAAAATATTTTTAAATATACAGGGTGACTCGCTACAGCGGAGCATCTTCGAGGTCATTTTTCTTAATGGAACACCCTATATATTTTTACATTTATAAATTCAGCGTAAAATTACCTTTCCAACGCCCTCCAGATTTTTTGTTTTTCAAGTGGCGTTGCCGAGTTATTCGAAAAAATATGAAAATATTGGTCGGAACAAGGTTTAACAAATTAATTCGCTGTGTGTGTATTATTACTATTAATTAAGAAGATTTATTTTATGTTAGCGCTAATTCAGGACATTTCAATATCGCGCTTTTGTGTGCATTTTAACATCTATCATTCTTCTAGTTGACTTTATTGAGATGCCGTTGGAGGGACCTATTTGTACTATTCGTAAGTCGCCGATATGGTGTTACTTACAATGTATATAACATCAGGAGACCGCAGCATGGTCAGTGTCTGGGTCTGCTCTTCATTGATGAGAGCCAAAAGCTCGAAACCGGTCTGCAGATGACTCTGGACATTGCCGATGCTGCGGAACTCCTCTGTTTTAATAATGCGTACCTTCACTGGTAACTGCTATAAACACTTACTGCGTTTCTAGTAATTGGCGACTAAAATACCATTCAGAGCGCACATCCTAATACAAATATTAGGTTTCAAGAGGAATACGACGAAACGTGCCTTTGTGCATTTTAACATATACACAGGATGTCTCACCGGGAACTGAATCCATCGATATAGAGAAAAGTACGCATCAGAAAACTTGGCAAATTTAGATAATTGCTAATGTCGGTGTGGCCAATCCAACTAAAATAATTACAAACAGCTGGCACTACCGCTTATACCGGAAATCGATACCAACTTGCTTATTTCAAACAGAACACCCTATATATTTTAGGGTTTTCGAAAAGGGCATAAAATTCTGAGTCGAAAATATGTAGCATATCCTATACCTAAACCTAGCCGTTTCAGAGATATTTGACATTTTATAGAAAATTTGACAGGTGCAACGGTTTGCAAGAATCGCTATAGCTCTCTTCGTGTAAAAGATCCTCATTTGTTTCTTGTCACGTAAAAAGAACACAAGGAGAATTACGTTCTACAACTGAAAAAAATTCAATAATATCATACCAAGTGTTCCGTTTTTCGCGTTACATATTGTCAACTTCAAACCGCGAAAACTTATTTAGGTCAAATGGAACACCCTGTATTTTTTTACGTCAAGTTGTGTAAAATTGAATTCCCTTTTTTCTAATATTAGCATTGTGGGGGTTAAAGTTACAACTTTTTGAAATATTTACGATTTTATTAGAAATTCATGAATTGTTGTAATCATTTCATCAAAATAGCCATGATTAGAAACAGTCAGTCATTATCTTATGTCAAAAAATGCCAGCACGATTAAATTACACCCACGAAGACTTTTCAACTTTGTTTATTATTTATGGAGAATGTGATAAAGTAATATCAAGAACTTGCAGCACATTTGCTACTCAATATCCAGAAAAACGGAGACCGTCACCAAACACTGTAAAACGCATACCGGAAAATTTTAAAAATTATGGCTCTGTCAAGGCAAAAATGCAAAGAAGAAAGCCTTAGTTGATGGCGAAAACATTGAAATAGTCATTCTGGGGTATTTTCATGCATTTCCAAGGATGTCAATAAGACTAGTTGCTCTGGAATCGGGACTATGCAAGGATTCAATTCACAGAATCTTATTAAAACATAAGTTTCACCCGTTTTCATTCCATATGGTTCAAGGATTAAAAGAAACAGATTTACTAAGAAGACAGAATTTTTGTGAGTTTATTCTAATAAGGTCTGAGGGTCACGATTCTTATTTGGGAAATATATGGACAGATGAAGCAAAATTTACTAAAAATGGACTTTTTAATAGACACAATTCGCATTATTGGAGTGACTCAAATCCTCGTATGTTCAGAGAGCGAAACTTTCAGGAAAGTTGGCAGTTCAACGTTTACTGTGCCATAAGAAACGATAGAGTGGTGGCATTACAATTTTATCAGAAAAATTTAAACGGTAAATTAAATTTTCTCTTCTGCTAATATGTATAGGTAAATTTTTGTTTTTCTTTTTTTAGGTGAAAGATATCTGAATATCTTACAAAATTTGAATAATAACTATTTAGAAAATTTACCTCTCGCCGAACATAGAAACATTTTTTATCAGCACGACGGTGCTCCCCCACATAACGCATATTTAATTAATATTATTTACAAGAAACTTTTTATGATCAACGGATTGCCAATAATGGACCTTTCTTATGGCCTCCTCGCTCGCCCGATTTATCAGTTTTGGATAATTTCATTTGGGGAACTATTAAAAATAAAGTTTATGAGAGTCCATTAACAACCATTGAAGATTGTATGCAAAGAGTGAGAAATGCATTTCAAAACATATCACAGGATTTAATTAGAAGAGCTATCCATGAGGAACTAATCCGAAGGTGCGAAAAATGTGTCGAGGTTCGAGAGCGGAATTTTGAGCAATTATTAAATTAAAATGAAACCATATTTTAAATTAATCTTCTCTCTGCTATTTTAGTTCATGCCATATCTTCAATTCGATTAATACGCATGTTACAGTGTTGTGTTATTTTGCGTTTTTGTGGATATCGAGTAGCAAATGTGCTGCAAGTTCTTGATGTTACTTTATCACATTCTCCATAATAATAAACAAATTTAATAAATTTTCGTTGGTATAATTTAAACGTGCTGGCATTTTTTTACATAAGATAATGACTGATTGTTTCTAATCATAGCTATTTAGATGAAATGATTACAATTCATGAATTTCTAATAAAATCGGAAATATGTCAAAAAGTTGTAACTTTAACCCCCACAATACATATCAGAAAAAAGGGAATTCCATTTTACGCAACTTGACGTAAAAAAATACAGGGTGTTCCATTTGACCTAAACAAGTTTTCGCGGTTTGAAGTTGACAAAATGTAACGCGAAAGACGGAACACTTAGTATGATATTATTGAATTTATTTCAGTTGTAGAACGTAGTTCTCCTCGTGTTCTTTTTATGTGACCAGAAGCAAATGAGGATCTTTTACACGAGGAAAGTTATAACGGTTCTTGCAAACCGTTGCACCTGTCAAATTTTCTATGGAATGTCAAATATCTTTGAAACGGCTAGGTTTAGGTATAGGATATGCTACATATTTTCGACTCAGAATTTTATGCCCTTTTCGAAAACCCTAAAATATATAGGGTGTTCCATTTGAAATAAGCAAGTTGGTATCGACTTCCGGTATAAGCGGAAGTGCCAGCTGCTTGTAATTATTTTATTTAGATTGGCCACATCGACATTAATAATTATCTAAATTTTCAAAATTTTCTGATGCGTACTTTTCTCTATATCGATCGATTCATTTCCCGGTGAGACACCCTGTATATATGGCTGAATGGCAATTGATTTCAGTGGCAGTAGTTTTAAGAATCGACCTTGAACTTTCTCAAGCTCAATAAAACCAATATAGTACCTGTAATAGGGGTTGTAGACAAGATGCCTACGAAAGTTTAGAACAGACAAAGGCAAACTATAACATTTTGAATTGATATTTGGGAATTCCTTGCTGCTTCTGGTTAGGAAGTTAAAGATTTAAAAAGAGCCTGACACTAATTTATTCACGAGTTAAAAGGGCAAGTCTTTCTCAAATGTCATGCTAAAATCTGCAGGAGTAACAGATCTTTGAGAGACTGCGTTAACTTCCTGCAAGGAAGAAATATGATAATATGGTCTTATGGATAAGATTGGTCGCTATATCACCAATAGAAGTGTGCTTGCAGATAGACAATCCATATATTGTTTAAATCCGTAAACAGGAGACCACTGATGGATACATTGTACCCAGAAAACAATAAGGAATTCTTTTTTATTAGAAAGTGGGAGTTGCAATTAAAAAAATAATGATAATACAACAGCCCAGAAACAAAATCTGAAAAAAAATTACCTGTCAGAGCTTTTTAAAAAAATTAGGCTGACGTGTTTCAGAGTTTCTAAAAAAACATTTTATACAATCTTGTAAATGAACATGAGTAATTAAATTAATAAATGCGTTTATTTCAGATATGCGCTATGCGGCTCTCGTTGCTGGCAATATGTGTGGCCTCAATCCAACCCATTATGGACGTAGCTGGCCCAGCGCTATGTTTTTCAGATGTGGCAACAATGGCTACCGTACACTAGTCAATCAATCAATATACCGACATAATTTTCAATGATTAAATGTAGATGTTGAAAATGTTGTGGTTATGATGTGGGTTGAGCCAGCTCTGATTGAAATATTCTGAACAAGTCATTAATAATATACAGTGTGGAACACCCAAATTGAATGAATTCACTATTTCAATTATTGTGCATATTTAGAAACAGTCCCGAGACACGTCGATTTTGGATTCTGAAATGACATCCTGCAACGTACAAAATTCAACCCCCCTGGCAAATTCTTACATGGGAAGTAGTTGCTTGTGATACCTCATTTTTTCTCTATTCAAAAATGCTGTGGTTTTAATATTTATTACAAAAATTAACGGCAAACAAATTAATTCATGTGATTGACGTTATTCACAATAGTAAACTAAAACAAACTTAATTTCAATGTAGTAAATGTTAAAAATGAGTTCCTTGAACGTCTTTTCACCATCCTAATCGCAAATAAATATGTCTTTTAACGTTTTCCAGCATCTGAGGCGTGACCGACCTAACCACATCCGTTATTCTTCTTCTTAAGTCGGCTATATCGCGTGGCTTAATTTTGTATACCCATACTTTTCACATATCCCCATAGAAAGAAATCTAAAGGTGTAAGATCAGGAGGACGTGCTGGTCATTCTAGCGATCCTAGCCTCCCTATCCACCGATTTGGAAATGTTAAGTCGAGGTATTGTCGGACATCGATTCGGTAATGTGGTGCTACTCCATCCTGCTGGAACCATATTACATCCGCTGGAACTTGTGGGTTTGCTTGAGCAAGATATAATTTCGCCAAAGTTGGCACGAGTTGAAGCAGACCTATATAATTATCTCCATTCAAATTGCCATCAATGAAAACAATGGTTTCCAATTATCATCCCCCCCCCCCAAAAAAACATTAACGTTTTTAGGATTTTACGTATATAATTCTCTCATACGCGAATAATTGGGGAATGGGAAACATTCATTGCTAAAGCTGCTAGTCGACTTGGATTATGTGGGTTTTCTTCAAACTCAAGCAGTATATCTAATTTGACATCGTTACTCATTGCATTGGAAGTTTCCTTTTTGATCTACCGTACATGTCCATTTTCGCAAAACTGCTGTTCAATTTTGCTAATTGTACATTGGGATATATGGGGCCAATTAGGAAATTTTCCTTGAAATAGGCGAGCAACTTTCTCCTGTGATCGCATTCTATCTCTGTAACCAACTATCTGTAAAATTATTATTTTGAGCACTTCGTTTAAACAAACCATGTTTAGAAGTTGCAGTTAGCAAAACTCAAACAATACGCAAAACATTGAGAACTAAGAAGAATTTTGAAGTTTTTATGTCTTCTTGTTATTTGATAATGTTGAAAGGGAACATTGAAATTGTTTTGCCAGCCTGCATGAACAAAATGCTGTAAGTTTTTATGTCTTTCATTGGTTATAGCGGATTTCGTCAAGCAGACCGTTAATTTTTGCAATAAATATTAAAACCATAGCATTTTTGAATTGAGAATTAATGGAGCTTTCAAATGAGGTATCACAAGTCCCTACTTTCCATTAAAAAATTTAGGGGTTGCAACGGCCACTCGAAGGGGGTTGAATTTAGGGATGAAATTTGTACATTGCAGGATGTTATTTCAGAATCTCAAATCGATGCGTCTCGGGATTTTTTATAAATATGCACAATAATAATTGGGATACTGAATTTATTCCATTTAGCTGTTCCACACTGTTTTATAAACGTTAATCTAGATTGATTGAATCCATCGAAATTGACGTTTTGATGCTAGCAATAATAAAGACACTCGAAGAAACTGGTTTTCCTTAAGACATTTTCAGTTTGACTAAATATAGAATAAATGATGTGGCCCGGAATATCTCGATTAGCGTGTGTGAATCGATTATAATTGACAGATCAATGGATATTTTGCGAAGTTTTTGTAATATTGCATTGTTCTCAGTGCACATATCATATCGCTAATACCAATTATTTTAAACATATCTCCTGTCGCAGATAACGAAACCGAAAAAGTTATACGAAACTCGATAATATACTCTCATTGTAATTAAAACCACGCGTTGAACCTCCGTCTATAATCTTTAGCCGACATAATATACAGGGTTACTGGTAATTCGATACATTCCTTTGGAGATGTGATGGGGCATGAGCTAAGGAGTAAATCTAGCCCTAACATACATTATGCAAAACTCAATAGTTTTTGAGATATTTCAATTTTATTGTTTTTCTCAAAAAGTAGATCTTAATGTCCTAAAAGTTAATTTTCGAAAAATCTATTTGGCATTTTTTAATTTTTTTTACTGGATTACTTGTCCAATATTATAGATATCCGTTTGGAATGAAAATTATCTGGAAACATTCCGATCATGTGAACATCTGAAATAATTTTTTTTTTTTTTAAATAAGCTATGAAATTTACTTATTAGGTTTTCTCAAAAAAATATTAACGTAACACGCATATAAATTATTATAAAAACTGCCTGATTTCAATAGCTTTCTAACAAGGTACAAATGTTCAATGTACCCTTAATAGTTCTAAGAAAATACTGGTAAAAATAACACAAGTAGTACGAATTTTATTTTTAGATAAATAGTAAAAAACATTTTAAAAGTAGAGTTTAATTCTTCATTAATTTCAAAGTTGTACTTTATTTTTTATATGTCTTGCTCAAAATGGGATCCCCTATTCCGTATACAGACACGGCAGCGTCTTCTTATTTCTGTCCTTGTTACTCTGGTTGTCAGATTATGCCTTATGTGTTGGGCAACATCGACTATCCTTTGTCTAAGGTTTTCTATAGTATTGACTGGTGTAGCATAGACCATCTCCTTCATATGACCCCATACGTAATAATCAAGGGGTGTTAAGTCAGGGCTTCGCGCTGGCCAAGGTATTAGGCCCGCTCTTCCAATCCAACGGTTAGGGAAACGTTGATCAAGTAACTGTCGTACTGTCAGCCGATAATGTGCTGGACAACCGTCGTTCTGAAACATCATTCGCTGTCTGACGGCGACAGGAACATCGTCTAAAATCACCGCCAGATCATTTCTTAAAAAAATTTCATAGATTTCCCCGTTTAAATTTTTAGGAAGAAAGTGTGGCCCTATTAAATAGTGGCCAATGACTCCCATCCACACATTAATAGAAAACTTCATTTGGAAACTAGTTTCACGTGTTAACTTGGGACTTTCCTCTGCCCAATAATGTAGGTTGTGGAAATTTGTTATACCCTCGCGATTAAATTTCGACTCGTCCGTCCATAAAATACTTGTTAAAAAATTTGCACTTTCTGCATCTGAGTTTAACATAAATGGCAGAATTCCACTCTCCTTCCAGGATCACCTTCCTCCAAGCCTTGGACAGGGGTATAGTGGTAAGGATGACATCCAACTCTACGTATCGTAGACCAAACTTTCCATTGTGACGCTCCGGTTAGTCTTCCTACTTTATTAGTTGAAATAGTTGGGTCTTCCTCAAAATACCTCAATATTTCTTCCTCATCATCTGGTTCATAAACGGGAGCAGCACCAGCGTCACTTCTTCTACATTTCACGGAGCCAGTTTCAGCGATATTTCGATATGCCGTACTGAATACACGTGCATTTGGTAAGCGGCGGTTAGGGTACCAAAGACCATATTCTCGGCGAGCTTCAGCAGCGTTGCCGCCACAGTATCCATAGACAAACAAAATATCAGCGTATTCTGCGTTGGCATACGCGGCCATGGCACAGAAAATACAACAACAACTAATAACAACAACTACGAGCAAAATCAAAATCTTCGATAACTAATTTAACAAGACCAACAAACTTAAGGGACACGGAGATAAGAATGTCAGTTAATGACATATATGCACAAACGTCAAAGTCAAGGACTGACTGACTTAAATGAAAATGAACGATTAGTCGTTTAATAAATTCCGCCACCAGCATTATCTTTACTAATTTTTTATTAGAACTATCAAGGGTACATTAAACATTTCTACCTAGTTAGATAGCTATTGAAATAAGGAAGTTTTTATAATAATTTGTACGCGTGCTACATTAATATTTTTTTGAAAAAACCTAATAGGTAAATTTCATAACTGATTTTAAAAAAAAAAATTTACAAGTTTTTATTTTAAATGTTCACATGATCGAAATGTTTCCGGATATTTTTCATTCCAAACGGATATCTATAATATTGGACAAGTAATTCAGTAAAAAAATTTTTAAAAATGTCAAGTAGATTTTTCGGAAATTAACTTTTTTGAGAAAAACAATAAAATTGAAATATCTCAAAAACTATTGAGTTTTGCATAATGTATGTTAGGGCTAGATTTACTCCTTAGTTCATGCCCCATCACATCTCCAAAGGAATGTATCGAATTACCAGTAACCCTGTATATTACAAAATTATATGGAGATACTTTTACTTCGACAATATTTGGAAGGTTTAAATAGCGAAACTCATTTAAATTTAGCATACATGAATTAAATTTATCATCGACTGCTACAGGCACACCACCACCTTTAGTATACTTCGAGGTTATACAGGGTGTAACTTAAGTACATTAAAATATTTTAGGGGGCATTCCTTAGTTAACTAAAAAAATATCATATAACGCTTGATCTGGGGGATACGTGGTGTTTTTTTTTATATATTTATTTAACGTCGGCCTATTTCCGTTACTAGGACCTAATACCGACGCCTGTAGACGAGCTACCCCCAACCAGGAATTTTGCCGAACCTCTTCCCTTAAGAAGAATAGGAATATTAATTTTTATTTATATTGTCTTTATTATCATATCATGGTCTACAATTAACCGGTGGCGGGGATATGTGCATTCACTTCCATTTTGGTAAAAAAAAGTAGTAGCACCCTGCAGAACATTAAAATTTATCACAAGGTAAGTAATTCAGTTGTAAGCAAAAGTTGTCTCTTCAGTATTTTTGCTATCTTTCATAGTTTCACAGAATTTTTTAAAAATTTATTCCACAGTGATTACAAACTTTATTAAATGAAGCAGGTTTTGTTGTTTTTGCTATTTTTTTATATAATATCGAAAGTGATGTCGATTTTCCATACATGCTAATAACTAGAAAATTTTGAATAGCACCTTTTTGCACAGGACAATTTAAACTATTATTATTCAATTTTGCCATACGTCAGATTTTGGGGTCCACAGACTGACAACCTGAAACCTAGCGAGCACTTTACTGTAAGTTGAAGGTGCTTCTTTTGGATTACATTATCTTTGAATGTTATCCTAGTGGCATTTAATTGCCATGTTCTTATCGCTTTTACGTTATAAAACCAGACGTAACTGGCTAGTGCCAAGATAAACATAATGGTTTACTAATACGTTATATCCCTTAATTCTAATGACAAGTACGTCATTAATGCCGGAGAGTGAAACAACAAATACAAAAAAATAAATCGATTAATGTACGTCTAACGTTTGGAGAGTCCTGTGACAACTATACGTACTACAAATTTAAGTTTTCTTGTTCTGCATCAAATGTTGTGCTTTTTCACATCCATCTGCCGTGGAATAATTATAATTTAGTTGAAAGTAAATAAAATCTGCTCTAAGTAGATGGAATAACTTCAAGATGGCTACATTTCGCCTATCAACCATTTAGTTATTTTAGGCAAGCCAATACTTTTCGAAGTATTGAGTTCCTGCGACCAACTTGTCAAAGTGGCCCTAAGTAGAGTTTAAGATCCTATTAATCTACTCGTACTTGCCCACCACTTTGCTAAGATGTTAGATTTGTTGCTTGAATTTACATGACATGAAAACAAGTGATTTTCTCTATGTCGCATAGATGCATACAATTTGACACCAGGAACTAAGACATCTCTATCGTGGACTAAAAGCACCTCCAAACCCAGTGTACCAAGGCAAGATACTTGTTTATAAATATAGTAACGGGTGCGACACAATGAAGTATCCATTTTAAATTTAGTTGTTTTCATTAATGGTTAAATTTTTATTCAAAAGTTAAACACAAGGTGCTTGAGGAAACGCGGACATTTTATTCTTTAAATATAACATCAGTCAAATAACCTCCTCATCTCTGCTGACACCCTTGAAGCCTAGCACGAAAGTTTTTCATCATCCTCTCCAACATTTCAATTATTGGGATGGCGTTAAGATTGTCAAGACCAGTCAATCACGAGTAAATTTGTAAGTAATCGAATTACATCATCCTGTCGATAACACAGAGGCCACATTAGTCTAGGCGGCGCGGCGTACAAGGTACGAACTGTAATTTATATGTACCAGTTACAAATAAAACCTCGGTGACCCACAGAACATCTTGAAGTATTGTGTGGGTTGCGCGTATTTAGTTGGCATAAAAGACGAAATATTAGTAAATCACCGAATTTAGCTGTCGCGAACATATAAGTGCTGTGGTATAATTTGATATATATAGTTTAAATAATAAATTCATATTTATTTAGAACACCAGGAAATGTACAGACTTTATTCGTGTTTGTGTGTAATACTTAAATGTTTATAGTTATTTAATAAATAGAAAATTAGTGAGCCATGTAGAAACATTTCTGTACACCCTTAATAAGAATCTGTACCACAATGGAAAATAAAAAAATACTTTTGAGCATTTTCTAATTCAAACACAATGTTTTAGTATTCTGTGATCTAAAAGTACTATTTTAATTGTCATTTTAGAGGACTAAAGTGTAGAAAGTGGCTTATGTCCTTCGAAGAGGAACAGGAAAAAATAAAAAGGATATATAAATAGCCATTACTTCATTTGGACAGATTTTTTCGTATTGTGGTAGAGATCAAAGTACTGGCAATCTTAATAAATCAGAAGTAATTAATCCCAAAAATATATAATCAGCCATACTTTTAAGGAGAATGTCATTTGTCAGTAAATAAGGGTAATTAAGAGAAATTAAGGGCAATTGCTGTAACAATAAAGATAATTAAGGGTAATTTCAGTAAGAGTAAGAATAATTAAGGGTAATCACAATAATAATTACCGTAACAATAGGGATAATTAAGGGTAATTGCAGTAACAATAACGATAATTAAGGGTAATTAGGGTAACAATAAGGATAATTGCAGTAAAAATAATGGTGATTAAACAATTATGTCCGCCCATCCGTCTGTCCATTTGAGCACCTATTCGTCTGTCCGACAGTCATTGCACAATTATAGTATCTGTGTATTTTTTTTACAATGACATAACAAACCTTCATTCTTGATTATATAACTAAAGTTACAAAATTATTTTACCTGCCTTATCTTTAGGGATATCCTGTTCTGATTTATGAGATGAACAATTGCGATCCTGCCTTTTCTTTATGATGATGAACAATTGCGACCTACATACCCTATCTTTAAGCCGATCAACAATTTCGATAAAATTATTTTACCTGCCTTATCTTTAGGGATATCGTACGCTGATGAACTTTTTGCGCCTACCTGTCTTATCTACCGAAATTTTTATCACTGAATTTATGTAAAGGAACATTTACATCGTTATTTTTAGTGAAATATTGCATTGCATTTTTTAAGTACCCTTTTTCATTACTTGCCTTATGATTGCAGATTATCTACTTCAAGGGTTTGATTTATATTATGAGCGCTCCCTCTTTAACGGCATTAGATACAGAAACATTCTGGCGCCACAAGTTAGATGGATGTGAAATGTTACAAAGCCTACTATTCTTTGGCTTGGTGTTATATTGCGCAATATTACATCACATACATAATTGACCCAAATTTCCGTTCTAATTAGGTGTATTTGTTAGTTAAGTAATCAAGAATAAGTAATAAATATTCATGTCATTGTATTTTTGATAAGTGTAGACGCATACGTAGTTATGTCGTGCATCATGTCTGGGACTTTACACAGTACGTCACTTCGTCATCTTAAGACTCTTGGATCCATCCAACCGTAGAGTCGTAGGTGTAGACCTATACGTTTTCATAAAGTTCAAGATATTTGGCACGTTTAATGATTTAGGGCTCGTGAATCATTTTATTCCATTATAGATACTGTAGTTCATTATATCTTCATATACAGTTATAACAATAATTAGACCACATTAATAAGTGTTCATTGCATTTGGCGCTAATCATGTATTACACCCATTTTTACAAACTTATTTATGAAGGGTTGTATATTTTCCCCTTGTGACAATTTCACTCTCATCATTTGATAATGATAATTTTAAAACAACTTCGGGGAGAATTAAAAATGGAGAGTGGGACGCGAAGATACCTTAGTATGGGATGAAGAAACAATTGACCTTAGTAAAATTGTGAAGACAGACGAGCAGGTGAGCAAACGAACAGATGGATGGGCGGACATAATTGCTTTCATCGCCATTATCTTTAATGCAATTACCCTTATTGTTACTCTAATTGCCCTTAATTATTCTTAATCACCGTTAATTATCTCTATTGGTATTGGTACCTTATTATTATTGTGATTATCCTTAATTATCCTTATTGCCTTATTGTTACTGCAGTTACCCTTAATTTCCCTTAATTACCCTTACTTGTACCTAAATTACCCTTAATTACTCTCTAACTGCCTCCTACCCTAAATCTGATCACTGATCATGCTCCTGCTCCGAAGTTATGTCATTTCCATACTACTCACAGGCACATGAACTAGTACTGCGAAACTTGTGTACCCACTTTTTAATTTTTATTTGATTGTGGACTGGATCTCGTGGATTTAAATGAAATTGACCACGAAATAAACGCTGGGTGATTACAACAGAATAGTTATTTTTCAAATAAGCTTCAACGGCAAAAGAACGTTGAATATTTAATCAATGCTCCATATTCACAGCTAAAGTGACGGTTTTCGCAAACGCTTTGACAACTGTCTTAAATTTCCATTTATCTTGTTATAATATTGCATCAATTAACTTCGAAAATGGATACTTCATAGTGCCGGACGTTACTTCTATGGACTTATGGATCTAATAATGGTTTCTGCTTTGGTGCCTAAACATATTTCTGTGTTTGCAAACCTTCATTTGAGCAGACAGATTATTTGGCAGAAGCTCAGTTACCGACTTAGCGCCAGTGTCTTGCTGACCTTCTGAAGTCAGACTAGTGCCCGACTTCAGATGGTCATCTTAGATGAATTTAGACCCAATTCATCTAAGAATTTATTTGTCGTTTAGTTGCGACAACTGCTACAGTCTTATTATGATTCATTAATTGCATAAACGTATCAGAGCTACTAAGCATATTATCAGAACTAATCGTCGTATACAGGGTGTTCGAAACATGAATCGGGAAGCTTTGAGAGGTGAATTTACGAGTTAAAGTAATGGTGGTAGTTCCCTTAAAAAAATAGTAACCGAGGGACAGCCACTCAAAGTTGATTTTCTTCTTTAAATATAATTTACTTAATTCTATATCAATCAAGTTAATATTGGACAAACACATTAAGTGTAATGAGCTCTCTCATAATAATATTAAATTAGTTCATTATCATACCGCCAAAGGATACTTCATTTGCAACTCTAAATTTATTTCTGCCATAACTTTTTTTCTCTCAACAAGTACTACAACATTTAAGGCTCCACTTTAAAGGGAACTAAATTTATCTACTCTTTGTTTGATTTCATGTTTATAACTTTCAGATTTTATTTTCCCTTACGTTTTATACTTTTTTCAATAAATACACTTTGTTTCATTAAATTTGAATTTGTCTTTCAAAAAATTATTGAAATGTTTAACGGCACTTTCCTCGAAAACGGTTGGAGTTATCAAGTTCTACCAAGTGTACCTTTTATACGTGGAAATTACGCCCTCATCACATTTTCTGGTCAGAAGTACTACGTTCCGTAAAAAAAATATGAAAAAAAATTCATCATCAGATACAGGTCCTGCGTTGCCCACTATGATCTAACGTGATGCAATACATAAATTATTGTTTCTTAGAATAAAAAAAGTTCCTCTAGCAAATTTGGCAAAGATTAGCCAATAGGCTGTTGAGTTACTGCAAAAAAACGAAAAAATAAATTGAACTTTGACACCCTGTATCTTTTTCCACAGCAACATTTTACTAAAGCATATTTGATTATATCCTCATAGAATCTACCCCTGAACCATGGCCCATTATTAATGGTCCACCCTGTATGTTTTAATAAATTCACCTTTCATTTTAGTTAACAAAACGTCTATTTTACCAGATTAAAAAGTCATGCACAAATATATACGGCTATTTAATCCTCATATAAAAATATCAAACAGCAATTGACTTACAACCTGATACTAAATGCATCAGACATGAACCAGACGTAAGAAAATACTTGAAGGGAATAGAGTCTAGTATACGAAATGTTGAAGTTGTTCAGTTATACCCTTGTTTCTGTGTTTATAGGTAAGTTGTTCAAACTATATTGCGAGTGATCTACAATGATGAAAAATAAAATAAATGTATTTGACGTTTGAGAGATATAATCGTAATTTTTCTATATTAACTTTTTTACATGGCTAGTGCCATCTGCGCCTTTACAAAATTGGATGCATATACAGGGTGTTGCATCATGAGAGGGGCATAGCTTAATAGGAGGTAGAGAACATCAGTGGTAACCGGAACCTCCCATAGAAATGTCTCATTGGGCCTTCATTACGAGGTTACTGGGTGTTAAATAATTTTTGGCCAAACCTGTTTTTTGTCATAACTTTGACAGGGAATGAAATAATGGATTCATATTTGGTACGGCTAATGTACTAATGAGCCCCAAGAGGTACATGTATAAAAAAAAATATATCCAGGTCCGGACTCACTATAATTTATGTTTCTTCTTTGCATCAATAAAACACCACCCTGTATATATTTTTTTGAAATTTCGATACAATATTCGAAAAGAGCAAGAAAAAACAAAGAAAATGGCCTATTTCATTTTTTTGTTACACCTTCGTGGTTATTTAAATACGTTGTTAAATGTGCAAGAAAATTGATTACAGAACCCTATTAAATGAGAGGCACGTGAAATAAATAGTTTTATAACTAAAATTTGCAAAAATTCTATTGAGCCTAGGTGGTCTGGGTGAATCCTAATTCCGGCACGTTTTTAAGGTCCATTTTGGTAAAAAAACTGTGGTCCTAATAAGTAATCGGATATGAAATAACAAAATTTTTAATCAATCACAGTAGGCTTGTTCAAAGTGACAGATAATAAAAAGAAATCTCCTAAACAGTTGAATAATTGTTTGTTAGTAATTTAATGTGTCAATAATCCGCATTTAGTTAGTGAAAACTTGTGAAAATATTTTAACTATGCCAGTAAAATTTACAAACGTGGAATATACTGACATAATATTCATCTATGGTTTCTGTAATGGAAATGGTAGGTCGGCGGAAAGAGAATATCGGCTGCGTTTTTCTGGTCGTCGATGCCCTAATCATAAAACCTTTAGTACGGTGTTCCAGTATGCAAGACAGCACGGAAAGTTTCCTACTTCTGCAGTTGTGGAGCGTGTTTTACAACAAGGTGTGCAGGAACAAAACAATATTATAAACGTAGTTCAAGAAAACCCAAATATGAGCACTAGACGAATCAATTTGGCAACTGGTATTCCTCATTGGCGAGTATGGAGAACCCTAAAAAGAGAACGTTACCATCCATATCATATCCAGCAGGTACAGCGTCTTCAACAAGGCGACGATATCCCCCGCCTGGCATTTTGTCATTGGTTGTCTAACCATCGCCCAGTCATTTACAGAACCTTATTTACGGATGAGGCACAATTTACAAGGGATGGAGTAAACAATTCACGAAATAATCATAAATGGGCACAGGAAAACCCACATGCGGTACGCCAACGCCGTTCGCAACACAGGTTTTCTGTAAATGTTTGGGTCGGACTTGTGAATAGACATTTGATAGGGCCACATTTTTTTAAAGAAAGATTGAATGGTGAAATTTACTTTGATTTTCTTCAAAACATTTTACCGAATATGTTAGAAAATATCGGTATAAGAGGCATGTTGTTTCAGCATGATGGGGCCCCACCACATTTTAACCTTCAAGTAAGAGAACACTTAAACAATGTGTATCCTAATAGATGGATTGGACGCGGGGGTCCACATGAATGGCCACCAAGATCTCCTGATTGTAACCCTTGTGATTACTTTTTATGGGGCCACTTAAAGAACGAGGTTTATAGCATTGAAATTGAAAGTAGACAACATTTAATCCAGCGCATCGTTACAACCTGCGACGAAATACGGAATAATCCAGAAATGATACGTCGAGCAATTGGTGACCTTTCTAAACGCGCAAGAAAATGCACAGAATGTGGGGGAGGACATTTTGAAAATTTACTTTAGTGTCAATTACGTTTTATTTTTAAACACATTTAGTTATTGTTTTGTTATTTATTGTTAATTGAATGGATAATATTTTATTTATTTAGATTTTAGTTTGTTCTCTTTTCCAATTTTTATTAAGTATAAAATGTTGATGATTTTCTTGATCAAAGTAACTGGTTGCTTAGGCCTAAATGGTTTAAATTATCACAATTGTCACTTTTATTCTTTGAACAAGCCTACTGTGATTGATTAAAAATTTTGTTATTTCATACCCGATTACTTATTAGGACCACAGTTTTTTACCAAAATGGACCTTTAAAACGTGCCGGAATTAGGATTCACCCAGACCACCTAGGCTCAATAGAATTTTTGCAAATTTTAGTTATAAAACTATTTATTTCACGTGCCTCTCATTTAATAGGGTTCTGTAATCCATTTTCTTGCACATTTAACAACGTATTTAAATAACCACGAAGGTGTAACAAAAAAATGAAATAGGCCATTTTGTTTGTTTTTTCTTGCTCTTTTCGAATATCGTATCGAAATTTCAAAAAAATATATACAGGGTGATGTTTTATTGATGCAAAGAAGAAACATAAATTATAGTGAGTCCGGACCTGGATATATTTTTTTTTATACATGTACCTCTTGGGGCTCGTTAGTACATTAGCCGTACCAAATATGAATCCGTTATTTCATTCCCTGTCAAAGTTATGACAAAAAACAGGTTTGGCCAAAAATTATTTAACACCCAGTAACCTCGTAATGAAGGCCCAATGAGACATTTCTATGGGAGGTTCCGGTTACCACTGATGTTCTCTACCTTCTATTAAGCTATGTCCCTCTCATGATGCAACACCCTGTATAAGTTTTATAAGTGCTTTCCAATACACAATATACACACAATACACATTTCAAGAATTCAGATTAAAATTGAAAATTAAATTTGAAATCCATAATCGTGACTGTCGTGATTTTTTCAAAATGCATCTGCAGACGGCATTATTTCAACAAAAAAAAAATCACTACATCCAAATGGTTGGGAAATAGTCAACAATAATGTAGGAGTGCAAGGAGTCTAGAAAGAGGCTTCTAAAAATGTACTGATTTTATAGCATTAATGGCACTTGATCCTGTATAATCGTTTTGGTTTTGAGACAATTACAAATTTTATAACAATAGTCAAGAGTATATAAACAAGATTGTGCTAAACAAAAAATATAAAAAAGAACAGAACTAACTTCTAAGAAGCAAAAAAACTCAGAGAATAAAAACATTTATCCACCAAAAATAATTTAAATTTTTTCTTATATCGATAAGAATTGAATGTGTTTTTTAAATCATCAGGCAAATTATAAAAAAATTTCACACCTAAATTATTTGGTGATTTATTTGTAATCGTCAATTTCGAAAAAGATACACAAATATCATTTTTATACCTGGTATTTATATTGTTTATATCCCTACTAAGGCTAAACTTATGTTTATTATTAAAAATTTACACACACACGTTTCAAATATAAATAAAGATATCAAAGGTTAAAATTTTATATTCTATAAACAGATTTCTACAAGTATGGATGCTGGACAAATTAGCTATGGTGCGCAGAATCCGTTTTCGTGATATAAAAACAGTATTTGATAAGGTGGAATCACCCCAGAAAGAGACTCCATACTCTAGTTGCGATTCTACCTGTGCTACCAATATAAATTGAGTAATTATTGTTTGGTTAAAATTTCTGGCATATTTTTAATACAAAATTTATTCAACTCATAGTGGAGACTAGACGATTACAATGAACTTTTCAGTTAAGACATTCATCTTAGTGAATTTCTAAAAGCTAACACCATCTGAACCGACACTATGAATGACAGACTTATCAAGAAACCCGGTCGGGTTTCGCAGCTAATTTTCTCTCTCTCTCTCTCTCTCTCTCCCATGCGAAGGCGAAACGAGACCTGACTTCATATACAGCAAGATATTGCTTTAATATTTACTGTTACGGCATTACATTTATTGACTATTATGAAATCTCATAATTTGAGTTTTATGTGTGATAAAATATAAATAATTCTGATTGAACCAGCTAAAAAAATTTGTTGTTAATCAAATTATCTAATTACCCTTACTCGCGATTATCTTCATTAATTTATTTTATAAGCATTAGTTTGTTAGGTAAGTCATATTATTAATAAATCAGCAATCAAGAAAAGTATTCCTGTATAAGTTATTTTTGAACGAATGGTGGAGTGTTTGACACTAAATTAGATACCGCAATGATTTATAACAGTTTCATTGTAAAAAAGCATGCAAAAAAACGAATTCCGAGATGCTTATTCAAAGGGTTTATATCAGAAAATAAACCACATTGATAAGATAAGCATGATTTCATTTTTCCAATAATTAACGAGTCCAAGAAAAATGTTTTTATTTATGCAAAATAAAATTTGATTCAAAAAGTATTTTCTAGATTGACCTCAAAATAATCCGTCGTGTTCAGGATGAATCTGTATTTTTATTCAATATTTGCGTTTAGTTCAGGATTTTGTTCTAAGACGAGTACTAATGTTTTCGCTGATTAAACAGTTATAATAAGGAAATGTAATAATAAACTAAATTAAATTAAACCTTCAGTTCATAAACTATGATTATGTATTTTTTTCTTGTTAAACGTATACATGTTTTTTTAGTTAACCTTTTGGCCATGGCTGGAGACGTGACATTATCATGGACATCGCCGATCTATCCCAAGTTATATTCCAATGATTCTTCAGTCAATCCTTTGGGAAGACCCATTACTGCAATTGAAGATGGTTGGCTGGGATCCTTAGTAACCCTTGGAGCGATAGTCGGTCCCTTTCCATCCAGTTTCATCGCAGAGAAATTTGGAAGAAAGATAGGACTGTTATGTATCGCTGTGCCGCATATCATTTCTTATTTTACCATGGCCTTCGCAAGTTCAATATACTTATTTTACTTTGGTAGAGTCTTTGGAGGATTTGCAATGGGAGGAGGTTATACACTGTTGCCTATGTATATTGCGGAAATATCACAAGACTCTAACAGGGGGATGATGTCACTAACATTAAACATATTTTGGGCTATAGGAAACTTTCTGCCGTACGCTATCGGCCCTTTTATTTCAATTATGTGGTTTAATATTATAGTGGCCTGCATTCCATCATCATTTTTTCTCGTATTTTTAACATTTGGGACAGAAACGCCTTATTTTTTAGCGAGTACGGGCAAAAACGATGGAGCTGAGAAATCTTTGATGAAATTAAGGTCCCTTAAAACTGAAGGAGTGCAAAAGGAGCTTGGAAGAATTAAAGCACATTTAAAACAAGATGAAGATGGCCAATTTTTGGATATTTTAAAGAAGGAAGAGCTTAGGAATGCGTTTATAATTTGCATTGTCTTAATCATAGCTCAAGAAATGTCTGGTTTCTGCGCAATTACATTTTATTTGCAACCGATTTTCGAATCCGCTGGAACCTCCATTCCATCTCAGTTTTCTGCTCTCATCGTCGGATCTGCCTTGCTGCTGTCTAGTTTCGTCGCTCCATTTTTAGTTGATAGATTAGGAAGGAGAATATTAATAATAAGTTCATGTTTTGGAATGTTCTTAGCTTTACTAATGTTAGGAGTCTTTTTTTACATACAAGACTCTACATATTTCAGTACTGAACCCATACTTTGGATACCAATATTTAGTTTAATCTTCTACATAGTTTCTTTCAATTTTGGTATGGGCTCTATACCTTGGACGCTATGTGCAGAACTTTTCCCGAATAATGTTAAACAAATTGCCGCTTCGGTCGTATCCAGTACTTGCTGGATTACCACTTTTTTAATCACGAGATTTTTTAACGAGATGAACGATGGCTTGGGAAGGGCGGGAACTTTCTGGTTCTTCTCTGCGTCTTCTTTAGCGGCTGCCCTATTCAGTATACTTCTAGTGCCAGAAACTAAATGGAAAAGTTTCAGCGAAATTCAAGACATTTTAAAACTTGGTTATAAGAAAAAATCAAAAAACAACGAGGATCTGGAAAAAATAAATAACATTGACAAATGGTCGAAGAAAAGTGGAGTTAAGTGAGAAAATATGCTGTGCCAGGGGCATATGGTGTTAGCAAATTATGAGAAGGAACTTGCTGAATATGTATTAGGTGGATGTGCTTCTAACAAAATGTGGTTATGTTATAAGCCAATTCATCTAAAACTATTAACATCAAACTCCACATATAGTAATAGTAGTACGTTTAAGGAACTTGTGATTTTAAAATAACAATAATATTAAGATAACATTTATTTATTTATTTGCCTTTTGTACTTATTATACGTCGAAAATAATATTGAAGTGGTATACTATAAAACTAGCATAGAAACTGAAACTTAACATACGAGTGGAAAGTGAGGAAATTACACGAGTATGTAAAACACTTTTCAGCACGTTGTATACAATATCTTCCCTATAACAAACCCAAACAATAATTTTTTATTTGATAATGTAATAATTTAAATTATGACATAACGTCTATTGTGACAAATATTGTCTGAAAGTTATTTGTGGCATTCTACGAATATTCTTTCCCATTATTTGGGTTTTCTACCACATGTATTATTATCCTCTTCAAAAAACAAATCACCGAATCTACAAAATAATAGAATTGTTGGAAAAAAGCTAAGCTTTTTTTCCAAGAAACAGTAAAACCAAGTAAAATTTAGAGAAATTACTGTAGACCTATAAAGAGTATAGGTCTACAGTAATTCGTTTCAGTCGTCCTACATCATTTTTATAGTGAAATGAACCACTTTTCCCCAACCGATGAAACAGATCTTTAAAGATCTTATGATCTGGATGCATTCTATTTCGATACATTTCATTATATTTCTTAACTGATCACGTACGGAGTTATCTTCTTGTGCGTAAACACAAATCATATCCCTCAATTCTCTATCGGAAAAATGTCGAGGCATTTCAAATAAAGAAGTAAAAGAAATTTCGCAAGAGAAAAATAAAATGCCAAACTAATGAAATTGTATGTAAATGACAGAACTAAGACGTTAGCAAAGTACTCTTTTCAATAAATACAATTTGTCCTTTTCAAATTAATTCAGTCGCCATGTACTCGTACCGAAAAATTCCGAACTTAATGAAACTTTAGGATGTTGTTTGTGAGTGTTCAGTAGTGCTACACCCAATTTATGCAACAAAAAAATCTCGTGGAATTTTGGGGAGGGACGAAAATCCCCAAAATTTTTGAACTTTTTTTGGGTTTTTTTGGCTGCAGAAAGTATGCAAGTAACTGATGGAGGGTTCCTACGCCACAAGTTTGTATGCGGTAAGACTAAACACCCACGTTCCAGTCAGGATGCCAGACCTACGTGAACTATGTGCAAAAATACTTTGGGACACCTCCTATCAAAACACCAAAGCCGCAGAAAGATCTCGCCGGGCTTTACTGCACTCGTCCACCAAATTTGTATTTTCAGCATCAACTGCAGTCACAATGGCTCAAGAGACGGTCTTATCAAACGACACCAACAAAAGGAACTTTCTCACAATGCTGATGACATAAATGACAGCGAAGGGGATTGAGGTGAAACAGGCTACTGAAGATGCAGACGTGATGATCGTGCACACAGCAACATCGGAGGCTGCTGATATGAGTGTAATTATTACAGTTGAAGATGTAGATCTCGTGTTACTGACAGCCCTAGTCGCCACTTCCCACAAAAACATCTATTTCGGGAAGAGTGGAAGAGTGGAAGAGGTAATGCCCCATCATTATTATATTCAGCAGCTTCGTGCAAGATGGGCCCACTAGATATTCTCTTTCTGCATGCAGTAAGTGGGTGCGACACCACTTCAACCCCCTTCGGACAAGGGAAGAAGAAGGTCTGCAGAATTTACGAGAAGAATACTTCCCTATATAACCTAGTAGCTGTGTTCAAAGACTCAGAAGCCACCCCTACCAGATTTCCGAGGCAGGCGAGAAGTTTCTGGTGGCACTGTATGGACGGAACATGGAAACAGATTGCCTTGACAACCTCCAATACCAACTTTTTACTAAGTCGGTGGCCAAACCTAAATTCCAATTGGCCAAACTGCCACCTACCAAAGACGCGGTCACCCACCATGTTTTCCGAACATATCTCCAAGTTCAAACATGACTGGGTAACGACATTGTACCGTCAGTTTGGGGGTGGTCGCTGACCACATGTAATGCAGCCCCAGACAACATATTAAACATCGTCTTTTGTCAATGCAAGAAAGGGTGTAGCAATGTAGCCTACAGCTGCAAGAGAGCAGGACTGCGGTGGTCCACACTTTGCAAGAACTGCTCGGAGGATGCATACGAAAATTCACCAGAGCCTGATCTCCAGGACAAAGAAGCAGAAGGAGAGCACGAACGAGAAGTGATTATGGACGCACTGCTAGACGATGAAGAAGGAGCATGAAGATGAAACTCCGTACGGTGCCAAACGCCTAAATATTAACTTTACTTCATTAACATTTACATTTCTCTACTTTAAATTTTCCTTACAAATTTACTTAATTAGACAGTAAGAATCGCTATAATATACTACATATAAAAATACTGTGTTTTAATGTTCTTTTTTCAACCTACTGAACATCTACTAGTGGAAAGACGAACTGGGTTATTTTATGCTCTTTCAAACCTTACATTTACACTGTATAGTATGAACATCTCAAAGGAGGAGGAGGTCGAATTTAACCTATGCAAATAGAAGTAGATATCACATGTCCAGTAAATATCAAAAACCAGCCTTTTCAGCAGTTTTTTACGATTTTCAGAGATTTTGCACGTTTTCGAAACTCTGTATCTCGGTACCTATGGGGTCAAAAAACACGTTTTATCATGCAAATTGCAGGAAATTTAATCCACTACAATATACTAGTTTGAAGTTGTCCGCTAAAAACAACCGTTTTCTAAATATTCAGAAAAAACCGAAAAAAGGATTTCCACCCCTCCCCAAAATTCCACAGGGTTTTTTTCGCTCGATAAATTGGCTGTAGCACTTCTGGGTACACAAAAACAACATTCCAAAGTTTCATTAAGTTGGAAATTTTTCTAAGGTACCCCCAGATTTGGCCCTATGACGACTGGCCTAAATTGAATTATTGAAATCTTTTGCGGCAGTTCTCTCGAAAACGGGAACATTCTATGGCATGAGCAATGTGTCGAGGAAATTATTATTATATTTATGTTGTTATAATTAAATCCCCGAGATCGTAAATTCTAAAGCTTTACATTTTTTCAATAGTAGAATTATTTTTGATATTATTTCAATCTTAATCTTTAAAAAAATTTTGACACCGAAGAGAGATTTTAAAACAATAGTATTTAATCGCTTAGAGGAATTTTATCAAAAGGAATTTTTTCTCAGACATAATATGTATTAATTGTGATAAAATAAATTTATTTTGTAAAGTAATATATTTCGTTATGATATATTTAATGGTCTATATTTTCTCATGATCCTCTAAGACCTATGGAATTCTATGCGCTGGATTAAGGTAAAGAATACTAATTGATCCAATTAAAGAGAAAATCCAAATCACAAATACAAAATCCAAAAACCCAATCAAATTGATAGCAATTGATCCAATCAGAGAGAAAATCAAAACATCAAATCAAAATCATTGAAAAGATCGAAAGCCTTCAGCGATGCTACTCAAATGGAATTTGAACTTAAGAAATGTGCTGGAAAACATATCACAAAGGGAAACCTAACGCAGCAACCGGATTATGACCAGCTGCATCCAGAAGAAACTAACCAGTGTCTTGGCAATCTGTAGAATAGAAGGATAGACTGTAGGCTACACCCAGCTAAAGAAGGTAAGAGGTAAACAACGTTTAAATAAGCTCTAAGCTTACAGCGATCAATACATATGCTCTTCTTAGTCTGGCATACTCATCCGGAATACTAAAATATTCAGATACAGACCTGAAAAGAATGATGAAAACTACCTTTACAAAGTTTAGGATGTACCATTCAAAGAGTGTAATTAAAAGACTATATATGCCAAGAGCGCACGGAGGCAAGGAATTTAACAGCATTCAGAAAATGATTTGAACGAACGAGGACATTCAAATCCCATGACAAGATAAGATGCTTCACGGAAAGCATCCTAGTGCATTGATCAATCCGGAGGTCGACAAAGAAACGTCGCTGCTATGACTGAAGGCAGGAAAGCTACACCCGTAAACCTAAGAATTTTTAACAGCTATTCAAAATAGGATTATCTGTACTAGAAACTAGTAGTAGCCCCAAGAGTGAATGATGTATGCAGGAAGTGTAGAGCAGAGAACGGAACTTTTTATCATTTCACTGGAGGCTGCCTTGCTTTGGTCACAGGAATGTTTTAAGAAAGACATAACAAGATGGCGAAGACCATACACAGAGAATTTGTACTGAAATTAGGTCTCGAGATTCAGTTATTAATATGATATTTACAACTTTGGGGCTTCTATTTACCGTCTTATTATTAATTTGTGTCGGCCCGTGGATACAACTTAAAATATTTCGCAACAGATTATAATGTATCCTTATCTGAAATTCCCATATATTCTATCATGGTCGTTTAGTAACTAGTGGAGTATGGCAAACTGAAAATAGAGGCGAATAATACAATTTTTCTTAGAGATTCCAAACTTTGAGTACTTGTTAATTGTCTTAAAAATAAGATATTCCTAGAATATCTACCTTAAAGATTTTTTGAGTCATATCACCTAAAAGCAAATAGAAAAACCTACATTTTGACGGGGAGAAAATTGTCGTACGATAAACGGCCATAAAGTTACAGCGTTTTAAAATTTTCGTAAAATTTTCGAAAAAATGACATTGTAGCCAAACTACTGGAGCTCTTGGCTAAATATGGCAGTCTATTTGTAGGTATTATGAGCCACCTTCACCCAAAATTTCATCTGATTCGGACAAGATTTGCTCGAGTTATCCCAAAATCAATTTTTGGTAAGAAAAACGTACATACATATAAACTACAGAGGGGGGGGGGGGGGGGGTTGTAACACCACGAAAATTTAAGTGGTGGTTCCTTGAATATTGGTAATTAAAGGACCACATTTTCGTTGCTCAATTTACAGTGTAAAGGGGTCCAAAAAAAATTTAAATCGAAAATTGCCCCGAAAGAGGGTTATAATTTACCCCTTTTTTGAGTTTTAAACAACGTTCCAGCACTTGCAGAAGGTAGATATTCTAGGAATATCTTATTTTTAAGATAGCTAACAACTATCCAAAGTTTGGAATCTCTACGAAAAATTGTATAACACTTCGATTACCGTACTCCACTAAACCGCATCTGGACTGTTTCGGCATATAACATGATAAATTGCAGCCAGAATTTACTATAGATGTTGAAAAAACTTCGAAATAACTACTAAGTCATCCTCGTAAGTTGCAGTGCTACACAGCTTTGTGGAGAAAATTTATTTTAGAAGTACGGAATCACTTTATGAGTGATGCTTAAAAATCGAAAACTAAGTTTTTGATGCAGTTTCTAAAAAGATATTTAAAGTTGAATTTTGTTATAGTTCCTAATGGAAACAACTAATATTCGAACAGGTAATGAAAATATATCTTTTCGTTTCCATTGCAAAAGGTAAGGACGTGAACTAAGTTTGTTTTACAGTTTCGAAAAGAGCAATTTTTAACCATGATTCCAAGAATTTAGACGACCGACGTCATTTTTATATGTCGCACTTGGTTGCTGTTCCTGAAAATTCCTTGAAAGAAGAATATCATAGCATATGTACCTTTTGTGATTAATGGTATGTTCTTTTGCAATACCACTAAATTCCATTCTGTCATAGACCCTGTGGAAGTTCAAATGAGGCAAGCCGGCGCAGCGTACCTCTTTCGATTCTAAGTGGAAAATAATACCACTGAATAAAGCAAGATTCAACAACGAAAAAACAGAGCTGCGCGTTCAACGAGGGTCACCACGTCATTACAAAATAATACTAAGAATGTATAGAGATAAACCAATAGAATGTACCGTTTTATCCTTCCCTATGTGATTAGAAAATCGTAGAAATATTTTAATCCCGAGATAAATACAAATATATAAACGAAAATATTTTGCTTTAAACATGACTTATAGACTAAAATTCAGGATACGTTAATAAAAAGTTCTCGAGGAAAAAGTAAATTCGGTTACAAGACAAATGTTGAGTTACATCCTCATTTCTCTATTTATCGGTAAGTTATTCAAGTTACATTTTCTTAAATTAATTCAATTTTCTACAGCTGCAATTAAATCATAATATCGTAAAAGGTAATACACATTTTTAAAAGTGTTCACTTCCAGCAATACATTTTTGAAAATTATCTATTTTATAATTATATGAAAATAATCCTTCAAATCTTGAAATTCCATGCCATTATTTTGCATTTTCAGCCAATCAAAAAAATTCAAAAACGTGGAAGTTTATTATTTGACTCATATTTTTTTCTTGATTTGTTAACTCAGCAGTATTAAGCGATTTCTATAAAAATTTCTATAGAAACTTTTGTAAACATATGATAGTAAAAGTATGTTACTACGACTCTAAATAATATATCTAATACCGAAGACCACGTTTTAAAAAGAATCAAATGTATTATCACGATATTTCGACCCCCTGAGGTGATGGTGTAAGATAATGATTTATTGGTTATTACTATATTATACCGGGCGATTTTTTTTAAGCTGAAACTTTCAAATATCTAGAAATACGTATAGTAGGATTTGTTAGAAATATTTTTTTCGATTCATGATAGATGGTGCTGTAATAGACGAAGTTCAATTTTTTTTCCATTTCTCTTTCGGAGAACCTATGTATACGATTCTGCAATACGTTTTCAATAAAAAATAATCAAAATTCGTCTTAAAAAAAGTTTATTCATTTTGCAAATTGCGAATAATTGGGAAATTCTTACTTGTAGAAATGTAAATGCCTGGTGAATAAAGTACTTTTAGCATAACCAGAAAACAACGACGTGAACGTAGTAGGTTTCCTTCGAGGATGCTTGATTAACGTGAGTCCCCTCGCTTCTCACCTGTCAGGGTGCTTGATTTATGTGCGTCCCTTCGCCTCATCATCTTTCAATTAAATTAAGTGCTGAAAATGGTGGTCCTCGACTTCAATGCACTTATTAATTTGCACTTAAAAGGACTGTACACAACTGAAACGTGCTCCTGCTTGAATTTCGGCACAAGGATTTCTTATTCGTTCAATCATGTTCCCACGTGTTGTTGGTGCTTGTTTGTAAATTTTGTTTTTGTGACAGTCCCACAAAAAAATCTGACGGAGTCAGATCTGGTGATCTAGCTGGCCAATTTACCGGACCAGCTCTACCGATTCAGCGACCACTGAAATCAGGATCAAGTACTTCATGTGCGATCATCAAATAGTGTGCTGGGCAACCATCATGTTGAAACCACATGTTCTGTCGCATTTCTAAGCTCAAGTCCTCAAGTAATATTGGCAGTTCATTTTCCAGAATGTCTCGATACCATTCAAGTTGCCTTACAAAAATGTGGAAGCCGATGAGTGAGTTACCAATTATTCCACACCACACATTGATAGTCCTGATATTAAACTTGGTGAAGCCAGTGTGTAACGAAAAAAATTGGGTTTCGTTGCATTTGTTCACGTGTCCACTAGAAAAAAGTTACCCGATTTTGGAAATCAACGCCATGAAAATCTTGATGTAAAGACACATGATACGCATAATATTTATTACGTTTTAAAAATTTTCCAAACACTGCTCTGGGACGATCCGGAATCGTCAGCTATTTCTCGTGAGGATTAACAGCCACTGCAGACATCAATTACATTATTTTCTCCAGTAACTGTTGCTCGACGGGTTCTTTTTTTCGCTTGAACATTTCCGTCATAGTAAGTTGTTTGACCGTACGATAAAATGAAGCACGTGACCGAATTCTATCCAGAAAAGGCTGAGCGTAAAGATCGACAGCATCATCCTCCTGTCAGCTTCTCCATAAACCATAGCCATTTCAATTTTCTCTTGCACAGTTAAATACTGCATTCTGAAGTAATATCAACAACTAATGGAAACTAAAATATAGCACGAAGAGAAGAAATAACGCAAACGTTAAATGTAAACATACTAAAATATTTTTACAAAAATATTTTTAATATAAGAAATGGTGTTTTTAAAACAAACTACAAAAAATACATTAATTTAAAAGCAGATTTAATCAAGCACTCCGATAAGTCGCAAGCGAAGGAAATCGCTTTAACCGAGTATCCCAAAAAGGACGCCTGTTCATTTTTAAGTAATTGAAAATTTGAGGAATAAAACTTGTTTTAGGACTAATTTTGGTTATTTATAATGAAAACGTGGTATTCTTTATTGCAAACGTTTTGCAGAATCGTATGTGCAGGTTCTCAGTAGGAGAAATCGAAAAAAATTGAATTTCGTCGATTACAGCGCCATCTATCATGAATTGGAAAACTGTTTCAGACAAATAGGTCACATTTAGAGAGGTTAAGAGGATCCATCTTGCATTTTATGCTCAAGCGTTGAAATTTGGTACATTTGTTCGTTAGACCCTACCCTTTGATATGAGAAATGTTGCCATGGTTGGGGCCCCTGCAGGGGCCTTGTTATAGCACGGTTGCCTGCCTTCAGGGGCAAATCCACATTTTCGCTTGTTTTGGAGCTAGAAAGTGTCATGGAGAGCTGAAATTTGATTCACATGAGGCATTTTGGATGTTAAAGGTCCCCAAGATAGTGCTTCGAGGGCCACGGCCCTTTTTTCAAAATGACTACGGGGAAAATGCATAAAATAACGTTATTTTCCGAAAAAGTTTACTCTATCGCATTTTTTTCGAGTAAGGTCTCGTTTCATATGTTTTTGGGGTCACTGATTTGGAAAAATCATGTTTTTAGTACGTAAGGTCGAAAATAATGAGAGGGCGAATGAATTAATAGGACAGTTTTTTTTATAATAATAACACTTCTATTTCATACCAATGCCAATAAATAGTACCTGTGCATTGGACAATAATCCGAGTGGCACACATAGAATTACTATATATATTCAGATGTGTCACAACTACATTTACATGGCTCACAGCTTTTCACATTGTTATTGAGGCAACTAAAGTGATTTGCAACACAGCTCTTTTTACAGCTACACTTAATCAAGGTTTTACACGCTACAGGTTTTGTGCGCCACACGGGTTCCCAAATACTTTCATCTTTTTCCAACCAAAATCTGGAAGGTACTGTACCCGCTGAAGTGACTGTCTCCATATTTGGCTTTGAAGGGAAGCACGCCTGGCATGCTGTTCTAGAGCATCCCTTGTTGGTGGAATCGATTCCAGTTGACGATCATTTTTAATAAATAGCACTCTCCGGCATTGGTTCACATTTTCACAAAATACGGTTCTGGAAAAACAAATCGCTTTTTCATTTGATGTGATTTATGTTATATAGTTTTTAAAATTGCTCCTTATTAGTACATTTAAATTACCTGCTGTACGTTAAAACGACAAAGTTTTCCAGAGTTTCCATAGACTTTTCAACATTTCCAGTTTGCAGAGCTGTAAATGCTTCTGTAGCTCCAGGATACTGTAGCCAGGCATTAATAGCCGTGAGTTTTCCAATTCAACGGAGAAAAGATACAGTATCGCATCCGGTAACTGAGTGAAATCCTATTATATACTGAGATTTTTCAGGACCTGGGAACAAAATTAATACATCTTACCAACCGTGTTCTAAAATGAATAAAATATAGACCATATGTGGTGACTTACCAAGAAAATTTGTAAATTCATGGGCAGCTAAAAATTTAGCGTACTTTCCCATGCCAAAGTGGTAAGTTAGGTAAGTGTTGGATACAAAAAAAAACGCAAGCAGCAGTACATCCGTATCGCATGTTCTTATCATTATTTTTTCACAGCCATTAGTCACAGCGTCTGCCAGATGAACCAATAAGCATGTATCCGCCTCCTCGTGGTTGCATGCCGTCAGAGAGGAACAATCAGCATCGTGCGGGCTTCCAATGACATTCTCTTCCAAAGTGGCTTTTCTGGGCGATGTTCAAATCGGCAATGCTAGTGGCAAGCAGGTGAAACAGTGTCGTCTTGTTGTCAGCATGCCGGAGAAAATTTTCCTATTCCTTTGGCACTTTGGTTGACAGTGATATTCGAATTCTCGTGCCTTCCCAGAGTTTCAGCTGCGTTCCATTCTTCATACTGTTATCAATGTACCTGAAATAAAACGAAAATTATTTATACTGCGTAGGAAAGTTAAAATAATTTCTCTGTGCGAATCAATCCCTTTTTATTAACTTCACCTGTGTGTTTGTTTGGTTGTATGTATGTAACTTTTCAATCTCCTCCTCACCAGGATCATCAGGATAAAATAAAATTTTAAAAATGACTAATCTATTGTCGATATTTTGCTGGAGGCGCCGCAGTTAATAATATAACGTATTTGCCGTTGCATAAGCCCATGTTAAACGCTAGTTTTAACTTTAATACATACATTATGATGTAATATTAATTATGTACTACTAGAGTATACTCAGCGGTTTCGAAAAGCAGGATGAATGGCAAGAGTGTGACTAAAAAAGTTATAGTTTAAAAAACTAAAAAACACGCTTTAATAGCAAACCGAACTAAAAAGGAAAAAATAATGTTTACATATTTTATTGCAAAAAGCGTGGGGTGCAATAAAATATAGTAAAATGATTTTAGTTCGGTTTGCTATTATCCTTTTCAAAACAAACCACCGAATCTACAAAATAATAGAATTATTGGAAAAAAGCCTCTGCGCCCGTGACGTTTACGCCAAAGGAAAAGCCAGAGGTTATGTTTTGCAAATAATATAAATCGGAATAAACACAGAAATAATGTATTTAGCTGACGTTTCGGAAAGTAATCTCTTTCCGTTTTCAAAACTATTTTCTGGAAGTACTCTTATTTTGCTGTGTATGTCAAATACACAGCTTTAAGATTCTGTTTATGTTATTTCCATAGATACTTACTACTTACACAGAACATAGAACTGATGATATTTTCTTTTAGATAATGTTGAGTTTGTTAAGTTCTTCTTTTAACATTGGTAGCCAGGTTGTACAAATATCTACAGAACAATTCGATACGCACTTATCTTCATTGAATAAGATTATTGCCTGATTCTTTAATTTTTCTTTTTTTGGTATCTGTTTCTTTTGTTAAAATTTTTGCCGAGTCCCTGTTTATTCTATGTCCGTTTTCCCAAGCATGTTCACAAATCCTTGATTTCTGAATTTCTTTCTTTCTAATGTAATTCTTGTGCTCATCCAACCTCACACTGAAAGGTCTGGATGACTCACCCACATAACATTTATCATATTCGCACGGGATATTGTAAATACAGTTTTTTGCATTCTGCTCCCTGTTTATCGGTTTTGTTTTTGTTAAAATAGATCTTAAAGTGTTCCCCGTTTGAAATATCGTCCTAACATCAAATTTGTCAGCTATACGGCGTAGCTTTTCCGATAGTTCGTATACATAAGGAATTATTGCTGTATAATGACGTTGAAGTTTTTGTCGTACCTGATTGTCCCTATTTTCAACATTTATGAAAACTCTATCAACAAAGGCTTCAGGATATTGATTTTGTACTAGAACCTCTTTGACAAATTTTTATTAAATTTATTTAATATTTCATTATTAGATGAAGTTATTTTGGCCCTATCGTATAAACATTTTACAACACCCCTTTTAACATTTATTGACTGATTTGAGTTAAAATTTAGATATCTATTAGTATGTGTTGGTTTTCTATAAATGCTTGTTTCAATTGTATTATTTACCCTTCTAATTAAAACATCTAAAAACGGTAGTTCATTCCCACGTTCTACTTCTAATGTGAATTTAATAGACGGTTCCTTACTATTTATATTTTCTAAAAAACTATCTAGTAAATCGACACCGTGAGGCCAAATTGCAAAGATATCGTCAACATATCTCCACCAGACAACCGGTTTGTTTATACAATTTTGAACATGTGTGTTCTCAAAGTTCTCCATAAATATGTTGCTTAAAATTGGTGATAATGCAGACCCCATAGCCATACCAAAATCCTGCTGATAGAACGGGCGCAGAGGCTTTTTTCCAATAATTCTATTATTTTGTAGATTCGGTGATTTATTTTGAAGAGGATAATAATACATGTGGTAGAAACCCCAAATAATAGGAAAGAATATGCTATTAAAGCCTGTTTTTTAGTTTTTTAAACTATAATTTTTTTTCACCTGAATTACAAGTCGGGAACGCGCATGTCATCCACGCAAGCGTGACATCACTGAATAAGGTAAAAAGAAAAAGAAAAGCATAAGATGAGTACATTTAATTATTGTTTTAGGCACTAACCTATCAAAAACTATGTCTAGGCGAGAGACTGAAGCAGATTCTTTTCTGATGTAATTTAAGAACACTGTGCTAATATAATCATTGAAAGTGACAGAAGTTCCAGGTTTAAGTATGTGGGCAATTACAAGTATTTTTGCCTGTACATTTGGAACTGTATCAGCAGTTGGACTCTTCAGATAAATTGGACATGTACTTGGTTAAGTCCAACTTGGCATCGCTGGACCGCATTTGCCTTATGACGGAGATAGAAGGGTGGGTATTCCTGGTTCTCGTAGCAGAAAAATTCTCCTAGTTCGCTGGGCCTGTTGGCACTAGTGGTAATAAATAGTCTGCTAAACAAGCCACAATCATTTTTCAAACGTGCCATTTGAGACTTATTCAGATTTTCCATTTTCTTGACAGGAGCCTTGAACAGAGGGAATTTATTTAGTTTAATGGGGTCCATTAAAGACACATTGTTGCTTTCCAGGCGTTTAGTAACGAAAGTCTGATAGCGTGCTACACCAAGCTCTTCTATGCGCATTACAGTGCCCTTAACTTGCGCAGAACAAATATTTTTTGACTCACGGTCATAGAGATCTTTACTTTCTTTTAGAAAAGGGTTGCCTAAATCGCTTATGACGCCCTCCAGTGCTTTCTTATGAATTGAGAAATGCATTTGCGCTGTCTTATTTGAATTGTGGTGGTTGTTGTATGGTCTAGTTTCTCATCATTAAACAAAGCTTTCTCAAATTTGGCAAACATGTTTGCCATTTCCGGGCCCGACAATATAAATCTTCTTAGAGCAGCGGGATTTTCAGTAAGCCCAATCGCGCCTGAAATGTAAATTAAATTAGAATTTTTAAAAAGTTAAATTTTATTTTATTTTTGCAAAGTAGCTTACCTCCGTCGTTCTTGAGTTGAGCATTCAGTTGCTCAGGTGCATGATCAAGTGCTATTGCAGGAAAAAGTTTTCCTTGCAGCAAAATGACCAGCGTGAAAGTCATGGTACAGGGCAGGATTACTTTCTTCCAAAGTCACGAGGTGCCTGCTAGAAATCGACACAACAGTCGCACCGCGATACTCATTATTACGCTCAAACAATTCGCGCGCGCGGACATTCGAATCGCGCATATTAAACGCGGCTGGACAGCCACAGCGCAGTATTCATCGACCCCGCGTACTCAAAACATTTTTCGAATTCAGTGACCCCAAAAACATATGAAAGGAGGCCTCACTAGAAAAATTGCCGTAGAGTGAACTTTTTCGGAAAATAAATTTATTTTACGCATTTTCCCCGCCGCCATTTTGAAAAAAGGCCCTTGGACACTAGCTTGTGGGCTTAAATATCTCATATGCTGCATATGTACTAAATTTTAGGCCTCTACAACACTTTCTAGCTCCAAAACAAGCGAAAAAATGGACTTTTCAAAAGCCTTCGATAAGGTCGACCATAACTTATTGTGTGACAAACTTTTAAATATTGGTTTCAGCAATCAACTAGTTTTGTTCTTTCAATCCTATTTCTATAGACGTGAACAGTTTGTTACATACAATGGTTTTAACTCTCAGATGATTATTGCTACCTCCGGGGTCCCCCAAGGCTCCAATCTTGGTCCATTGTTCTTTCTGTTGTTTATTAACGATATATTTAACAATATTAGTTGTAATAAATTGTGTTTTGCCGACGACTTAAAAATCTTCACGAATATCCATACCATCGAGGACTGTATACGCCTACAGAACGACTTGAATAGTATTAAGGTTTGGTGTGATGTCAATAAACTGCATTTAAATGTTTCGAAATGTAAAGTAATGACATATTCTAGGAAACAATTAAATATAACTTATGAATATACTATTGATGGTAACACTTTAGTCAGAGAAAACACAATAAAAGACTTAGGGGTGATTTTTGATTCACAAATGACTTTCATCCAGCATATAAATACAAAAACGTCTGAAGCAGTTAAAATGCTTGGATTTATTATACGCAATTGTTTATCGTTTACTAATACCGCTGCTTTAAAAACACTATATGCCTCATACGTAAGATCTAAACTGGAATATGGCGCTTTAATTTGGAATCCTTACTATTATTGCCACAAATATGCCTTAGAAAACGTGCAAAGAAGATTTTTAAAATTTTTGTATTTTAAGACTACAGATAATTATCCTGAGCGGGGAATAGATAATAATTATTTACTCCAATGTTTTAACCTCCAATCCTTAGAAACTCGTCGCAAATACAACTCCCTATCTTTCCTTCACAAACTGTTACACAATAAAATCGATTGTTCTGACCTTCTGGCTGCATTAAATTTTTTAGTTCCAAGGCAAGAGTCGAGGCAGAATCTCACATTTCAGATTGATACAGCTAGAACAAATGTGCTTTTTAATTCACCAATACACACAATGTGCATTAATTTCAACAGCATTAGTCATTTATGCGACATTAACCAATGCAATTTAATCAAACTAAAAAGTATATGTTACAATCAGGTTTAACTACACACTAATATTTTTAGATGCCATTATGTATGTATCCTTACAATTAATTAAAACGGATATTTTAGCTCCTCAAATATTTAGATGCAGGTAATTATAATTTTTATGTTAACTGTTTTTATACTCACACTTGTCATATATACGCTGTACTTCTTTACATTTGTGGTCTCTATTGTGTTTTTTCTTATTATATTTGTTTTTTTTTTTTCTACTCGTACTTTTAGCTATTACATTAGTTAGTAGTACTATATTTTGTACACTTCAAAGTGTCCTGTAATTGGGCGTGAGCCTGTTGGACAATAAACGATTATTATTATTATTAAAATGTGGATTTGCCCCTGAAGATAGGCAACCATGCTATAACAGGGCCCGCATGGCTCCCGACCGTGGCAACATTTATTATATCAAAGGCAAATTTCGACGCTTGAGCATAAAATGCAAGGTGGGATCCATTCGTGCATGGCCGTCCGGGCTATGCCCAAGTGACGCTTATTTTACTAAGATAACAGTAAAATTATGAAGTTCATATGTTCATGTTTCTTTTTTCAGTTAACCTTTTGGCCATGACAGGGGACGTAGCATTATCCTGGACATCGCCAATCTATCCCAAGTTGCACTCTAACGATTCTTCAATCAATCCGTTGGGAAGGCCCATTACTGAAAGTGAAGACGGTTGGCTGGGATCCCTAGTAACTCTTGGAGCAATTGTCGGTCCGTTTCCATTCAGCTTTATAGCAGAAAAATATGGAAGGAAAGCAGGGCTTTTATGTACTGCTGTGCCACATATAATTTCGTTTTTTACTATGTCTTTCGCAAGGACAATTAACCTATTTTACGTAGGTCGAGTTTTTGGGGGGCTAGCGATGGGGGGAGGTTATGTTTTACTGCCCATGTACATAGCGGAAATATCGGAAGATGCTAATCGAGGAATGATGTCGTCAACGTTGAACGTATTTTGGGCCATAGGGAACTTTTTACCGTTTGCAGTCGGTCCCTTTATATCAATTATGTGGTTTAACCTCATATTAGCATCTATTCCAACAGTGTTCTTTGTATTATTTCTAGTACTCGGTGTTGAGACACCATATTATTTAATGAAAGCTGACAAAAAAGATAAAGCTGAAAAATCTTTGTTAAAATTAAGATCTCCTAAGTCGGAAGGAGTTCAGATAGAGCTTAAATATATTAAACATCATTTGGAAGAGGATGAACATGGTCACTTTAGCGATATTATCAAGAGGAAGGAGCTTAGAAATGCCCTTATAATTTGCATTATTTTAATCGTAGCTCAAGAAATGTCCGGGTTTTGCGCAATTACATTTTATTTGCAGCCAATTTTTGAAACCGTAGGCGCCTCCATACCATCTGAATTTTCTGCTCTAATCGTAGGAGGCGCTCTGCTGCTCTCCAGCTTTGTCGCTCCGTTCGTAGTAGACAGACTAGGAAGAAGAATACTAATAATATTTTCGAGTTTCGGTGTTTCTTTTGCATTACTAATGCTGGGCGTATTTTTCTACATACAAGACGCTACTGATCTCAGTACCGACCCCATACTTTGGATGCCATTATTTTCTTTAATTTTTTTCATAATTTCTTTCAATTTTGGATTGGGCGTAATACCCTGGACGATTTGTGCGGAATTATTTCCGAATAACGTTAAACAAATTGCCGCCTCGACAGTATCCAGCACCTGCTGGATTGTCTCATTTATGATAACGAGATTCTTCAACGAGATGAATGACAGTATAGGAAGAGCAGGAACTTTTTGGTTATTCGCTTCGTGTTCTTTGACCGCTGCCATATTCAGTATAGTTGTTGTACCGGAAACCAAAGGCAAGAGTTTCAGAGAAATTCAAGACATGCTAAAGGGAGCTATAAGGGAGTGGAGCAAAGACATCGAAATTTCAGAAACAATAACTGATATTGATAAATGGTCGACCAAAAGTGGAGTTAAATAAAAAGTGTGGCGAAGATATGATCACAACTAAATGTTATCATTATATTAATATTGCTAAAGATATATATATATATATATATATATTTCAAGATAGATTATACTAGTAATAAGCAACCAAGCAGAACGTAACAACTGCTTTGTTTATCCTCTACATGGGGAAGATTTCTGGAGAATAAAATAATAGTTTCATTTGAACTTATTCAGGCACAGAGTGCTAAAAACCGAAGATATCTGAACAATTTTAATAATGGAGTATATTTTTATGCTCCTAAATGTTATGTAAAATTACTACGGTAGAGGAAAATTTCCTAAATTTCTGATATAACCTGTGATATAATATACACTGATCTATAATTTAAATGGTATGTGAAAAAGTTGTTATTGTTGTTTATCGATTCTTAAAGTATATTTCTGTTTAGTTTATAACTGAAGTTATTATATGCAAAACTTTGTACCTGACTTAAATGATTTAAATATATTGAATGTTAAACCATTAATAAAAACCGCTACCTAAGGAATCACTATTTATTTTGCATATTTAACAGAGACTTATCTCAAAACTATTTCAATTAGAGGTTATGTAAAAACAACAGCTTATTGTAGGGTTCCTACATGAAAAAGGAAGAGTTATTATACAGGGTTACTGGTAATTCGATACATTCCTTTAGAGATGTGATGGGGCATGACCTAAGGAGTAAATCTAGCCCTAATATACATTATGCAAAACTCAATAGTTTTTGAGATATTTCAATTTTTTTGTTTTTCTCAAAAAAGTAGATCTTAATGTCTTAAAAGTTAATTTCCGAAAAATCTACTTGACATTTTAAAAAAAATTTTTAATGGATTATTTGTCTAATATTATAGATATCCGTTTGGAATGAAAAATATCCGGAAACATTTCGATCATGTGAACATTTAAAATAAGAACTTGTAAAAAAAATTTTTTTAAATCAGTTATGAAATTTACCTATTAGGTTTTTTCAAAAAAATATTAATGTAGCACGCGTACAAATTATTATAAAAACTTCCTTATTTCAATAGCTATCTAACTAGGTAGAATGTTTAATGTACCCTTGATAGTTCTAATAAAAAATTAGTAAAGATAATGCTGGTGGCGAAATTTATTAAACGACTAATCGTTCATTTTCATTTAAGTCAGTCAGTCCTTGACTTTGACGTTTGCGTATTCAGTACGGCATATCGAAATATCGCTGAAACTGGCTCCGTGAAATGTAGAAGAAGTGACGCTGGTGCTCCTCCCGTTTATGAACCAGATGATGAGGAAGAAGTATTCAGGTATTTTGAGGAAGACCCAACTATTTCAACTAATAAAGTCGCAAGACTAACCGGAGCGTCACAATGGAAAGTTTGGTCTACGATAGGTACAGTTGGATGTCATCCTTACCACTATACCCCTGTCCAAGGCTTGAAGGAAGGTGATCCTGGAAGGAGAGTGGAATTCTGCCGCTTTATGTTAAATTCAGATGCAGAAAGTGCAAATTTTTTAACAAGTATTTTATGGACGGACGAGTCGAAATTTAATCGTGAGGGTATAACAAATTTCCACAACTTACATTATTGGGCAGAGGAAAATCCCAAGTTAACACGTGAAACTAGTTTCCAAATGAAGTTTTCTATTAATGTGTGGATGGGAGTCATTGGCCACTATTTAATAGGGCCACATTTTCTCCCTCAAAATTTAAACGGGGAAATCTATGCAAATTTTGTAAGAAATGATCTGGCGGTGTTCCTCTCGCCGTCAGACAGCGAATGATGTTTCAGAACGACGGTTGTCCAGCACATTATCGGCTGACAGTACAACAGTTACTTGATCAACGTTTCCCTAACCGTTGGATTGGAAGAGCGGGACCAATACCTTGGCCAGCGCGAAGCCCTGACTTAACATCCCTTGATTATTACGTATGGAGTCATATGAAGGAGATGGTCTATGCCACACCAGTCAATACTATAGAAAACCTTAGACAAAGGATAGTCGATGCTGCCCAACACATAAGATATAATCTGACAACCAGAGTAACAAGGACGGAAATAAGAAGACACTGCCGTGTCTGTATACGGAATAGGGGCTCCCATTTTGAGCAAGACATATAAAAAATAAAGTACAACTTTGAAATTAATGAAGAATTAAACTCTACTTTTAAAATGTTTTTTACTGTTTATCTAAAAATAAATTTCGTACTACTTGTGTTATTTTTACTAGTATTTTCTTAGAACTATTAAGGGTACATTGAACATTTGTACCTTGTTAGATAGCTATTGAAATAAGGCAATTTTTATAATAATTTATACGCGTGTTACGTTAATATTTTTTTGAAAAACCTAATAGGTAAATTTCATAGCTGATTAAAAAAAAAAAATTTAAAGTTTTATTTCAGGTGTTCACATGATCGAAATGTTTCCAGATATTTTTCATTCCAAACGGATATCTATAATATTGGACAAGTAATCCAGTAAAAAAAAATTTAAAAATGTCAAATAGATTTTTCGAAAATTAACTTTTAGGGCATTAAGATATACTTTTTGAGAAAAACAAAAAAAATTAAATATCTCAAAAACTATTGAGTTTTGCATAATATATGTTAGGGCTAAATTTACTTCTTAGATCATGCCCCATCACATCTCCAAAGGAATGTATCGAATTACCGGTAACCCTGTATTTCATACATCATCGCTTGGTGTAAGACATAACTGAAATTAGTAAATTAAATACAATATCAGTTGAAAAAAGTTTTCAAGTACCGGGAGTTGAGATAAAATTTGACAATAAGAAAAATTATATTTTGGCAAATTATAGGTCTCTCAGGAAATCTGGATATATTTTTTGATAAATTAGAGATGATTTTAACTAAACTATTATTAGATAAGTCCATGATCGTCCTGTGTGGGGATTTAAATATTGATTACCAATCAAATTCAAAAGAAGAGTATCGATCACATGATCCTTTTAACTTCCTCGAAATTAATTTTCACATACAAGAATCTACTAGGTTTGACCTGCATTCATCATCTGGAAAAACTATATATTTAGTAACTTTTTAAAGTGCGATAATTGTAATTTTACTTGCGAAGTAGCATCAGACCACACGTCACAAATTTTAAGTTTTGATATTTCTAACTATTATATCCAGAAATTTAAACAATACTGTTAGAACTAGATCGTACAGTGACGCTAATTATCACACGAAAATTGATTTGAGGTATACATCGCAATAACTTTAGATGCAGGTTTTAAATGCTTTATGGACAATATGTCTTATTATATAGATGTACGTTTTCCTTTTATATACACCAATGCATGCCCCAATAAAAAAACCTGGATAACACGTGGACTAAAAATTTGGTAGGAAAAATAAAGTTATGAGAGAGACAAATAATCCTGCTCATATAAACTATTATAAATCATTAAAAAAATATAACAAAAAATTAGTAAGCAGCAAAAAACTGAGAAAAATTTATAATTCATGTAACAATAAATCTGAAGCGGTCTGATTTATTCTTAATTCTGAGCTAGGCAACAAGATAAAGTTTTCATAAATGTTGAAAATAGGGACAATCAGGTACAACAAAAACCTGAACGTCATTATACAGCAATAATTCCTTATGTATACGGACTAACGGAAAAGCTATGCCGTATAGGTGACAAATTTGAAGTTAGGACGGTATTTCAAACGGGGAACACTTTAAGATCTATTTTAACAAAAACAAAACCAATAAACAGGGAGCAGAATTCAAAAAACTGCAAAACTACAATATCCCGTGCGAATGTGATAAATGTTATGTGGGTGAGTAGTCCAGACCTTTCAGTGTGAGGTTGGATGAGCACAAGAATTACATTAGAAAGAATGAAATTCAGAAATCAAAGATTTGTGAACATGCCTGGGAAGACGGACATAGAATAAACTGGGACTCGGCAAAAATTTTAACAAAAGAAACAGATACCAAAAAAAGAAAAATTAAGGAATCAGCAATAATCCTATCAAATGAAGATAAGTGCGTATCGAATTGTTCTGTAGATATTTGTACAACCTGGCTACCAATGTTAAACGAAGAACTTAACAAACTCAACATTATATAAAAGAAAATATCATTAGTTCTATGTTCTGTGTAAGTAGTAAGTATCTATGGAAATAACATAAACATAATCTTAAAACTTTTATTCCGATTTATATTATTTGCAAAACATAACCTCTGACTTTTCCTTTGGCGTAAACGTCACGGGCGCAGAGGCTTTTTTTCCAATACCAATTCTATTATTTTGTAGATTCGGTGATTTGTTTTGAAGAGGATAATAATACAAAACGCCCTTATCTAAAAAAAAAAAAAATTAAATTTAGAATAAAAAAATACCTTTTGTTTAAAGCATTTTATAGTGATACAGAGTTTCTCAATAGTAATCTAAGTACTAAGTACTAAGTACTTATAGATTTTTATCCCATTAACATTTTTTTATACTTATATTATACATTTTTTTTAACAATATTTATACAATGTTATATACTATTTACAAATATTTTGTGTCACATTTTTGTTTTTATACATATACTGTTTGTTTTCTTTCTGACCTGTGTAAGTATTTTGTATACTTTAGCACCAATAAAGTGTATCTATCTATATATTTATCTATCTAATAAATCTGAGTATATAAAGGAAATTAAAATGGAAAAAATGGAAAATAAAGTAATAAAAATACGGCTGACATTGTTAATTGCATGAATATTTTATAGAAATTCCTAAGAAGTTAGCCAAAAACTTTATCGGTAGTGAGTCAATCAGGAAATAAGCAACAAACTTGTAAAACTAACTAACTATATTTATAGACCCTGTCACTGAGAATGAGATATTTAATATAATTGCTGATCTTAAGAAATCAAATTCAGTTGGTATAGAAAAAAATAAATGCAAATATGTTAAAATATGTTGTCAACTACATTGTGGAACCATTAACATATTTGATAAATTGGTCACTATCTGACGGGATATTTCCAGATATTAAGATATTAAAGTTGCCAAAATCATTCCAATACACAAAAAGGTGATAATCGTTAATGGACAACTATAGACCTATAGCACTGCTGTCACAGTCGCAAGGCCGAAACATATGTCAGACAAAACTGAACAAAACTCATGAAACAATAAACCAAGTGCGTATTGTAACTATTATTTTGAATATTTATAATTATTCTATTGGATATGTTTCATCAAGAACCTACCGCAGATTCTATCCAATTAATTTACAGTCATCTATATCTAAAGTCTTGGAATGAGTGGTATTCAAAAGAATAATTGGATTTTCTATACAGCATGATATTTTATGTGACGAGCAGCACGGTTTTCGAGGAGGCAGATCGACAACCAACGCTATGCTCAGTTTTCTCAATAATTTGTATGATAATTTAAATAAAAACCATAAATGTCTCGGTTTGTTCATGGATTTGAGCAAGGCTTTTGATATTGTCGAACATAAATTACTTATGCAGAAATGGTCTAAATACGGATTCAGAGGGAAACTAAGTGAATGGTTGGTGTCATATCTGCCTAACAAAAAACAAGTTGTAGAAATAAATAACGTCATGTCTCACACATTAGGTGTAACTTGTGGTGTACCACAAGGTTCGGTATTGAGTCCGCTATTATTTACACTTTGTGCAAATTACCTTCCAACTGTTGCTGATGAATGTAACTTAACAATGTTTGCTGATGACTCTTACCTAAATTCTAATGAAAATATCAACGATTTAAGAACGGACACTCAGCAAAAAATTGAAAGTTTAATTACAAAATTCAATACTGTAATTATCTATCAGAAACAGTTCAGTGCAAACCGCCTTCTAGCATTTTCCTTGCTAAAGTTACATTCCGTTTCGAGTTCTCGTATTGAAGCAGAACGGAAAAATTGTACGTACGCTAACATTTGCAGATGTTCTTCAAATATTAACAGTATATTGTATTGATTATTTTCCATTATTGTTTAAAATGCAACTCAATGCTCTCATCTTTAACAGCACATCAAGCGAAATTGTAGTTTTCTGATTGACATGACATTTAACATTTGTTATCAGATTTGCTACGTTACTTTTTCAAATACGCAGGGCGAAAGTGTTAAATGGAATAGCTCTCGACTGGAGTATTCCATATTTACCAACAAATTCAAGTACCTCACCGTCAAATTCTTTACCAATTTCTAGCTCTTGTATCACTGCCCGCATTTCCGATTTCAGTATTGCAAATAATAATTCTGCTATCAATCTTCTTTGAATTTAGAACGGGCTTTTCACAGTATTGGAGCTAAACTTCAACAATATATAAAATATTCAGGTGGTAACCAATGTTAACCAATCAACTGTAAGCGAACAATTAATTATATTGCAAACAACTAAAAAGCACAAAATCATCGGCATCAGATAATAGTTGCTGATTAATAAAGAATAAAATTGGGAGCAAGATAGGTATGAGTTTTTAATTTTTACAGCTGGCAATAACACAGCTTATAATTTATCTAGGTATTAGCAGATAAGTTTCGTACAACTGATAATAATAAGGGTTGTAAAATTATTTACTTCTGAATTTTATGTCTATAGTGCAATTACTAAGTAACTAAGATGGGGAGATTTTTAACCATTTTTAGTATAATGTTACCTCCTTTCCCTTGTTATTTATTTTTGAGAAAGAATTGAGGCAACATATGCGGACGACTAGCTGGTTTAAATCGGAGCAGAGAGCCGTGTGTCCAGAGCATTCGTAAGAGTGCAGAAACTTACCCTTTTCGATATGTACAGCATAAGCGTCAGATTTCTGTTTAGTTCGAGAAAAGGAGACAAAGAAAAATTGATGTTAAATTGGGCACCATCTATAGTAAAATAAGTAAAATTGTCTCTTTTTCTCGAATAACCAGTCTACTATAGATCAGACTGAAATTGTTGGTAAGAGAAATAAAAAGATAGTTTAAAATGAATGACAAAATATATTACATGAATAATGGACAAATCGGTTTGGAAGACAAATTGAAATTTAAAAAAAAAAAATATATATATATATATATAAAACAAATTTATACCAGTATCCTAGATTGATAATTGTTGAGGTGACTGGTTCTGGGACAGCAATCCAGGCCCACAATTGTCTCTTGTTGCAAGAATGAATTCTAAAGTTTCCTTGGCAATTTACTTCTCTCAATGAAATGGGGTGAAAGTTGTAGGAAAATTAACCAATTATGTGGTTTAATGAAAAGATAACGAAATTTTATCTATGAAAAATAAGCTGTGCAAAAGCTATGCAGGAATGTAGAAGAAGTATCTCAGAATTTAAATATCTAAGAATATAAGCATGTAAGCATAAGTATGTATGAATGTACAAAATTTAAGCAAGTTAAATGTACAAATATAAGCAAATTAGCTGTACAAAAATAAGCAAGATAGCTGTACAAAATTAAACTGATTTCTTAGACTGTAAATTGCCAAAAAATGAGAAGGAAAGAGAAAAATATTTTTAAAACCATGTGGTACATATAGTATTTTAACTACTTATTAAATTAAAAAGAATTGACCTTGAATTCAAATTTATTTTAAAAATAATTGAAATTATATCAAAGGCAAAATTTTAAGATTTATTAAATTTTAAACGAATAATGAAATTACCTGTATGTTAAACACTTGTTAACTGGGACATAAAAATTGTAATATAAATTATTGAAGTCCACAGTTAAAAATTATATACGTTTGAATCAGTACAAAGGCTGCAAGCAAATGATTTCCTGATGAGTTTTACTGATAAGGTAAACTTTTTGCCCTGTTTACTGGGAAATAACGCTACCAAAAAAAAAATAAACTTGAGAAATTTAATTCCCTATTTAAATTGAAAGCTATAAAATCTAAGAATAGCACGAGTATGGCCATCTGTCAATGGTTGCGTTAAGCGCACCAACTTGCCTTGTAGATTCCCGTACTCACTACTAAAATAGTGGCATATAATCGATAAAAGGAATCTATAATAAAAGTTTTTATTAGGTACTTCCATAGCAGCTGATTTGCTTTTACCTCAGTTTGTAATTTCTATTTTATACATAACCACAAATATGAACAGATGTAAATAAATATTAAAACGTATTTTGATAACTCAGTAAATATATTACATCTTATAGGATATACTATATATAGTATGAGAAACGGTAAGGAAAATAACCATATGTACTTCATAGTAAACAAAAATATAAAAATTGAAAAATAGATATCTGATGTAAATAAATGTATTGTGGACAATTGTTTCCTGGGATAATAATGCTGTATTACAACGGAAATGAGATACATAATAGTTAATAGAAAAACATGACCGAGTTCCTAAGATATAAAACTAAGTACATAAAACAGTGTGAAATGGTTTAGCAGTTATACAAGTAAAATTCTGTTAGTTGAAAACAGTTTCACTTACAAAAACTGAATCGAAAAATGTTATACAGATCATGCTAAATACCAAATCACTAGTTTCTATATAAAACTGTTAAATGGACATAGGCCATGTAACAATAAGAATAGCTATTTAATATTCGTTAAAAGACATCAACTGGTTGCCCTTGATAGTAGGCAGGAATTATTTTTGAAACAGGCACAGGATTTGGAAATAAGATTGAAGTAATGTCACTGCCTACGAAGTCAGTTGGGCGCCATATCTTAACCAACTTCGTTGTCACTGTCTTTATAATCTGTTTTTTTAGATTTGATATAAATTATGTAACAAATATTATCAGTTTTATTGTTACACTAATAATCAACAGATAGTTAGGAGAAAAAGTAACTGTCTGCTAGTAAATTTTAGGTACCTATCCTCTAATAAGTGTTATTAAAATATGTCTAGATAACTTCATTCATTCTTATGATTACGAGATAATATTATAAAATGATATAATACGTTTAAATACCCATTTCTTTGTTCCTTTAAATCTGGTACCATTTCCACGTGCATCTCAAACTGACTAAGGTACGGTTTGTCAATGCACCGTAACTAGATGATAAATGTCAAACGAAACAATGGATATATATTTAATTTGACATTTATACTGTAGTTAAGTAGTGTAGTTAACCCTGTATTGATAAACCGGACCTAGTAATATCAAAATTGTCGTCGTAAGTTTTTAATACCCCAATATAAAAGTATAAAATCATTAAAGCTGACTACTTTAGCAGACTTAAAAGCTTAATATAAAATAAAAATTATGGTTTCATTCGGTATTTCTGGTAAAAGACAAGTCGACGAGTAACCAAGTTTGCCTCCAGTTTCTCTTATGAAGATATTTAGTTTTACTCTCGTTTCAGTGTTAGCAGGTGAGTTACTTATACCAGTATTTCAGTGTTACTTAAGTAAGTTAAAATATTTTAGGGGCGTATTCCTCAGTTAATTTTAAGGAAAATGTTCATATAAACTAACAGGTGTCCAAAAGAGCTCCGGTTTAGAGATACGGGGTGTTGAAATTTCCAAAAAGAAATATCGATTTTTACTTATATTGTTATTATTATTACAGCAATTTAAACCAAATTTGGTATACAGTACACTTAGATGATATGCCTTAATATGTGATTATATCATACTTTACAATTAACCAGTGGTGGAGATAACGGGTGTGGCAGAAAGAAATATCAATTTTAAATTGAATTGTTTTTATTAATGGCAACATTTTTATTAAAAAATTAAACACAAAGTTCTTGAGGAAATACGGACATTTTATTTTTTAAATATTACATCATTCAAATGTTCAAATGACCTTCTCGCTGCTGGCACTCTTGAAGCCTAGCACGAAAGTTTTTCATCACTCGTTCCTCCATCATTTCAATTGAGATTGCCTTAATCTCTGTCCGAATATTATACTTTAGTTATTCTAAAGTTTGTCGTCGATTAGAAAACACTTGACTTTAAGTAGCCGCATAAAAAGAAATCCCAAGTTCCGGAGAGATCCGATAGCCGTGCCGGCCAATTTATGACCCAAAATTTCGAAATGACATGACCAAGAAACATTATCCGCAAAAATTTCATAGAATCCCTAGCAGTGTGAGAAGCGGCTCTGTCCTGCTGATACTATATTCTTCGAATGTCCACACCAACATAATGAAGTTTTTGTTCAAAGTTATACAATACCTGTTGACAACGTTCAGATGTTACAATAACGTCAATTTTCCTCAAAGAAGAACGGCTCAACAATTCTAAAGACGGATACTGCACATCACACAGTAACCTTTTTGTTATGAAGCGGTGCAATTGCAGAGGATTTTATATACAACGAGCAGTAAATAACCAGAGGAGAACTACAGAAAAAGAACAGCAACAACCAACAACGTATGCATGCCTAACCTACGTCGCGGGAGTCACAGACTGGTTGAAGAAGATTTTATTCAAAAAGAAAGTAGGTGTACGGTTTCGAACCGTGAAGAAAATACAGCACATGATTCCCTCAGTCAAAGACCCTGTCCCCAAACTGTTATCAATAGGCGTTTACCAGTTGAAGTGCACATGTGGTAAGAGCTACATCGGACAAACAGGACGGAGTATCCAGTACAGAGTCAAAGAACACCAGAGAAATACCAGATTTGGGTACACGGATAGGTCGGCGATAGCAGAACATGTCCATAATAACGAGAACCATAAAATCAACTACGAGGACGTCAATATGTTAGACAGAAATACGCGCTATTATCCACGAATCATTAGGGAATCACTGGAAATTATGAAAAACGTGAACAACTTTAACAGAGAGGATGGGTACTGACTTAGTAACACGTGGAGACTGGTATTGCCAAGTACCAGCACCGTAGTAAGTTACGGTCAACCAAACACGACGAATGAGTAGCGAAGCGAACCAAGCGCGACCAATGACCAGCGAAGCGAAGCGGCGCCTAGATATATAACGTGGAGTGTAACACAACAAATTCAGTCTTTAGAATCCTTCTGAAGAAGCTGACAGGATGATCAGCGAAACGTCAAGTCAAGTTCGACGACCACGACCGGAAGAAACTACTTCATTAGACAACGGCCGTGAAAACCTGCACTCAACTTTATACAAATATTTCATAACTTCAAGAAATGTCTGAGTTGATCTAGTTTTAAGTTTGTTGTCACTCAAAAACTCATTATAATTATTAAGAGCACGTTTATAAATCTTTCTTTGTATTCTTTCGACATCGAAATTGTACTTATCATAGAATGGATCCCATAAAACACAAGTATACTTACTGTTTGATCGATTAAAAGCGTTGGAGACCCTCTAAAGTCTAGAATATTTAGATTTGTCTGAGTAAAGGAGATGGTGTCCTACAGTTTATAGTGAAATCCGAACCACTTTTGGGAATAATTTATATTTGCAAATTCCTTCGCAGTAAGTGGAGCTCGAACCCACTTCGCTAAGGCCGTTAGGTATTCTCAGAGAGAAAGCTAGACTCGCTAACCCACTGAGCTACCGTCCTATTTATTATTCTAAATCTTTTTCTAAAAACCTTTTATTTAACTTGCAATGTTTGTTAGTTTGTTTAGGTCAAATATTGTAATCAAAATTTCGATTAGTTCTAATTAAGCTAGAGCTTTGAAGTCCGGTGACAATACAGTTTAACATTTTCATATAAGAAAAAAAAACAAGATGGCGGCTTCAATATGGCGGATGACTTTACCGTTTATGATCCGATCCGACTCAAAATTTGGAAATTCAAAATGGCGGCGCCAATACGGCGGACGACTTATGTCATTTATGGTCAAAATCGATATCTGGGGATTTTCGGATTCGCCGATTACGAATTTCTAGTCAAAAATATGGCTCAAGATGGCGATTTCAAGATGGCGGACGACTTTGCTGTTTAAGATCCGATTCAACTCAAAATCGATATCTGGGGGGTTTTCTTCTAGGTCGCGGATTATGAATGTTTAGTCAAAATTCAGAAATTCAAAATGGCGGCGCCAATATGGCGGACGACTTATGTCATTTATGGTCCAAATCGATCAAGGTCGATATCTGGGAGTTTTCGGGTTCGCCGATTACGAATTTATAGTTAAAAATTTAGCTCAGGATGGCGATTTCAAGATAGCGGACGACTTTACCGTTTAAGATCCGATTCAACTCAAAACCGACATCTGAGGGTTTTCTAGGTCGTGGATTATGAATTTTTAGTAAAAATTCAGAAATTCAAAATGGCGGCGCCAATATGGCTCACGACTTTTGTCAGTTAAGTCCAAATCGATCAAAATCGATATCGGGATGTTTTCGGGGTCGCGGATTACTAATTTCTAGTCAAAAATTTAGTTCAAGATGGCGGACTTTACGGTTTATGATCCGATTCATCTCAAAGTCGATATCTGGAGTTTACAGCATATCAAAAGACTAAAAAGTAAAAAATAAAATTATATAAAAAAATATTTAAAAAAGCTTTTATTTTACTCTAAAAAGTAGAAAATATACTTTGAAGTAAATCAAACCATTTTGTGAACATTATATAATTTTTTATGACATAAAAACTTGTCGCGAGCAATCTCCTTTATATAGGAAAATCTCGCGACAAGTTTTTATGTCATAAAAAAATTATATAATGTAACAATATGATGGGTTTGATTTACTTCAAAGTTTATTTTCTACTTTTTAGATCATTTAAATAAAAGCTTTTTTTCTAAATATTTTTTTTATATAATATAACATTTGGGTCATGCCTGTCGAGCTGGTAACCAATTAAACCTAGTATTAAATACGAAATATCCCTAGGAGGGGCTGCTAAAATGACAACGAGGCTCCTAGCTTGAAAAAAATTAAAAAATCATGTCTTTTGTAATCCAAATGCGATTAAAATTTTTGATACTATGACTTAATTACATTTAATCTCGCACATCATTATGAAACGATTTTATTTTATATCTACCGTAAGTAACAAAAATTATAAATATAATGTTCATTAATAAAGTATTACTGATAAACAATAAAAATAAGATTTTAAGCACCTGGTCATATTTACGATGACATAAAAGTTTGCAACTTAGATACGGCAAATAATATGAGAATATCAGTAAGTTAAAACCAGTGGGGTAACGTGTTTGCCATAAAATAATTCGAGATTTATTATTGCTCACATCAGTTAGAAAAATAAACTAGACGTCAATACTTATTAAGAAAACGTACCTATTTTAATTGGCAACTTATGCTACTGCAAAATAAGAAAAATAACGTGGCAACGTAAATAAAAATTGGTCAACATTAAATACAGGTGTAATGTCTGGTCGATAGCCGAGTGGGTTAAGGCGCGAGGTGGCAATCGCGGCTAATCACACGGACATCGCTCCACCGGGTTCGAATCCTGACACAGTCTAGGCGGCGTACAGGACCGTAAATAAAGTCTGTACATTTCCTATTATTCTAAATACCTACGTACTTATTATTCAAACTATACTCATATCAAATTATACCACAGCATTTATGTGTTCCTGATAGCTAAATTCGGTGATTTACTAATATTTTTTGTCTTTTATGCCAATTAAATACGCGCAACCCACAATATTTGAAGATGTCCTGTGTGTCACCGAGGTTTTGCAAAAATTCGTTGTAACTGGTACATATAGACATGAAATCGCGTCGCGATTACAGTTCGTACGGTCCTGTACGCCGAATTTGAGTCTTAGACTGGTGTGGCTCCTGTGTTATCGACAAGACGATGTAATTCGATTACTTACAAATTTACTCGCGATTGATTGCTTGCATGCAAACGTGCTCTTAAGACAGATTACTCTACGGGAGTTACGTATCAGAAAAAGTCACGATACCAAAAATAAATCTTAAGAATGCTATTAATACTAATTACAATTTTTGTCGTAGTTGACTTGTTGGCAACATCTGGGGACTTCGCCTTATCATGGACATCGCCAATGTACCCTAAATTCTACTCCAATGATTCTTCCATCAATCCCCTGGGGAGACTCATAACGGACGACGAAGATGGATGGCTGGGATCCTTAGCTACCATTGGAGCCATGGTTGGCCCGCTTCCGTTTTGCTACATCGCGGAAAAGTTTGGGAGAAAGATAAGCATCCTATTCATAGCCGTCCCATACATAATTTCTTACATCACCATGGCCTTCTCAAGATCTATATATTTGTTTTACTTTGGTCGGGTTTTTACTGGACTAGCTATGGGAGGCGGTTACGCCGTGTTACCTATGTATATCGCGGAAATATCAGAAGACTCAAATAGAGGAATGATGTCTATGACTTTAAACATATTTTGGGCCCTAGGTGATTTTACGCCTTTCGCTGTGGGCCCTTTCATACCAGTAATGTGGTTTAACATCATGCTGGCCTCTGTTCCTGTTGTGTTCATCGTAATATTTTATATAATCGGCATAGAAACACCTTACTATTTGATTGGTGCGAATAAAATTGATGAAGCGGAGAAGTCTCTGATAAAATTAAGGTCTTCTGAAGGTAATGAAGTCCTAGAAGAACTGAAGAGTATTCAAGCTCATATGAGAGAAGGTGAAGGAGGTCACTTTTTTGATATTCTCAAACGGAAAGAGCTCAGATTTGCTTTAGTGATTTGTCTCGTGCTGATCCTTGCACAAGCGATGTCTGGAATTATCGCAATTACATTTTACTTACAACCGATATTTGAAGCTTCAGGTACATCGATATCTCCTGAAATTTCTTCGTTGAGTTTTGGATTAGCGTATTTGGTGTCTAGTTTTTTTGCTCCGTTTTTAGTAGACAGGTTCGGAAGAAGAATATTGATAATAGGTTCATGCTTTGGAACATCCCTAGCACTAGCATTACTAGGGTCATTTTTCTATATAAAAGACTCTACGACACTCGGTACAGATTCCATTTTCTGGATACCAATATTTGGTTTAATTTTCTTCATATTTACCTTAAATTTTGGCTTGAGTGCCATACCGTTTACGCTTTGTTCGGAGTTATTTCCGAATAACGTCAAGCAAATTGCCGCTTCCGCGGTGTCCAGTACGTTGTGGATAGCTTCATTTTTTTTAACAAAATTTTTCAACGATATGAATGCTGGTATGGGAGTTGCGGGTAGTTTTTGGTTTTTCGGTGGATGCTGTTTAGCCGCTGCTATATTTAGTATATTTTTTGTGCCGGAAACCAAAGGAAAGAGTTTCAGCGAAATTCAGAAGATGTTAAAGTAAAACTCTGCAAAGTCGGTTGAAGTTAAATTGTGAAAAGAAAAATTTATTCATCATAAGATTGTTTAGTATCTTATATAAATGGGTATTCTAAAGCCCATTCGGAAAGATTTGCTAAAATAAGTAAAATAAATAAGATAACGAAAAAATATAACAAGTGAATTTGCTTTCATCAGACTAAGGAGAATGTATTCGAAGTTATTTCCATAAGAATTTTTATAGTGAAGTAATGTATTCAATTTAATAAGATATGGTACAATTTTTGTCCTGAGTATTAAATAAATTTATTTGAAGATGGTCTTGAGATTTCTTATAATTTTCTGATTGTTTCATAAGGTCTAAAGTATCTGACATATTACCTATTAAATAAAAGTAAAAATAGAATATCCTTAAAGATGAAAGGGTAAAAGTTCAATAAGTTCGAGGAAGATATTTTCGAAAATTTTAGGATAACACTTTTCAACAATATTCCTGTTAATACTGTTATTTTATACAGAGTGTTTCCTAAGTACGTTAAGAAAATTAGACGATTATTTGGCCAATTCAAACATAAAACTTTTAATGAAAAGGTCTTATCACTGAAGAAATCTTATTTTTTGGGCTAGTACACTGAAACGACCATATATAGGTGCTTAGAAGGAGGAGTGGCCTCCTCCTTATTTTTCGAATGTCCCCGTATATTTTTCACACATTCTCCCTTGCTGAATTGGCGTAGGATTTACGGTTTTTGAGAAAAATGGCTAAATGATATTTGGGAGAAAGTAGGCAACGCATAAAATTATTTATTTTTAATCACTACAAAGAAAACACAGACATAAAACGTATCCCAATAGTGCGTCACAGTCCAATATCGGCCTCATTAGAAGACTTTGGAAAATTATTTAAACACATTTTAAAAATATTTTGAAATATACAGGGTGACTCGCTACAGCGGAGCATCTTCAAGGTCATTTTTTATGGGACACCCTATATATCCTTGCATTTATAAATTCAGCGTAAAACTACCTTTCCAACGACCTCCAGATTTTTTGTTTTTGATGTGGCGTTGCCGAGTTATTCGAAAAAATATGATAATTTTGGTCGAAACAAGGTTTAAAAAATTAATTCGCTGTGTGTGTATTACTATTAATTAAGACTATTTATTTTGCAATTATGTAAACAAGAGATGTATTACAACAACATAACAACCAAATATTGATTATAATTATACAGGGCGTATTTTATATTAGTGCAAATTCAGGACATTTCAAAGTGAATTTTCTCAATTTTTTCAAATGAACACTCTGTATATTATTGTATTTTTGAATTGGCACGTTAATTCTCTACCTTTTTTGTGAGTATTATCCTATACCGGGAGTCGATATTTCCAGAAATATTTTTACTTTTTTTAAAAAACCGTTAAATTATAATACTTTCCATTTCGAACTGATTTAGTAGCCATTGATTTTGACATAAAGTGAGGATAATTGAAAGTAGTATTAAATTTGTTCTGGTTGCCTCTTGGTTGCTTCAGTAGTATTTTTTCACAGTTTAATTAAATCACATTCGAGTCTATCTTAAAAACTTATAAATAATCGTTTAATATTACAAAAAAATTTGACATAAATAATAGGAAATACGGTATTAGGTAATAAAAAAATTCTTAAAATATCTACAGCAATTTCCTGAAAAACTTCCATTATTATTTATGTCCTATATTTTTTTAGTTATAGGAGCTTTGTATACTTGCGCCTTAACATAGCCTCACAAAAAAAAGCCTATTTTGGTCAATTCAGGGCTTCTGGCAGGCCAACTATGGCTCCCTCCTCTTCATATCCAACCCTTTGGAAAAGCGTCGTTTAAATGTTCGTGAACAGCTACAGTGTTCTACACAGGTGCTCCATCATGGAGGTATAGTTCAAGTAGGAAGAAGCTGAGACATAAAAAAACCAAGCAAAAACTTTACGACCTCATTAAAATACCGGTATTCTTTTTTGTGCTGTTCGCAAATTGACTCGCTTACCTTTATAGGTTTTTAATGTGCGTCGGGAATGTTTCATGTCAGGCTTGGCGTCATAGCCCGCGGCGATATAATTATGTAGTAAAATTTTTGTTGCGTTTTACTGGAATCTATTTATTTCAACTAGCGCCATGGCCCGCGGCGATAATAATTATGTCGTAAAGTTTTTGTTGGGTTTTTCCTGTCTCGGGAATTTATTATTTGAACTATACCACATTCTCTCCCTAGTATCATCCTCCAATAATTCTCCTAAACTCTCTTGCAAAAATTCCAAATAAATTTGATCATTCACACGTCCATCAAAAAAATGTGGTCCTATCACATAATCCCCAACAATTCCTCCCCAAACATTCAACGACCATCTTGTTTGGTTATTTGTTCGTGAGATGTAAGGATTGGTTGTGTGGTAATAATGAAAATTATGACGATTAACAATTCATAAATGCAAGAATATCGACCTGCACCAAAAAGATTCGACCGAATACATTGGGGCTTCATTGCTTGCCTGTCTTTATACATATTAAACTCTCTTAGATAATTTAGGGCACTCTGTTATGTGCTTGAATCACAACGGATTAGAATTTTTTATTCATATATCCAGGTAAGACAGATCCCATGCTACAAGTGCGTAGCAAGAGGACGGCAATTACCCCGAACCATTGAGGAAGTGCAAAAATTTATTAAAAAGCCATGTAGTGTATTTTAAAACTCGACCATAAAACCTTTTCGACTCTCTCTGGCTGCAGTTTTGTAAAAGTGTTATTATAAAGAATTAACAAAACAGTTTGATTTAAAAAAGCTTTGGAATGCAAATTCGATCAATTCAAGCAATTATAAAACTATGAAGCGTTCAAATGGAGATTTCCTGTATCCTCTTTTAAAACCTTCTCCTCCTAGGAAAGCGGTTTCTTGTTAAAATAAGTAATACAACAATGACTTGTTTATTAAATACACCATAAATCTTGTTAGCTTTTAATATACGTGAATGAAACTAAAATCTCTTAAGAAAATGAGGTTATGATTATGAATTTGACAGAAATTCTGAGGCGACGTATATGTACAAAATGTCTAAGTCAACGCCAACAAGCAAGTGAAAAACAAATTAAAACAGAGGCAATTTTAAAAGAAAAATTAAATTAAATTATTTAAAACTTCTTAATGATACTCAAATTAATCAATCACTAGCAAATAAGTTAGAAATTTAGGCGGGAAACATTCGAATAGTCATAAAAACACTTTAAAAGTAAGCAGTCTTATGAAGGTTCTGACTTGAAACAGTTTCGTTTTAACCAGACTTTATTCAAGTACAAAATAATCTATACGAGCGAAAATTTAGTTTTGACTAGGATTATATGAATTATTTAAGTTCAATTTGACTTATCTAGGCCAGGAAGACTATATAGGTAAATAAATTGAGTCTGTTTATACTTATGCAACTACTTAATGATTTCACCAATGTACCAATTGAGGAAACAGTTAACCTAATTCGTCAACAACTTGTACCTAAAGGATTAAGAGAAGACATACCTAATCTGGTCCGATTGTGCCTGTCTACAACATACTTTCTATGGAATGGAGACTTCTACGAGCAGAAGCAAGGAGCAGCCATCGGATCACCACTTTCACCTGTGATAGTCAACCTATTCATGGAAGCTTTTGAAGAGGAAGCTATACGCTGCAGTGAGAATAAACCAAAGTGCTGGCTACGCTACGTAGACGATACGTTCATCATATGGCCACATGGAGAATTATCTTTATCTGTTTCTTCGACCGTTTGAATAAACAGCATCCAAGTATCAAATTTACAATGGAGAGCGAGCAAGATGGAACTTTACCTTTCTTAGGTGTATTAGTGAAAAGATCACACAATGGCAAGCTGACCCACGGTGTCTACCTACATGCGACATCTCACCACCATCCACAACAGAAGAGAGCGTTAATTAGAACCTTGGTCCACAGAGCCAGCACAATATGCGACGACGATAACAAACCCGAGGAACTACAGAATGTCCAACAAGCTTTAGAGAAGAACGGATACAGTCAAAGCAATATACAACGAGTAATAAATAACCAGAGGAGAACTACAGAAGAAGAACAGCAACAACCAACAACGTATGCATGCCTACCCTACGTCGCGGGAGTCACAGATAGGCTGAAGAAGATTTTATTCAAAAAGAAAGTAGGTGTACGGTTTCGAACAGTGAAGAAAATACAGCAGATGCTTCCCTCAGTCAAAGACCCTGTCCCCAAACTGTTATCGAAAGGTGTTTACCAGTTGAAGTGCACATGTGGTAAGAGCTACATCGGACAAACAGGACGGAGTATCCAGTGCAGAATCAAAGAACACCAGAGAAATACCAGATTTGGATACACGGATAGGTCGGCGATAGCAGAACATGTCCATAATAACGAGAACCATAAAATCGACTACGAGGACGTCAATATATTAGACAGGAATACGCGTTATTATCCGCGAATCATTAGGGAATCACTGGAAATTATGAAAAACGTGAACAACTTCAACAGAGAGGATGGGTATCGACTTAGTAACACGTGGAGACTGGTATTGCCAAATACAAGCACCGTAGTAAGTCACGGTCAACTAAACACGACGAATGAGCAGCGAAGCGAACCAAGCGCGACCAATGACCAGCCAGCGAAGCGAAGTGGCGCTTAGGTATATAACAAGGAGAGTAACACAACAAATTCAGTCTTTAAAATCCTTCTGAAGAAGCTGACAGGATGATAAGCGAAACGTCAAGTCAAGTTCGACGACCACGGCAAGTCCCGGAAGAAATTACTTAATGATTTATTTATTACTTCCATAAGAACTGAAGATAAGTTAGCGGCTTTCGACAAACGTATTGAAAAGATATAAAATAGTTTCATTAACCTGACATGATGTTTCAGAATATTAAGTCTTCTCCGTTGACTGTAAAACATTTCTGATATACTACAGGCAACAATAAACTAAAATATCATTGGAATAATAAATACTCTATAATACAACAGTTTTAACGATCACTATTCAAGGCAAATTTACCTTTTTATAGCACCATGAAAGTCTCAATAAACCCTTTCGTCTAAGACCAAATGTTCTTATTATAGGCTTTATCAAGCTCTCTACGCTTTTACAGAGATGGGTAGGATAAGTTTTATAATCGCTTTAAGCATTTGACTTTGACAACCTCCCAAAGATCGTTATTCTTTGGGCCCTTTTTGAGTTTATTATAAACACTTCTTGTGAAAGTTCCGTAGGTTATTCAAAAACTTAAATTTTTACTTTGATGCAATTGGCAATTCCCAAAATCACGTCTTGTGAACGTCCGATGCAGTCCCTAAAATCACGTCCTGTAAAATTTCGATACAGTTCCTAAAATACTTTTTAAGTAGGATTTCATTGCAGCTTGTAACATTTCGTTGAAGGGGATTTACTTGTCTTTGCACGATTCAATATTTGGTGCTTGTAGGTAGATTCCTTAACATAGCTTTCATACGAAGCATTTTTGGACATACCTTCATTAGAAGTATTATGCCTGAAATTGGTCATATAGTCACCTAATGAATTTTATTACCGTACCAACTTAGGAAACATCCTGTATATGGTTATCCTGTGAATACGCCTCGGATATTGTAACAAATAAACACATAATAAGGAACTCATCCACTTGCCTACGATATCTGTAAGAGCTTTTTGCCATGCGTACGTCAAATGTAAAAGTAAAACAGGTATCAGTAGATGATTAAGTTGTAATCCTTCATATAAAGATATTAAACCAATAAATTTATTTTTGTGTCGACTTAAACTTAACGGAAATAAAATGTTATTACTTTAGTAGCATTTATAGGTCCAATATAATGAAGAGTCAATTTCACAAGAGGCGAATCAAATGGTGTTATTAGAAAACGCACTAACGTTTTAACTAGGAAAGAATATATTGAGACTTAATAGTGGAGAAAATCAAAGCAAAAAAAGGTTATATAGTTCTATATATATAGTTGCCGAAACTTAACATAATGTAAATGGTTTCCAGCCTTTACATTAAAGTAGTAACGATTAAGACCTACATGCATTAATTTCTTCTACTATCAAGTCAAAATCGCCGGGTAAAACTACAATTATCATAGTTACTATTTATTTCCGTTACATTATCTAGGAAGTGGATATTTATATTTCTTACTTGTGGTTTCTTCTGTCTACACATTTTAGCAAATTGATTCCGTTTACCACAACCTCCGCAGGTTTTATGAAATGCAGGACATTTGCCGGGGTCCGGTCGTTTTTCGTTGATGGTTGATAGCTCCTCGACTTCGATTTCCTCTAGCACGTCCTGTCCTACCATGTTACTCAAGCCCTTGTTTTCTTCTAATTCCTTCAATGCTTATGGAATTTTCTCCTTGTTCATATCTATTCGTTATTTCATGATTTCTTCTTTAACGCTTACTGCGGTGATGCATGTTTTTACTGCCTCTTCCAGTTTTTTGTGATCATCCTGAAGAAGTTTCTTTCTAATGTCATGCAAGCGAATGCCACATATAAGCACGTCTTTTATTAAATTAAAGATCACCTAGTTCACATGAGAGTGATAATTTTTTTTAACTTTCAGTGTGTGCGCGCACCTTTATAAATGGTTGGTTTGTGTCACATCTGTGTACAAATTATCTTATTATCTAATAAGAGTACAGAAATAAAAATGCAGTTAGCCAGTTTAAAAATGAATTGAAACGAGATATCAGAGATGTTATTCCAAAAGTCAAACTGTTAGAAAAAAAAGTCGTTAAACTTGAAAACGGTTGTACAACTTTAGATCGTAAATTACGTAAAAATAACAGTCATTTTTGGCTTAGAATACACAGACAATTTACTAAATGAAACACTTTTAAAGCTTAACGAATTACTGGAAATCGATATAAAGGAAGTGGATGTAAATAATATTTATGTTATTGGTAAAATGGAGTTAAATAAGGAGCAACCAGGTATGCTTGAATTTGTCTCATACTTTAATAAAGCATCAGCATTAAAGAACCTATTCAAACTGAAATATATAGCAAACGACCGGTGCCCTGAAGACCTCACAAATCACAAGATTCTTGTTAACCAACTAAAATTAGAGCTAAGTCGAAGAATATTTTTTTTGATATTAGCAATTTTAGACCTACATCCATTATCTGCAATTGTTGTAAAGTTTTGGAAATCTTGTTACATGATTTTCTATACCATCATGTGTCCAACAAAATCTCAGTCTATCAACACGGCTTTATGAAGGGCCGATCTACTGCAACTAATCTGATCTGTGTTACTCAATTTATAGCTGAATCTATAGAATCGCAGACACAAACTGATGTTATTTACCCAGATTTTTCGAAAGCATTCGATAGACTCGATTTTAGCATGCTACTTCACAAACTGCATTTATTCGGCTTATCTGATTCCCTATTAAACTTTTTTAGGTCATACCTATATGACAGGACTCAATATGTTGTATCCAATGGTTCTAAGTCTGCTGAATATACCGTAACATCTGGAGTTCCACAAGGGTCCATCCTTGGCCCCCTGTTGTTTATTATTTTTATAAACGATATTGTAGATGTGTTGGATGTGAATTGTCTTATTTATGCGGATGATTTAAAGATTTATGATAACGTTAACAGCCTCAATGATTGTCTGCGTCTTCAAAGGAACTTAGACAGTGTTAAAGTTTGGTGTCAGGAAAACAAGTTGTCATTAAATGTCAGCAAATGCAATGTCATGTCTTTTTCTGCAAAATCCACGCATATAAGTTTTGATTACAATCTGGATAATGTCAATCTGAACCGCCCCTCCACCTTTCGCGATCTTGGCGTAATTTTTGATACCAAGCTTTCTTTTGCCGCTCACGTTGACACCATTACCTTAGAAGTCAGTAAGTCGTATGGGTTTTTGGTGCGAAATTGTCGTGATTTTACTCGGTTAGACGCAATTAAACCTGTCTATTTTACCTTTATTAGATCTAAGCTCGAGTACGCTTCTCTTGTATGGTTCCCATATTACATCACTTATATCAATAATTTGGAATCAGTCCAACGTCGATTTTTAAAGTTCTTTAGTTTTAAATCGGACGGTGTTTACCCACCCTTAGGTGTTCCGCAAGAGGAGCTGCTTCATAAACATGGCATGACAAGTCTTGAGAGTAGGCGTAAATATTTTTCTCAGGCATTCCTTTTTAAAATAATACATAATATTATTGATTGCCAAGAATTATTGGCTAAATTAAATTTTATGGTACCCAGGGTAAACTCAAGGAATAGCCTAACTTTTTATCTGTCAACATCTCGTACTAATGTTCTTAAACACTCCCCGCTTTATACAGTGTGCAATATCTGTAATGCTAATGGTAGCCGTCTTGATATATTTGGTTGCAGTCTCAATGATATTAGAATGTATTATTTAAAATGAGCTTTGTTCTTTTACTTTGTTTTTTCTTACTATTTTGTTGAGTCCTGTATAGGTTTTGTATTTATTTTAACCGTATTTATGTTGTATATAATCGTACTTAATCTATGTTCTTGTTCTATTAATGCATAGTTGATATTTTGACATGTTTAATATTTTATCTTTTATCTTTGTTATTGTATAGAGCTTATTTATTAGTGTTTTTGTTTTTTTTCTTATCTTCCTGTTCTGTAATCGGGTTCTTTACCTGTAGAACAGTGTACTATTATAAATAACTAAATAAATATTTCTGCCTATTTAAAGGACCACTCCTTAATAATAAATGGTGAACCTAATACCACATCGGACTTTCAACAGCGAATAATAAATAGCATACAGTTTTAAAAATCTAATGGTAACTAGATCATACACGAAGTAGATGTTAGTGCACCTGCAGATCATACTACTAAACTTCCAGAGGGTATTGCTCAAAATAGTAAGGCCTAATCAAGCAAATCAGGATCAGCATCTTCATTACTTAGTGAAAAGAAGACACTGCGTTCACAAATTAAAAAATAATATTATGATATTTTCTGGTTATATTTTGTTTAATTGAAAATTAACTTTTATTATTAGTATAATTTTATAAATGTCTCGTTTAAAAATGTCTCATGTTAATATAAGATCATTAATACCTAGTTTAAATGAGGTGAAAGAAATTCTAAATAAACATAATTTTGATATAATGGCTATAACTGAAACATGGCAGTCGGAGAATGAAAATATTAATACGCCTAACTACAATTTGTATAGAATAAATAAAACTACACGCTGTGGAGATGTTGGAGTATTTCTAAACAAAAAATTTAAAGTTGAAATTTTGTCTGATACCTATGATACTTATTATTTAATTTAAAATTACCTCACATATCATTTGGTTGTGGGGTATTTTATAGACCTCCAACACAACAAATTGCTCGTGGTTTGGTATTATTTGAAGATTGTATATCTAATTTGTTAGTTTTCGATGAACTAATACCACTAGGTGATTTCAATATCAACTTAAATAGCCTAAATTCTGTAACTGAAATTTTTTTGGAGCTTCTGCATGTTATAATAAATAGTAAATAACACCAGAACTAATAAAAACTCTAGTTCTTTAATTGATTTAATAATTGTTAGTAACCCAGAGCTTCTCGACTCCGTTTTACAAGAACCTATGCATGAAATATCTGATCACGATCTAGTATATATAAATGCCAATGTTAAAGTACTTAAATCACCACCTAAATTATATTTAGAAACTTTTTTCAGTTAGAAGAATTTCAGCAGACGGAGTCTCAGAACTGGCAAATGTTATAATAACGTGGATGAGGTACAATCAAAAGTTAACTTTTTAACACAAAATATTATAAATTTCTTTGATATACATGCACCAATCATGACAATTAAAATAAATAAACCAATATCTCCGTGGATAACCAATGCCATTAAGATTATTATTCGGGAGCGTATTAAATTACTAAAATATAAGAAAACTAAACAGCCAGATCATTGGGGGGCTTATAATACTATGAGGAATTATGTTTTTAATGCTATTAGGCAAGAAAAGCAAGCTTATCTAAACAATATTTGTAGAATAGATGATTCAAAACAAATATGGAACACTCTTGATCGGTTCAACATCCACTTAAAAACTAATAAATTAGACCTTCCACAAAATCTAAGCGACGTGGAACAGATTAATAACTTTTTTACTTCTGGTATGAATTTTAATCTACCAATTTCAGTAGAAACTATCAATAAATATAATACAGTAGGCTCGGAGATAATTTGTTTACATTTCATGAGATAACGAAAAATAATATTTTTATTGCTTTAAGAAGTTTAAAATCAAACTGTTCGGGACATGGAGGATTAACTCGTCAAATGATAAATATTTGCTGTCCTTTTATTGTCCCATATTTTTGTCATTTATTCAATTCTCGCCTTGCTAGTGGATATTTTCCAAAATCATGGATAAAGCTATAGTACTTCCTTTGCGTAAAGTCAACCAGCCTTCTCAGACTTATGGTCAATCAGCTTACCACAAACTTTTTGTTTTTTGAACAATAATAATTTACTAGACAAACATCAATCTCGGTTCCGTAAAGGATATAGCTCTATTACAACACTACTAAATGTGCAAGATGAAATACTCACTGCTGTGAATAAAGAAATGACAACGGCTTTAGTTCCCCTTGATTATAGTAAGGCTTTTGATACGATAGATCATAGCTTGTTGTGAGCAAAACTACATTATTATGGATTTTCAAATTCTGCAGTTTCCTTTCTTAGAAGCTATCTAACAGAGCGGTTTCAAGCAGTACAGCTGAAGCCATATCTGGTGATATCATGTTATCAAAGGTATTCCTCATGGTTCAGTACTTGGACCGTTGTTGTTTATAATTTTCACATCAGATATGGGAGATAATTTGAAGTATTAGAAGTTTACATTAGCTTTAAAGACACTGCCTATGACAAACAATGCAATTTAAACGTTGATTTGGAAAATATATATACTTATTCGATATGCAATGGACTAAAAATTTATCTAACTAAATCTGCAGTTATATTCTTTGGTCCACATAAACTGTGGGCGAATGAAAATTTCAAATTACGCATGTCAAACTCTGCTCTTAACTCTGATAAGGAAGTTAAAAACTTAGGTATCATTTTTGACAGTGAGTTTAGATTTAGAGCACATATTGCTAAAATTTTACAGAAATGTTACATGTCTTTAAGGCATTTATTTCGTAATAGAAACATCATTAACTTTAAATTTAAGATAGCTCTTTGTGAATCTCTTGTTCTATCAGATCTAAACTACGGAGATATCATTTATTGCTTTGCTTTGGATCAAATTAGCCAGTTGAGAGTGCAAAAAATTCAAAACACCTGCATTAGGTTCATTTACAGTCTACCTTCCTATGACCATGTTTCGTATAAACTTAAAGAGTTAAAATGGTTGAATGTGAAAAATAGACAAATACACCATCTAGGTATGTTTATATTTAAAACATTAAAGACTGGTGTCCCTTGCTATTTCAAAGAAAAACTTGAATTTAAGCATACACTTCATAATTCCAACTAAGAGTCAACTACATTTAAATATACCAAAACACAGAACATCACTTTATAGACGGTCCTTCTCATATTCTGCAGTCAATGTTTTTAATGCATTTCCCATTATGCTAAAGAAATAATGATTTGTCGCTAAAAACTATTAAAATCAAACTACTTGAATATTTGTTACAAGAACAATAATTGAATTTCATATTTCCTTCTCTTTTGTATTAGTATACATTTTTTGCGTGTTTATATGTATGTGTATATATGTATGATTATTAACTAATTAATGTCCAGCTTTCTTGTTAGATAAATTAGTTTCTGTTCCACCTGATATCTGTCATATTAACTCAGGTTTAATTATTGTAATTTAATTTATAAACAGATAGTAAGATTTTCTGGTGTTGTTGTATTTGTTAAGTTCAGTTGAGCCTGATTAGCTATTAGTTAAACTCCGTCAATGATAAAATAAAGGCATATTATTAAAAAATCGAGAAGTGGGTAAATTGCAAAATTACCCCAGTTTTTAGCTAGATTTCCACTCATTCTCGTCGGTGGAACTTCTCTAAACTGGCATCTGAAATCCATCTCCTCACATTTAGTGATTGAGGTTAGGATATTAATTTTTAATTATGAAATCCCAAATATATATCTCAAGAATCTATAAAAATACTTCTTTTATATTCAAAATACTACTTCTTATAGTATCTTCTAGATTTACCGATGTTTCTGGGCTTTTCTTTCGCATTTATCCTGCAGCGCCATATTGTGTCAGGAAACAGGGAACAGATTAAGTAATGACGAGACAGTGGCTAGTTGACTACTGATTTATTCATAGATTACATTCCTGTGTAGGAGTTTTCAAGTATATGCAACCTACAATACACGGGTGTATTGTATACTCTACAGAGATTCTCTAGTTTTCCTTAGAATATTGCATGTTTTTTTTTTAAGAAATAATATGAAGTACGTTTGTCTAGCGTAAAGCCACAATATTCATTTCCTTATCTAAAACAATAAATACCAAAGTTTTTATACCTTTATTATTGTTAATCACTATTTAGTGATAAATGACGAATATTATAAATTAAGAGCCAAAATCTCTAGATTAGAATCGACTGACCAAGCAGTCTAGTTATACGAGGTGTTCTCAAATTATTTACATTTTCTTACTACGTAAAAAACTTTAAATCGCCTCCTTAGTGACAAACAGATTGGTAGAATTGCAGATAGTCAGATGGACAGACGGACGGACATTACGATTTTAGAACAGTACCTAGTAAACAATTTATAAAACATGCGCAAGAATTTGTCATAAAAAATAACAGAACCTTTTTAGAATTCTGATCAATCAATTAACCAGTATTATGTTCCCAGATTTCAATCTCCCCCAGTTTTCAATTCATTATACCCGACTCTTATGTTCTTACATTTATTGTTATATAAGAATATATCGAGACCACAATACAAATTATTCATAATTTAGGTGTTAGTTCTATTTATCTATTTGTAATTATTATTTAAAAAATTAAACAAATAAAACTTATTATTATTATTATTTCGCGAGAGCGATGCTGTCTCCGACATTTTCACAGAAGGGCGTCAGCGAATTAACTGCGGCCACTGCCCACAACCCACAGAGATTCCCAAGTAGACGAAAAGAACCCAGGAAAACCACTTTCTGCATCTGGCCTGCCAGCCATTCGGCCGACTGTTGACAAGCCGGCATGTTTCGTAATTCCGAGAGCAGCGTAAGCTTCATACCTCCGAGTACACCGATTATAAGGACTACCAACTTGACCGAGTAGCCTGGAAACAGCACTAGGAGCTCGTACAGGATATCGCGATATTCAGTCCGTTTTTCCTCCTCTTTCAAAACGATGTTTGTTTCACTATCCGCTGAAAACTCGATGACGTACATCACCTTCTTCTGATGATCGAGGAGTGCTATGTCAGCATTGTTACCTTGAATTAGCCTGATGGTCGGGAACGACTAGTTCCAATACATTCTGCACCTCTCATTATCGAAAACGGACTCAATATCTCCGGGGATGTAATGCAGCACTGGTGTTCAGTCTACCCCGTACGAGTGGTACCGTAGATGGTAGTATAGCACTCGTAACACCGCGTTATGGCAAGGGATGTAGGCCGAAATCACATATACCGAACATGTAGACAGTGAATGCATGAGTGATTCCGGCGAGTAAAGGCAGGTCCCGCAGTTGGCATCAGGAACCTCTACACCCATCACACGGCCTTCGGTAGACCAAGGTGTTAATAACACCGTCTTGGCAGGCCGCAATGAATCCCTCGGCCTCCGACTTAAGTCCAGCTGACCTTAAAAAGGCAAACGTCAGCTTGGTCGATAAACCCAATGTTTCTATGTTCTTATAGAATACACCGCGCATGGATTTATCGACGTGCCGTCTAAACAGATTTTCCTGTTCAGCAGCTTTGACGGAAGCTCAGTTACCGGCTCTGGGTCAGCACCCCGCCGGCCTCCTCACCTGATGTCGAATACGAGACCGAGTTCATCTGCGGCTCTCTTTGCTGCCTTGAACAATTCTTTTTTTTATCACAGCTATCAGTTGGTTCAGAAACCATGAGGAGAGGGCTTATTTGCCAACTTCTCAGGGATGAGTTAGTACCCGACAAATTTTGCTGCAAGTGGCTAAGATGATAGCTTTTTGAGTTAAACTAATTATGTGCGTTGGATCCGCTAATCCCTTTTTTTCCAAGTTTTCCCTAGACTTTTTCTCTATCAGACCAGTAGAAGAAATAATTATCAGAATGACAACGACCCTTTGGAGTTCGTATATATCTCGCTGTTCAATGACGAAATTCTGGTTCTTGACTATTTTCTCGATTTTTGCATTTCTGATATTTTCGTTGAGTGGTATTGCGATCTCAATTATAAACGCTTCCTTGTCTTTTTTCGTAAGAACAACTACATCAAGTCTATTAGGTCTGACCATTCTGTCAGCTGCTATATTCATATTCCAGTAAATTTTAACATAATTATTATTATTATTTTGAACTATGTACAAAACTATATTCTCAGAATTAACATTCGTGGATTATATTTGCATCACAAGGGGAAAGATAAAAAATAAGTATCTAGTTAACCCCATCAGCACCTCATTCAACCTCAACTACTACGACGCTTCAGTCGTGGATGTCTGGTTGGCTCCGAACCGAGTGACAGACAGAGAGATTACGTATTAACTAATTTAAATAAATTTGCTTTAATTGATTGATTGTAGAGTGTTTAATCAAGATTTTTCCAGTTTCAAAATTTTTATTAATCGAACTAAAAACAGCTTTTATCCAATCCTCAACTAATTAAATCACAATTCGTCTTGCCTAAGGTGCTGTCTATTTCGCTAAGATCGTTCGTTAAGATATCAGGACCAAGATTATTTTACGATATTATCAAAATTTAATTGTACATTTCTAATCCCCTTTATAAAAATGTTCAACATTTATGATTCACTTTTTAAATAGGCTTAAAAGTTCAATTCAGCACAAAATTGATACAACCTAATCCTTATTTACCGTAAAAATTAATAAAAAAGGAAAAATCGTGATCTGAACAGCAAAAACAGCTAATACACGAAAGAAAAAGGTTCTGAATTCTAACCAAACAAATATGATCGTAAAGTCAATTAGTTATACCCTAGTTTCAGTGTTGATAGGTGAGTCAGTCACTTTTTTATCAAGTAAATAAACTTACGTATATACACCTAGGAATAACTGACAACAAATGTAGTCTTATTTCATTTAATTTTTTTCTTCTACAAATCGAAGTGCAAAAGCGAGAAATCAAAGGTATTTGATTAATCCGAAGTATAAAATTTGCATTTTAGTTTTCGCAGATTTTTCCGTTATTAACTCTATTCTGTTCTAAAATATTTAACAATGCGAAATGAATAGAGCTTGAAACTTATAACAATGTTCAAAATCTGCATGAAAAGATGATGATTATGCTTGTTCTCAATAATTGGTGAAAAGGAATAACTTTAAATTACTTTATAAGCTGTTTCGTATGTTACGTGGGGGCTAGAAAATTAGACCTGCATTTTTTTCTTACAGGTTGTGGTGATAGGCATCCACTACATAGTATAAAGTTTAAGCTTATTGTACCTCATAGTCTCGTTCTTTCGTTAATTATCATCGTCAAAGGAAGGTGAAAGTTTTGGTTATCTTTCTAGGTGTCACAAACGAGTAAAAGCCTGCTGGCCATCAAGGTTCCCATTCATATAATATATCATGAGGAGCTTCTTCCTTTTCATAACACATCATGCAATCTGAATTATCTTTCGCCCTCAAGTACGCCAAATAAATACATAATGTTTATTTGATGTGCTGAGCTCTATCCACCTCATCTATTAGTTGGTTTTCTTTAATCATATATGATCGTTCTTTGAAAAACACCTTTCATCAAACCAATATGCTTCGATTGCAGGCTATGCATGTAGAAACTATTCCACGACTTAGATAGATTATACTGTGTAGTAGACAATCAAAAAACTAATTTCTTTTTTGTTTCAGTCAATCTATTGGCTACATCAGGAGACATGACGCTATCGTGGACTTCACCAATATATCCTAAATTGTATTCCGAAGATCCATCAATCAATCCCCTGGGCAGACCCATCACCGAAAGCGAGGACGGGTGGCTCGGTTCTTTAGTCACTATTGGCGCGATGGTTGGCCCTTTTCCGTCCAGTTTCGTCGCGGAGAAGTTTGGAAGAAGAATAGGCCTCTTGTGTATAGCTGTGCCGCACATAGTGTCATATCTGACGTTGGCATTTGCCAGGAATATCTATTTGTTTTACTTCGCGAGAGTTTTTGGAGGACTCGCATTGGGGGGCGGTTACACTCTGCTGCCCATGTACATCGCAGAAATATCGCAGGACTCTAACAGAGGAATGATGACTGTAACACTGAACATATTTTGGGCCATAGGAAACTTCTTGCCGTACGCCATCGGTCCCTTTATTTCAATTATGTGGTTCAACATTATATTGACGATTATTCCGACGTCGTTTTTCATAGTATTTCTGCTGATGGGAACAGAAACGCCTTACTATTTGGTAGCAGCTGGTAAGAGCGACAAGGCCGAGAAAGCCCTAATGAAATTACGAACGCTTGAAACTGAAGGAGTCCAAAAAGAACTAGCTTTCATAAAAGGACATCTGAAGGAAGATGAAGATGGTCACTTTAGCGATATCCTCAAGAAGAAGGAACTTAGAAAAGCTTTCATTATATGTCTGGTGTTAGTAATGTCTCAGGAATTGTCCGGCTTTTGTACGATTACATTCTATCTACAGCCAATTTTTCAAGCGGCAGGCACCACGATAGATGCCGAATATTCCGCCCTTATCGTTGGAATCGGAATGTTGGTGTCCAGCTTCATTGCTCCATTTTTAGTGGACAGGCTAGGGCGGAGAATATTAACAATCAGCTCGTTAATGGGAATGAGCTTCGCGCTGATATTGCTAGGTGGCTTCTTTTATATCCAAGACTCTACCGGACTCGGTATTGACTACATTCTTTGGGTTCCCATATTCAGCTTGATGTTTTACATATTTTCTTTCAATTTCGGTATATGCTCAGTCCCCTGGACCCTCTGTTCGGAGCTATTCCCGAATAATGTAAAACAAGTCGCCGCCTCTGTAGTAGCGTGCACATGTTGGATCACCTCATTTTTGATAACGAGATTCTTTAACGATATGACTAACGGTATGGGAAGGGCAGGTACCTTCTGGTTCTTTGCCGCCTCAGCTTTTGCCATCGGTTTGTTCAGTATAATTTATGTACCAGAAACCAAAGGCAAAAGCTTCAGCGAAATTCAGGATATGCTGAAGTTTGGAAATGTTAGGAAATCAACGATCAATAGTGAAAATCCGGAAGTAATAAATGATATTAAAATTTGGTCAGACAAGAACGGTATTAAGTGAGGGAACATAATAGTAGATGTACCGCTGTTGATGGAAATATGGTTGAATATGCAGTCGTTATAACAGTGCGGAGAATTAAGTTATTGGATGTAAAGTTATAGTAGAATCAGATCATGAACCTTGAGCAACGTAGACAATTTAATAGAACAAGTTTTATGTGTACTCGGTGTTATGTAATAAACTAGAAATGGCCTACGGCCATTTCTAGCTCTTGCAGAGGCACTCGCGCTTCGCGCTCGATGTGGCGCCTTCGGCGCCATGCGGTGATGCTCCCTCCGGTCGCATCCCCGCGGTTGAGGACGCATGGAAGTCGGAGATATGTTCAAAATTCTAGGATCGGTCCTCGGATTAGCCTCAAAATTCTAAGGAATCGTCCCTGAATGCGCCTCAATATTAATCATTATTATTATTAATATCAGACTTAAAATCAATACCAAAATCGACATGAAAGGATGTCGAAATGAACATGAAAGAATATCAAAATCAACATCAAATTCAGTATCAAAGTCAATATTAAAATCAATATCAAAACCGTTATCAAAATAAATATCAAAGTCAATATTCAGTATTTCATTTTTCAGCATTTCATTTTTCAGTTTTTTATTTTTCAGTTTTTCGTTTTTCAGTACCTATTTCATTTTGCAGCATTTCATTTTTCAGTTTTTCATTTTTCAATATTAACCGAACATATATTTTAAGTTCGTATACGTTATAAAATATTGAAACGACATTCCCCGTATCGTTCGAGACACGAATTCATGAAAGAAATATCGATAAAATGTAATGAAAGATGAGGAAAATCTATTTAAATTTTTTTCTACTCCCTTGCGTAAATTTGCCGTTTGCCGAACAGTCTATAGAATGGATATGAAATCAGTCAATCACAGCTAATCTTCCCAAAAAACAGTATATCACTGAAAATATTTTTTAAATCATTATACAGACAAAATTTTAGATGTACTGCAAAAAAAAGGAGCTGTGGGTGAGGATGGAACCAATTACCAATTAAAAGCTTTTTTTATTGTTTTATAAGTACAATTCATTCTATTTATATTGATTTTTCCCTGAGCTAACGTTTTTATAAACCTGCACAATGTGCATACAAAAACTAATTATCCTGTTCTAAAATAGGTAGTTCCTCATAGATACAGGTTGGCTGGTGGTAGCCGAAATCAATATGCTTTAGATTTATTTATTGTTGTTTTAATTTATCATTTTATTGTGTAGGAAAATTTATTCAAACCTACTTAAATTAATCATTAGTTCTAAAAATAAATAAGGGTATTCTATCTGTTATATACATAATAAGGTTAAAAATTTAAAAGACAGAAATAAAGATGAATTTTCAATTAAGATAAAATGTACGGCAAAAAAAAAAAGAGCTGCTGTGGGTGAGGATGGAACCGGGGACCTGCCGCTTGGAACACGTCGACTATTACCGTCCGGCTACCGCGTCGCCTTTACAAAATGTTTCACGTACATCATGAGATTCAGAAGGAATTATTTGACGGCAACAAAATATTCCGTTTTACTATAAAGTAGCATTTTCTAAAGGCCACAACTTTCTTAATATTTATAGTAGAGAAATGAAACTCTGCATAGCGGTAGATAATTTATTTAGCTTTATTTTCGTTAGGTACGAACATTTTCGCCGAAAACGGCCTATTTGCCGAGATATTCGGCTTTTAACGAAAACGCTACGTATTTTGGCCACCCGACGTCGTTTCCTTCAAAACGCTCTAGCTCGAAAACGGTTCGTCGAAGGTGATATCTGAAAAATGGAAACGATTCCTCATTAAATAATCTTGTCCTTTGGGAGTTTTTATTTTTAAGAAATTTCCAGCGGTTTAGAAGTTATTGAAGGAAAACCGAAAATGTGCGTATTTCGCCAGAATCGTGAAAAACCACCAAACACGCAATTTTTAAACGCTCATATCTGGCGAAAAACACCTCGCAGACGGCCGTACGATGTCGATATGGAAAGTACATGAATGGCAATGAAAGCAAATCGTAAATCCCACCGGCATAATCGAATTATAAGGCCGCCAGGAACGAAACAATAACGGAAATTTTTGACGTTTACCAAAATAAGCGGGCGCCTACGTCATCAAAAAGGAGCGACGCAAATTCATTTTGTGGGTCGTAAAAGCGTGTAGGGAAAGAGATGGCCGACATTATTAGCCTAATTAAAAATATCAACCCCGAAAGGCACTCGTCGCCAATACGAACTTGGGACGTAGTTCGGCCTCCCGCTTCCGCCCGTCCCGCTCCCGACCTCGGGCTCCGCCGCAAACCGGAGAATTTGCGCCAGCAAAATTGCAAAATGCAAGGGGCTCGCACCAACACGATTTTAATATATATTGACTAGAAATGGCCTACGGCCATTTCTAGCTCTTGCAGAGGCACTCGCGCTTCGCGCTCGATGTGGCGCCTTCGGCGCCATGCGGTGATGCTCCCTCCGGTCGCATCCCCGCGGTTGAAGACGCATGGAAGTCGGAGATATGTTCAAAATTCTGGGATCGGTCCTCGGATTAGCCTCAAAATTCTAAGGCATCGTCCCTGAATGCGCCTCAATATTAATCATTATTATTATCAATATCAGAATTAAAAACAATATCAAAATCGACATGAAAGGATGTCGAAATGAACATGAAAGAATATCAAAATCAACATCAAATTCAGTATCAAAGTCAATATTAAAATCAATATCAAAGTCAATATTCAGTATTTCATTTTTCAGCATTTCATTTTTCAGGATTTCATTTTTCAGTTTTTTATTTTTCAGTACCTATTTCATTTTGCAGCATTTCATTTTTCAGTTTTTCATTTTTCAATATTAACCGAACATATATTTCAAGTTCGTATAGCCTAATGCCAAAAAAACGTTTGACATCTTAACTTTCAGTCCATGCCTTAAATTGTAATTTTATGGACTCTTATCTGCTTGCTTATTTACCCCATTTACCCCCGAACCCTTCAACGGAATCAGATCAAAATATACTTCAGATCCAGATCTCGTTACAAAACATAAGTGTACCGAATTTCAAGTCAATATCATAAACGGTTCTAGAGTAAACGTACGCAGAAAAAGTTGCAGACAGACAGACAGATAGGAAATTTATTTTCGTTCAAATTTAAAATCTCGAATTTCATGTCATTGTAAGCCTATTTCAATTTAAAAAAAATTTCGCGTTACTCTACCTCCACTGGACGTGGAAGTAAATTTTAATTTTGAATTATTATTATTGTATTTACAATAAACATTAGATATAGTAAATAAGGTGAAAATATCGATGTGATCTTGAGAAATGCTTTGTTAGGCGAAAATGTGTAAAAATGTTTACTTTTTATGGCCGCTATGTATCTTGCTTTTTTGAGACACCCTGATTGTATTTGATCAGATATAACATTTATGTACCTATTTAGGTAGGCAACCAAACATGCACACAAATGTATGGCATGTTGACATAACATAACATTCGACTGTTTGTCAAAATTAAATAAAATGTGAGGTTACTTTTTAGATTTTAATTGTTATTAGTAGGGGTGAACTGTTGAAAATTCAGTACAGACTGGTGGCTTGTTTTTCGAGATTTCACTCATAGAAAACCGTAAAACTTTTGGATCAATAGAATGACGATTACAATTAATTTATTTCGATTTTCAATAATACAACACAATCCTTGTGTCCTTATATAGAGGTCATCGAATTTCAGTTATTTAAAACACTTTTGACTTTATTATAGATCGGTAATTTAACTTAATTTTTATATAAATAGAATCGTTCAACTGTTTCCTTTAAATTGCTGATCTTTTATGCACTTTGGGAGGTTTTAAAGTTATGAAAATTTAATTTCATAATCTACATCAAAACATTGAAAAGTAGAAATTTCAAGATAAGTTATGAATCTATGTCAGAAGTTGACCCGTATATCCTTTTATTACATTACTGAGGTCAGTTCGGGCTAGTTTGTAGTTGTGTGATTTGGTATATGAAATTTGCTTTTCGCTACCCGTTGAGTAATATATTATTATTTTATTGTTTATGGACATTGGAAATCTGTTCCATATTCATTGTTGCTTATACATATTATGATCTTTTAATCTCTATACCCTATGTTTTCTACCATACACATTCACTAATGTGATTTAAACCTCTTTCAAATCTGAAAGATGAACCCCTAGGCTGCTATTACTTGGCATTCGTATACGGGAAAGTAATTTTCCAGCTGCTAAATTTGTTTACTCATAAGTGTATTAAAAAAAGAAGGGAAAGGTTTTACAGATTAATTATTGCTAACAAATTGTTGCGTTTTCTCATTGGGAATATCTTTCGATAGGATTATTACATTTCAAATTTGAACTTATCATACACAATATAATACTGAATCTGTAATGTGTGCATATGAAAATTGAAATAGATAGGTTTATCACAGACAGTTTCACTTGACATGTTCGGAAGGTACATAATTTAAGACTCGTCATACCAAAATTGTATTTTAACTTTAATCGAACCGAGCCATGTGCAGTAACTACAGCTGTAATACTGAATCTGCATTTTATTTAAAGCCGAGCAAACAAAACTACTGGTGGCAATAATTGTAATTTATGTACCCCATGTAACAAAGGAGACGTGCCAAAATGTAAAAATTTCATAAAAGCACCTATCTGTTGGACGCTATGAATGGATAAATAGTAAAAAGTATCTAATCTATAGGTGCACACTAATTTTCAAAGATACACATTTCATATGTTCCCGAAACGTTACATAACACAGAAGGTTTAAAGTTTTGACATTTTAGTATAACGAATAAGAAAAATTACATCCTTTTCTTGCACTCATTTCTTCCACTATAATGTACACTTTAAATATAAAGAAGGAAAAAGAAAGCTGAATGATTTCAATTTGTTTTTAGTGTTTTTAGTTATCTAAACTAAATTTTGATGTAAATATCAAATGTCCATATTAGAATTTTTTATATGAACAGAAAAAACAACAACTTAAAATACATTATTAGGTAAGGCAAATATTTCCTTTTAATATTTCTGCAAATGTGGATATGAATAGTTATATATAATGTTATATTGTTAGACCTCTATATGATACCTTTACCTACTCTTCACGTCATACCCAGTTTATTTAATTTTTTTCATGTTACTGTCAACGTTAAACACCTTGGAGACCTTACCTTTTAGTCCATGCCATAAATTATAATTTTATGAACTCTTACCCACTTGCTTTGTCTATTTACCGTTATTTACCCCGTTCACCCTCGAATCTTTCAACGGAATTAGATTAAAATATGTTCCAGATCTAGATCTCGGTATAATATATAAGTTTACCAAATTTCAATTCAGTACCATAAACGGTTCCAGAGTGAACGTGCGCTCAATAAAAAAAAAAGTTACAAACCGGCAGACATAAATTTCTGTCTATTTGAGAAATGTATGAGAAACTATCTGTAACCGAACATATATTTTAAGTTTGTGTACGTTATAAAATATTGCAACGACATTCCTCGAATAGTTGGAGGTACGAATTCGTGAAGGAAATATCCATAAAATGTAATGAAAAATGAGGAAAACCTATTTAAATTTTCATGTTACTGTCAACGTTAAAGAATATGTAAATCCTGTACCTGTTCTTTATGTTCTCTGTGACCCAAGGGCCCAATATCAGTAAAAAGTAAATAAATATTCCCTTTTAATATTTCTGCAAATTAGGATATGAATTATATGCATACGATGGCCTTTACGTTGTATCTTTATGTTACCCCCAATTTATTTTCTTTTCAATAAGTTATTGTCGATGTAAAACAAATTAGAGTTTTGTCTGTACCTGTTTTATAAGCCTTTTGTGTTGTCACTGGGTCGGTTGGAGTTTTATCTTGGAAAATTATTTGGTTTTCACCCAGTCCCTCGAATATCAGCTCATGCCCTCCTGTGAATGTGACATCATTCGCAGAAGCACTTGTAAACTTTTTAAATACTATGTTTGCTGGACACAACCGATGGCAGCAATTAAAAATTAAGAAAAGAGGTTACATTTTAAGGAAGAAACAGCTAATGTCCTGATAACTGATTTTTATATATACTTTTATTTACCACAGGTATTTCTCTATTAATTTTAAGATTTATTTTTGCCGTTAAGCAAAGATTATGTGATATGTCACTTTATATTTGGATTGTTTTGAAATCCTGCCTTATGTTCATTTTACATAACTGTTAGTTTCTGTAAAGCCTTGTACACTGCGGAATGTCCATTTCATCGAAAGACGATTTGAGCCCTGTAAGATTATATTCACATAATAATATTGGAGATTTGGAAGTGAATGGTATCTGGCTATAATTTTTTAGAAAGTACACATAAATGTACACTTTACAGTAGCTAATATATGTTTTTTTGAAAACTAAAATCACTTGTGATACTTACTTGGAGTATCGACTGCACTTATTCGTTGAAATTCATAAATAAACATAAAATGTAAAACTTACCTTATGATAGATAGACCTGTTGATATGCAGCATTTCTTTGTAAATGTAAGAGATTTGTCGAAACAGAACTGAACCACCAAACCACTGATTGTACAATATATTTTCTTGATATTTATAGATGGTAGTACTTAATTTCTTGGTCACCAAAAATTTAAAGAAGCCTCATTACTTATATATAGGTTATGTCATCGTAAATATTGTCATTCACAGGGAAGACTGGTGTAATCGTAGAAAAATAACTGGGATGTTCCGAAATTGTGTCGAAGAAGAAATAATTCACATTCCTAACACTGAATTAGCACATAAATACAATGGGGCTGTCTACATTTGTTGAACAATAAAAATACTCGGTAGAGACTTAATGCATATTGCAATGGAAGTATTTTTATGCCTCTATCATCGTAGAACGTCTATTTCATTCAAAGACGATTCGGGGGCCCTCATTTCTAAGGTTATAATATTCACGTGAAATAAACAGCACACGTCTACACTTTACACTGGACATTTCGACATATATATCGTCGCACAATTTATGTTTATAGATGCACGTTTGGCTTTCAGCTGGGGCTTCGTTAACCATAACATGACAACATGTCAAATGCATTTTCACGCACGGATACACGGATACAATAGGAACATAGAAGGTATATTTTATTGAAATGCGGGTCGTCGGAAAGTGGGATAATAATGATTGCATATTAAGGAGATGTGCCACAATGTAACAATTTCATAAAATTACCTATTTGTTGGACTTCACTTGTAGAAAACCATAAAACTTTTGTAGCAAAAGTATCACGATTAATTTATTTCGATTTTTAATAATACAACATAATCCTGGTGTCCTACAGAGGTCATCGAGCTTCAGCTTTTTAAACTTTTTTGACGTTATTGTAATTTAGTAATTTAACTTAATTTTTACATAAATAGAATCATTGCTATAGGCACAGAGTGGCCGACCTACCTTATAATGTACATTACATATGTCAATGCGAAAGCAATTTCTTGCCGGGTAGCCAGACGCTACGTTTGCAGACGATGTGGGGCCCCCATTTGCAAGGTTATGTGCAGCCTGGGAAGCAAATGTTCAAGATTTTGCAAGTGGACAGTTGAGATATCACTGTTATGTAGATTGGAAACGTTTATAATTACTTTTGATTCGCTTCTGATAATTATTTAGTCTGTTTAAGAGTGCACTGTTATCAGTTGGACCTTGGAGGTGACTTTTTACAGACAGAAATGTATAAGTACAAAAGTTTCCTTTGGGTTACCTGATGTGGAGAGTGTGACGTTCCCGTTAGCATTATTCATAGGGCGTTTGCATACTTGTGGGGGGACGCGTTGTATAGACGACAGTAAGCACTCAATTTCTTTGTGTCTGCATTGCAGAACGACTTGTTGTGGGCCCCACTTTATTTCCACAGGTTAGGAACACATAAGAAAGAAAACACTTTACACTTACTTTACATTGGACTATTTCGTCAAAGTATATGGGTACTTATCGATGCAAGTAGAACGTATAATGTAGCCTTGTTGGTTTCTTCGGTGCGACTTAAGAAACTCGGTTGGGGCCTCGCCAAATGTCAAACTAATATCACAGAACAGGGCGGATGTTAGATGTTAGTAGAAGTTTCATTTCCGTGGTAGGTTACTACTTTTCATAGATATTGAATTTAATGAAATCCTTGATTATGGGAAAATGGAATGATAGTGGGATCACAGATTGAATAAAGTTTAATAAATAATCGGCGATGGTAGGCGAGAACGACCGATCTGTACTGTAATGCCGGGTGGGAACATTTTAGATTAATTTTTTATATTGTAACCGTAACCGATGAAATAGCGAGTGGAACTGCATAATTTCGGTATGTTTGAAAAGGAAGGATACCCGGTGGTCATTGGAGTAGCTAATTAAAGAGCCTATTTAATGAATGTAGTGCAGAAAAATGACTAATTAGGGGGAAACTCTTTTATTTTTCTCTTCCATAGATGAAATGGGGCACCGTAAGAATAGGATTTGTTGATTATAAACAGAAATTCTTGTAGTATGTCAGGAGGAATGGGCTGTGAGCTGCGATTCACGGCAGATGAAAGGTTAAAAAGACGTGATATGGAGACGATTTTCGAATTGCGTTTTACGCAAGGGCATGAATGTTTATTTTTGTTTGTAGGTAAATTGAGGCAAGCGATAACACCTGAACGGTGCATAAGACGACGACGGGGGGGCAATTTAGGGGGTACGAAACCCAAAAATATAGGTTAATATAGGAATATTAATTGTGTATTAACGCAAAATGCGAACGGATATTTAAAATGTCGCTTATTTAACGAAGGGGGCGCGTAGAAGGTCGCCCGATGCCTGGTTGGAAAGGGAAAAGATGTAATTTGACGTGGCAAGGGAGGCTTTTTGACAAATTGAGCGTTCTGAAGCGATAAATGTGCGAATTGAAGGTAATGAGAAACGATCGGAAAGGGTATTTTTGAATGCTTTTTTGGGAAATTTTAAGCGATGAGGGATGAAAATGAGTACCGATCATGGGAAACAAAAGTGAAAATGTCAGTACGTGATAACGTGGAAATCACAGACGGGCAATTACGCCCGTTACGTGGATTGGAAAAAGGGTGATTTTTTTACGACTACAAAATGGTCGATTTCACCGCAAAGCGGCATTTTCTAAAGCCCACAACTCGTTTAATATTTATAGTAGAGAAATGAAACTGTGCATAGAGGTAGATAATTTATTTAGCTATAATTTCGTTAGATACGAACATTTCGGCCCAAAACGGCCTATTTGCCGAGATATTCGGCTTTTAACGAAACAGCTACGTATTTTGGCCACCGAACGTCGTCTCCTTCGGAAGGCTCTAGCTCGGGAACGGCTCGTCGTGGGTGAGATCTGAAAGATGGAAACGATTCCTCATTAAAAAATCTTGTCCTTTGGGTGCGATTATTTTTGCGAAATTTCCAGCCGTTTAAAAGTTATTCGAGGAGAACCGAAAATGTGCGTGTTTCGCCGGAATAGCGAAAAGTCGCCAAACACGCAATCTTTAAACGCTCATATCTGGCGAAAAACACCCCGCAGACGGCCGTACGATGTCGATATGGAAAGTACATGAATGGCAATGAAAGCAAATCGTAAATTCAAAGGTCCAAATCGAATTTTAACCCCGCCAGGAACGGAAATAAATCGCAAATTTTTGACGTTTACCCGAATTCCGCCCGCTTCGACGTCATCGAAAAGGAGCAACGCAAAAGTCATTTGAGGGTCGTAAAAACGTGTGGGGAAAGAGATAGCCGACATTATTATCGAAATAAAAAATACCGACCCCCGCCCGCCCCTCATCCCTACGGTCTATACCAATGAGAACGGCGTCCGCCTGCCGCCTGCGGCGGCAGGCGGACGCTGCGCGTCCGTTAAGAAAAGCCTTTAGTATTGCAAAATGCGAAAGTGCAAGGGGCTCGCACCTGTACGATTTTAATATATATAGATTTATAACTGTTCACGTGATTTGGTGGCGTACAGATGTCATTTGTTCTCTTACTCAGAGATGTTTCATGGTGAATCTGTTACACTTTGCTAAAATTTCTGAGCAAATTACACGGAAAAAATGCACTGACGAGTTTACTCGATTGAGTGACAATGAGTGGAGGCATGACAGGACAACTAGCCTTTAGCTACATTTCCTGTTTTACTCATACCTGTGATGTAATGTGTAAGTTTATCAATATATGATTATGGATAGTGTTAAGGCGTTGTTTTATTTGATAAGTGCTGGTTGGATGATTTTGCTTTTCAAAACTATTCGAAAAGTAGACTAGTTTCTTATAATCGTCGATTGATGCGGCCTTTACTTGAAGAAAATTCACATTAACGTTGAAGAAAATGTTACAATTATTTTACAATTTTCATAAAATTTGTTTATTAATATAGTCTTTCATATAAATAAATGTATGACAATTGTTTCGCACAGTGGCTTCTTCGTATATGATGACTAGACTGACATATAACAAAATCGAAAGCTAATGTCCTATACAGGTAGAAGAGGCTATTCTTAACGCCGAAAATAGTATTACCCTATTCTGAAACAAACTGCCATTATGTGGAAAATGCCAGTCTTTTTTGGTAGAGTACAATAGGTCCACAGGATTGAGTTCATTTAATAATAACAACGTATGTTTCTATGCACTTGACAGGTGTAGGTTGTTGAATATACAGGGTGTCTCACCGGGAACTTATCGATCGATATAAAGAAAAGTACGCATCAGAAAATTTTGAAAACTTAGATAATCACTAATGTCGGTGTGGCCAATCCAACTAAAATAATTACAAGCAGCTGGCACTTCCGCTTATACCAGAAGTCGATACCAACTTGCTTATTTCAAATGGAACACCCTACATATTTTAGGGTTTTCGAAAAGAGCATAAAATTCTGAGTTAAAAATCCTATCCAAAAAAATCCTAAACCTACATCACGTCATCAATATCAAGAACTTGCAGCAGTGCAGCACATTTGCTACTCGATATCCACAAAAACGCAAAATAACACTAACACTGTAACATGCGTATTAATCGAATTAAAGATATGGCATGAACTAAAATAGCAGAGATAAGATCAATTTAAAATATGATTTCATTTTAATTTAATAATTGCTCAAAATTCCGCCCCCGAACCTCGACACATTTTTCGCACCTTCGGATTAGTTCCTCATGGGTAGCTCTTCTAATTGAATCCTGTGATATGTTTTGAAATGTATTTCTTACTCTTTGCATACAATCTTCAATGGTTGTTAATGGGCTCTCATAAACTTTATTTTTAATAGTTCCCCAAATGAATTAATCCAGAACTGATAAATCGGGCGAGCGAGGAGGCCATAAGAAAGGTCCATTATTGGCAATCCATTGATCATAAAAAGTTTCTTGTAAATAATTATTAATTAAACATGCGTTATGTGGGAAGCAATAGTTATTATTAAAATTTTGCAAGATATTCAGATATCTTTCACCTAAAAAAAAAAAAACCAAAATTTACCTATACATATTAGCAGAAGAGAAAATTTAATTTACCGTTTAAATTTTCTTGATAAAATTGTAATGCCACCACTCTATCGCTTCTTATGGCACAGTAAACAATGAACTGCCAACTTTCCTGAAAGTTTCGCTCTCTGAACTTATGTGGATTTGAGTCAATAATGCGAATTGTGTCTATTAAAAAGTCCATTTTTAGTAAATTTTGCTTCATCTGTCCATATAATATTTCCCAAATAAGAATCGTGACTCTCAGACCTTATTAGAAAAAAGTCACAAAAATGTTGTCTTCTTAGGAAATCTGTTTCTTTTAATCCTTGAACCATATAGAATGAAAATGGGTGAAACTTATGTTTTAATAAGATTCTGTGAATTGAATCCTTGCATAGTCCCGATTCCAGAGCAGCGTGTCTTAATGACATCCTTGCAAATGCATGAAAATATCCCAGAATGACTATTTCAATATTTTCGTAATCAACAGTAGGCTTTCTTCTTTGCATTTTTGCCTTGACAGAGCCATAATTTTTTAAATTTTCCAGTATGCGTTTTACAGTGTTTGGTGACGGTTTCCGTTTTTGTAGATATCGAGTAGCAAATGTGCTGCAAGTTCTTGATATTACTTTATCACATTCTCCATAAATAATAAACAAATTTTAAAAGTCTTCGTGGGTGTAAGTTAAACGTGCTGGCATTTTTTGACATAAGATAATGACTGATTGTTTCTAATCATGGCTATTTTGATGAAATGATTACAATAATTCATGAATTTCTAATAAAATCGCAAATATTTCAAAAAGTTGTAACTTTAACCCCCACAATGCTAATATCAGAAAAAAGGGAATTCAATTTTACATAACTTGACGTAAAAAAATACAGGGTGTTCCATTTGACCTAAACAAGTTTTCGCGGTTTGAAGTTGACAAAATGTAACGCGAAAAACACTTGGTATGATATTATTGAATTTATTTCAGTTGTAGAATATAGCTCTCCTTGTGTTCTTTTTACGTGACAAGAAGCAAATGAGGATCTTTTACACGAAGAAAGTTATAACGGTTCTTGCAAACCGTTGCACCTGTCAAATTTTCTATAAAATGTCAAATATCTCTGAAACGGCAAAGTTTAGGTATAGGGTATGCTACATATTCTTGACTCAGAATTTTATGCTCTTTTCGAAAACCCTAAAATATATAGGGTGTTCCATTTGAAATAAGCAAGTTGGTATCGACTTCCGGTATAAGCGGAAGTGCCAGCTGCTTGTAATTATTTTAGTTGGATTGGCCACACCGACATTAGTAAATACCTAAATTCTGAAAATTTTCTGATGCGTACTTATCTCTCTATCGATCGATTCAGTTCCCGGTGAGACACCCTGTATATACTTAGTAGAGGAAAGAATGCAAAAAAGGGTATAAGTTCTTAATCGTTACTACTTCAATGTAAAGACTTGAAATCATTTGCATTATGTTAAGTTTCAGCAACATATGAAATATATAACTTTGAAAATTAATGCACTCACCCCGGGGGGTTGCAGCCCTCAATTTACATCGCCAATTCAATAATTCACAAGGCTTTCAAAGAAATCGGCTAAAATTCATATCATGGAGGTTTTTGGGATCGCTGATTATGAATCCGAAGTAAAAGATTAGAAAATTCAAAATGGCGGACTTTAAGAATTAATTAATTAATTAATTTACGCCGTTTCTATTGATTTTACTGAAAAAGTGTTTAAAATGCCATTTTGCATAAAAATACACCATTTTGGTAATAATGTTATTTAACCCTTTCGGTTCTCCTCTGTGGAATACATCCTACGCCTGATCCTTCCTTTTGAAAAAATTGCGGGAAAAACTCTTTTTCATTTTTTTTTATTATAGTTTGATAATATTGGACTAATAAAGTTGAAATAACCAAAATAACCAAAAGAAACTCTAATTGTTTCAACTCTTTACTGGGGGTGAACATAGAGTGACCTCCCAGAAAATACAATTTTTACGACATGTTTATAAAAAAGATCTTCTAACATTTCAATGTAAAATGCGCCAAGGAATATCATGAATTCCTCAAAGTTATATTCCACTATCCGTCCCGGCAAGCGGCCAGCTTGGCAAATGCCAACGTACGAAAGTCGTTGATGCAGAGATTTGCCACTGAAAATGTAGGACATTAGGCTACAACTAGGGAAGACTATATTGCCAGACATGTTACTCCTTTTGCTAATGAATTATATAATCCCAATCATGAAGTTCCAAAAGCGATTGCTTGCGTGGATGGTACATATTCTTATATTAACAACAGTTCAAACTTTCGCTACGACAACCTTTCTACATGCATAAAGATTATCACTTGGTAAAGCCAGCGCTAGTAGTTGCTCCAGATGGATATATTCTTGCTGTTTACGGACCTTACTTTTCTGACAGCAGGAATAATGATGCTCAAATGTTGATCAATGAGATTACCTCGAGACATTGGACATTTCTTATAGAATGCCGCAGGTACTCCTCCGAGGACGAACTCAGTTCACTGCTGAAGAAGCAAATGAGACTCGCTTGATGACGAAAACAAGGTGTGTAATCGAATCCAGGAACGGTCATATAAATAGTGTGTTCAAGTTTTTTGATGTTATTGAAATGCCACATGTCGAGAATATCAAAGATTTTTACCATGTAGCGGCAGCATCATTAAACAGGTTTCATCCCCCTCTCCGTATGACAGGTGACGATGTTCACATCGCGAGGAGAATGCTGAATAAATCCCGTGAACTGAACGCTGTGCAAGCGAGGGTCGAAATCGACAACCTTCAGAGAAGACGAGGTCAATGGGCTAGACTAGAAGATAAATAATATTGCTTTTCCCCGACTCTCCTTGGATTATTTGACTAATCTCACATTCGGTATATATCAAATATCTTTAGCACCATCATATGTTCAAGAAAAGTTGCAACGAGAAGAAAATGAAGAATTGCAAATCGATGAATTGATGAATGAAAGGGGATTTTTGCGAATAAGAGTTTACTCTGGATTCAGGAACAGGTCCAAGTATGAGATATACATTTCATACAATGAAAATGTAGCAGAAGGTATGGATGAAAATCTCGATAATACCTGATTGACGGATATTATTGTACTTGCAAGACTGGACCTAGGACTCTCAGCACATGTGCTCATATTGCGAGTGTTCTGTGGTATCTTGGGTACGCTAGGTATGAGCAGAATGTTCAATATCCTTCAGTTTCTCTATTGAATATAATTACGGATGCAGCACACCGACCCCCACAGATAGATCTCAACAATCCACGAATAATTGAAGGTTAATAAACACGCTTGCGCGACAACATGCACTCACCCAAACACACAAATACATACACACAAAATGGTCCTTATAATAGTCCTATACACAGACTGTCCATTTTATTAGGGCCCTCGAGAATATCTCACTTAATATCGGTCGTACAAAAAAAAATATTTTTACGAAAATCGTGCCGATTTATATAACCTACAAAATGGTTTAAAGACATTTGAAATCCATGGCCTACTTTAAGAGTTATGGCGGAAAATATCGAAAATGCGGAAAACGTCTAGGCATAATATCTCCGTTATTTGAAGAGATACGAGAAATATTTTAAGGCGAAATTTGTTTGCAAAACAGAGTGTTTCAACGAGGTTTTATCTAATTTTATTCAAAACCGCTGTATTTTGAGATTTACTCTTCAGGCTGTTAAAAATTATTTTGAAACGGGCAGGAAATGGCGCCATTAAATAGAGTGCTTTCCTCCCTTTTCAACGATATGCCACACATGTCATATTTATTCATTGGTACTACGTTAGTAATTATAAAAACATTTTTTTTAAACAAATAATTTTTGTTTAACAAGCATTATACTTACCGTGGAGAAGTATAATTAAATAAAACGATAAAATAATAAAGTTGTTCAAATCTTTGCTATAACAAAACATTAACACAATTAAGAAGAATAAAGTAAATTCAGGTAACAATAACAAAATAATAATCAAGAAAGCAACATGGAGCAATTATGGACAGAGTATTCGCAGTTATGCCAATGTATAGAGGTCCTCCATAAAAGCGTCACTTCTTGCTCAGAAAGTTAAAATGTCTTTACCAATTAATTTAAGTATAACATTCATTTGTTTGTATTTCATGATTTCATTATTATTTCAATTATTTTAAAATAATTGACTATGAACAAACTTGACAATTTTTTTTGACAGATCATCTCAGTTAATACTTAAACTCTGACTCGCTTAAGAATTTAGAATTTTCAAAAATGATTTTCACTCACATTGATCGTTATAATATGTTCGTTACATATTACCAATGTAATTTTAACTCTGGTTTATCTCAAGTAGAATATAGAAACACAAGCACTACAGCCGAATAAGACTCTGTTCAGAAAATTAGCTACGAAACTGAAAAATAATGGTTCATTTTTAAAGAAGAATACAAGGTTGAACAGTATTACTGATAATGTGAATAAGGTAAACCAAGTTATTAATTATGTAAGAAATAAAAATAAAGAAAATTTGGAAACATCATTAAGAGAAATTCAAATTGCTTGTCATATAAATAAAACAAGTAGAAAAATTTTAAAAGAAAATGGTTACCGGTGTTATAAAGCCAAAAGAGTTCACAATTTACAAGCGGGCGACAAACCAAGGAGGACAACTTTTTGTAAGAGGCTGCTGGAAAAGAAGCGTGCCGATCCATTAATATGTAGTAAAATAATTTGGTCCGACGAGGCAAATTTTTCCAATAATGGATTCTTTTATCGCAATATTCATTACAAATGGACTTCTGAAAATACACACTGGCGTAGACCGACTGGGTTTCAAAATCATTTTTCAAAAAATGTGAGGTTAGATATTTTAGGCACCAATTTAATAGGTCCTTATTTTTATGATGGTCACCTCAGTGGTCAAAGGTACCTAAACTTTTTGAGAAATGAATTTAATGAATTCTTAGATGACCTACCTTTAGAGAATCGACACAACTTTCAATATTTTCAACAAGATGGAGCTCCTCCCCACAATTCCCAGATTTGCCTAGATTAATTAGACGAAATTTTGCCTCAACATTGGATAGGTACCAATGGATTTATTCGATGGCCCCCTCGTTCTCCAGATATAACCCCAATGGATTTGTTTCTATGGGGGTATATTAAAGATAAGGTGTTTTCGACGACACCGCAAAATATAGAGGACCTAAAATCTCGAATTCAACAGGCATGCATTACAGTTACCCCCGAAATGCTGAGTAATGTTTTAAATGCAGTGCCTCGCCGCTCTCGATTGTCCATAAGAAATCGCGGTGGACGCTTTGAACACTTGACATGATATCTTAAAAATTATTTTGAGGATTAGATAAATATTAATATTCTGTGTGCTATATTCTTTTTATTATTAATTTGTTTTTGTTACCTGACTTTACTTTATTCTTCTTAATTGTGTTAATGTTTTATTATAGCAAAGATTTGAACAACTTATTGAATTATTTTATCGTTTTATTTAATCATACTTCTCCAAGGCAAGTATAATACTTGTAAAAAAAAATTATTGGTTTTAAAAAAATGTTTTTATAATTACTGACGTAGTACCAATGAATATATATGGCTTGTGATATATCGTCGAAAAGGGAGGAAAATACTCTATTTAATGGAGTCATTTCCCGCCCGTTTCAAAATCATTTTTTTAACAGCCTGAAGAGTAAATCTCAAAATACAGCGGTTTTGAAAAGAGAATAGATAAAATCTCGTTGAAACACTGTTTTGCAAAACATTTTTGCCTTAGAATTTTTCTCGTATCTCTTCAAATAATGGAGATATTGACCCTAGACTTTTTCCGCCATAAATCTTCAAGTAGGCCATGGATTTCAAACCTCTTTAAACCATTTTGTTGGTTATATAAATCAGCACAATTTTCGTAAAAATATTTTTTTTTGTACGACCGATATTAAGTGAGATATTCTCGAGTGCACTGATAAAATGGACAGCCTCTATAGTTTTCAACATATGTCTCATTGATACTGCTGAAAACGCCATTTTCAACGATCTCAAAGCTCTGCAGCTAAAAGTAAGCCATTTGGGCCGCCGTGCCCTGGAAACTTTTGATCAGGACCTCGAAATATACAACATACTAGAATTTGAAGCAATTTGACCGAAAGTTATTTCACAGTGATGAGTGTGCGGAATACAGAACATGATACTGTCTATCTGTTCTTGTTAATAACTCGAAAATTTTGAATTGTGCCCTTCTGCCCAGGACAATTTTTGGATAAATTTGAATTTAAACCATTTAGGGTATTAGCTTCCGATTTTGCCCTATGCCAGCTTTTAGCATGTTGAGGCACACAAGCTGACAATTTAAAGCGTAGTAACACTCTACTAAATATCAGTTTACAGTTATTGTGGATTAATTTACAAATGCGGGGAAATATCAGTGAAATTGAAGCTATTTCTAAAATTATACGAACACTTTGGAGCTGAACTGCCAGTTGCTTAAATTTAGTGCACAATTTGAAGTCAATAGCACACACACACTGAGAAGGAATTTCAACGGCGGCGGCGGTCGGTGAGTTTTATAAAAATCTCTATATATCCGAAAACGTCATTCGAAGAGGCAATAGATTAAAAGAGATATGAATGCTCTTTTATATTCACACCACGAGGCAATTCAAATAGTTTACTTCTTACCCATGCATTAAGTAGAAAATTCTTTAAAAATCTCGAGTAAAATTATTTAAAGTGCAAATTATACTATTTCATTCTGCGGCGACGTTCTCGTTATAATAATTGGACAGGATTTTGGAGAGATGTTTCGAAATTTGTCTTGTTTAACATTCCGTTGTAGAATGGATGGTGAACATTATGATTCACCACGGAATCACGAATAAAGGTGGATGATAACACCAGAAACAGAAGCAGTCATGAAGCCCAAAATCCAGTGTTCATCAAATACCAATGCAAAATCTAAACCAAATACAGTATAGTATTAGTCATTACTTTGCCAGACATGATGGATGGAAAATTAATTATTGATACAACACAAAAGATAACGACAGTATCTGCAAACATACAATATAAATATTGTTTATGACACACACCTAACAATGCAAATTATGGAATAATTAATATCTATCGACTGAGTCTCCGAAAATGCTCGTATATTTTAATAAATATTTACAAATGTATAAATTGGTTAATAAACTTTATTTTTTATAAGGATTTTCTTTTAATGCTCTTTATTTTTTAACAATGAAAATATTTTTTAAATAAAGGAAATGGAAAACAAAATAAATAACCGAACAAACAAATTTTCGTCAGAGAAAATGGAATTCGTCTTGTCCTCAACGTTCAAAGAATTCCGAAGGGTGCTTAAATGTACATACGTTTTCTAATAATTCTGTTAACTAATCTAACAGTTTGAATACTCATTACTCATTGGTTGCTACTTGCTATATCCCCGATAAAAATATTTTCTTTTCTAAGACTTCTAACTCATTAAGAAAGTAAATTAACTGGAAATTATGTATCGCCAAAGTTAATCACAATTGGCGGTCTTTAAGTGTTATTATTAACAGCTTCAGTTATGCCTTCGCAGTCCAAAATTAAATAGTACGGGGGCCATGAACTTTCCCGTGGCTCTTTGAGGTCGCGACGAGTAAATAGGTATTTTCGACGTATTTTTTCATGCTGAATCCAAATATGCAACTCAATTTTACGGAATCATGCAAGAAAAATTGTTATTAACATTTTAATTGTTTATAAGGCTATAACTTCAAAGTTAACAATGGAAGGGAGCATTTTCAAATTTTTTATGATTTCTGATACAAAAACAAAGAAAACTCTTTTGAAAAATTAAAATCGGCCGATTAGAACCAGAGATATTGCACATTTGTTATTAACAAATTGCATAATTACGATTTTTCCGCACTATTTCACTCATAACTCGGCTCCTATTCAACGTAGAAGGTTCTACCAGGTCTCATTTTAAAGCTAAAGTTTCAAGCTTCAAAATCTTTTGAAGTGAAATATTCCACCATGCTCTTGAAAAATTTTACAAGTGATGAAAGCCTGAAATTTTTGCGGAAAAAAGATAAGTAATTTGTTTATACGCATTTTGAGGAAAGTTAATCTATAAATATCAGCAATTAAGTTATACATTATTATTGTACATCTCAAAACGAACGTATTTTGATTGATTTTTCGCCGAGTAATATTAATTTGTATTTGAAGCGCTTTCGCGAGCAATGCGCGCACTGAGTACGCGCTACATGTAGCAACTACCGTTTTATTCCTGGCTTTACTTAATAAATAATTTTTGAAATATTTACATTAATAAATAATTTGTAAATAATAATAAACAAATACATAATTTTTTCCAAAGTGTAATAATGAAAAAAAAGTTAATTCATTTTCTACTAATACTAACTGTTTATTGATTGTTTTTGCATGTATTGTCTTTTTTGCATGTGCAAAACATGCAGCAGGATAAATTAGCTTTTTTACAGCGACACCATTTAGTTGTGCACATCTTACATGTACAATTTGGTACAAGTTCACTCATCGGGAGAAACAAATCATGCATTTTTTGGGGCAAAAGTAAATCTTGTTCCTTGATCCATCCAAATTTTTCTGGATTTACAAGGCTAATATTAACCGATAAAATGTTAGTCTGTACAAAAGTTATATACAAACATCTTAAAATATGTAATTTAATGGTAGCAGATGTGGGTGGTAACTGCTCGATGAGGTGTTTACTGGAATGGGAATATATTTTAAATCTTAATTCATCAAATGTTTTACAGCCTGCATTTTTTTTCATAACTTCCACTAAATATTCCTCTCCTCTTCTCAAATCAATGTGAATTGTTTCTTCTGAAAGAACTAAATAGTGAAGAGTAATTAATTATTATTACATCTAAAAAATGTTTTGATGTATTCAAAAATGCTGAAAATTGATAGGGCGATATTGAAAAATTCTCGCAATCTTTACTAGCAAGTATTGATGCAAGTGATATATTATATTTCAAAAATTAATAATAATAATAATAAACAATTACCTCGCCTGAAATTAATTAAATATTTTATAGCATCTGCTTGTAAAGCTGCTGGTTTTGTACCCACTTTACTAGAATAATCTGCTCCCGTCAAATGGTGCAAAGCTGGTAGGACGGAGCAAAATTTTTCACCATAATAGTTATGAATAGTGTGCATAGGAATATCTCGTTTTGAATTTTTTACTCCTGTTTGAATCCAAAGCGTCTGAAAAAGTCACAAAATATATTGTTAAAAATCTTCGCAGAATAATACTTCTTGAAAAAAGCACTTATTTTCCTACCTGTAATCCACTGTTGTCAAATTGCTTGAAAAATTATATCGACAATACAAATACATCAGTATCCGATGAGATGAGATAGACATTTTTATATCCGTTCTTTACAGCGTGCATTATGTGGATCATCAATTTGAGATCTGTTTCCTCAACATCTGGTCGTTGTAAATATTCCAAGTCAGTATCTTTGTTGCTAATGCAAGATAATTCGTTGATAGTACTGCACACCAATTGAATGTTATTGAAAATATCAGATTTATCGAAGGCAAAATTACGTAAAAATTCTTGAAGCAAAATTTTATTCCTATCAGAATTCCAAAATTTATCAGTTTGCTTTGGAACTGGACTTTCTCCATTTATAATTTTGATAAACTTTCCGTTTTTTTTTCTTCTTAAATGTTCAGATGATTTTATAGAAGGACTAGAGTATGAATCAAAAACGAGATCAACTAACGTAGTATTTTGCAGTGAAACTTTGTGTTTCACATAATTGAAAAAATTTTTAGCCAAATCATTGAAATTTTTAAACGATCCCAGCTCAAATTTACGTAGAATAAGCATTACATCGACCAACAACACAGTAGGAACTTCGGTTTTAGAAAATTTACCATAAGAGCTTTTCAATTCGCTACTTTCCATTTCTCGTACGAGCGAGCTTTTATCTGCTTTATTGAAAAAACCATCATTATCAAATAAAATATTTTGTTCAGTCAGCTCATATTTAAGAAGAGAAGAAATCGGATAATTTCGTTCTCGTGCAAGGTCAATTATTCGTTGAGTTTCACTTGCTGTAATTTTTTACATTAATGAAGTTTGCTCTATATAGAAAAGATAGTGTCTAGAAAGTCATAGTATGAGAAAATGAATTAACTTTTTTTTCATTATTACACTTTAGAAAAAAATATGTATTTGTTTATTATTATTTACAAATTATTTATTAATGTAAATATTTCAAAGATTATTTATTAAGTAAAGCCAGGAATAAAACGGTAGTCGCTACATGTAACGCGTACTCAGTGTGCGCATTGCGCGCGAAAGCGCTTCAACTACAAATTAATATTACTCGGCGAAAAATCAATCAAAATACATTCAGCAAGTCAAAAAATGTTCGTTTTGAGATGTACAATAATAATGTATAACTCAATTGCTGATATTTATAGATTAACTTTCCTCAAAATGCGTATAAACAAATTACTTATCTTTTTCCGCAAAAATTTCAGGCTTTCATCGCTTGTAAAATTTTTCAAGAGCATGGTGGGATATTTCACTACAAAAGATTTTAAAGCTTGAAGCTTTAGCTTTAAAATGAGACCTGGTAGAACTTTCTACGTTGAATAGGAGCCGAGTTATAGCCTTATAAACAATTAAAATGTTAATAACAAATTTTCTTACATGGTTCCGTAAAATTGAGTTGCATATTTGGATTCAGCATGAAAAAATACGTCGAAAACACCTATTTACTCGTAGCGACCTCAAAGGGCTACGGGAAGGTTCATGGCCCCGTACTAAAATCCTAATATCTAAGATTGGCGTCAGCCCACTGTGCCTGGATATATTGTTCCTTCTAATATCATTTAAAATTATGCAACCACATTAATATCAGTAAACGTATGGTTGCCTATAAACAAACCCATTAGCCGTGCGAAATCACAGATAAAAATGATAATTCTAAAGTATTTGGTTTATTACATGATTTGATTCGGTTAGTTTTGAAGCCAGACCACAATGCACAGCATGTCAATTGGGACTTCCTTTGGACAAAATTCCATACGAAACTCAATTTTAACAAACCTCTGTATCTGTAATGGATTCCACCTTAAAGGGTCACTGATACTTTTTTCTACAAGGTTTACCCTTGATTAGGATGATAACATTTTCCGTCATATTTAAAATAAATACTAGCAAAAAGTATCCTCCGAGGTTTCTTGGAAACGCTACAATAAAAACAGCGATCCGGATTTCTATAATCAGTTATAATATGTCAAACATTCCGGATGAGTTAATGTACAGAGTTATTACTATACAGGGTGTCTCACAGGGAACTGAATCGATCGATATAGAGAAAAGTACGCATCAGAAAATTTTGAAAATTTAGATAATTACTAATGTCGATGTGGCCAATCCAACTAAAATAATTACAAACAGCTGGCACTTCCGCTTATACCGGAAGTCGATACCAACTTGCTTACACCTTATATATTATAGAGTTTTCGAAAAGAGCATAAAATTCTGAGTCGAAAATATGTAGCATATCCTATACCCAAACCTAGCCGTTTTAGAAATATTTGACATTTTATAGAAAATTTGACAGGTGCAACGGTTTGTAAGAACCGTTATAACTTTGGAGAATGTGATAAAGTAATATCAAGAACTTGCAGCACATTTGCTACTCGATATCCACAAAAACGCAAAATAACACTAACACTGTAACATGCGTATTAATCAAATTGAAGATATGGCATGAACTAAAATAGCAGAGATAAGATCAATTTAAAATATGATTTCATTTTAATTTAATAATTGCTTAAAATTCCGCCCTCGAACCTCGACACATTTTTCACATCTTCGGATTAGTTCCTCATGGGTAGCTCTTCTAATTGAATCCTGTGATATGTTTTGAAATGCATTTCTTACTCTTTGCATACAATCTTCAATGGTTGTTAATGGACTCTCATAAACTTTATTTTTAATAGTTCCCCAAATGAAATAATCCAGAACCGATAAATCGGGCGAGCAAGGAGGCAATAAGAAAGGTCCATTATTGGCAATCCATTGATCACAAAAAGTTTCTAGTAAATAATTATTAATTAAATATGCGTTATGTGGGGGAGCACCGTCGTGCTGATAAAAATGTTTCTATGTTCCGCGAGAGGTAAATTTTCTATATAGTTATTATTCAAATTTTGTAAGATATTCAGATATCTTTCACCTAAAAAAAACAAAAATTTACCTATACATATTAGCAGAAGAGAAAATTTAATTTACCGTTTAAATTTTCCTGATAAAATTGTAATGCCACCACTCTATCGTTTCTTATGGCACAGTAAACATTGAACTGCCAACTTTCCTTAAAGTTTCGCTCTCTGAACATATGAGGATTTGAGTCACTCCAATAATGCGAATTGTGTCTATTAAACAGTCCATTTTTAGTAAATTTCGCTTCATCTGTCCATATAATATTTCCCAAATAAGAATCGCGACCCTCAGACCTTATTAGAATAAACTCACAAAAATTCTGTCTTCTTAGGAAATCTGTTTCTTTTAATCCTTGAACCATATGGAATGAAAACGGGTGAAACTTATGTTTTAATAAGATTCTGTGAATTGAATCCTTGCATAGTCCCGATTCCAGAGCAGCTTGTCTTAATGACATCCTTGGAAGTGCATGAAAATATCCCAGAATGACTATTTCAATGTTTTCGTCACCAACAATAGGCTTTCTTCTTTGCATTTTTGCCTTGACAGTGCCATAATTTTTAAAATTTTCCAGTATGCGTTTTACAGTGTTTGGTGACGGTTTCCGTTTTTCTGGATATCGAGTAGCAAATGTGCTGCAAGTTCTTGATATTACTTTATCACATTCTTCATAAATAATAAACAAATTTAAAAAGTCTTCGCGAGTGTAATTTAAACGTGCTGGCATTTTTTGACATAAGATAATGACTAATTGTTTCTAATCATGGCTATTTTGATGAAATGATTACAACAATTCATGAATTTCTAATAAAATCGCAAATATTTCAAAAAGTTGTAACTTTAACCCCCACAATGCTAATATCAGATAAAAGGGAATTTAATTTTACTTGACGTAAAAAAATACAGGGTGTTCTGTTTGACCAAAACAAGTTTTCGCGGTTTGAAGTTGACAAAATGTAACACGAAAACGGAACACTTGATATGATATCATTGAATTTATTTCAGTTGTAAAACGTAGTTCTCCTTGTGTTCTTTTTGCGTGACAACAAGCAAATGAGGATCTTTTACACGAAGTAAGTTGTAACGGTCTTTGCAAACCGTTCCACCTGTCAAATTTTCTGTAAAATGTCAAATATCTCTGAAACGGCTAGGTTTAGGTATAGGATATTTTCGACTCAATACCTTCAATACCCGGACTTTGCATCTCATAGATACTGTTAAGTTCCACCGCAGTAGAGCATAACTAGCGCCATCTCTCAGTAGTCACTTGCACTGCACTGACGAGACACAAAATTAGGTTGAAACCGGTCTGCAGTTAGTGACATCCTGCGATATGAAGGAGGCCTCGCATCTTACTCGTAGCATTCGAGCATTCCAAGTCATTGTATTTTAGTGCTAACTGTGTTTAGGCAAAATACGCAAATTTTACCACATAATTCAGCGCCCATAAGTGGGAATAGCTGTTTTAATTTGTTGCGTCCTTATTTATATAAGGCACTTGCAGATAGGTTGGAATATTATAATTCCTATATTTCATATTTTTATAAAATTTCCTTCTGCTATAAAATTGCTTATTCAGTGATGGCTATATTTTATAATTTTACTTTGACACGACAAACATATCTCAAAATAATTTTACCAGAGGTAGATCGTTTAATTCAAGAATACCCTATGGACGTATTGTCTAGAATGATTTGACATCAGGACGGAGCGACTCCACATAGTGTTTTAGAAGTTTGGGAACATTTAAATAATCAATTTCCCATTTGGATAGGCAATGATGGGACCATTCGATGGCCAACAAATAGCCCTGATTTGGCGCCATTAGAATAGCTTTTTTATGGGATTTTTTAAAAGACAAAGTCAATTTTAATCATAACCACAATCGTGAGGCCATTAAAGCAAAAATTCAAGAAGAAATTAACAACTTAAACAGAAACCATAATAACGCTATTTGCCATATTTTCGTAAACTTAAGGGGATGCTATGAGCTTTGTATTGAAAATAATGGTGGCCACTTTGAACAATTTCTTTAATTAATTACTTACGTTGTATTATTTTATTATAAATGGTGTTCTCTTGCCTCGTTAAATCTGTTTTTTAATAAATTAGATATGAAGTTAATTCTAATATCATATTAATTATTTAGACGTGATTATAGTTAAGTCATATATAATTTACATGTCTAAAATACTGTTAGCGTGTGTTAAAGATTTATCACACGCTATGTGAAATCAATAATTTTCAAGCGTAATTAGTAGAGCGTAGTTAGTAGCACTTTTCAAAGCAGTCGTAGAAAAAACTTTTTATTTTACTAGTGAATAAACAACTATTTACGGTTGTTGCTATGGAGTTAATAATAACGGTTTGAAATGTCAACATTGAATAAACAGTAAAATAATTATTTTCGTGGCCTACCTTGTTATTTTTGTTTCACGTGTGTTTTGACAAGCATGGCTCACTCTTCTTGCCATAAAATGCAGTTATGTATAGGGTGTTCCATTAAAAAAAACATATATTTATTTCATATCACGTGACCTATACATGATATTGTTTTTTTATGATGACGTTTCAATAAAAAAAAGCCGCACAAATATCGGGAGAAAATTTTGGACCACCTTGTAAAAATTTTTGCTTGTCTTAGGAAGTCATACAGTTATTAAACTCAAGACAAATTAGATAGGGTATTCTAAAAATTATAAAATACAAAGTCTTTAAGTTAACCTACGTTCTTGCATTTTTAATGAACATTTTATTTAACATTTTTTTTTCAATTATAAGAAAAGCTTAAATACCAAGTTTAGTTGCAAAATAAGGAAAAACCTCTTTTCAAATAAATAACATTGTATTCAACTAAGTTGAGCAAAAAAGTATGAAAGCTGTTCCAACCATAAATGAAGATGTGACCTCATCTGTGTATGAAGAATTCACAAAAAGATTAGAAAAATATGTACTAGTAGGAGGTTTACCTTTCACAGCGTTCAACTCCACTCCACTACCAGTGGATTTTTAAAAGGATTGGCCAAATTCTAGTACTAGATACTAGTCTAAAAAAATGTCATGAAACTCGTAATAGCCGCTTACTATGGGTTACTATTTAAAACAAATGTAAAGGTATTTCAAAACTGAAATGACAGTCAAAAAGTTGTTATTCTACAACAAGATTAAAAAATACAATCTTCATTACTAAAATAATGGTATACTTGTCTGTATATAATGTAACTAGAGTACAAATATACCCTGTTGCTAATTGACCCAAAAAACGCTATTTTTATTTGATTAATTTATTGCAACAGTAACAACAAAGTCGGTGTATCAAACACCGATCATAAACTGTAATCTATATCAATTTGGAATTTTGAACAAACAACCCACCTACAAACATTTTTGAAGGTATTGTAAATTATCGCTATCAATTATCATTGATATCATTCAAGAATGAACTAGTAGTAGTAGTAGTAGAAACTGCTTTTTTGAACAAAGTACGCGCGTGTCTGTCAATGATAACGCGGTACCTATATTATTTTTTCTATTAAAAATAGGGCATGTAGTAGAAACCCTCAATCATTAGAATTCAAAATAAAAACTAAAATACATCAAGCGTATACTCTCCTGTCAGCCAGTCTGAATTGAAGATTAAAAGTATTAACTTTACCATACCAGCTTTTACAGTCATTTTCAGTTTATTAAATTTACAGTATCCTTCACTTTTCATTCACAGACATCATCGTCACCTTAGGAAAATGTTCCTCCATTATTAGTGAAAGTCAAATCCTCTGTAAGAAAATTACCGAGCTATTTATATCCCTTTTAAAAGCCTACACGCCACCAAGATTTTTGTTTGCGAAAATTGATAAAAAATATTTATTTAGTACAAAGTCAAACAAAACATGAATTTAGGTATTTTCAAAAGACTAGATTTTTCTTAAAATAAAAAATCTGTTTATTTTGTGATGCTTGTTTTGCTCGGGTAGCTGGTTTGGAGATTATTCCAGGGTTCAATGTTAATGTTACTTAAAATCCAGATCCAAAATAAGACATTTATTTTCCTAATAATTATATGTACAGTGTGGCCATATCTTTTATGGCTTAGGTTGCGACAATCTTGTTATTACATAAGTACATCATAGTAACCGGAGAGAGAGAGAGAGAGAGAGTGTAACATATTTCCTCTATGTACGTCGTCGTAACCCCAATTCTCTAATCGAAGATCCAGGACATAACAGACGCGACAAAGAAATCTGTTTCAGGAGAGATCCAGTTCAATACACTCGAATCAATCTGACAGGAGGTCCAGTTCAACGCACTCGAATCCTCTCTAACAGATACTTGGCCAGCGGCTGCCACGGCGCCGGAGAAACTTGAGCTTCCGGTTATCTCAGTTCAACACACTCGAGAAAGGTGAAAGTCAAGCTCTGAATTTACTGGTTTCTGCCTAGCTATTTTATACCCAAAAATCACGGTTACGTGGTTTTGCACCCGGCACGAAATGCACACGGCACGCAAGTTGCGGCCTGGTGAAGTTAGAATTGAAAGTTAACAAAAGAACTAATCAGGTATTGAACTAATCTAAAACTGAACTACTTGATCCATGCATGATTAAAATAAGTTAAACTGGAATGAAAGTATACAGTATTCCTGTAGAATTGTATACTTCATTACAATTTTTCAATTTAAGTAAACAGTGATGGATTTTTATCAAATTACAATTCAAATGGGATCTAACCCGCAGAGTTAACCTAAGAAGAAAACAAATTATCCTGCCTGTTAAGTTTACGGAAAAATTCTATTTGAATAAAATATTTTGCATTGAAAGTTAGAGCCATATGCCAATTAAAGTAAATAGCTTTTTATTCTTTGACACAATTAACAAATTCAACTAAACACCTATTCAAATAGTGCCCCACCTCAATTACTACATAATCCCACCCTTCTAAATTCTTTGTAACTTCCTCCAATTTCTTTAAGAGGTATGGCTCTGATCACATTGATAATTTTGTTTTTTAACCTTTCCAAATCATTGTCACGGTTGTCGGTATAAACTTGTTATTTTAGTTTCCCCCAAAAGTAAAAATCCATAATTGTTAAATCGATACTTCTTCGTGAGATGGCTGTGGCCCAAATCTACCAATCCATTTTCCTCAAATGTATTGTTCAAATAATTCCTTATCAAAAGACCGCCTTTGACAATAACTTTTTTGTCTCTTAGCCAAATTCAATTCATCAAAGTAATTTTGCAATATCTTCAAATACGCACATTGATTTTTTACATGTATATTCAAGACGGCCACTCTAAAACGCCTCAATTGATTTGATTAAATTTGGTATATGGACGCTCCCCTAGTACCGATATGAAATGACATGACCAGTTGCTCTTAGGAAATACCGGGAGGGAAGCTGTGGGAGGGTGAGTTTTAAATAATTTCTTAATTTTTTTTTTCTCAAACGGATCTAACAATTTTAATCAAAATTAACACATGAATACTGCAGTAATAGCATAAGGTGACACAACCAGTTGCGCCTAAGAAATGCAGATAGTAAGGATGTTCTAAATTTCAACAAGATTGGTTGAGAATAAATAGAGATTTGACGATGATAAGATTCGATGCCGGGATCCGGGTACATTAGTAGTTCGGTCTACTCCTAAATGGGAAAGTTTGTCCGAGTTGTCGCGGACCGACTTTTATTAAAAGCTTTTATTAAAGAAAGTGAGTTAGTGCTACGGACACGTGTTTCGGAGTTATTGCTCCTCATCAGCGTAGCGTAGCTTAGCGAATATATCTTAGGTGAGCAAAAGCATTAAGGGTAGGAAAGTACAGTACAAAGTACTCCATTTGCACTTTCATACCTCATGTGCCACATTTTGGGCCACAAATGAGAGCACTAACTCACTTTCTTAAATTATTTGGCCTCATAAGCCCTCCATCTTTTGATTTTATTAAACTTGCAATGTTTGTTAGTTAGTGAGTTGGTTTGTTTAGGTCAAATTTTGTAATCAAAATTTCGATTAGTTTTAATTAAGCTAGAGCTTTGAAATTTTGCACATGTGTAAATCCGGTGACAATACATTTTAACATTTTCATATAAGAGTAAAACAAGATGGCGGATTCAATATGGCGGACGACTTTACCGTTTAAGATCCGATTCAACTCAAAATCGATATCTGGGGGTTTCGAGATCGCCAATTATGAATTATTGGTCAAAAATTTAGAAATTCAAAATGGCGGCGCCAATATGGCGGACGATTTGTGTCATTTATGGTCCAAATCGATCAAAATCGATATCTGGGGGTTTTCGGGTTCGCCGATTATGAATTTCTAGACAAAAAGTTAGTTCAGGAAGGCGACTTCAAAATGGCGGATGACTTTAGCGTTTAAGATCCGATTCAACTCAAAATCGATATCTGGGGGTTTTCTAGGTCGCGGATTATGAATTTTTAGTCAAAAATTTAGTTCAAGATGGCGGACGACTTCACTTTAAGTGAAAAAATAAAATTATATAAAGAAATTTTTTAAAAAAAGCTTTTTTTAAAAAATGCTCTAAAAAGTAGAAAATAAATTTTAAAGTAAATTAAACCCATCATTAGTTATTAGTTATTAACATTTTTGAATAAAACTTAAACTGTAGTTACTAAAAAATGATCACACTTTCAATCGATATAATGAGCGAAACTCATGCCAAAAGGCCATCGTTTGGGACTGTTGGTAAAACTGTGATAATTTTTTAATAATGGTGTTGAAAAAAGTTACACGTATTACCCTTAACCTTACTATAATCTAAATTGTATGCAAACATGTGAAATTTTTTTAACAACTTAAATAAAAAATTGATATATCCGGTTCTACTGATCTAGATTCGGTTTTATTTTTTTTATTTTACCGTGATATTTTTGAATTTATTTGGAACAAAATAATTATAAATTGTAAGATGAATAGGTTTTTAATTAAAATTTAATCTGCTGCAATATGGTGTACTTGATGAGATCTATCTATTAATAAAGTGAAATTACTGGAATTTAATGAGACACTCAAAGCTTCACCATGTGATCAACAAACTTAAAAAGTTTAAATAATGTCGGCACCGAATTTTAATCATAAATTAATGGCTACAAAATACATATTTTCACCTCAAAAGAAAGCTTTTTTTATATCCACTTTTTAAGAAATAAAAACAAATTTCGATTATTTTAACTTTTGGAGTGGTTGTATGAAAAAATTCAAAGAGTTCAAATTTCTACAGTCTTATATTCTTCCATTCCAATGCATTTAAGTGTTAAATTTTTACTCTCAAAAAAATACGTTTTCAATTATTGAAACAGATGAAAAAATAGTCTACTCTTATACTTTATACGGGCAAAATTGAAACTGGTCAGTGTTAAAGCACAGGACCGTGCGCACTGAACTTGATATTTTGTCCTATATATTTAGCAATAGTATCGAGATTCGAACGGTACTTGAAACTGTGCAGGCGAGTCCGCGACTGGCAATGTAATCAGCCTGAATGAACCATTTACGACTGCACTGGTTTAAAGATAATAAAACGGGCAGGCCTACTAGCATAAAAAAACTCGTAAATCGTTTCTCAGAAGTCGATGTTGGTGTGCTGTCAATGTGCCAGTGCAGTACATAAATACCTATTATAATATCAAGCGTTGGAGTTTAGTTAGTTATTGTTCATATTTATAAATATTTACTACTATATAAAAGGTGAAATATTTTAATTATTTACTACTTTACCATGGCTTTCTGGAGACCATTTGAAACAGAGGATAATATAATAACGCCCGAAAATCTTATCATTTTCTTACGACAAGCATTTCTATTTACCTCCGCCCGTGTACAATAAAGAGATGCCGACTGATTTTGCTGGCTTTTAGTTTTTATACGGTTTCAATTAGGTTCGTATACACTTTACAAATACCAATATCCTGATTATTAAATTAAGAAATTTGGCGTAGATCAGGACATTTTCCTTTAGTAGTTTAGTCTATATTAGGCACACAGCTATATCTGTGTATGTATGTACTGATGGTCGAGAGGTAAGCGCACTTGCCTTTCACCCAAAAGTCCCGGGTTCAATCCCCGGCCGTGGCAGTGGAAGTGGAAAATACTGTGAGAGGGATTTTTCCACTATACACGGATATTGGGTGTGTGTCCCTTGTCTCTAAATGTGTAGCCCCCTCCCACACAAGGCTCACCTAGAGCGTTCCGGGATAAAGGGGTTCGGCATTACCTGTGGTGTATTTAATAATTTAATCTCTTCTAATAACTTCAAAACGATCCAAAAATATGGACCATTTTATAGATCAGATCAATTTTATCGATTAATTATTAAGATTATTCTTTATTAGTATAATGTTTTGATAAAATACTTTATTGTAACACTTAAACTAACATATTTATGATTTAATAGGTATCATTATTCACTTGTTAATTATTAGCAAATAGTTTCTCAACTATTTACAATCTCGAAGTGATTTTTGAAACCTGATTTTAATCCAATCGTAAGATTCAAGTGAGAAAAAACAATTTTCTAGATTTATCAAATCATCTTACATCTTCAAAACTAGACTTTGACAAATTTTTATCTAACTATAACTCGTGTTAGAATTAGATCATGTTATATTAATCTAAAATATCAGAATTTTAATGAACCAAACTTTAAATATTTCATTGTACAAGTGAGGCTGTTAAATATCCAAGCCAATCTGATAATTGCAATAGAATGAATCAAGTAACAAAATGATATTGCGATAGAACTGTTAGTAGAATTATGTGGAAATGTTTTTATACTTTAGCTACATTATTTCCAACCTGTGTAACTAACAAAAGCAATAAAATAAATATATTTGACATTTAAAACAAATTTTACGGGTGCACTACATTCAATAATAGTATACCAAGTGTTCCATTTTGACGTTACATTTTGTAAACTTCAAACTACGAAAACTTGTTTAGGTCAAATTGAACACCGTAATTTTCTTTACAAGTTATGTAAAATAAAATTTCTTTTTTTCTGATATCAGCATTGTGGGGTTTAAGTTGCAACTTTTTGAAATGTTTGCGATTTTCATAGAAACTCAAGAATTGTTAGTAAAAATTTTATCAAATTAGCCATGGTTAGAAGCAGTAATATCAGTCCAAATGTGCTTTTAGAGAGCGGAATATTAAAACATAATATTTTTAGTCGCAAACTCCTCTATAAAATCCTTATTTTACTATAAGGAACGTAACCACACTGCAACCAACAGCTACTCTCCGGGCTATGTGCCCCCGCCGAGCGCTGAATTACAAGTTACAAGCCTGGCGCGTTAAATGTAATAATTGCATATTACCATCAAAACGCTAATGCTTCGATTACAACAAACACCAGCGACAAACACCAGCCGAAAGACTTAAGTAGGATCAGTCTTTCGGCGGGTGTTTATTGCAATCGAAGCATTAGCATTTTGACTTAACTTGTAATTCAGCGCTCGGCAGGGCACATAGCCCGGAGAGTAGCTGTTGGTTGCAGTCTGGTTACGTTCCTTATAGTAAAATAAGGATTTTATAGAGGAGTTTGTGACTAAAAATATTATGTTTTAGTAATATCAGTCGTTCTCTTAAAAAATGTCAGGACGTTTAAATTACTCCCACAAAGAGTTTTGAATTTGTTTATTTTTAACTTTCTCGAAATTTTGAACACATGAGGATTCGAGTCACTCCAGACTCCAATAATGCGAACTGTGTCGATCAAAAGTTTATTTTTGGTAAATTTTGCTATATAACGTTTCCCAAATAAAAATCGTCGCCTACCTTATTAGAATAAATTGGATTGTTTCTAATCATGGCTAATTTGATAAAACTTTACTAATAATTTTGAATTTCTAAAAAAAAATCTCAAATATTTCAAACAGTTATAACTTAAACCCCCACAATGCTATATCAGAAGAAAATGATTTTAATTTTACACTTGACGTAAAAAATATAGGTGTTTCATTTGACCTAAACAAGTTTCGCGGTTTAAAATTTACAAAATGAAACGTCAAAAATGGAACATTTGGTATATTATTATTGAATGTAATTCAATTTCAGGGTACAGCTCTCCTTGTGTTCTTTCTACATGCCAAAAAGCAAATGAGTATCTTTTATACGAAGAAAGTTATAAAGGTTATTGTAAACCATTACACGTCAAATTTAATTTTAAATGTCAAATATCTCTGAGACGGCTGAGTTTAGGTCTAGGGCATCCTACATGTTTTCGACTTTTATGTTCTTTTCGAAAGTCCTATAATATATAGGGTGTGCCATTTAAAATAGGCAAATTGGTATCGACTTCCGGTATAACCGAAAGTGCTAGGTTGTAATTATTTTAGTTGCATTGGCATTAGTGGTTCTCTAAATTTTCAAAATTTTCTGGTGCGTACTTTTCCCTATATCGATCGACCTAATAAACCATACATCTTATTTCGGTTTTAATAATTTCATAGGTTAATTAATAAATATTTGCAATTATTTTAATGAAAAATAACTTAGAGGTGGTAATTTTTTAAAAACTAGGTTTATTATTTACGCCGGTTTATTATTTACTTATCACAGGCAAATACAATATAGGTACATTTCGTTCCTGTGAAGAGTATATAAGTATACTCTTCGCAGAAACGAAATATTATTTTAACGAGACATTCTTAAAACGACTCACCATTGTTCTTCGACAGGTAGCCAACACCTCCATATTCCACACTAATTTCACTTAAATTATCTGGGTAATGTGATCGTATAATTATTATATAACTAATAAAGCATTAACATTAACGTATGCCGAACTCTTAAAATGTCAACGAACATGCACGGATTCTCCACGCCACGTGAACTACAAAGATAAACACTACACTGACCAACCAACGTTAAAATCCCGTCCACACATGCAGTAGCCGCGTTTGTTGAAATTCCAGGAATCGGCAGCGGATCTAGTGTGCCCTTAGCAACTAGCACGAACGGCACATGCGCAGAGAGCACGGGGTAGGCAAAATCATATTAGTTTTGGTGCATTCCGCGGATTCGCCGCCTCTATCGGTCATTGTTGCTCTTGAAATTACTTAACAGGGTCGGTTTAATTTGCAACTTAGTGTAACGGCGCAATTTTTGAAGGAATAAAATTAAAATATTGTAAAATTAAGTGTGCAGGTGCAGATTAAGGATAGAGGTGGTGATTTTAATACGTTCTTTTGTGACTCTATTTTAAACTTTAATAAACGTGCGGTTATCAAGTCATTAGATATTTTTGCCAAATACTTTTGTGAATTGTGTGAATAATTGTGATGGTTCTCATTCTTAATTTCTAGTTTTTAGAAGTGTGATTCCAAAGCTGCAAAGTGAGTACTTACAGTTTTCTTTTTATTTATACCTACCTCAGCAGGGACCATAATTTTTAATGTACAAATATACAATTCTATAAAAAAAAGTAATGGAAGCTTTTATGGAAATGTACTAAAAAGAAAAATATTCTTTTTATGTATATAATGTCAGTTTATATTATGATATTAAAAATAAAAATTTGGCGCGCCCTATTTTTTTTTAGTATAAATTGGCGCAATGCGTTTTTTTTACTTTCTCATCATTGGGTAGAGAAAGCATTGCTGTCCTGAATAAACAATGATGAAAATGGGTATTTTGAAGACAGTGCTGGCAAGTACCTACAAAGGGGGGTGTGAATTTCAACTTTTACATACTTACAAAAGTACGAGGGCCGGCTCCAGCGAGGACTCTCATGACGGAATAATGCATCAAAAAGGTTCAAATTTCTCATCAGAGTGCCAGAGGCGGCTCCAGGGAAGGCCTAAAAACCAATTTTCATCGAATCAGAAATACTTAAAATAAAAAATAGTTTCGAGAGGAAAATTGTATCGAAATTTTTTGCAAATTTCTCATTATATGACAAGGGGCGGCTTCGGGTGGGCCTAAAAACAATCTTATGTCAAATAAAAAAAGGTATTTCTCAAATTTCTCGTCACAATTTCAAAACAATTTCTTCGAATCGAAACCGGTGTAAAATAGTTGATACAGATTCATTGTGGCGCTACCTCGGACCCGATTTAATAAAAATGTTTATTCTGATTTGAAGGTAGAAAAACAAAACTGGTTTTGGTTTCAAATGATTGGCATATGAAGAGTCAACGATTCAAAAAGAATGAATTATTTAAAATTCACAAGTACTCTATATCTTATTTTCACTTCACTATATGTACAGGGTGGACAACTAAGAATGGAGGTCAGCCATATCTCAGGAATCAATCATCGCACAAATTTAGGGGAAATATTACATTAAGTAACGTGACCCTGAAAAATTGAAGGAAAACATTTTCTAAAATGGCCTCTAGGAGGCGTAACAGCCATGACCGAATAGAAAATTAGGTTTTTCTCCTTACTTTGCTCGATTAAATGTTATTGAAAATATATGCATCGTAATTCTGAGAGAATTCCGAATCTTGTTAGTTTTCTGTTTTTTTTTCGTATATTCAAAAATAAAGTGGTGGGGCGACGCCAAAAAAAAATTCTTATTAATGAAGAAACAACATATGTCAAAAATACCCAACTTGTCATTGCTGTCATTACATGCCCGCGATTTCAACCAAAGACTGGATTATTGTAACTGGCTATTGCAAATGATATCCTGAATTACTTTCACGTATTTTGTGATCAGACTATCAGGCGAAGCTTCACTTAAGAGTGATGGTACTGTAAATCGGCATAATATGCATTATTGGTCTGAAACGAATCCGCGCTGGATGCGAGTGGTCCAGTATCAGGGTCGTTGGCCTATAAATGTGTGGTGCGGACAAATAGTTGCGCCTTTTATTTTCAGTGAAACTTTTAATGCAGAACGTTTTCTAAATTTCTTAAGAAACGAATTGCCACTTCTTTTACAAGACGTACCTCTAGCAATTCGTCGTGATATGTATTTCCAACATGATGGGCGCTCGGCGTATTTCCCTTTGAACGTTCAGGATTTTTTAGACCGGACATATCCTGACAGGTGGACAAGACTTGGAAGTCTATTTCATTGACCATCTAGGTTCCTAAACCTGACTTGTATAGATTTTTATTTATGGGGGCGAATAAAAGATCTCATTTTTGTCACCAAAACCAACAAGGACGACATGATCGGAAGAATAAGAGACGTCATTCAAAATATTTCGGAGGCAGAAGTAGAGACTTCTACTTAATCCACTCATCGTCGAAAATGATGGACGACATTTTGAACATCTTGGGCGCCACTAATTATATTCTAAATTTTTTAATGTGTTGTAATGTGTTTTTGAATTTACTTTTTTGGACGTTTGATTTGTTACATTGTTTATTGTTATTACCATTAGATTTGTTCCCATTGTTATTAATTACTAATTTTTATATTATATAATATATATTCTACTGAATATTTTTGACATATGTTGTTTCTCCGTTGTGTCATTCTCACAGCTTAGGTACTTGTTTTCAACAGCTACTTTGCCAATTCCGTCATCAAGATCTGATAATAATTTATAATTTCAAATTTGTTTGCTAATATCTACTGTTAGAAAAAAGCCAACGAGTTGCGGTTTTTACTGACATCTGAAGCTTTATATTCTCTATTTTACAGCTAAAAATGAACGTACTATTCTATTTAATTTTTTTTATAAAAACGCGATATTTGTTGACATGTCAAATAACGCCCTCTATCGGCGACGATAAGTATCAAATGAAAACAACGTAAAGCGCACTCGATAGACTAAGAAAAGCCCTTTGTAACGAGATCAAGTCTGCTAAATTCCGTTAAGGCTAATCGCGGTAATCGACATAAACAAAATTTTGGCATTTCCTCCCACATTATTTTGAAGAAAAAGATGGCTGTCCATTTTATCAGGGCCCTCGAGAATATCTCACTTAATCATCGGTCGTACAAAAAAAAAAAATTTTTATGAAAATTGTGCCGATTTATATAACCTACAAAATGGTTTACAGACATTTGAAATCCATGGCCTACTTTAGGAGTTATGGTGGAAAATATCGAAAATGTGGAAAACGTCTACGCCAAATATCTCCGTTATTTGAAGAGATACGAGAAAAATTCTGTGGCGAAAATTTTTTGCAAATCTGAGTGTTTTAACGAGGTTTTTTCTATTTTTTTTCAAAACCGCTGTATTTTGAGATTTACTCTTCAGGCCGTTAAAAAAATTATTTTGCAATGGGCGGGAAATAGCGCCATTAAATACAGTATTTTTCTCCCTTTTCAACGATATATCACATGCCATATTTATTCATTAGTACTACGTTAGTAATTATAAAAACATTTTTTTTTAAACCAATAAATTTTTTTTATCAAGCGTTATACTTGCCGTGGAGAAGTATGATTAAATAAAACGATAAAATAACTCAATAAGTTTTTCAAATCTTTGCTATAATAAAATAACACAATTAAGAAGAATAAAGTAAATTCAGGTAACAAAAACAAATTAATAATAAAAAGGATATAGCCCACAGAACATTAATATTTGCCTAATCAAAATAATTTTTAAGAAATCATATCAAGTGTTCAAAGTGCACAATCGAGCGCAGCGAGGCACTGCATTTAAAACATTACTCAACATTTCGGGGGTAACCGTAATACATGCCTGTTGAATTCGAGCGTTTAGGTCCTTTTTACATTTTGCGGTGTCGTCAAAAACACCTTATCTTTAATATACCCCCATAGAAAAAAATCCATTGGGGTTATATCTGGAGAACGAGGGGACCATCGAATAAATCCATTGGTACCTATCCAATGCTGAGGCAAAATTTCATCTAAATAATCTAGGCAAATCTGGGAATTGTGGGGAGGAGCTCCATGTTGTTGGATATTGAAAGTTGTGTCAATTCTCTAAAGGTAGGTCATCTAAGAATTCATTAAATTCATTTCTCAAAAAGTTTAGGTACCTTTGACCACTGAGGTGACCATCATAAAAATAATTTGTGCCTAAAATACCAAATACCTATCGACACATTTATTGAAAAATGATTTTGAAACCCAGTCGGTCTATGCCAGTGTGTATTTTCAGAAGTCCGTTTGTAATTAATATTGCGATTAAAAAATCCATTATTGGAAAAATTTGCCTCGTCGCGTCGGATCAAAGTATTTTACTACATATTAATGGATCGGCACGCTTCTTTTCCAACAGCCACCTACAAAGAGTCATCCTCTTTGGTTTGTCCCCCGCTTGTAAATTGTGAACTTTTTTGGCTTTATAACACCGGTAACCATTTTTCTTTAACATTTTTCCAGCACTTGTTTTATTTATATGACAAGCAATTTGAATTTCTCTTAATGATGTTTCCAAATTTTCTGTATTTCTATTTCTTACATAATTAATAACTCGGTTTACCTTATTTACATTATCATCAGTAACACTGTTCAACCTTGTCTTCTTCTTTAAAAGTGAACCATTATTTTTCAGTTTCGTAGCTAATTTTCTGAACAGAGTTTTATTCGGCTGTAGTGCTTGTGGAAATCTGTTTCTATATTCTACTTGAGCTAATTCAGAGTTAAAATTGCATTGGCAATATGTAACGAACATATAACGATCAATGTGAGTGAAAATCATTTTTGAAAATTATAAATTCTTAAACGAGTGTGATTGAGTGAGAGTTTAAGTATTAACTGAGATGATCTGTCAAAAAATTAAATTGTCAAGTTGTTCATAACCAACTATTTTAAAATAATTGAAATAATAGTGAAATCATGAAATACATTGGCATAACTGCGAATACTCTTTCTATAATTGCTCCATGTTGCTTTCTTGATTATTATTTTGTTTTTGTTACCTGAATTTACTTTATTCTTCTTAATTGTGTTAATGTTTTATTATAGCAAAGATTTGAACAACTTATTGAATTATTTTATCGTTCTATTTAATCATACTTCTCCACGACAAGTATAATGATTATTAAAAAAAATTATTGGTTTTAAAAAACTGTTTTTATAATTACTAACGTAATACCAATGAATAAATATGGCATGTGATATGTCGTTGGAAAGGGAGGCAAGTACTCTATTTAATGGCGCCATTTCCCGCCCGTTTCAAAATAATTTCTTTAACAGCCTGAAGAGTAAATCTCAAAATACATTTTTGCCTTAGAATTTTTCTCGTATCCCTTCAAATAATGGAGATATTTGAAATAGACGTTTTCCGCATTTTCGATATTTTCCGCCATAACTCTTAAAGTAGGCCATGGATTTCAAATGTCTTTAAAGCATTTTGTAGGTTATATAAATCGGCACAATTTTCGTAAAAATTATTTTATTTGTACGACCGATATTAAGTGAGATATTCTCGAAGGCCTTGATAAAATGGACAGCCTGTATTTTCAATGCAAAATATGGAGAAGAACCTAATTTTCTATTCGACCATGGCTGTTACACCCCCTAGAGGCCATTTTAGAAACCCGAAAATATTTTTCAGCAATCCTTCAGCGTCATTTTACTTAAGATAATTTTGTCCCTAAACTTGTGTGATGATTGGTTTCGGAGATATGGCCGACCTCCATTCTTAGTTGCCCACCCTGTACTTATTCAATAGAATTTAAAATAAAATGAGTCATAAATTAATAGGAGTGTATCAATTTTCACCAGATCGCACTGGATACTACTTCTATTATGGAAGAATTATAATAATAATTAATGCCTCATTTAATTTAAATAATGCATTATCATTACAACACTTTGTGAATAATCTGAACAGCAAACATTTAAAAATTGCCGTAAGAATAACCGAGCGAATCAGATGAGATAACCCATAATGTCGTCAAAGATAATTATAACATAATTACAATGATAAAGAATCATTTATGTTTCAATTATACTCCTGGTAGTTTATGATGTTATCGGCGGCGTAACTCAACCTCCTGCACTGCTTTTGCTGTACACGGGGGTCCAAACCTTTTAACATGTTGCATCCCACCGAGTATATTAGTTTGGGAGCTGAGTGCAAACAGGGTACACCTAATAAACGGTATTTAATATATACCTATATATATGCATGTTTAAAAAACTTTATTTGCAAAATAATAAATATATAGGGTCAGCTATAATGCGGCTGACTTTGATAGCTCGAGTTCTATATTAGTTAGAAATTTTTTTAAAAATGGATGCTTTATACAGTCATTATTTATAAAAAGTTTTGCTTGTCTCAGGCAGTCATAAGCAGTTGTCAAACTTAAAATAAATCATACAGGGTTTTCTAAAAATTAGAAAATATAAAATTGACTTTAAGCAAACTACTTTTAGAAGGATATTGTATAAAGTTATAGAGTTACCTAAAATTTGAGCCCTGTTACATCCCTTTTCGCTATAAATATGCCGAGATATGGGTAAAAGCTTCCAAAAAAATGAATAATCATAAAAATTCTTCTTGGTGCCGCCTGCAGCATATTTATTATCGTTATTAATTGTACCTGCGTTTCTACAGGGTGTCCCACGACGAACTGCGGCGATCGATATCTCAAAAAGTAGACATCGGAAAATTTTGAAAATTTGGTAGTAAACTGATATCGATGGGGTCAACTCGGCTAAAATATTTTCAAGATGGTAGCACTTCCGGTTATACCGGAAGTCGATACCAACTTGCTTATTTTAAATGGGACACCCTATATATTACTACATTTTTTGATTATACGCAAAATTCTAGGCCAATTTTGTGTATCATGTCCTATACCTAGGTCTCTCCGTTTTTGAGATATTTCAATATTTATGTCAAAAATGACATTTGCGGGCCCTAAAAGAATTATTAATTTTTCCTATAAGGAAGCCTTTATTATCTAATTTGGGTTCGATTCTTTGTTGAAAAAGACCTACTTTAATAGAGTTTTTATAATATTTTGATAAGCGTTAATACAGAGTGTTCAAAAAATAAGAATAAAGATGAAATTGAGAAAACTGTCAAAAATCAATTTTTTCAAATGGAAACCCCCAATTTTTATAATTTTCTCTTATTCGCCATTAAAAATAAGGGTAAGTTTATATATGGATGTCTATTCCGAAAATTTTTTGTTTTCGAGATATTCCCAATTCAATATTTCTATATGGGGATTTTGCTATGGATTTTAAGTTCAGTTACTGTTAGTTGGCTATGACGGCGTTGGATGCTAAACAAATGTATGTAGCTGTCACTTACCAATTGACAAGTATGCTGGGGCGCTTAAATTATGCACACGAGGATTACTTAAATTTGTTTATAATCTATGGAGAATGTTACAAAGTTTTATCAAAAACATGTGAAATATTTGCTAATAGATATCCAGAGAAACAAAATCCGTCTCCGAACAGTATTTAATGAATAATGGAGAATTTCAAAAAATTCGGCACTGCAACAGTTTATAAAATAATTAAACAAATATATCTTAGATACAAAAGGTTCTTACATAAAATACTAACAGTATAACTACTTACACTCAGGAAAATATTTTATTTTAATAAGTGTTCAAAGTGTCTACTCTGAACTTCCAAACATTTTTCGCACCTCTTGATTAGTTCGTCATGGATGGCCGCTCTAATAGAACCTGGAGATAATCTTTCAAAAGCATTCCTTACTCTTGCCTGACAATCTTCCATTGTTGTGACTGGATTAAAATAAACCATATCTTTTATTGTTCCCCATATAAAATAGTCTAAGACAGACAGTTCAGGAGAACGGGGAGGCCACAGAAAAGGTCCATTCTTAGCAATTCACAAGTTTCTTCCAAGAAGTTAACTATGAAGCTGCTGTGTGGTGGCGCGCCATCGTGTTGGTAAAGTATTTGCCTATGTTCACCTAGCAGTAAATTGTTCAAATATTCATTATCTAAATCTTGTAATATATTCAAATATCTTTCACCTAAAAAAAAGTTGATACGTAATTTGAAAAACAGAAACTATTTAAGTATTAATTCATTACCATTTAAGTTTTCTTCATAAAAATTAAGTTTTACGACTCCATCATTTCTCACAGCACAGTACACATTAAATTGTCAGGTTTCTTGATAATTTCGCAATCTCACGGCATGGGGATTTGAATCACACCAAAAGTGGGAATTATGTCTGTTGAAAAGTCCATTTTTCGTAAATTTTGCTTCGTCAGTCGAAATTATGTTGTCCAAAAATCGAAAGTCGCCTTGTAACATTGTTACAACTCTTCTGGTCAAATCGGTGTCCTTTAGGTGTTGAACCATAGAAATGGAATAGGGATGGAATTTGTTTTTCAAAAGAATTCTATGAATAGAGTTCCTGGAGATTCCTGTTTGTAAGGCCACTTGTCTTAAGGAGGTCATAGGATATGCCGCAAAATATCCCAAAATAGCAATTTCGATATTTTCGTCATCGACAATTGGATTTATTTTATGAACTGTTGCCTTAACGGTGCCAAAATTTTTGAAATTCTCCATAATTCGTTTAATACTGTTCGGAGACGGTTTTTGTTTATCTGGATATCTATTAGCAAATATTTCACACGTTCTTGATAAAACTTATATTCTCCATAGATTATACACAAATTTAAGTAATCCTCGTGCGTATAATTTAAGCGCCCCGGCATGATAATTGATATTTGTCAAATGGTAAGTGACAGCTACATACATTTGTTTAGCACTCAACGCCGTCATAGCCAACTAAGAGTAATTTAACTTAATATCCATAACAAAATACCCATATAAAAATATTGAATTGGCAATATTTCGAAAACTAAAAATTTTCGGAATAGACATCCACATATAAACTTACCCTTATTTTTAATGGCGAATAAGATAAGATTAAAAAAATTGGGGGTTTCCATTTGAAAAAATTGATTTGTAACAGTTTTCTCAATTTCATTTTTATTCTTATTTTTTGAACACTTTGTATTAATACTTATCAAAATATTATAAAAACTCTATTAAAGTAGGTCTTTTTCAACAAAGAGTCCAATTCAAGTTAGATGACAAAGGCTTCCTTATAGGAAAAATTGATAATTCTTTTAGGGCCCGCAAACGTAATTTTTGACATAGAAATTGAAATATCTCAAAAACGGCGATACCTAGGTGTAAGACATGATACACAAAATCGGCCTAGAATTTTGCGTACAATCCAAAAATGTAATAATATATAGGGTGTCCCATTTAAAATAAACAAGTTGGTATCGACTTCCGGTATAACCGGAAGTGCCACCATCTTGAAAATATTTTAGCCGAGTTGCCCCCATCGACATTAGTTTACTACCAAATTTTAAAAATTTTCAGATGTCTACTTTTCGAGATATCGATCGCCGCAGTTCGTCGTGGGACACCCTGTATATGCCATTGTCATTTGTTACACCAAAGATTTTCTGTAAATTTTTTCTTTTGAACACATTGATTTGTTACTCATCTTTTTAAATGCAGGCACAACAAGGGTCTTGTTTATCCTTACCTTTGTGATTTTTTGATATTTTCCTATTTCCAAAGTATTTGGTGAGGTCAAAGTTGCACGTATTAGCCTAGTTTTTAATAATTCTCAAGTAAATGGTACCGGCATAAATTAGAACTTTTAAAATTGCATTTCATTTATTTTTCATTTTTTTAACGACACGAGGTAGAATTTAAAAATAATAGAAGCAGTAGCAGTAAATTTTAAATTTTACATAAAAAAAAATCATTAAGAAGAATTGTCTTTTAGCTTCTTCTCATTAAATATTCTCACGAAAAAATAGAAAAATAATAATAGCAGCTTTACAGAATCAACATCAAAGTCAAAGCGACCGCTTCAATAAAAATACTTTAAATTTTTTTGATATTTTTGCAGAAAGTATCAAATACAATATTAATTATGGAAGGAGGCACATATTTTGCATAAGAAAGTTGCTATTTTGTCGTTTTCCAAAGAGTAAAAATAGTTATTTCGAATTTTACCGTCATTTGAACTTTTATTCAGCAAGATACTAAATTACATATGTTTTTTAATAACAACTACTATACGTGGGGCGAGCGTAGGTGCGTCTTTATTATGTACATACTTCGGTATGCGATGTAACGACAGGCGCAGTTAGTACTTGGATGGTGACCATTCCAACGGAAACCGCATTCTCGCCTCACACATCTTCCAGCGGCTTGTATATCAGTGTATGCGCGGAAGCTATACAACCTTAGGCGAGGGTTGTATAGGAGATATACCATCCTTCGGAGAGGATGTAAAGCTGTCGGTCCCTTGTCTATTAAATGTTAGGCAAGTAAAAGAGACTCTTCTTAAGGGAAGAGGTTCGGCAAAATTCCTGGTTGGGGGTAGCTCGTCTACAGGCGTCGGTGTTAGGCCTCAGTAGCGGAAATAGGCCGACGTTAAATAAATGTATTAAAAAAAAACTACTATACGTATTATAGTTAACTTTTATATTACTACTTATAACTGTACTCTTCACGTTCTAAAATGTCGTATAATTTTATACTGGTATTTTGGAATTAACAAAATTATTATCAGCATTGGATTGACCGTAAATTTAGGAATTTGGTGAATGCGCTGGTTATAATAAACACGCTTTATTCTCGATTTATATCTACCGTATACTGGACGTAACTAGATGATGCAACAATGTAAGTACCGCCAAATGTTACCCTATTGCTCAAGAAACTTTGCGTTTTGTAGAATCCGTCCAAGTTAATCCAAAATAATGAGTTAACTAACAAACTTTCAGTCAATTAAGAGAAAATTTTGGTATACGGTTAATGTATCCAGTTAATTTACAGAAAATAATCATGTGACTTTTAAGTGGCATATATTATGGCAAGCAGTTACAGTCACACAGGCCAATTTTATCTATATTTTGTCCCATTTTTTATGAATTGATATTCCGATAACCAAATTAATTTTTTTAAATTGGAGGATTTACGCAAACTATCGTATCTTAAATATGCAGGCAGACCACATGTCTAGAACTTCAGATACGATTCGAGGTCCAATAATATTTAGAAAGATATCGTATCATTAGAAGTGATTTTATCTTCGTAAGTTCTAAGTACATACAGTAAATTGTCTTATTTAATAAGAAATTCGAAGAAAACAATTATATAAAATGTGTCCCAGGGATACAATAGGGAAATATTTTTTATTTTTAAATTTACAAGAATATGCCAAAGAAATAAAAAGTCTTACTTCATTTAAAGTGGGCAAATCTGTAATTAAAACTTCAGTATCTATACAGTGCGTTCTTAAAATCAATTTTTTAATAATTGAGAATCGATCGTTGGATTCTGCAGCGAAAAATTCTACAATTTTGACGATAAATTATTATCACTTGAGGTAGTTGCTCAGTTAGAATTTTAGAAGACTATACATAGCACGAGGACGAAGAATTTAGAATAATATTCGATCCATTTTCCGTCGTAGAGTTTGTAACACCAAAAGATGCCAATATTTTATAACTTACAATAACAAGAACAATTTTACAACAGCGTTAGCATTTGGTTCATGATCGATAAAAACTGTTCAAAGTGGCCCCCATTATTTAAAATACAAAGCGCATATCTTTTTATGAGGACATTTCCGGTTTACCCGGAAATATATAAATAAATAAACACCACAGAAATTAGACAACCCCCAATTCCAGAAGCCAGGGGCTTGTGCGGAAGGAGGTTACACATTGAAAAAACGGGGACATACGACCATTTCCTCCGTCAGTGCCGGAGCCAGGATTCGAACCCGGTGGTGCGATGCCCGTGTGAATAATCGCGATTGCCATCTCGCGCCTTAACCCACTCGGCTATCGACCAGACGAAATGGCCGCAACTTTCGATTTTTAAATGGAATCCCCTGTATAGTTTTACATATTTGGATTCAAGACAACATTCTGAGTATACCATGAGACTTTCGAGAATTTTTGAGTAGATGTTCAGTTTTTAAAACATTTTAAGACATTCCTTAGAGTGTCTTGGAATAACAAAATTTGTTCTAGTGCAGGTAAAGTCCATGAGAAAAATGTAATTTTTCATTTAATTTCACTAACTATTTACGAAGCCTCCAGAGAACTATTTTTTTCAAATGAGAAGGTGGTGGCTCATAGGATTCAATAAATTATAGATTATTTTTTTCTGAATTCATTGATATCCATTTCAATTCTATGCTATTTATTTTTATATTTTATTTAATGTATTTAAAAATAAAAAAACACAAAGTATTTTTTTATTGATCCTTATAGTTTATAATAATAATAATAATAATAAGGTAATTTGTATATTGGCTACAATGCATATTAATTATTACAAATAATATGTGAAGACGAATAGAAATATGTATATACCTATATATAAACACAGTGACTGCAAATAAACAAAGCAACCCACAAGGCTATGCCTGTATTGTCGTGAGCAGAAAAAATAGGACAACTTTTTTTTTCTAATGTAAATCTGTCTCTATTTGAATAATATGTAATGATAAGCCGAAATAAAACAGATATCACTTTTAATTTATTTTTTAGTTTAATGCTGTAGTTATTGCTATAGTAAATGATGGATGGTTAATGAGACAAATTGCACTGCGTTATAACATTAACAAAAATTTGGTGTGTAACATTTTAAGAAAGTGGAGAATATACGGTGCGATTAGTAGAAATCCTGGATCAAAGGACAAAGGATATCCTACTTAACAAAGAACTGACTATTAATATTTCGTTATTGCACCATTTCTATTTATAACTTCTATACGTCTGTTTGGCATAGAATTAAATAACCTTATACAATAATCATTAGTAATAATATTTTCCCATGCATTATTTACTATTTCCAGTAATTCTTCGGCATTCCGCGGTCTCACATTTCGTTTTTGGATACTTCTTACGAGTAGTCCCCATACTTCTTCCACAGGGTTAAGATCTGGACTATGACTGGGCCAGTTAAGAACATTGATGTTGTTACCTTGAAACCACTTAGTTACGGTATGAGCAGTATGAACGGAACAATTGTCTTGTTGAAATATGAACTCATTATTAGGAAATAATTGTGACACAGAAGGGAGCATAATATTGTCTAAAATCCTAATATACGTTTCATTATTAAATCGTTCCTCAATATGCCACAAAACACTAGGACCACGTGCCGATATCCAAGACTGCATATGGACGGAAAATCTACCACTTTTATCATTGTTAGATACATATTTCTCATCGAATCGAATATTCGGAGGGCGGTAAACACGAATACGACCGCTGTGTGTTGACTGGGAGGTTTTTTCATCTGTAAAGATTACATTGTTCCAAAAACTTACATCATGCGCTAAAAGTTCAAGCGCAAATCCTACTAGAGCTTCTTTATGTTCAGCTTTAAGTAAGTATTTCTGTGCTGCTGCATGACAGCGTAGCTTTGATTCTCTTACTTGCCGGCGACCAGTACTACTCGATGCAGGAAAATTCGTTTCTTCAGCAGGCTGAATAACTGAGTAAAATGAATTTTCTACTAAAGCATTTACCAATTGCAAATCTTGTTGTTATGTTGATATCATTCGTCGCCCTGATCCAGGATTGCTACTAATCGTACCGTTTATTCTCTACTTTCTTAAAACGTTACACACCGAATTTTTGTCAATATTAAAACGCAGTGCAATTTGTCTCATTGACTATCCATCTTCTGCTTTAGCAATAACTCCAGATTTAACTAAATCGGTTATATGAGGCATATTAGTTTTTTGCACACTTTTAATAAATTATGACAACTAACTGACAATGTCATAAAAATTAAAGTTAGATGTACACAACTAGATTTTAGCAAAATACCGTTATAAGACTTGTCCTATTTTTTTTGCTCACGACCGTACGTGGGTGAATTTGTTTATAAAGTAGGTCTAATGTTGCATATATTTATGGTGGGATTACAGTGAACAGTATAACATAAAGATGAAATAAATAAATTAAATTAAACTATTGAAAGAATCAAGCAACAACAATAACAATAACTGTAGGATTAACGCATATCTAAGTTATTAGTTTACTAAAAAATATATATTTGTTTAAATGGCTAATTAGTATATGTAGCTGCGTCAATTTCTCATTTCAGTGTGTCTGTGTATGTAATTTCTGTTTAAAGACAATAAGTATTTTCTGGCTTTCTTTTTAAATGAGGATAGTTTATAAGTACCCTTCCTTGGGGCAAGATATAAGTGACACTTTTGACCAATTGTTTTTTGTGATGTTGGTGTCTTATAGTTACTTTCTTTATACCTAGTGTGGTAATTATGTTCTATGTTAACCAAAACGTTTTTATATTTATATTTGTAGATAATCACATTGAGAAAATATAATGTCTTAAATCAAGTATGACTGGTGGCCGAGAGGTGAGCGCACTTGCCTCTCACCCAAAAGTTCCGGGTTCAATTCCCGGTCGTGGCAGTGGAAATACTGTGAGAGGGATTTTTCCAGTATACACGGATATTGGGTGTGTGTCCCTTGTCTCTAAATGTGTAGCCCCTTCCCACACAAGGCTCTTCTAGAACCTTCCGGGATAAAGGGGGTCGTAATTACCTGTGGTGTTATTTATTTATTATTATTAAAGTACCGGTGCTTCTTTATATAGGTCGTCAGATTTGTACGTATTTATTTTGTAATATATTAATTTCAGAATTTTTTTTGCAGTACTTCTATTTTTTTAAATGATTTTCAACTGCACTACCCCATCCGATTATGCCGTATGACAATTTTGATTCCACCACCAAAGCGTAATATAATGTTTTAAATTGTTTTTGGTCTAATATCATTTGACAATTTTTAAATTTATATAGAATCGATCGTAAGTTTTGTGCCACATCATTTATATGGTGATTCCATCTTAGATGACTGTCTATAGTAACTCCCATATATTTGATTTTGTCTATTTGTTCGATAATAAAAGTTGCATTAATATATGAGGCGTAACTCGGTAATCCACTTTTATAGCACGAGAAAGGCAACTGTTTTTTCAAAGTTGATTGTAAGCAGTCTATAATAAAATCACTTTTTTATATTGACTAAATCATTTTCAGCCTCTGTTTTTAATTCTGCCCACAGTTTATGCTTGTAAAAGATTACTGTGTCATCCGCAAAGCTCACAATTTTACCGCTAGTATTTAGTTCAAACAAATTATTAATATATATGCTGAAAAGTAAGGGCCCCAGTACCGTGCCCTGAGATACACCGTACTCAATTATACGCTCATTACTTCTAGTTGAGTTTATTTGGCAATATTGTTTCGCTTAAGTAACTTTTAAATAGGAGTAGTGAATTTCCCCGAAAGCCCGTATCTTCCAATGTATCTAGTAGTTGCGGATGGCTCACAGTATCAAAAACCTTTACGAGATCAAGAAAAACGCATAAAGCTGGCTCACTTTCATCTAGAGCATTATATATGTCTGATGTTACTTTAGCAATGGCATCTTGTGTGGATTATTGTTCTTTAAATCCAAATTGCAGATCTGATAGTAACTTAAATTTTTTAATGTAGTTGTTAATCCTAACTTTCAATAGTTTTTCAAAGATTTTAGTGATATCGGCCTATAGTTTATTGCTAATGTTTTGTCACCTTTTTTAAAAAGTGGCTTGATTACGCCTACTTTAAACTTATCGGGGCACATACCGGTGTTAAATATTTTATTCATATTCATATTTGCTCGGCAATATCTTCAACGATTACTTTTATTGTTTCTGCTTTGATACCATCTATTCCCGGCGCTTTATTATTTTTTAGATCATAGATGGTAGATACAACTTCTTTGTTTGTCGTGGTCATAAAAAAAGAAAATTGTATTGGATGCCTAGGTATATTAAAAGATTGTTTTTTAATTTTGTTAGCCAATTTTTTCCTACGTTTGCACTAGTACTTATACCTATAGTCGAGCCTATAATCTAGTATACTTAACTTGGCGTGTGTATGTATGAGTTAATATTTCCGTACGATTTCATTTTCTCCCATATTGTACACAAAGTTAAAGCAATAGTCCAGAGACATTGTCTACGTGGACAATATTTCTGGATCTTTGTGAACAAGAGAAAATGAAATCGTACGGAAATATTAACTCATACATACACACGCCAAGTTAAAGTATACTAGACTATATTAAGAAACAATAGAGAGATCTAAAATGTTAATATCACAAAAAGGTACTTAATAGCATTCGATTATTAGACATGTGTTTTTTTTTCCAATTTTACAAGTGCACAATTATAAGCCTTGCCACCATTATCAAAGAGTCTTAAAAACTTAAGTTGATAGTCAACAATTGTTTTTTAATTGCATTTAACACTTTGCAAAGTACAGTTTGTGTATTCATGGTGAGGAACTGGGTTGTATTAGAATTAACCATAAAAATTTAAAGTTTATGACTTACATATAAGTGTTTATTGTGTGGATACGGCGAGATTTAGCTCGACTGACTGATGAAGATAAATTTGAAATCGAAATGAATTTGTTATATAGGTACTTCTTGGAATAATACTTATTTTTGTAGATAAAATTATTTGTTTAGCATTTTGTCAAATTGTTTTCTTGTTTATCTGAAAAACTTGCATCAAACATAATTCATTCCAGTTCAATGATTAATTTTTTATGCAACATGAAACAAGTATCTTTTATCGCTGATAATAAATTCACCAGTATATAACTTGGAATGTTAATTAATATTTTATATGAAATTTAAAATGTTGAGGACTAATAATTAAATTATTGTGCATACAGTACTGCGATAAATGGACATACCGCCGGCGTCAGACAGATAAATATCGTTTGATAAATTTGTTCAATTCAGTTAAGATCAAATCGTATATCGGCTGCAATCTCTAGACTTCAAATTGCTAAGCCATTATGTCTTGATATATTTTTAAGATTACTTAAAACTTTCTTGCGTTCCCACGATATTTTAGAGTTGCGGGCGCGTGATTTTAATACTAATGGTAACTTTTTTCGTATTTATTTCATCATATATGAATAAATTGCTGATTTTTTTTCATACCATTCAATACCAGGTATCACATTTATGCCTCACTGTCCGTAGTACATACACTGAGAGTGTTCTGTCGACGTGATATTAATATAATGTGATGAAAACAGAAAATACGTATAACAAGAGTATACTAAAAATTGTTGCTATACTAAATTAAAATAGAACAGGGATCAGATTTCCTTTAGTACGATAGAACTAAGAGAGTGTTAAACTGGATTGGACCTTGCCATTCGAGACTCTTTTCAGAACCAAAAATACTGACTTTAAAATTGACATCCTTAATTTACAGAGGTGTCGGTCCCTTATTTATTAAATTTTAGGTAAGTAAAAGATCTCTACTCTTCGAAAGAGAAGAAGTTCGGCAAGATTCTTAGTTAGGAAGTTAAATAAAAGTTAGCTCTAACGAGTAACCCCAACCAGGAATTTTGCCAAACCTCTGCTCTTTCGAATAGTAGAGATCTTTTACTTGCCTAAAATTTGATCTTACTTAACTAAGCCAACCTGACTTTTGTTAGTTAATTGCTTGCATGCAAGACAAATCAAGAGTGCTAACTTCAAGACGTTTCATTCTGGTTTGTGATATTTAACTTTTCATCACTACACCCCAATATCTCGGCCATTTGTTGATCGATTTAGATTAAATTTGGTATAGGTACTTCTTGTGTTTCAGATTGTGGTTAAAAAGTTATTTAATTTTCTTTTCCAAATTAAATACGCCTACTATGATCAAAAGAGATTGGCAAAAATTAGGAATTTATAGCGATTGAGATAGGGTTGTTGTTTTTACAGAATCTTGTTCGGCATGACCTAAAACCCCTGTACATACAGGCTGTTCGTTTTATCAGGGCCCTCGAGAATATCTCACTTAATATCGGTCGTACAAAAAAAAATATTTTTTACGAAAATTGTGCCGATTTATATAACCTACAATATGGTTTAAAGACATTTGAAATCCATGGCCTAGTTTAAGAGTTATGGCGGAAAATATCGAAAATGCGGAAAACGTCTAGGCCAAATATCTCAGTTATTTGAAAAGATACGAGAAATATTCTAAGGCGAAAATTTTTTGCAAAACAGGGTTTCAACGAGATTTTATCTAATTTTTTTCAAAACCGCTGTATTTTGAGATTTACTCTTCAGGCCGTTAAAAAACATATTTTGAAACGGGCGGGAAATGGCGCCATTAAATAGAGTCTTTTCCTCCCTTTTCAACGATATATCACATGCCATATTTATTCATTGGTACTACGTTAGTAATTATCAAGCAAAATTTTTAAATAATTTTTTTTTAACAAGCATTATACTTGCCGTGGAGAAGTATGATTAAATAAATCGATAAAATAATTCAATAAGTTGTTCATATCTTTGCTATAATAAAACATTAACACAATTAAGAAGAATAAAGTAAATTCAGGTAACAAAAACAAAATAATAATAAAAAGAATATAGCACACAGAACATTAATATTTATCTAATCCTCAAAAATAATTTTTAAAATATCATATCAAGTTTTCAAAGTATCCACCGCGATATCTTATGCACAATCAAGCGCGACGAGACACTGCATTTAAAACATTACTCAACATTTCGGGAGTAACTGTAATACATGCCTGTTGAATTCGAGCTTTTAGGTCCATAGAAAAAATCCATTGGGGTTATATCTGAAGAACGAGGGGGCCATCGAATAAATCCATTGGTACCTATCCAATGTTGAGATAAAATTTCGTCTAAATAATCTAGGCAAATCTGGGAATTGTGGGGAGGAGCTGCATCTTGTTGAGAATATTGAAAGTTGTGTCGATTCTCTAAAGGTAGGTCATCTAAGAATTTATAAATTCATTTCGCAAAAAGTTTAGGTACCTTTGACCACTGAGGTGACCATCATAAAAATAAGGACCTATTAAATTGGTGTCTAAAATACCTATCCACACATTTATTGAAAAACGATTTTGAAACCCAGTCGGTCTATGCCAGTGTGTATTTTCAGAAGTCCATTTGTAATGAATATTGCGATTAAAAAATCCATTATTGGAAAAATTTGTCTGGTCGGACCAAAATATTTTACTACATATTAATGGATCGACACGCTTCTTTTCTAATAGCCACCTACAAAAAGTCGTCCTCTTTGGTTTGTCCCCCGCTTGTAAATTATGAACTTTTTTTGCTTTATAACACCGGTAACCATTTTTCTTTAAAATTTTTCTAACACTTGCTTTATTTATAATAATAATAATAATATTTATTGGTTTTCTTGGTCATAAACATGATATAAAACAAGTCAAACAATGGTGTAAACAATGATTACATAGATTACATAGTATAAAATGTTATACTAAGAGTTAAAATATGATAAAAAAATATAAAAATTGTTTTATAGGACAAGACATGAAAGTGTGTGAATGTATAAATAAATAAATTACAGAGTTTTAGTATATATAAGTATATAAAAGTTATATAGTTAAAAACAGGACACAAAATACGTTTGCATACATACATACATACTTAAAATTAGGAATTGAAAAATTCTTCAAGGCTGTAGAAAGCTTGTGCAGCCAGGTAACTCTTAAGATTTTTTTTTAAATGATGTTTATTTCTAATAATTTTTAGTTCGTCAGGTATCTTATTATAACATTTTTATAGAGGAGTACTGTGGTGATCTTTCAAACTTGCTACTGTGATGGAAAGGTATGCTTAGCTGGCTGGCATGTCTAGTGCTGTAACTGTGCTGGTCGTTATTTTTACAAAAAAGTTGTGAATTCATGTGAACAAATACAGCACATTTTAGTATATATATATACAACATACTGTTAATATTTTTTTGATTTTAAAAATGTCTCGACAGGACTCTCTATGCGTTAGATTAAATATTAATCGTAATATGCGCTTTTGAGAAACGAATACCCGATTTATTTCTACTGCTTTGCCCCATAACATTATGTTGTAAGAAATGTGTGAGTGAACCATTGCATAGTAAACATCAAGCAGAGTAGGTGCTGGAACAATTTGTTTTAATTTGAGTAGAGCATAGAAAGAGCTATTAGTATCGTACAAATGTGATCAATTTGACAGCTCCACACGAGCTTAGAATCTAAGTAAGATCCCAGAAATTTTATATTTTTGGCAAAGCTATCTGGCGGTAAGTGTGTCACAGTGTTCAACTTTCACCGTCTTATCCTTGTTTAAGATAAGACGGTTTGAATAACACCACTGATTCATTTCTTCATCTACTTGATTAATTGCTGTTAATAGGTCATTCGCTGTACTTGCCGACACTACAATAAAGCGAAGTTAATCATGTATCCTGAGGTTGTTAGATCGTTGATATACAGAAGGAAAATCAGTGGTGCTAAAGTTGAACCCTGCGCTGCAGCTATATTTATATCATATTTTTCTGAGTGCACGTTATTAATATTGACATAAGTCTGTGTGCTAAGAAAGATAAAATCCAATTTAATATGTTGCCTCTTATGCCTAATCTGTCTAATTTAAAGCTTATGAATGAATGAATGAATATATGATAAGCAATTTGAATTTCTCTTAATGATATTTCCAAATTTTTTGTATTTTTATTTCTTACGTAATTAATAAATCGGTTTACCTTATTTACATTATCAGTAACACTGTTCAACCTTGTCTTCTTCTTTAAAAATGAACCATTATTTTTCAGTTTCGTAACTAATTTTCTGAACAGTGTTTTATTCGGCTGTAGTGCTTGTGGAAATCTGTTTCTATATTCTACTTGAGCTAATCCAGAGTTAAAATTGCATTGGCAATATGTAACGAACATATTATAACGATCAATGTGAGTGAAAATCATTTTTGAAAATTCTAAATTCTTAAACGAGCGTGATTGAGTGAGAGTTTAAGTATTAACTGAGATGATCTATCAAAAAATTAAATTGTCAAGTTTGTTCATAGCCAACTATTTTAAAATAATTGAAATAATAACGAAATCATGAAATACAAACAAATGGATATTATACTTAAATTAATTGATAAAGACGTTTTAACTTTCTGAGCAAGGAGTGACGTTTTTATGGAGGACCTCTATACATTGGCATAACTGTGAATACTCTTTACATAATTGCTCCATGTTGCTTTCTTCATTATTATTTTGTATTTGTTACCTGAATTTACTTTATTCTTCTTAATTGTGTTAATGTTTTATTATAGCAAAGATTTGAACAACTTATTAAATTATTTCATCGTTTTATTTAATCATGTCCAGAAGCTATTTTCCAATCTCCTCTCTGCGTCTCCTTCTTCCATATTGTGTAGAAACTTGGGCTTATATGATTCCTCAGTCGACTCTTTGATGTCTTTTCCGTAAGATCAGATATTTTCTTCTTTGTAGCTTCACGTCTTGAACTTTGATGTGTGGCAATATTCTCTGTATTATCATTTTATGCAGTGATGTCTTCGTAAACTTCTCTGCGTTCTGCATTGGTCCAAGGTCATTGAAATAGTTTCTTCTTAACTATTTCACACCTTGAACACCCATTTTCAACCTCACCTCATTTGATGTGGAATTTTTTGATAAAGAATTTCATACCAGGCATTCTTTATCAAAGTTGCTGCTACTCTCATCGAGCCAAGTATTTGTCCGATGATGATTCAGGTGAATAACTTAAAAACAATACATACTCATATCATTCATTTCTTTGTCAAACGCTAATATAAATTACCTTGTAAAGAGACATTTTGTAAATCGGCATAAGATTTTTCTTCTTCCATACATTCACCTCTGATTGGCTATCATCCTTCTGAATCAACGCTCTGCTAGTGGAAGTTTTGTCAACGAAATTGTTTACCTTACGAGAAAAAATTCAGTTAGTCACCTTAGATATAGTTTCAGAAATAATAGTTACTGACGCAATAACTGATCCCAATTGATACGAACATAGCAGCCATATTCACATCCATATATTGGACTCAAACTCAACATCACTCAAAACGACAAATATAATTCATGAAAATAACAATATAACAATTACAATAATAGATCTAAGTAATTAATAATAAATATACTCTATTTTTATTTTTAACCTCTCCACAATAAAATTGTGAGAGGTTACTAAAATTGGTTCAAAATCGAAAATTGAGATAACATCAAATCTTTACGTTTTGAGGTCTTAGGAACCCAAAAAAGTGGTTTTTGAAAAATGTCTGTGTGTGTGTTAGCACGATAGCGCCGAAACTACTGAACGGATTTGAATGAAACGTTGCATGTGCGTTTCTTTAGTACCTCAGAAGATCTGAAAAGTTTTTGGTTGAGATCGGATTACGTTTAGTGCCATTTTGACGCAACAAGTTGTTTATTTTATAATTACTTCCAATTTGCAATGGAACTATTGAAAAGCAGTTAAAATTCTGATTTCAACGATATATCACACTGCCACCCTTTCGATTTGGTTTCCGTGAAAAAAATTAAAAACAAAGCAAATATGAAGCATAGATCGCATTTCGTATGACATGATCCATGCGCGTAGCCGTTACGTCGTGAAACGCGTCACATCACGTGTCAATTCACGTGTGAGGGTTTCTTCACTGCTTTAGAAGTAGAGCGGATTACGTTTAGTGCCGTTTTTAAACATATATACAGACAAGTCGAAGAATTAAACTACAAATATTCCTCTAAAATCTAGTAAAATTACTGAAATGCTAATGTTTCATTTAACAAAGACAGCCGCGAGCGATCGGATTGCAATGAGCAAATTTTGACGATTGTCATTGTCATCGTTTGTCATCCGATAACATTGGTGTCATATCATGTTAATAAGATTTCGGCATATTTGTAACTTTTAGTGGATTGTCACAAACTTTAAAGGTAGACGTAACAATATCAATATCACATACTTTCTGTACCTTCATTGGTGAATTTATTATAGATTATCACTTTACCAATTTTCAGTTTATTGCTGTACAAATCTATAGTATTTAGGATAACTAGACTTTCTTAGTCGTTCAAGTGATGTTAAAGTTGTTAGTATCCTAATAGCATATTATTCAACGTATTGCAGACGAGCAATGGGAACAACTTGCAGCGGACAGAACCGAATGGCGAGGGGTTGTGGCCAGCTATCAAGGAAATGTTGCTGCAAGAAGGCGGAATCCAAGACCTAACCAGGTCTATGTTTGTCCTGATTGCGGTCGACATGTGCTCTCCCGAATTGGCCTCTATAGCCATAGTTGTGTGCACCGTAGATGAATGGGAATTACAATAGACTACACCTTTTACTTGTTTTTTATTGTACGCAATTTATCGACTGTAACATTTCTATACTCGGACTCGAGTAACGGCTAATAATAATATTCAACGAGTGATAATGTAGGTAATAACTCGCATAGATGATTGTAAATTCATTAAGTTAAGGGTTTCTTTAGTGCCCCAGAAGATCTGAAAAGGTTTTGGATGAGATCGGATTACGTTTAGTGCCGTTTTGTCACACAATTTAATGCTCTTTTCGGCTTCAAAGATCCACCAAGTGGGGAGGTTCCAGCCGCTTCCAGTAGCTGCCGATTTTACCATTGACGAAACATTTCAATCTAAGCAGGTATATGTCAAAAGTATTATTGCTTTGTTCATGCCTTATAATAAATAAATAAATAAATAACACCACAGAAATTAGACAACCCCCAATTCCAGAAGCCAGGGCTTGTGCGGAAGGGGGTTACACATTGAAAAAAACGCGGACATACAACCATTTCCTCCGACAGTGCCAGTACCGGAGCCAGGATTCGAACCCGGTGGTGCGATGTCCGTGTGAGATTAATCGCGATTGCCACCTCGCGCCTTAACCCACTCGGCTATCGACCAGACTATATAGCACTATACGCACTGTTGCCTATTATAGAGCATCTTACTGTTAAAATACCTTGTCATATATTTTCTTCATACATACGTGGTTAATTAAAATATCGCTGTTTCTTACGAATGAAGAATACGCAGGTATTATATTTGTTTATGGGTATGTAATGACAATGCAAAGGCTGGTGCTACAAAATATGAAATTCGGTATCCACGATTACCAAAATCATACGTTTTCGAATAACTTTACCGTGATTATAATAATTTTTGTTCTCATTTTAAACCATATTTTTAATATTTCTTTAAATAATTATTATAAACAAAGTGTTTTCCAACTAAAAATAAGTCCACTGTTAGGGATTAAGCTTTATTGAATGTAATATATGATTATAAATCTTATTATGGTGCATAATATTTGTTGATAATTATTGTTGCAACATTTATAGCGTTTGTTTGCTTATTCCTTTGTATATTTGTAGTACTTATGGACATATTTTATGTAAATTGTTTAAAACAAAGAAATCTTAAGTTCAATGTAATGTGGATAGTTTCGTTTATAATTTCAAGGAGTCCAGAAATTTCAATTTAATGACTAGTAAAAGTTATTACCAGACAATTCCTGTTAAGGAACCACTTTATTTTTTTTATATATATATACAGTTCAACGCCCGCATTTCATTTATCGCAATAAATGAAAATTTTTCTGTTGAATTGCTCGAGTAATCTAGGAGTTAGAATACATAACTCACGTCAAGTTTTAATGACCTTCACAACGGAAGGCACAAAGTAACATTCACAGTTTGAGGGTTCGTCTTATAATGTCAAAGTATTGAGTCATAGTATCCCTTGGAAGACTTGGTTTGGATCCAAAACACCCGCAGTGCGGTATTTCCGTAAATAGCTAGCCAAAATTCAGAATATCTACTTGTACAGCAAAATTAATATCCCAACGATTTTGAAATTGCTGATCCCGAATCCGATTTTATAATCTTCAAAACAAAATGGCAGTTGCAATATGGCAGACTGAAAATTATCTAAAAATCTGCAAGTCCCATGTTCGCCATCTTTATAACTAAAAGTCTTAGATAATGTGTTTAAGAAAATGTGAGATTCGTAACTAACGAGATGAAAAGCATCAAATCATTTTTCGACGAAAGCGACATTCGCTTCAAGCATTGTTTAGTGGGTGTGATGGAACCATCAGTGGGATTAAGTCGTAACACCTCATAATCTCTTAGAAATCCGAGAATTAAAGATTTAAAACAATGTGGCTTAGTAAGCCGGCCGTCGTGCCTCGCCACAGTGATGGTATTAACTTTTGTGGTACTAAGATCAACGGTCGACAATGGGTCAGTGGTATCGAATTTAACCACAAATTAACTACACTGAGATTTGTTGAGACTCAATCACTGACTAAGGTGTTCGTCTTATCGGAGGAGACTATATCGGTACCAAACATAAAATTATATAAGTTTCGATTGATATTGCTGCATACGGATAATTTTCTACCACCTAAATCACCATCTCGTACATTACTATTCGTACAGTGTCCAGTTTGTTTGGCTGAAGATTTGTCTTCACTCATGCCAGTAAATCTCATTCAAACTTACTATTGAGTTATTTTTATAACAGTTGAGATACGAAAACAAGTGAGAAAAATCCACTCATTTTATATTTTTAATTTAAGCATAATATAGGCCAGGCGTCATGTCAGGTGGATTGCCATCGTTTTAAATCGGGCAAAAGATTTTACTGTTGGAACCAGTTTATTATAGGCCTCTTTTAGGCATGCTAATTTTTCCCCTTTGCCCGCTCCCCAGAACACCCCCAACTTTGGGGCAATATCGCTCAAAAGTCATTCTTTTTTTCTCGGTTCTGAACGGTTTACGGAAAAAGATGGTTATTAAAATTAAAGATAAGTAAATTCTACAACTATATGTGGTTACTACCGTTATGTGCTCATTTCCACATCACCTAGAGCGTTTGGTGCATTTTTTAAAGTGATGTCTGCAATAGACTTAATCCAATGTTTGTTTATTTGGTTAACTTACTTCTAATTCTTTTAATCTCTACAGCCAATGCACTATATTAGTTTGGATTTTTTTGGTATTGAGATAAATACATAAATCAAAAGATTGTCTAAAATAAGGATCTAATCTCATTAGAAGACCAAAGAATAATGTAACAGTTGACTTAATGACATTATAAACTTTCCCTCCATGCAAAAACCCCATTACTGCAACTTAGAGTAAATGTTCGATATGGTCTCCACATACTTCTATGCCTTTTATTCTATTCATAAAAGATTTTCTTACATTGAAAAATACATTTTCCTGTCCTCTAATCAAATTCGCTGCGTTTTTTATTTTGTCCCACAGTTCTTCTCTTGAGTTGATAGTATTTGCATTGACTAAGGACTTCATATGTCCCCACACATAATAATCCAAAGGATTATAATTAAGGCTCCTTGGTGGCCAAACAAACTCACTTCCTCGAACGATCCATCTGCGTGGGAAAGTCCAATCGAGATAATTCCTGACTTCAATGGAGAAATGAGGGGGAACTGCATCTTGCATGAACCATATTCTGTTCCGTATGTCTAGCATGAAAGCATGTAATATGTCAGCAAGCTGCTGCTGACTTAATAAAACGTTTGTACGTAAATTTATTCAGAGAATACTGATCGGGTTCTGCTCTGTAAAAGACAAAGATAAATTTTTGACCTACTATATCTATAACATCAGGGTGAGAATTGGGGGATTTAAAACATTCCACGTTGTAATTCTGCAGATTTTTTAAATAATTTAAGTGGATTAGGCCTATTGGAGACACAACTTTAAAAAAACGCGCCAAATGCTCTACCGTAAGGTAGTGTGGAAACGAGCTCATAATATTAGTAATCACAATAGTTGTAGATATTTGTAACTTCAAAATTGATAATAAATGTATTTACTTAAACCTTAAAAGTGAAAATTAAACGTAATAGCAAGTAGCAGGCATGGAAACAGAAAAGTGTCGATATACAGAACAATGCTTGACTTGTCTTGTCTAAACCATTTCGATAGAGAATTTATTTATCTCTAACTTTGACAATTATCGTTTTTTTTTTTCGTAGAACTATTCAGAAACGAGGTATTTGCAAAAAAAATTTTCAGCGATATTGCCCCAAAATTGGGGATGTTCCGGTTGACAGGAGAGGGGGAAAAACTAGTATGTCTAAAAGAGGCCCTTCAAGAACCGAAAAGTAAAATATTTTGCTTTATTTAAAATGATATTTACGGATCCTAAACTCCCTGACGCCTGGCCTAATATATTTCGTAGCATAACAAGATAGATCTCGAATTTTTAACCGAGTTTTCGAAAATGTATTTATTGATCTAAATTGCTTACCGTGTCGCCATAAAAATTTGAATGAAATGCTCTCAAGCAAGTACTACATTGAAAGCAGTCCTCAGTTAGAAAATATGGTGCCAATAACTCACTCTGTACCTCCCTAGTAGGTTAAAGATTAAGGAAACAGAGTGTTATCGAACAAATGATAATTTTTTCGTATTTATCAAAGAAAATAATTAGGTATAAATAGTTGATCTTCAACAAAAATGTTTGTCATAATTCACTCATTAGGTGAACTTAAAAATTCAATTATACAGAAATAATGTTATCTTTATTTATATAGAAAGAGAGAACCATTAATAAGTATAACAACATCGCGATATATTATTATTTATTTGACAGCGCGAAGCATTAAACACCAAACAAAACTTTCGGTTGAAAATTTACAGTGATGACCTTGTTAAGTTACACTCTTCTTACTGTCTTTGCAGGTAAGTCTATTTTTATATAATTCAGATGTGTGATATGAAATGTAGTATTAGAATTACCTTACTTTCCTCTTTTTACTTAAATATTTTCTTATTTCTGGAGGGTGTATGTAACAGGTACTTCGAAGTAATGTTTGTGTACATCCTTGGGTGAAAATTACATAATTCTTTGAAGTAAACATATTGTGTTCCAAAAGTGCTGATAATAAACGCATGTTTTTATATAAATATTAATAATAATAGGTGCAGAAGGAATACCTTTGTCGTCAGATCTCATAATCTAGGTAGCCCAGGCGGTATCTGCTTAAAATAACCTATGTTTCGGTAAATCGGGTAGTATGGCAGATTTTCGGCTCAATCGCTCCTAAAAATCATAAGAAATGATAATTTCGCAACGCGCTAGTTTGAAAACATGGGCGTAATTTTTTATTAAACAAAATGTGAAAAAATTCCTAAAAATTCCATTTTTTTTTCTTCCTGTTTTTTCACATTTTGTTTAATAAAAAATAACGCCCACGTTTTCAAACTAGCGCATATTGAAATTATCAGTTCTTATGATTTTTAACAGCGATTAAACAAAAAATCTGTCATACTACCCGATTCACCCAACCGCCTGGATCACAAAAACTCCTTTCATAATTAAATTTAAAAAACTTTACAATTGAAAATACTATCTTTTAGTTATTATTACCTTAATTTTTTTAAATACGAAATTTAGGTTTGTTCAGATAGCTTAAAATGAGTAATAACAAACATGATATGCTCATAATGTTAGATTAATATTTGTTTTAACAAATGCATTTTTAAAAACACGGTATATACTTTGGGCTTGGAATTACGATGTGATTGATTTTGAGTTACATATTGTAGGTATCTATTTGCAATATTTAATTATTTTTTCCCAATTCGCAAGGCGCCAATTTAGTAATTGTTGTCATTGATGTGTTAGATACCTATCTTGTGAAAGAAAGAGATTTTCATATTCTTTTCTTTTATTTGGGTTTTTTACCACGTGTATTGTCCTCTTCAAAAACATCACCGAATCTACAAAATAATAGAATTATTGGAAAAAAGCCTCTGCGCCTGTTGCGTTCACGTCAAAGGAACAGTCAAACGTTATTTTTTTACAAATAATACAAATCTGAATAAACACAGAAATAATCTATTTTGCTGAGGTTTCTGAAAGTAGTCTCTTTCTTTCAAAGCTTTTTTTCCGAAGAACACTGATTTGCTGTGTATGTTTTTAAGATTAAGAATCTTGAAACCTTAAAATAGTTAAAGATAGACTGCTGAGTGATAATAATTTGGAAACTAGAACTAAATTAAGTGTAAATAGCATAATGAAACTCTTAACAATGTGTATAAAGACAACCTATTTTCAATTGAAAAATGAGTTCTATCAGCAGGATTTTGGTATGGCCATGGGGTCTTCATTAACACCAATTTTAAGCAACATATTTATAGAGAACTTTGAGAACACACATATTCAAAATTGTATAAACAAAGTGGTTGTCTGGTGGAGATATGTTGACGACATCTTTGCAATTTGGCCTCATGGTGTCGATTTACTAGATAGTTTTTTACAAAATATAAATAGTAAGGAACCGTCTATTAAATTCACATTAGAAGTAGAAAGTAGGAATGCACTACCGTTTTTAGTTGTTCTAGTTAAAAGGGTAAATAAAACAATTGAAACAAGCGTTTATAGAAAAACAACACATACTAATAGATATTTAAATTTTAACTCAAAGTTGTATAATGTTTATACGATAAGTCCAAAATAATTTCATCTAATAATGAAATATTAAATAACGAGAAAAAAAATTATCAAAGAGGTTCTAGTACACAATCACTACCCTGAAGCCTTTGTTGATAGAGTTTTCATAAATGTTGAAAATAGGGACAATCAGGTACGACAAAAACCTGAACGTCATTATATAGCAACAATGCCTTATGTATACGGACTATCGGAGAAGCTCCGACGTATAGGAGACAAATTTGATGTTAAGACGGTATTTCAAACGGGGAACACTTTAAGATCTATTTTAACAAGACCAAAACCGATAAACCGGAAGCAGAATTCAAAAAACTGTATTTACAATATCCCGTGCGAATGTGATAAACGTTATGTGGATGAGTCATCCAGACCTTTCAGTGTGAGGTTGGAAGAGCATAAGAATTTCATTAGAAAGAATGAATTCAGAAGTCAAAGATTCGTGAACATGCTTGGGAAAACTTACATAGAATAAACTGGGACTCGACAAAAATTTTAACAAAAGAGGCAGATAACAAAAAAAGAAAAATTAAAGAATCAGCAATAATACTATTAAATGAAGATAAATGTGTATCGAATTGTTCTGTAGATATTTGTACAACCTGGTTACCAATGTTAAAAGAAGAACTTAACAAACCCAACATTATCTAAACGTAACATCTGACTGTTCCTTTGACGTAAACATCACTGGCGCGGAAGCTTTATCCAATAATTCTATTATTTTGTAGATTCGGTGATTTGTTTTTGAAGAGGTCAATACATGTGGTAGAAAACCCAAATAAAAGAGTAGAATATTCGTAGAATGCCACGAATAACTTTCAGACAATTTCACAAATATGTTGATACACTTGCCTTCTAGTTGTGTTTTCTTTTCATGGACTATTTAATATTCAAGAAATTTTGGAAGAGTTCAATAATAAAAGTTTCAAAATAAGAAATGGTATTGTCTAAGTCAATCAACATAATTTCTTGAAACCATACGTTGAGTTTAAACAATTTATTTATCCTATACTGGTTATTCAAAGTAAAAAATTCAAGTGGGTTCTTTTAATATAAAATTTCGTATTTGAATGAATTGCAAAAACTGACATTCCTGATCGTGTGTCATACTACAAGATAATATCTATATTTTACTTTCGTAATTTTAGACCCAAATTATTGTTGTTACGTCTGTTATTATTATTATTTAATTTTTGATATAATAACAGGAGAAATGTCCCATTATTTTGAATGACGTAAAAATTTAAGTCTTCACTTTTGGACTTTTAGATGTTTACCTAGTAATTAATGGGATATTATGCTCTTTAGAAATGGAGATTCTGATATACATCGCCATGTAATAGAATCTAAGTACCTAGCGGTGTACTGATAAAATACTTTCACCGGGGCATGTATTTTTGGAGTATTTTCCAATCGAATATGAATTCGATATGTGACATAAACAAAAAAATGCGATAACTTATGTTTTCCTTTTCAATAAAGGTTCAAATATTACAAACTGATAGGCTTTATCTTTTGATTTTGCAGAATAGTCAGGGAGTCAGCCATAAATTTCGTGCATTTTTTGTAGCAAATAGTTTCGATTGATTAAATGGCCGCCATTTTAATACAGTGGGTATATTTATATTCTTTCCTGTTATTTGGATTTTCTACCACATGTATTATCCTCTGCGCCCGTTACGTCTACGTCAAAGGAACACTCAGAGGTTATGTTTTATGTAGTCTCTTTCCGTTTTCAAAGCTTTTTTTGGGAAGAACTCTTATTTTGCTGTGTATGTCAAATACAAAGCTTTAAGATTCTGTTTATGTTATTTCCATAGATACTTACTACTTACACAGAACACAGAATTGATGATATTTTCTTTTAGATAATTTTAAGTTTGTTAAGTTCTTCTTTTAACATTGGTAGCCAGGTTGTACAAATATCTACAGAACAATTCGATACGCACTTATCTTCATTTAATAAGATTATTCCTGGTTCTTTAATTTTTCTTTTTTTGTTATCCGCTTCTTTTGTTAAAATTTTTGCCGAGGCTCAGTTTATTCTATGGCAGTTTTCCCAAGCATGTTCACAAATCTTTGATTGAGTATATTTAGCTCCTGACTGATATAATTGATTTGCAAATAATATGCAAAATAATTTTAAGTTAGACGTTGAATCGTTTCACTTGAAAAAAGTAAATGCTGCTAACCCAAACGGCGAGATGTACAACAATTCACAGGACGTAGTCATAGCAAACGCGTTACCGAATCACTTCAAGGAATCTTTTTCACTACCATTCCTAACAAACGCATATAGGAAAATGTTGGTAAATTTGTGTTCCCTAGGAAACCTAGATTTTACCAGGAATTAGATGAAATACCATTTTTCATCATTAAACTGCATATTTTTGCAAAACCTATAACCAAAATATTTAATTTATCATTAAAACTCGGTAAATTCCTAGAGTAGGAAAAATTATTGCATTATTTATAACAGAATGATTTCTTTTTTTACTAAGCATAAAATAATTTAAGATTGTCAGTTCGGCTTTATGCCTCATTGTTCAACAGAACAGGCTATCTATCACTCACTAACCAAAATTATTATGGCGCTTGATTCAAATTTGAAGGTGGCCTGCTTGTATTTCGACATGTCAAGAGCATTCGACTCAATTAATTATGCCATTTTGTTGGATAAATTAAATAGTTATGGTGTTCGAGGTACATGTAACAAACTACTCCAGTCATACCTTACAAATAGATCACAAGTTACTGCACTAACAACTTGCAAGGATGGAGTACTTCAAACTGTTTTTTCAGATAAAACTTGTATACTGCAGGATGTGCCTCAAGGATCTATACTTGGGCCCCTCCTATTTATTTTGTATACAAATGATTTAAAAGATTATACTAATATAGATTTTTTATATCAATATGCAGATGATAACTCCTGTGTTGCAACCGAAGAATCCTTAGTGGCTTGTGCAAGTAAACTTACCACAATATCCTCAAATATGTATAAATATTGTAATTCGAATGGCTTAAACTTAAATGTAAATAAAACTACTCTTGTTATGTTTTCCCCAACTACTGATCTTGATTATTCGTTGTATGTTCAATTAAATGGTTCTTCAATCACACAAACGGAAAATGTAAACTTTCTTGGCATAACGCTAGATAGTAAGTTAAATTGGGAAGCTTATACTAATACTTTAATATCAAGAATTAATTCGTCCTGTTACCTAATACGATTCATGAGATACCAACTATCAGTAGACTCTCTAAGAATGTTTTATTTTTCATACGTACAAAGTATTCTAGAATATGCGATAATATTCTGGGGTTCCTCCCTACATTGGCAGAAAGTATTTGTTTGTCAAAAACGCATAATTAGGTGTATGATGAAGGTCTCTTGCAGAGATTCATATAGACCTTTGTTTAAAGAATTGAAAATACTTACCATCCCGTCTCTTTATATTTATAAATTAGTTTTGTTCGTTAAAAAAAATACTGGTGAATTTACAAGAAATATTGATGTGTACAGATTGATAACAACAAGACATGGGAATGATCTCAGAATACCAGTACACTATCATAGTTTTTATGAAAAAAGTCCATGTTATAACGCTATCAAAGCCTACAATGCCTTACCACAAGAATTAAAATCTATTAATAAGATTCATACCTTCAAAAATCAACTTAAATTGTATTTACTTGAAAATATATTTTACTCTTACAGTGATTTTTTAAATGCATAAAACTTTTGTTAGTAACTTCAATAGTGCAACTGATTATGTTTTCTACAGTTTTAGTTTTAGGGTTGTTTTAGTTGTGTGTTTTCTTTTTGCTGCTCTCCTTATTTTTATATATTTTATTTTTTATATATAATGTATTGTAATAACTTTTAATATTTAATTACCCTGACAATGCTAATGTCATTTTTGTAAGATCTATAGCAATAAAGTTTATTCTATTCTATTCTATTCTACCCCTATTCATAAAAAAGAGTGAAAAGCATAACTTCGAAAACTATCGACCTATCACCATTAGGACAGTCGTCAATGAGTTGAGAATGTGGAAAGTTGCTTGTTGGCATCAACTATGACCACAGAAAGTGGCACATTCCAATAAAAAAATGCAGTTTTTTGGCGTTCTTAGCAATGTACCCGACGTACTAATGATGTCATTCTAGTTAACTCAACGCTAATCTTTCAAAGAATTTTACTTGCTAAGAAATCCAATAATTTCAGTTTGAACTGGTCCCAACCCGCTTTCACTTTTTGATGAAGGTGGAATGCGAAAAACTAAAAAATCGAGTTTTTATGATTTATTTTCTCCAATCATCGATAAAATTAATTTTGGCGATAAAATACATATCGTATATGGTGGGTTTTTACTTCATCAAGTTGTATGGCGTCAACGAGCTAATAGCATCATTATCTTGGGGCACCCTACCGATGCATCTGATAAGAGCACAAAATCTGCTGAGCGTCAACGGCGAGCTCAAAGAAATGTTTCTGCAACCGTAAATTTTGCCGAGTCTATGACAGCAACGTTGCAATAGGAGAAGTTTCTATCAAATGATCAAAATAAAAGTCGGCTTATCTCACTGTTACGTAAAAAGCATATCACTGCAGGTTTCGTTGTTGAACAGGCTGCCGAAGATGCTGATTCTCTTATTATTAACTTAGTATTCGGTAATTATAGTTGGCGAAGACCTTGACCTTTTAATCCTTATGACAGGATTATCCGCACGTTGTTCAAACATGTATTTTATGAAACCAAGCAAGGAGAAAACGGACCAACGAATGTATTTTTTTTTTAATACCCAAAGAAGTTGCGGATAACATATTGTTCCTCCACGCATTCAGTGGATGTGTTACAGCTTCTGCAATTTTTAGACAAGGGAAAAGAAAATTCGTTAAATTACAAAAATTCTTACAATCATGTTATAGATACAACACGCCAAAAAATTATCTTAACCCTTTACGGAGCAAAACCCGGTCAATATTATCTGAATGAACTCACGTACAAATGCTTTATTAAGTCAGTGGCAAAAACCACATGTAACTTTGCATAGTTACCTCCAACTGAGTCTCCTGCACGCCAACACCTTTTTAGAACATACTATCAAATTCAGCAGTGGTGTGGCAATACCAAAAGTCCTCAAGATTGGGGTTGGATGAAAAAATATGGTCTGTTTCCTATTACTACTAAAAACGAAGCTGCTCCACAAGAGCTTTTGAAAACAATAAGCCGCAAGTGTACAAAAGTCTACAAAACCGCATGTACTTATAGAAAAGCTGGACTAAGATGTTCCGTTATTTGTTCTGGATGTCAAGGACAAACGTGTACAAATGTCGAAATATATGTAGATGACTTAGATCAAACCGAAGAAGGTATTAGCTTTTTTGAAACAGGATAAATACGAGGAGGCTGAATTTGACAAAGATGATGCAGTCGATAATGAAACCGACATTCGCAGCTTTATTGAAGCAAGGGAACGTTTAAACTTCAAAGCTGACAATAAAATGTAATAGCAAGTAGAAAGCGTGGAAGTGTATAGGAAAGTGTCGATATACAGAGTGAATGCGATAGTATGTCCAAAAGAGGCCTATAATGAACTGGTTCCAACAGTAAAATCTTTTGTCCTATTTAAAATGATGTCAATTTACCTGACGATTGGCCTACATAATTTGCAACTTACAATTTTTGAATTTATATTACATGAAACACTACAAGTTAATGTTATACAAGACGATATCGTGGCTTCAAATCAGTCAAAACTCAGGCCTGATGTCGCCTGAACGTACGTAAAAAATAAATCGATTAAGGTCGATTTTTGCTTAATTTAAATACAGTTGTAGCTCGATGTATTAATTGCTTAATACTTGTTCTAAAGCATAAGGCGATTTTTGGCTTGTTCTTTACCAATCATTTTGTCTAAATACCATAACACCATAACGATTTCAAGTGCCATCCACCTGTGGAAAAACGGGACGATCATTTCATGGTCCCAAGGATAGCTACCTGCACCACCCGCGACATCATTCTGCAAAGAAGTTCGCAATATAATGTTTCTTCTATAATGCTATCACAGACCGAAAACTACCCATACAAATTGAAGCGTATGAAATCTCCATCAACTCTAGTCTTGTCTAGTGTTTTATTTTAGGCTGAGGAAAAGAGAAAATGCTGAAACGGATTCAGTGACTAAAATTTCCCCAAATCGACTGCTCAATTTATACGATTTTGGTCTATGTATATCAACATAAAGCGGCCTAAGATTACTACTGCTACTTACGGCGTTCACAGGGGGTAGACCAAACACTGGAGCTACCTCTGTTCCAAAGATATTGAGTCATTTGCGTTCTTGACATTTATCGAAAGAAACATCATTGAGGGGAAAGAAACAAGGGAAAAATTATGAAGACTTAAGTATGTGTTTCAGGGTGAGCTAATCTAGATTATAATTTCAAGTTATTGGCAAAATAGTTGTTTTAATGAGTATAATCTTGGATATGAATTATATGCTTTCAAAACTTAAGACCAGGCCTGCTTGTCAAATTTAATCTAGTTAGAAAATCAAGTGAAGAAGCCCGTCTATTATTCAGAGCGAGTACAGGATACTGAGAATCTACATGCAGTAATCTGTAGGTAGTTCTTTTCTAGTGTAGTTGCATTGGAAGACGGTAGTGTGTTTTTCCCTATATTTCTAAATTATATTAATTTTTGTAACCATCTCTGTAGCTACATCCTCCTAAAGCGTAAAATTATGGTTTGAAACAACTATTAATTAAACGATAAAAATCTCATCTATAAGTGGCAAATAACATAATTATATTAAGTATATAATATAAGTTTTGAAAATTTATTTGGTTATTACCAGATCTGAGTAATATTTACCGTCTGTATCTGAATTTGATTTAGAAATTTTATACTTTATATTTTTTTGTTATCACATTTGATAAACAGTCCAATGCCAAATATTAATTTTTCCTTTTTGATTTTGGGATTTTAAATTCAACTTTGGCAGTACTTTTCAATTTCAATCAATATTATCTTGTTGAATTTTTCTGTGCCTAACAATTCTGAAATGCTTTTAGTTTTTAAATGTATCAACTTTATGGTTAAGCAAGAACACGTTTCAAATGTATGAAATCTCAAAATTGTTTGGAGGTTCACTTTTTTATCTTTTCTCAAGCACAGCATATGACCGTCGATCGTATAATAAATCGTTTTTTTATAAAATCGGTCAAGAGTGCCTCCTTTCCCGGTGCAATTTTTTTGTGTTTATTCCAATTTATATTATTTGTAAAACTGTTCCTTTAACGTAAACGTCAGGGGCGCAGAGGCTTTTTTTCCAATAATTCTATTATTTTGTAGATTCGGTGATTTGTTTTTGAAGAGGATAATAATAATACATGTGGTAAAAAACCCAAATAACTTTCAGACAATATTAAGACACAGGGTGTCAAAATTCAAATTATTTTTCCGTTTTCTTGCAATAACTCAACAACATTTTTTATTCTAAGAAACAATAATTTATGTATTTATATATCACGTTAGATCATAGAAGGCGTCGCAGGACCTGTATCTGATGATGAATTTTTTTCATATGTTTTTTTACGAAACGTTGTGGAACTTGATAACTCCAACCGATTTCGAGGAAAGTGTCCAGATAGAATACAGCCAGACCATAAGATTTTCAAAAATCTGTTTCGTCGTTTGGGAGAAACGGGTTCATTTCGCCATAAAAACGATGTAGGAAAATATTTACAAAATTTATCATCAGATACATGAATTATTGTTCTTTGGAATAAAAAAGTTTCTCTAGTAAGTTTGGCGAAGATCAGTCAAGAGGCTATTGAGTTATTGCAAAAAAACGAAAACGTAATTTGAACTTTGACATCCTGATCTTTTTCCTCAGTAACATTTTACTAAATCATATATGGTAATATCCTCATATTTTGGCCCAAAGAATCTACCCCTGAACTATGGCCTATTATTAGTGGGCCACCCTGTATAATAATATTGATTACGATTTCAGAAAAAATAATATGTATACCTCGTAGTAAAAGCACATTCCCGGACTTCAATGCTTGTTGCCCTCGGCTTAACGCCTCGGCCAACAATTTACGTCGTCGTCCGGGAATGTATTACTTTTACTACTAGATATACAATATATTATTATTTTTTATGGTTCCTAACTAATACTAAAAATACTTGACAACGATGTTCTATGTTGTGATTTAACTCCAAAAAAAAGGTATAAGGGTGGGCCACTTTATGTACTTTGTATATTAGACGCTTAAAGCCACCCGAAGAAAAACAAAGATCGGTCAAAAACGGTGCTAGAAGTTTCACCACAAGAGATCTTATTGTCTATCATACATAAAACCTTAATTTGTAATTTATTTAATGACAGAGTGATAGTAATATTCACCCAAATTACGGATGAGCCCTGTAAACCAGGGCCAAACCGTTTAAAATATCGTAATAGACGATAAATTCTTAGCATTATACGAATGGTCGGAAAATGTAGTTAATGATGTAAATAATTAAGGAAAAATCGTCCAGACTGAGTAAAAATTCGGGAAGGGGGGCCGGGGTGGTAATATATACATTTTTAGGGGTTGGTGCTCGTTTTTGCGATTTGCGGCTAAACTATGCATCTTATCGCTTTTTATGAATGTAAACGTTTATTTACAATAAAGAAAAAGAAATTCACGATTTTCACCGAAAACTCGATTTTAAAAAAGTAGTTTTTCAGTTTTTCGCTTTTTTAACGATATTTTTTTATATAAACAATATTATATTTTAATTCTATATTAAAGTTGAGATTTCAACGAAAAAAATGAGCACTAGTAAAGTTCATTAATCGAAAATTTGCTAACCAAATTTTTCGATTGAAAATTAGGTTTTCTTTCTTTATTTTCTTCATAAAACACCGAAAATTAAATATTTCGCTTTGAAAAAATTTGGGCTTGTTTGAAACACAAAAGAGAACATTTTCACCAATTTTCATGAAAATATAAACATTTTTGCGATAGTTATAAATTAAAAACCGAAAAAACGGTTTTTTGCATTTTTCTCGATAATTTTGAGGTTATGGTCAATAATGAAAGTTTTAGATTTTTTCATTATCTACAACTTTTACATTCAACATTTTTCGATAGGATGCATAGTTTAGCCGCAAATCGCAAAAAACGAGTACCAACCCCTAAAAATGTATATATTACCACCCCAACCCCCCTTCCCGAACTTTTACTCAGCCTGGACGATTTTTCCTTAATCATTTACATCATTAACTACATTTTCCGACCATTCGTATACTGCTAAGAATTTTTATTGCCTTAAACAGGATTGGCCCTGGTCTACTGATAGTACATGTAGGTAATCTCTCCAGATATTAAAATACACATTTCCAACAATTTTTTTGCTTTCAGTTGACCTTCTGGCAACCTCAGGAGACATAACGCTGTCATGGACCTCGCCTATATATCCAAAACTTTACTCGAATGACTCGTCCATCAATCCACTAGGAGCACCCATCACTGAACAGCAAGATGCGTGGCTAGGATCCCTCGTCACGATCGGAGCAATATTTGGTCCTTTCCCGTTTGGTTTCATCGCTGAAAGATTTGGAAGGAAAATAGGTCTGTTGAGTATCGCATTGCCGCATATAGTCTCCTATTGTACCATAGCATTTGCAAGAAATATTTACTGGTTTTACTTCGGGAGGATCTTGGGAGGATTGGCAATGGGAGGCGGTTATACACTGTTGCCAATGTACATCGCTGAGATATCTCAGGACTCGAATAGAGGAATGATGTCGCAGACTTTAAACGTATTTTGGGCCATAGGCAATTTTACGCCATACGCTATCGGTCCATTTATGTCTATAATGTGGTTTAACGTTGTACTGGCATGCATACCGGCTATATTTTTCATAATATTCTCGGTAATGGCACCTGAAAGTCCTTATTACTTGGTGGGAGCAAACAAAATCGAGAAAGCCGAAGAATCTTTAATGTTACTGAGATCCCTCGACAAGAAGGGGGTGGAAATCGAACTTAAATCCATCAGGGCTCACTTGAAGAAAGAAGAAGATGGACACTTATCTGACATATTTAAAACTGCGGGACTTCGAAAGGCGTTCTTCATTTGCTTTGTGCTAATAGTCGCCCAGGAACTTTCCGGCTTTTGCGCTATTACTTTCTATTTGCAGCCAATCTTCGAGGCAGCAGGCACTGATATAGCCTCAGATATTTCCGCACTCATAGTAGGGTTCGCTATGTTGGTTTCCAGCTTTGTCGCCCCATTTTTGGTAGACAAGGCAGGCAGAAAAATGCTAACGATATACTCCTGCTTCGGAATGTTCCTCGCGTTGACCATGATAGCTACATTTTTCTATTTGCTAGACTCTACAAATGTTGATACAAAACCACTATTTTGGGTACCAATTTTCAGTTTGATTTTCTACATATTTTCTTTCAATTTTGGCATCTGCACTGTACCTTGGACTCTTACCTCCGAACTGTTTCCAAATAACGTAAAGCATGTCTCGGGATCTGCCATAGCCTGTACATGCTGGATAACCTCTTTTCTGGTAACTAAATTCTTTAACGATATGAACGACGGTATGGGCAGAGCGGGTACGTTCTGGTTCTTCGCTGGAGCCTGTCTGGTCACTGCCATATTCAGTATATTTTATGTTCCAGAGACGAAAGGTAAAAGTTTTAGCGAAATACAAGATATGTTGCACTCTAGATATAGCGGCGAGAAGAACATTAGTGAGATGCAGGAGATTTTAAAAAAGTGACCCAAATTTTCTATTAACCCGTTTATTAAATGAATACAGAGATACTGTAGCCATCGATGAGAATGTAAATAAGTGGGCGCATGACTTCGGTTACGGACGACTGTAACTGAATAGAGTATGATAACTTTGGCACTTATTTATCTGTAGTATACGTGTGTTAGTTTTTACGTTATTTAAGCTAAAGATACAACGCAAACCAAAAAAGTTAGAAAAGAGTCATTAACGAATTGCAACAGTTAATGAATTGTGTTCTTGATGTGTCTTATTCATAGTTCGTTATATTTATTTATTTTCATTTAAGTACAGGATGTCCCAATGGTACGTCGAAGTCCAATATCCGACTTATTAGAAGACTTTGGAAAATTATTATTTTATGGAAGTGGTACACTGTCAAAAGGCGCACATTTTAAAAAGATTTTGGCATATACAGCGTAAAATTACCTTTCCAAAGGCCTTCAGATTTTTTATTTTTGACATGGCGTTGCCGAGTTATTCGAAAAAATATGAAAATTTTGGTCGGAACAAGGTTTAAGAAAAACATAGTATTTTTAGTCGCAATCTTCTCTATAAAATCCTTATTTTACTATAAGGAACGTAACCAGACTGCAACCAACAGCTACTCTCCGAGTTATGTACCCCGCCGAGCGCTGAATTACAAGTTACAAGCCTGGAGCGTTAAGTGTAATAATTGCATATTACCATCAAAACGCTAATGCTTCGATTGTAACAAACACCAGCCGAAAGACTGATCCTAATTAAAGGAGCTCTCATGTCAGTCGTCACGCATCACTTGCAGACTGCAGTTTCGAGCTGTTGGCTCTCGTCAGTGCAAGGTAGGCATGTGACGACCGACACGAGGATCGCTTGACTATTTAGTACATTTCGGTATCTTTGGGATAGCGACATGTAAAATAGTCAGCAGGCGCCATCTAGTGGTCCAGTGTCTATTACAATCGAAAAATAAATAGCCTGACTGGGCTTAGCATAAATGTGCTTTTAGAGGGTGGAATATTAAAACATAATATTTTTAGTCGCAAACTCCTCTATCAAATCCTTATTTTACTATAAGGAACGTAACCAGACTGCAACCAACAGCTACTCTCCGGGCTCCAGCTCGAAACTGCAGAGGAGAGCTCCTTTAAGTAGGATCAGTCTTTCGGCTGGTGTTTGTTGCAATCGAAGCATTAGCGTTTTGATGGTAATATGCAATTATTACACTTAACGCTCCAGGCTTGTAAGTTGTAATCCAGCGCTCGGCGGGGCACATAGCCCGGAAAGTAGCTGTTGGTTGCAGTCTGGTGTTGTGACTGCAGTTTCGACTTTACGTCATTATCGAACAATGATTCAGAATAGAATGAAATACAGGAAATTTTAATTTAGTTAAATATTTTACTGAACAGGAAATCCTAATTCTTACCCTAAATAGAGGTACAATTACATTTTACAACTACCTAGAAAGATTACATCCTTTTTGCTGAGGCAAACAGAAGTGAATATGAGATATTTAATTGATCATTTAACAGATTAAAATTGTTGTGTTTATAAATTTCTAGAGCTACCAGTAAATTAAGCTTAACTCTTTTATCTGCAAGATGTAGGACTTTTATGCTGCTGATATCTGGGCATTGTATCTATCACATGATTTGCGAATGTCGAATCTGTTTTTTGTAACCTAAAGATCTCTCCTGTTTTAAGTATCTTATGAAGTAGTTTCTTCGGGGTCTTGCCGTCGTCGTCGACCTTGACTTGACGTTTCGCTGGCCATCCTGTCAGCTTACTCAGAAGGATTCTAAAGACTGAATTTGTTAAGTTACACTCCTCGTTATATACCTAGGCGCCGCTTCGCTTCGCTGCTCATTCGTCGTGTTTAGTTGACCGTGACTTACTACGGTGCTGGTACTTGGCAATACCAGTCTCCATGTGTTACTAAGTCGATACCCATTCTCTCTGTTAAAGTTGTTCACGTTTGTCATAATTTCCAATGATTCCCTAATGATTCGCGGATAATAGCGCCTATTCCTGTCTAATATATTGACGTCCTCGTAGTCGATTTTATGGTTCTCGTTATTATGGACGTGCTCTGCTATCGCCGACCTATCCATGTATCCAAATCTGATATTTCCCTGGTGTTCTTTGATACCCTACGTCGCGGGAGTCACATATAAGCTGAAGAAGATTTTATTCAAAAAGAAAGTAGGTGTACGGTTTCGAACAGTGAAGAAAATACAGCAGATGCTTCCTCAATCAAAGATCTCGTCCCCAAACTGTTATCAAAAGGTGTTTACCAGTTGAAGTACACATGCGGTAACAGCTATATCGAACAAACAGGACGGAATATCCAATGCAGAATCAAAGAACACCAGAGAAATGCCAGATTTGGATACACGGATAGGTCGGCGATAGCAGAGCATGTCCATAATAACGAGAACCATAAAATCGACTACGAGGACGTCAATATATTAGACGCTATTACCGCGAATTATTAGGGAATCACTGGAAATTATGATAGACGGGAGCAACTTTAACAGAGAGGATGGGTATAGACTTAGTAACACGTGGAGACTGGCATTGCCAAGTACCAGCACCGTAGTAAGTCACGGTCAACTAAACACGACGAATGAGCAGCGAAGCGAACCAAGCCCGGCCCATGACCAGCGAAGCGAAGCGGCGCCTAGGTATAAAACGAGGAGTGTAACACAACAAATTCAGTCTATAGAATCCTTCTGAAGGAGCTGACAGGATGATGAGCGAAACGTCAAACCAAGTTCGACGACCATGGCAAGACCCGGAAGAAACTATTTCGTTAGACAACGGCCGTGAAAACCTGCATTCTACTTTAAGTATTTTGTTCTAAAATTACGCTCACTTCGTCCTATTTATATGCAATTGCACTTTGTGCCTTTTAATTTATAAACTCCAGATTTTTTATATTTACAAATTACAAATATAAATTTACAAATGTAAATTAAAATGTACAGCTTTTTGACACTATACCACTTCCATAAAAAAAATAATTTTCCAAAGTCTTCTATTAAGACCATTATTGGACTTTGACGCACTGTTGGGACACCCTGTATATCTCAGACTTTGTCAATGATAGTTGCTACGCTAACTAAACCAGAATCTGTCTGATCGTTCCTAGTATACCTGCAGATTAGCATACTAAGTATGTAGTTTTTCGAATGACAATGAGGGCCTTTGAGCTCTTAATGCACAGGTAGCTATTAAAGTAAGATTTTCCAAGGTAAATAGTTTAACTTACTGTTTACTGATATAAATATAATGATTCGGTGGTAGACGTGAGTACGTTAATCGGGAAGAAAAATATTTTTATAAAATATTTCGGGATAAAGGTTATGCAAAGAGTTGCACTACAAAGAAGAGTTACTTATTCTAATCAATATCTTTTTTGATATAGTTTCATCTAGTCATTTATTCTCTCACAATCATTTTTTGTTACCTAATGTGTTCTTGAAAAGTAATTAAGGGATGATTGTGTGCCTTGGTATTATAATTTTTGTAAGAATGGTTTTTTGTTAAACATTTAAGCCAAATAAAGAATTGTTGATTTTATGTTTTTTCTTTCATTTTACTGCTGCAAGGAAAAGTAAACAAGTTTGTGAATAGAACAAATAACATGGCCCGTACTCCTCAGGTCCTGAATTCCTTAGTCCTGGAGAGAGTTGGAACCTTCACACTAACACTGACCTAACAGTTTCTCTAAATAAAAATTGTGGTACAAAAAAGTGTTTATTTTGTCTATACTCTGAGGCTACCGAGCGAAAGACGGGAGTTCATTACTTTACCAAATCAATGCCAGCTATTAGAACATAACGAAATGCAAACTTTTTTTCATAGTTCTTGCATTTCGCACGCTGCGCTGTACAAATTATTAGTAAATGAAAGGACTCGACAGGTTTTTAAGATTAACAAATTAAATTAAATGCTAAATTTCTGGCATGTTCCTGATAATTTCGCACCCCATTGCTACGCGTTCACGTAATTTTTCAAGATTTGTCACGGAAGTTGAGTAGACAAGGCTTTTCAAATAACCCCAGATAAAATAGTCAAGAGAATTTAGGTCGGGGGATCGGGATGGCCAAGCTACTGGTCCGTTTCTGCCAATCCATCTATTGCGATAAGCTGCATTTAAATAATTTCGAACAACTATTCCAAAATGGAGAGGTGCACTATCGTGCATGAACCACATTGTCCTTCTGGTCTCATACGGCACATCCTATAATAGATCTCTGAAATTGTTTCTTAAAAAATCTAGATAATTTTACACATCCAATCTGTTAGGCAAAATGGTCCTATTAATCTGTTGCCAAGTATATCTGCCCAAACGTTGATGGAAAATTTTTCTTGGAACTTTGGAGGAACTTTTTTATTCTAAGAAACAATAATTTATGTATTACATCACGTTAGATGAATGAGGGCGCCGCAGGACCTATATTTGATGATGAATTTTTTTCATTTTTTTACGAAACGTTGTGGTACTTCTGACCAGAAAATGTGATGAAGGCGTCATTTCCAGGTATAAAAGGTACACTTGGTAGAAGTTGATAACTCCAACCGTTTTCGAGGAAAGTGCCGTTAAACATTTCATTAATTTTTTGAAAGACAAATTCAAATTTAATGAAACAAAGTGTATTTATTGAAAAGTGTGCTTTGATTACGTTTTAGTTCTGTCATTTACGTCATTTAATCATTTTATTTTGTTCTTGTGTTCACCGAGCTAATTTCTTTAACTTCTTTATTTACAATGCCTAGACATAATAATTTTTCAAATAGGGAAATGAGGGATATGATATGTGTTTACACACAAAATAATTTTTGCGGACGTGCTGCAGCGAGGAGATACTCATTGCTATATCGAAATAGAATACAGTCAGACAATAAGATTTTCAAAGATCTGTTTCATCGTTTGGGAGAAACGGTTTCATTTCACCATAAAAACGATGTAGGACGACCGAAACGAATTACTCCAGATCAAGAACTAGAAATTTTAGTTCGTGTGGATGAAAATCCTCAAGTCAGCTCAAGTCGTTTAGCAGCGGCAACAGGGGTGAGTAAACGATCTGTCGTAAGACCCTTACATAAAGAATGCCGCTACCCCTATTATCTCACTCCTGTACAAAACTTACTTCGAAGGGATCTTCCACAAAGGTTACATTTTTGTCAATTTGTTCTAAATATACACAACAGGAATCGAAATTTTGTTAAGAACACTTTATTTACCGACGAAGCAACTTTTACTCGCCGAGGCGTTTTTAACTGGAGAAATACCAATTACTGGGAAGTAAAAAATCCTCACGCCGTTAAAGAAAAACATTTTCAGCAAGAATTCTAGCAAATTTGGCGAAGATCAGTCAAGAGGCTATTGAGTTATTGCAAAAAAGCGAAGAAATAATTTGAACTTTGACACCCTGTATCTTTTTCTACAGCAACATTTTACTAAAGCATATTTGGTTATATCCCCATATTTTGACCCAAAGCATCTACCCCTGAACTATGGCCTATTATTAATGATCCACCCTGTATACAGGGTTACTGGTAATTCGATACATTCCTTTGGAGATGTGATGGGGCATGATCTAAGAAGTAAATTTAGCCCTAACATATATTATGCAAAACTCAATAGTTTTTGAGATATTTAATTTTTTTTATTTTTCTCAAAAAGTAGATCTGAATGTCCTAAAAGTTAATTTTCGAAAAATCTATTTGATATTTTTAAATTTTTTTTTACTGGATTACTTGTCCAATATTATAGATATCCGTTTGGAATGAAAAATATCCGGAAACATTTCGATCATGTGAACATCTGAAATAAAAACTTAAATTTTTTTTTTTTTAAATCAGCTATGAAATTTACCTATTAGGTTTTTTAAAAAAAATATTAACGTAACACGCGTATAAATTATTATAAAAACTGCCTTATTTCAATAGCTATCTAACAAGGTACAAATGTTCAATGTACCCTTAATAGTTCTAAGAAAATACTAGTAAAAATAACACAAGTAGTACGAATTTTATTTTTAGATAAACAGTAAAAAACATTTTAAAAGTAGAGTTTAATTCTTCATTAATTTCAAAGTTGTACTTTACTTTTTATATGTCTTACTCAAAATGGGAGCCCCTATTCCGTATACAGACACGGCAGCGTCTTCTTATTTCCGTCCTTGTTACTCTGGTTGTCAGATTATGCCTTATGTGTTGGACAGCATCGACTATCCTTTGTCTAAGGTTTTCTATAGTATTGACTGGTGTGGCATAGACCATCTCCTTCATATAACCCCATACGTAATAATCAAGGGGCGTTAAGTCAGGGCTTCGCGCTGGCCAAGGTATTGGGCCCGCTCTTCCAATCCAACGGTTAGGGAAACGTTGACCAAGTAACTGTCGTACTGTCAGCCGATAATGTGCTGGACAACCGTCGTTCTGAAACATCATTCGCTGTCTAACGGCGAGAGGAACATCTTCTAAAATCACCACCAGATCATTTCTTAAAAAATTTTCATAGATTTCCCCGTTTAAATTTTGAGGAAGAAAGTGTGGCCCTATTAAATAGTGGCCAATGACTCCCATCCACACATTAATAGAAAACTTCATTTGGAAACTAGTTTCACGTGTTAACTTGGGACTTTCCTCTGCCCAATAATGTAGGTTGTGGAAATTTGTTATACCCTCGCGATTAAATTTCGACTCGTCCGTCAATAAAATACTTGTTAAAAAATTTGCACTTTCTGCATCTGAATTTAACATAAAGCGGCAGAATTCCACTCTCCTTCCAGGATCACCTTCCTCCAAGCCTTGGATAGGGGTATAGTGGTAAGGATGACATCCGACTCTACGTATCGTAGACCAAACTTTCCATTGTGACGCTCCGGTTAGTCTTGCGACTTTATTAGTTGAAATAGTTGGGTCTTCCTCAAACTACCTTAATATTTCTTCCTCATCATCTGGTTCATAAACGGGAGGAGCACCAGCGTCACTTCTTCTACATTTCAGCGATATTTCGATATGCCGTACTGAATACACGTGCATTTGGTAAGCGGCGGTTAGGGTACCAAAGACCATATTCTCGGCGAGCTTCAGCAGCGTTGCCGCCACAGTATCCATAGACAAACAAGATATCAGCGTATTCTGCGTTGGCATACGCGGCCATGGCACAGAGAATACAATATTATTATTATTATTAGCCGTTACTCGAGTCCGAGTATAGAAATGTTACAGTCGATAAATTGCGTACAATAAAAAACAAGTAAAGGGTGTAGTCTATTGTAATTCCCATTCATCTACGGTGCACACGACTATGGCTATAGAGGCCAATTCGGGAGAGCACATGTCGACCGCAATCAGGACAAACATAGACCTGGTTAGGTCTTGGATTCGGCCTTCTTGCAGCAACATTTCCTTGATAGCTGGCCACAACCCCTCGCCATTCGGTTCTGTCCGCTGCAAGTTGTTCCCATTGCTCGTCTGCAATACCGCAGGATTTTAAACTTTCATGGAGAGCGTCTTTGAACCTCTTTCGTTGACCGCCACGCCTTCTTCTACCGCTTAGCAATTCACCATAAAGTGTACATTTAGGACGGCGGTTATCATGCATACGATGAACGTGACCTGCCCATCTTAGGCGTGCTCTTGAAATAAGCACCTCAATTGGAAGGCTGTTTGCTCTCCTGAGTACTTCCACGTTTGATATGTGATGGAACCAACGGATTTTCATCATACTTCTGAGGTGTCTTTGCTGAAAACGTTCTAATTCTTTCACATGACGACGGTAAGTGACCCAGCTTTCACATCCATATAGCAGTGTTGGAATGACAACTGCTCTGTAGACAGCCATTTTCGTTGACAAAGCAAGGTCGTGGTTGTCAAATACTCTCTCTCTAAGTCCCCAGAATGCTCTAGATGCAGCGTTAATTCTATTGCGAATTTCGCTGTCCATGTTTGCTTTGTCATTAACAACGTTGCCTAAGTAATTGAACTGATCCACCACTTCAAGAGAATTTCCGTTAAGTGTAATGTCTATTTGGTTCACTTGATGAGGAGTTGACATAATCTTAGTCTTTCCAATGTTGATTTTAAGTCCCAAAGAATCATAGCTTTGGGCATACACATCTAAAAGTTCTTGAAGCTCTTCCGGCGTAGAGGCTAAAAGTGCACAGTCATCCGCATACTGGAGATCACAAATGAATCGTGTGCGTGTCTTCGTGAAAGCTCTAAAGCGCCCTATGTTAAAGAGACCGCCATCAAAACGGTATCTGAGACCTATTCCTCTGACTGTCAGTTTGTTGTCAACAATAATTGTTAGAGCAGTGGTAAACAAATTAAAGAGTAGGGGTGCCAGGACACATCCCTGCCTAACTCCAGTGAGAGTTTGGAAAGGTTCGGTTGCCTCATTATTATACATAACCTGGGCGTTGTTGTTTATATGTAGACTGCGACATACTTCCACAAATTTTCTAGGGATACCTAAGCGGAACATAATTTTCCAGAGCACTTCCCTGTCCACCGAGTCAAACGCCTTGGTTAAATCAATGAAGGCCATGTGAATTTCTCCTTGATGTTCAAGTGCTTTTTCTTGAAGCTGTTTAAGTGTGAAGATTAAATCCGATGTGCCTCGGTTTGGTCTAAAGCCACTCTGTGTTTCAGGAAGTAACTTTTCCATAACAGGTGTTAGCCTATTTGCCATCGCTTTAGTGAGTATCTTCCCTCCAACAGCCAGGAGAGCTATACCCCTGTAATTTCCACAGTCCGCAGCGCTCCCTTTGTTTTTGAAGAGAATACAATAACTACAACTAATAACAACAACTACGAGCAAAATCAAAATCTTCGATAACTAATTTAACAAGACCAACAAACTTAAGGGACACGGAGATAAGAATGTCAGTTAATGACATATATGCACAAACGTCAAAGTCAAGGACTGACTGACTTAAATGAAAATGAACGATTAGTCGTTTAATAAATTCCGCCACCAGCATTATCTTTACTAATTTTTTATTAGAACTATCAAGGGTACATTAAACATTTCTACCTAGTTAGATAGCTATTGAAATAAGGAAGTTTTTATAATAATTTGTAATATTTTTTTGAAAAAACCTAATAGGTAAATTTCATAACTGATTTAAAAAAAAAAATTTACAAGTTTTTATTTTAAATGATCACATGATCGAAATGCTTCCGGATATTTTTCATTTCAAACGGATATCTGTAATATTGGACAAGTAATCCAGTAAAAAAAATTTAAAAATGTCAAGTAGATTTTTCGGAAATTAACTTTAAAGACATTAAGATCTACTTTTTTGAGAAAAACAAAAAAATTGAAATATCTCAAAAACTATTGAGTTTTGCATAATGTATGTTAGGGCTAGATTTACTCCTTAGCTCATGCCCCATCACATCTCCAAAGGAATGTATCGAATTACCAGTAACCCTGTATAACCATCTCTGGTAAAAAAAACTTGTACCGAAAACAACATGGTTTTTGGAAAACTGATCGTCTATAACTTGTTGTTAAACCAATGACAGAAAGTGAGTCGAGGGCTCAAGTCAGCAGGACTTACTTCTTGCGCATACTGGAGACGAGAAAGATAGAGCTGCTAATTGTCAATAAAATACCCAATTTTACATTCACAAGAATTATTTTCTGAAGTTTACTAGTTCGATTCAACAACATGCAGTATATTTACCCACTTGTCTACAAGCATTATCACGTGCAATTTATTTTGATTTGTCACTGTTAATGATGAAATAATTTTTCGTTACCTGTAAGAGGAATATATCTTTTTATCAAAAAACTTGAATTTTCAATTGACTATCTTGACGTCTGCGAGACCACCTAAGTACGATAATCACGCATTCAAAGAATGTCGAAAGTTATTATTCGTTATTATCGGTTGTAAGTCTAGCTATTTAGGTAATCGAGGACCCCACTTAATCTCGGAAACACCAGTTCTTGTTATAATCTACGTACTGATTAATAAAAGAATATGTTTTCTTGGTAATTTACAAATAATTATTGCGATATTCATCTTGCAGGCAAAGACACAGCCGCTCCGACCTCACAGGGGGGAGAGGAAATAAAAATTAAAATGTTGATTGCTGATTCAATTGGTTACATAATGTTGTGAGATTGTGGCAAGCCAGTAGTACAATACATATCTCCAATACCTGCCGCTTAAAGGACAAGTAAACGCTTTATCCCTTAGGGCAATGACGCGCTAGAAATTTGGCTGTAGGGGGGAGCTGATTAACTAGGAATATCTAAAGTGTCGTATATAACAAGCACTTACTGTATAAATCCGTTAATTTGAATAGTTCTAGCTGTTTAAAATATGGTTTATATGACTCTAATCTACTTAGACAACATGATGCAAGTACTGTTTTTTTTGGTTAAAAATGTACTATGGGCGGCTGAAAGATTTAACCAAAATACGACCACATACTGTAGCAAAGTAAATAATCTACTAACAGATATATTTAATTCGTTTGAGTTAAACATGTGGTCCACTGGTAGTACCAGTATTTTTACTAATAGAAATGGCCAAACTAGTTCCTCTTGTATCGACTACATGGTCACCAACAGAGATAATTCCAGGTTTGACCGCAATTTAGTAAATCCGAACAATACGGACCACTTTTCGCATATCCTGAAGATGAACTTTTCTAATATCATTCATTCGAATAAAAAGGATGTTCCTGTCTTTTCTAGACAACTTGGTGCAGATAATATAAATGAACTTAGATCGAGATTGGCCAACATAAATTGGATCTTCTTGTTGATTTTGTAATAAATATTAGTTTTAAATTATGTGTGGATTGTTTATGCTGCAGTTTCAAAGTGTCCTGTCCTTAAAAAAACACGCAGAAAGCTCTCTAATTCAAAAAGCTGGGTTACAAGCCAGATTCCTGAAGAAGATGAGACATTGAAGAGACTGTTCTGGCTTATGACTAATACAGGACTTCCTGAAATTAAAGATCTATACAAAATTTTAAAAAGGAACATAAATTCAATATCAAATTAGCCAAGTCAAATTATTATAATAAAAAAATTACTAATTCATCCAATAAGACCAAAGAGACCTGGTGCATAATTAATTCTAGATTAGGCAAGACCAACAGTGACATAAAAACTGTTGTTCTTAATTACAATGAACTTTGTATAGATAGCCCAAATGAAGTTGCTAATCTTTTCTCCAGCCACTCCTCTAATGCAACTAAGCAAAATGCCCTTAATTATTTTGGGCAGAATTTGGCACTGCCTTGTACACCAATGTCATATATGAATATCACGAACCTACATATTGGTCTTTTCACTGAACAAGATGTTCTTGACTCCCTAGATCAGATTAAAAATAAAAAATCCATAGGGACAGATGAATTATATTCTACGGCAAAAAATACGTAAATTTTATTCCGGACATTTTTTTCGATTCTTGCATGGTGTCGCTGTAATCGCAAAAAAATGAAAAGAAAACATTACTGTTTCAAAAGTAGCGTCTTGTGCCCATAAAAAAACGTCCAATTCAAAAACTGAAAAACACGTATTTGTTAGTTTTACGAAATCTATCCAATGACATTGGATTCAACTCTCCCACCCCTAATCCAGTGGGTGGGGCGGGGCGCAACTTTGAAATTTGTAATTTATTTTTTATAGCGAATTTTTATTCTACGGCCAAAAATACGTGAATTTTATATCGGGCATTTTTTTCGATTCTCGCAAGGTGTCGCTGCAATCGTACAAAATTGAAATAAACCTTAAGCGTCCATAAGTTTGTAAATATTTACAAACTCTAGCTACTCGTGTTGACAAAAAAAACATTCAGTTTAAAAAAACAATATCTGTGATATCTGGGTTTGTATGAATGTTTTTTTTTTAAGTGCTCTTAATAACAGTATTTGTTTTGTGAAATTTCTACAAGAACGTACAGTTCCTTCCAACTTTTGTAGAGGCAAGAGCGCACTTTTGTACGGAAAAAGTTGTTTCATTTTTCATTAGTTCTCGCGTTTTCTCTGCATAATGGTTACTTTAACAGAGAAGAGAGAGTTTCTCTTTTAATGATGCGAGGGTGGGGCGATAAAGAAAGGTCATAAGATGAAGTTGTGATTTTATTCAACGAAACTTTTCATGTAGATCAAGTGGAAATTTCGAAATCTACTGTATCCCGTACCATCAAACGATTCCTAGACACAAGGACAAATAAAAATCGCCCAAAATCTGGAAGACCAAAATCTGAAACATCGGAAGCTCGACAAATGGAAGTGGCCCAGACATTTGTTGAAAATCGATATGCTTGATATGAGTGCATTTTCAGTTCATAAGAATTTGAAACATTTGAAATTTCATCCTTACAAAATTCACCTTCACCAAGAGTTAAATGAAGATGATTTTGATCGGCGACTTGAATTTAGTGAATTAATTAAAGGAGTAACCAAAACCCAAATATTTTGTCATCTCTACTTATCTTCTCAGATGAAGCAACTTTCGAACTCAGTGGAAAAGTTAATCGCCATAATTTCAGATTGGATTGACGAAAACCCTCACTGGATGCTTAAAACATACACGCAGTATCCACAAAAATTAAAGGTTTGTGCAGGAGTTTTCAGGGATCGAATCATAAGACCGTTTTTCATAGAATGGAGAAAAATACCTGGAAATGTTGACAAATCAAATAGTTCCACCAGTACAAGAGATTGCTGGTGATGAGTTCGATAATGTTTGGTTCCAGCAAGATGGGGCTCGTCCATACTATCGGGATATTGTTAGGGACTATTTGATTGGTACTTTCGAAAATCGATGGATAGGTCGAAGAGGAACTATTGAATGGCCAGCAAGATCTCCTGACATCGCGCCACTTGATTATTTTGTCTGGGGCTACGTTTATTTCACTAAACCTCGTGATTTGTAAGAGCTGAGGCAACGCATAGTAAACATTTTTGCAGAAATACCACCTCAAATGATAAGAAGTGCTATTAAAAATGTTTACGTTCGTCTCGGACAATGCCAAGAAGTCAATGGGTACCATTTTGAACACCTGCTATAATCTTGAAATTAAAACCTGCTAGTGTAGCAGTTAAGCTGTAAACTAATTGCCTCAACTGGCCGAAATTCTCACCTTGCCTTAAGTAGCTGAGTTACCTCCTTGCCTTTACTGGCTGGGATCAAGAACATGTCTGAAGTGGCTGAATTAAGAGGTAAAACCACTGTTAGTTTTTTAAATCGAGTTTTTTATTGCTCTGTAAAAAATATAAATTGAAAATTACTAGCTGCTAATAAATTTACAGAATGTTAATAGTTGTTGTAATTTCCGCACGACCCTGTAAAATCACTGTTCTCAAAACAGCTCGGGAAATCATTCACTCTGAGATCAGTAGTTTTACTTTTCGTATTTTTTTAAGTATGCGTTCAAAACTTTCATGTTTCCGCTCAATTTTGTGCGATTGTAGCGACACCTTGCGAGAATCGAAAAAAATGCCCGATATAAAATTCACGTATTTTTGGCCGTAGAATCCGAATCCGCTATAAAAAAAATAGGGATTTTTCATTACAAATTTCAAAGTTGTCCCCGCCCCACCCACTGGGTTAGGGATGGGAGAGTCGAATCTAATGTCATTGGATAGATTTCGTAAAAATAACAAATACGTGTTTTTCATTTGTTGAATTGGACGTTTTTTTATAGGCACAAGACGCTACTCTTGAAACAGTAATGTTTTCTTTTCATTTTTTGCGATTACAGCGATACCATGCAAGAATCGAAAAAATGTCCGGAATAAAATTTACGTATTTTTTACCGTAGAATCCGATTCCGCAATAAAAAATAGGAGTTTCCATTTCAAATTTTAAAGTTACTCCTCGCCCCACCCACAGGGTGATGGGTGGGGAGGTCATTTTGGTATCAGTAGTAGTAGTTTTTTGAAAAATTTTTGACACATTTTTTTATTTTTCGATTTGATGCAAACTGTTAGAGATTTTCCACCGTTCCTATAATTTTCTAACACCCGGTATGTATCTTATATATCGTTGCCAATCTTGTGAATCATTTCCAATTTTATAAATATGTATTATTCATCTTAATCTTTTCAAATTCTACACAATCATCCTCATTTGTAATAACGTTAAATGTTTTAGGTTATTCTAGAATATTAAACGTAATAATTTGAAATTACGTAATCGTTTGGAAAAAGTGAGTAAAAATTCCTTAGATCTCAGATTATGCTTACAAACACATGTCGATATTCATCATGGACTTTTGGCAGCATAAGTTTCATTTATTAAATTATGGAAAACTTAATGGAAAAGGCAATGAGACATTTTTTGAGATAGATAACGAAGAGCGAAATAACATTGTATTAGAATACACCAAGACAATGCTACAGGATCTATAAGACATATTTCCAAAATGCAAAAAATCAAAGCTCCCAAAAAAACTGTTTGCAAATGGATGATTTCACTAGGCTATACAGAGCCCAGGGGTTCTTTCAATAGTATTATGATTAGACAAGACTAATTTTAATGGCTTCAATAAGCTTGATATACACTAATTAAGTGTTTAAAGTGCTCAGAGGAAACCAAAGAAGGTTTCAAACCAAATCTGGATTCAGTATCTGGAGTAACTTGTTTGAATCGTTGGTTGACAATAACTGATAAAAAATACTTTCAATTTAATTGTAATATTGAGCCATTCATTCAACGTGATATTTGAACGTACTTATAAATTATTTTCAAATATTATTAGAAGAAATAACAACAGCTCAAAATTATTTTGAACTATTGACCGGGAAATTGCTACTCGACACATATTACTTATTAATTTTCTTTCTATCTATCTACAGTGTGTCCCCGGATGGATCTAACTATAATTGTAATTTCCCTTATTTCGCATTTTAAGAGAAAAAGGTAATTATGTATAAGAAGTTTTGCTTATCGTGAAAAGTCATTGGCCATACTAAGACTTTCAAAATAACATACAGGGTGGTTAGCAAATAAGGAAACGTGAACTTGTGCCAAGAGTAAAGTATTAGTTTTTTTGAGAGGAATATAGAAATGTTACCGAAAGAAGTTGTTTCTAATATTAATAATAGTCCAGATATGAAATTTGAACGTCGGTCGTATCTCAAAGTTGATATTTTTGCGAAAATTGTGTTTACACATCATTTATTGAATAAAATGAAAACAAAACTATTCTGTGTGTTGTCCTCCTACTGCTACACATGTTTCAATAATTTTTCTAAATTTTTCACAAACTAAATGAATTGTATAGTGTGAGCTAGTGCTTCTGATATTTTCTCCTTTAAAAGGTTTGAATTATCTTTTAAATCATGGACATATACTTTTTGCTTCAGGTATCCTCATAAAAAGAAATCAAGACGAGTTATGTCTGGGGAGCTTGCAGGCCATCTTATTGGTCCAAACTGCCCTATCCATTTATTGTGGAAATGCTGATCTAGCCAGTTTCTTACACTAATTGCACTGTTCAGGACAACCGTCATGTTGATAATACAGTTTTCTTCTGTCCTGTACATTTATATTATCCAGAGTAGGCATTAAAAAGTTTTCCAAATCTCTATGTAAGTGTTTTGATTTACGGTTGCGTCGTAAAAATATGATCCGATAATTTTTTTATAACGTATCGCACATCAAACATTTACTTTTTTTATATCGTTCACTTTTAGTAATAATACGGAAATTTCGCACAACACTATTGTTCATTTTCATAATTGGGAAAAATATTCCAATTTTTTACGTTCGTTGAAAGCGATTCAAATTTTTTAAATATGTTAAGGAAAAATACACTTAATTATCATCTATTTTTGCGTACAGCGTAGCTTTTCGCATAATCAAAAAAAATAAAATTTTGTGACTCAGTTTTCCCTATATTTTTCCTACCAAAGATTATGTCACATCATACAGGACTGCCGAAAACAATATCAAATAAGAATTGCATAACCTATCAACGAGAATCTTGGTAAACCAGTAACGAGGTTCTCTTATAGAAACTTCTTTATCTGAAGTATTTCTATTGATATAGGATGTACTTTATCATAATTAGATAAACATTTATTCTACATAAATACCAACTTGAAACCTCCATCTATTGACGAACAGCATAAGTTCAAACACAATTAAACGATTTACTGAGATATCGAATTTAGAAATCTTTGTTGATTATATTAGAGTGGGATAATGAGAGCGGCTAATTCAGACAGAGCGCGCTGCTGAGGGTGTAAATATACACGTCCATTTAGTGTAGTTAAATTAGGTGTTGAAATATATTATGAAGTGTGAATTATTTGGTTAGGCAATTTTATTATTTTAACTTATTTAGGGGGTCAAGTTATGTTGACAGTTCAGTCTTCTAGTTTAGTGTATGTCATCAAATACTTTTGGATCGCTGCTTTCTTTTTTACATAGGTAGGTATATTTTTTATAAGGGCTGTGCCGAGCACTGATCAAAAGTGCTCGCGAGCACTATGTATTGTTAATAGTAAAGTGCTAGCGACTACTAAGCGCGAGAACTAAGCAATAAACACAAATTTTCAACAATAAAGTATCTATTGTAGCTAGGACTTCATGGAATTTAAGTATTATTTACATAAAATCGACCTAAGATGACAATGTATGAAGAGAAGAGAACATCACAATTTACTGACTACTACAATTTTCGTTCATGTTAGCGAAAATGACCATAACAATAATAACGGATTAGCTGTTCGTTGAAAAACTGTTTTAATGTAATTTTTTAGTTTTTAATTGTTTTATTACAAAGGGGTTATAAAAAGTTTTAAGGTGTGCATATCCAAGAGAGGGAGATCCGATAAGGAAATACTTATTGTTTTGGGAAATAACTTTTTTTAATACATATATCGGTAAAAAAGTATAAGACTACCTAAGTAGAACTATGACAGGTGTAGTGACATGGATTTTCACTTGTTGATTTCAGCTGTTTGCAAAATTAGTTCATTTAAATTAAAAAATAATACCAATCTTCAAGTATTGTCGTTTTTTCCCAAATCTGAGTGCGCCACTGAATTCAGCAACACCCCAAATGTGTTTGTACCAACTTTCGCTGACGAAGTAGTATTTTTGAATTTTTCCTGAGAGAAATAAAAATTCAGAAATTGCCGAAGAAATTTAACTGTTGCATGGGATTGTGTATTTATGAAAAGGGTGCCTTTTGACTGGAATAACTGTCAAATGAATGATTCATTGTTGATGAGTAGATATTGCTTATTTATATTCCTGCTTATTATCATAATTATGCCCGCGCCAAAGTTAACTTTTCAAGAAAAAATAGGGGCTATTAAAATTGTTGGTGATAATGTGAGATCGTTAAGAGGAGCTGCCCAAAATCCAAATCGACGGCCGCCACGACAGCACCGTTTGAAAAATAATAAAATGTTTTAATGATATCGGTAGTGTTTCAGAAACAAATTCTGGAGGATCTGGCCCCCAGAGGCAGCTTATTGATCTCATTATTTTGACATATTTTGACGAAAACCCTCGTTCAAACTTGAGGAATACTGCTATAAATTTAAACAAGTCTCCAAATGCGGAGGTGCTTTAAAAGTCATAACCGAAAACCATACAAACCTAAATTTTTGCATACTTTGCAAGTAGGTAACAAAGAAAGAAGGTTTGAGTATAGCTTGTGGGTTCAAGGAGAGCATTTGAATGACCCAGATTTAAAAAAAAAAATCATCTATAGCGATGAGGCCACATTCACCACAGATGGTGTGGCTTCCTCACAGAGGAAAGTCCCAATCGAGTAATCAATTGCAGAAGTCAATATTCACAAAAAATAAATGTTTGGTGTGGTATTTTGAAGAAGCGCTTAATTGGTCCCTATTTATTTAATGAAAATTTAAAAAGTTTAAATTTTCTGGAGTTCTTGAGACATCAGTTTGGAACGAGATTCAAAACCTGCAAGGAAGACAACAGTTATATTTCCAACTAGATGGATGTACCCCACACCATGCAGTAACTGTCAGGTCGTGGCTCAACCAAAATTTTCTCGTTAGGTGGATTGGACGTAGCAATCCATTGATAGCCTGGCCGCCAAGATCGCCGGATTTAACATCCCTTGATTTTCATTTGTGGTGGTTAGGACTTTGTTCCCATTAATTGTTGAAATTAATCTTCACATCATCAGATGGCCCTACTTGTCTTGTTTATTAGTTGGAATGCTCGTCTTTCGTTTCTTGTTGATTTTTTTTTTTTTTCGAGAGAAAAAACATATAGATGAATATAGTCAGTATTTCAAATTTTAGATAACAAATGCAATTTTGGCCAATGGGTTTACTATTTTGATACCAACTTTTCAGGGTCTTTTTATTACATCAAAAAGTATATTTTCTGAAAGTTTGATGCAAATTGGTCTAGTAGTTGACGGTCTGGAGCACTAAAATGAAAAAAATACTATTTTTCTCGTTTATTCAGTTTTGTAGGTTATACAGGGTTACTGGTAATTCGATACATTCCTTTGGAGATGTGATGGGGCATGAGCTAAGGAGTAAATCTAGCCCTAACATACATTATGCAAAACTCAATAGTTTTTGAGATATTTCAATTTTTTTGTTTTTCTCAAAAAAGTAGATCTTAATGTCTTAAAAGTTAATTTCCGAAAAATCTACTTGACATTTTTAATTTTTTTTTTTACTGGATTACTTGTCCAATATTATAGATATCCGTTTGGAATGAAAAATATCCGGAAACATTTCGATCATGTGAACATTTAAAATAAAAACTTGTAAAAAAATTTTTTTTTAAATCAGTTATGAAATTTACCCATTAGGTTTTTTCAAAAAAATATTAATGTAGCACGCGTACAAATTATTATAAAAACTTCCTTATTTCAATAGCTATCTAACTAGGTAGAAATGTTTAATGTACCCTTGATAGTTCTAATAAGAAATTAGTAAAGATAATGCTGGTGGCGGAATTTATTAAACGACATCGTTCATTTTCACTTAAGTCAGTCAGTCCTTGACTTTGACGTTTGTGCATATATGTCATTAACTGACATTCTTATCTCCGTGTCCCTTAAGTTTGTTGGTCTTGTTAAATTAGCTATCGAAGATTTTGCTCGCAGTTGTTGTTATTAGTTGTTGTTATTGTATTTTCTGTACCATGGCCGCGTATGCCAACACAGAATACGCTGATATCTTGTTTGTCTATGGATACTGTGGCGGCAACGCTGCTGAAGCTCGCCGAGAATATGGTCTTTGGTACCCTAACCGCCGCTTACCAAATGCACGTGTATTCAGTACGGCATATCGAAATATCGCTGAAACTGGCTCCGTGA